>JAKCOX010000017.1:18184885-18784885 GCA_022605575.1 Laterallus jamaicensis coturniculus | reverse complement strand
CAAGTGCTTCCCAAGGAAAGGGCTGTCCCCTCCTGGCCCTCTGCACGCTGGTGCTGTGGTAGCTTGCTGGGAGAGTGTGTGGGATAGAACAAAGCTGCTGCTTCTCTGTTCTTCCCTGCAGCCTGAAAACGACATTTCCCTTCTGCCGACACACCTCAGGCTTTGGATCGTGTGCTTCAGCGGGGCTTCAGCGGGTGGTGAGGGAATGACCTCGGGGTTGCCTTGTCCCTGTCCCGCTTTCCACTGTGCGCCCCAAGCCTGGCAGTCCATGAGGCAGAGCTGTTTGACTTGCAGTGCAGCTTGTCCTCAGGAGCTCTGGGATACAGCAGGGCCTGAAACCGTTCCATTTCCTGGGCTGCCAGAGCCATGTTAGTCCGCAGCCAAGCTCGGACTCTCTGTAGTGTAGAACAAATCCTGCAGCAGACGCTGGGGCATGTAGCCAGTGCCTCGAGTCACAGCACCCTGAGAAGCCAGAGCTGTCTGGGCTGCCATGCTACAGCACCTCTGCTTTCCCTGCTGTCTCGGCTTCCCTGGGCGCCATGCCCTGTTCCAAATTCCTGGCCGAGTGCTGGGGCCGGGGCTGCCAGCAAGCTCAGATCTGCCCAGCAGCCAGCTAAGCTTGGAGCCCGACAGAGCAGCTACGCACACATCCCGATGGGCCTTGCCACTGGCATCGATGTCCCCAACACCATTTGTCACTTGACGGCTGTGGCGGCTGCGCAGCCCCGAGCTGCTGGCTTGGCGACAGCACCGTTCCTGGATGGGGCCCCGGTGATGCATGGTGCCAGCACGTGGGAGCACGTTGGTGCACCAGCAGAGAAGAGGAAGCCTGGGAAGGCTTTATCACCCTGCCAAATGTTTTGATGCATGGAAACCACAAACAGCCCTTTCTCTGGGAGGCTGTGGGTGCAGGTGAGGGGAGGACGAGACGAAGTGGGGTGCTGTGCAAGTCGAGCTGAGCTGTTCCTCCCCCCTTCCCTGTCTCAGTCTGCAAGCATCCACCAGGAATGGTTCAGAGCAGGACAGGACGTCTGAGGATAGATGCTCTGTGGGCTCAGCCAAAGCAGGACAAGCAGGCTTCCAGCTTTGATGTACGCCCTTCCCAGACCAGCTGTTGCCCATCGCCATGGTACTTACGCCAACTTCTGCACACAAAGTCCCCTTCCCCAGGGGCTTTAGTCCCAGGCAGATTTCCTTCTGCAGAGCAAAGGGAGGCAGGAAGGTGCCTGCCATATGCTGAAAGCCTCTACCCACCCCAGTAGCACCCCAAACGCCCCAGGAACGGCCCAATGCTATCAGGTGCCCAACACCGTGCTGTGTGGTGCTCAAGCAGCAGACATCACAGAGCAGTTCTTGCCCTCTCCTTAAAGCTCCTAGAAACATGATCCTTGCAGAGCTGAACCTGGAGCAGGGAATCCCCCCTCTGCAGAAGGGTTTGCAGGGTAAGTGTGGCTCAGGGATGGGACCATGCAGGCACAGTGCTCCCTGGGACAGTCCTTGGGAAGTTCTGGTAGATACCATTGCCGCTTCTTTAAAGGGCTGGCTTACCATCTGCTCAGTTGGCTGAGTTGACTCCTGAAAGAGCTGGGATGAGGAGCCTTGACTCTTCATCGCATTCTGTGAGCTGTTGCTGAGCAAAATGAAGTCTCATGTAGCTGCTGATGTAATTATGTCTGTATTTGGGGAAAGGGATGGCCTGTGGCCACACTCCCTGCACTTTCCCTCTCTGCCATGGCCAGTGGTACCTGTAGAGACCAGGACATCTCGTTAAAGTCCTTCCAGTTGTTTCTCCTCATGTCTGCTATCATCCAAGAGAGCCCTGCCCTGCCGTAATGTCAGGCTCAGGGTTTTCAGAGGTCTCCTTGCCCAGAGAGCAGTGTGATGTCTCTCTGGCAGGTGCCCCTGAGCAGAGCTCATGTGTTCTCTTACCCTCTGTCCATGCAGAACCTGTCCCAAAGGCATGTGTGGAGCTCTCCAGCAGCTCTGTCCACAATAAACTTTTCTATGTCCTTTGCTAAAGAGCTTCCTCCTTTTTTTGCAGTCATGAATTTATCTGCATAGTTGATGCCCCCCCGCCTTTGCCCTTCACCTCTGACATCCCAGCTGGCCTTAGCACCTTAACCTGGGTGTGGGTGACCTGTGGGTCGCGTTGGACTGGCCTCCCCTTCCTGGGCTGTGCTCATGGGCCAGTTGTCCTACTGAGAGTGGCCTACAAGCCCCAAATTCCCCTGCCACACACACAGGTACCACCCCCCACCAAGAAGGGGGTCTGCCCCAAGTCCCTGACAACCAGTGCGGAGCCCCACACACTGCTGGGCTGTACTGGTACTGCCCTACAAACTTCCCCACAAGGAACAGGAGCCCATGCTTTTTGTTTGAGGACAACAGGACTCCCTGGGGATCCTGAGCTGGGAGTTTTGCTGCGTAGGGAAGATGTTGTTCTGCTGCCTTCAGCTGAGACACAGGACGTTCTGTCCACTGCAGCAGGAGCTGGAGGAGGCAGAACATGCAAAATGATGTCTGTGGGTGCTGAGCCAAGAGCCAGGCCCCAGCAGGACAGGCTCCCCATGCCTCCAGCCTTGGACTCTGATTGGAACATCGTGGGTGGCAGGCAGGACCCTGTTGGAACCATGGCATGGGGCACACAGGGTCCTGCGTGCCACCCACGAGGCAGCGGGTATCCTTCCAGGATGGTCACAGCAAGGGCCAGCACAGCCCGGGGTCGCTCCTTCACCACCTCCTTTCTGTCTTTTTTGGGGGACCCTAATGCTTATACCCCAATGACTCAGGTGCTGAGAGCTTTTCTGCTGCCCCATGGCTGCTGTGCTGGGCAAGGAAGGTCCCCAAGCAGACCTGTGGCAGCATCTGAAAGGAAGGAGCCGCCTTAGGTACTGCTGTAGGCACTGGTGTGCAGGCAGAGCACTCCGGCCACCACACCAGAGGATTAAACTGACCCTGAGTGAAACCCCTGAGTTAAGCCCCTGTTACAGCCCAAGACCATCCAAGAGCTGGGTGAGGTGACATCAAAACTCCTGGTACCTTCAGCTCCCCATCCCTGCAGAAGCATTAAGGTCCTGCATCCCTGAGCACCTTCCCCAGCACTGAATCACAGGGGTGCTGCCAGGGCGCAAACTCTCCCCTCAGCAGGATGCAGCGCCCGGGCTGGCCATTCCCACCAGGAGCTGCTTTTCATTAGGAGCAAGCAGTGTGTTTGTGGGATGGTGACAGCTCTCCCAGGGCCTCTCAGCTGATAAATCGCCGTCCCTGGCTGCACGCCAGTGGCTGTACCAGGCCTCAAGCGCCTGCGGTGAGGGATCTGCGCCCTGCTTGCTTTCATCTTTGGGTAGGACTCAAGCTGCTGAGGTTTTGGGGATTTTTTTTACCCTTTGAAGTCAAGGTGACCTCCCTTTGGGAAATGATTTTTTGGTGAGTCTGTTCCTGGGCTTCGCTTTCCACACATCCTGAGAGTATCCCAAGGGGCTGCCTCGAACAGTGGGGAGGGAAATGGGGGACACGGCTTCTCCCCCTCTCCTGCTCCTCTCTGCCCTGTGCTGCATGTCGCAGCCAGGACTCCAGCTTGCACAGCCGATCCCCTTCGGCTCGGCACGCCGCTGGCACAGCCGCACAGCGCCGTGGTCGCGCTGTTCATCGGCCGCAGCTAAGCCCGTTAATGCCGTGTGGACACGCCGTTGCCGGGGTTACCGTATACATATTGCACAACCTCCGAAACACTTCCCTCTGTTTTCTAGCAACTCGTGGTAGAGAAGCAGTGTTCCTGCATAACCTCATCCCACCCCACACGCGCCCGAGCCAGCGACTCCTTCCTGAAACAGGATGAGTCTGGGGAGCACGTGGTGCCCAGTGCTGCGGGAGGCGAGGGGCAAAGAGGATGGAGGATGCTCTGAGGTTGTGCTTGTGCTCTTGTGCGTGCTCTGAGCTGTGCTCTGGAGCCATTGCAGCACTCTGGGACTCTGCGAGAAGGTGGGGAGATAGGCAGGGACCTTGTGGGGACATGCCTGGCATCTGAAGCCGTGTCTCAGTGACACTGAGCTGTGAGCCCCAGGATGTCCTGGTAAGCACTGGGGCTATGTGGCTCACTGAGGTCCCTGGGGCAGGCGGCAGCCTGGGAACACGCTGACCCTTTCTGGACATCACAAGAAGGAGAAGGTCCCCGGGGAGCTGAGAACTGAGCTGTGTCCACACTCCTCCACCACATCACAGGTCCTGTCCAACCTCCTCCTCGGCTCCTGTTGGTGCCATGGGCTGTGGACCAAGTCACAGCCTCTTCCCAGGCTTCCTTTTCCGGGCTGATTGAGGAACAGTAGGAGCTGGCCAAGGACTGTTCTCCATCCCAGCAGGGCTGTCATGGTGACAACAAATGCACAACAAACCCTCAGGAACCGAAACCTGACCTGCTCAGCCCGACCCCGTGGAGCCCCTGCTTGGTGCCCTCCTCTTGCACCTCTTGGTTCTTCAGGCTCTGCAGCCCCCAGAGCCGCTGGAGTTCCAGCAGATGTGCCCAGCTCCTGCTCAGCTCCTGCCTGCTGCCAGCTTGGGGAATCTGGGCTCTTGTGCTGCTGCCAGCGCTGCTGTGGGCTGGATGCTCTGTCCAGCCTTACCTGGGCTTCTCTCCGGTGCTGTCAGCAGAGCCAAGGACACCAGCTTTGGCAACGGCTTGCAGGGCAGGCTGAGGACAAGGCTGGACCTTCAGCAAGACCTAACCACCCTCCTCAATGCCGTCTCCTTATAGCAAAGAGCAGGTGAGCAGCTCTTCCCCACTTCCCATGGAACAGGAACACAGCCTGAGGTCCTTGCTGGCCTTGGTGGAGGCTGGTTTGATCCCCGCTTCCCAGCCAGGCACCTCTGAGCACTTTGGGACCTGCTTTTTTCCAAGGTATTTTATGAACATCGGGAAGCACGTGTGTTCAGGACAGAGTCCTCCTGGGCCAGCTCCTCTGTGCAGCACCCAGGCTCTCTTGCTGCATCTGAGGTCTCCAGGAGGAGAAACACGTGTTGGTGGGGTCTGCCTAGACTCTGACATCAGACCGGTCCGGCCTTACTAGATGAGCCTCCACAGCTATCCTGCTCACCCGTCGCTGTACCATCTGGGATGTCCTTACCACCTGGCACCCTTGGGTGGCCACCCTGCCTCTGGCTGGGCTGGGCAGCTCCCACCAACAGAGGGGTCACAAGAGGAAGGGATGTGAGAAAGTGGGATCCTTCAGGATGCTGTGACCATCTGGGCCTACCCGAAATGGTAGAAGAAGCCCCTCTGATGCCCCGGCACTGAGGTGGAAGGCAAAGGTAGTAGTGACCCAAATCACAGACTCGGCTGGTGGTCACCTCTGCAGTGCCCCAGACCCTGCTCCAAGCCAGGGGCCAGTCTGAGCGAGTTGCTCAGGGCTTGGTCCAGTCAAGAGTGGTCAGCAAGGTTCCAGCAGAGAACATGTGCCAGTCTGCCAAGAGGTGGGGTGGCTGTCACAGGGACTGTGCCCCAAACCAAAGGGCTCTGGACCGATACCCTTGAGGCAGCCCAGCCATGAAGACTTGTTCATCCTTGCCCTGCAGTTCCTCTGCTTGGGGACCAGGGCAGGCAGAGACCACAGGATGCCAAAAGCCACCCATGGCTGCCCAGCTACCCCAGCCACTGATTTACCTGCAGGACCCTGCATGGCAGCATCCCCACAGCATGAAGAACCGGTGATGCTGCAGCTGCTGGGGCGAGGCTGGGCAGCACCAAGGGAGCGCCGAGCTCAGAGCCGGCTCTGGGCAAACAGCTGAGGTGGGGCTGTGAGTAAGTGATGTGGGCTGTGTTGGGACTCCATGGCAACTACAATATTTGGGTGCTGCAGGCTGGAGCAGCACCCACTGGAAGCCCCGCGTGTGGTGGGGCTCCCAGTGAGGTAGGCCAGCAGCCACGATGGGCAGCACTGGCATGTGGCTGGCTGCCCCAAGGTTGCTCCATGGGTGTCCCACTGGGATGTGAAGGGGGACAGGCGCTTGCTGTAGTGCCTGGCGCACCAGGACTGATGGCATTCATCCCCACAGCCTGGGCAGTGGCCTGTGCTCCATGGGGTCACTACTGAGAGGAGCCGGTGCCTGGCTGGTGCAGGGGACAGGGCTGGGAGGCAGGGCACAGGGGGGATTGTCAGGGGATGCTGGAGAGACCTTGGGGGATGATGGGGGGGGCTCTGTTGAGTGAAGACCTTGGCCAGGGAGGGGGGGTGGAGGGTCCTTGGGTGGCAGAGGAGGGGCTTGTGGGGTGCTGGAGGGGCCTGGGGAGGTTCTGGAGAGACCTTGTGGGGTGGTGGAGTGGGCTCGGGGGTGATGGAGGGGCTTCAGGGGGCCTCGGAGGGGCTCAGGGGGTGATGGAGGGGCCTCCGTGGGCCTCGGAGGGGCTTGCGGGGTGGTGGAGCGTGTCCCGGAGGTGGTCCCTGACAGCTGCCCTGGCTCGGTCTCCCCGCCCCGAGGGCGCTCCCGGCCGTGCGGCGGCCCGGGGGAGGCGGGAGGGGGCGGCCCGGAGCTCCGTGCGGGCGCGGCCCGCGGCCCCTCCCGTCGCTATGGCGGTGCTTTAAACAGGCAGCGGCCGCCGCCCCCCCCCGCCTCAGAGCGCGGCGCCGGGAGGTGAGTGACTGAGCGAGCGCGGCCGCCGAGACCGGGACCAGCCCCCCCCTCGTCCCCCTCCCCCCGAGGCGAGGCGGCACCGGGACCCCCGAGCCCTGGGCTTGGTGGACACACGCACACGCACGGCACCGAGCGGCTGCGGGGGGCGGGGGCTGCTGCTGCCCCGGGACCCCCCCACAGCCATCGGTCCCGGCTCCATAGTGCGGGGCGGTGGGGGCGGTGCGGGGCCGCTCCGCCGGGGCCCGGTGCGGCGGGTAACCCGCGGGAGCCCGGGGACAGGCGGGGACCGGCGGCTGCCCCGCCCCTCCTCCTTAGCGACGGTTGCCAGGCAACGCCCATCCTCCCTAGCGACGATCGCCCTGCAGCGCGAAGGCCGGCGGTGCGGCAGCCAAGCCCGCTGCTCCTTCGCGCCCTCTCTCCGGCTCTTGCCGTGGTCCCGGGGGGCCCATCCGGCCCCCCGGCATGGCGAGGTACCCGGGGGTCTGGAGCCGCACCCGGGGGCTGCCGCTGTGCCCGGCCGTGTCTGGGATGCCGTGGGTGCTCAGCGCGTGGCGAGGGATGCTGAGCTGGCGGGATGAGGCCAGCGAGGCGACGGGCAGGCGAGGAGCTGGGATGGGCCAGTGGCCATTATGCAATGCGGGGATGCAGAGGTCTTTTGGGGGGGTGGAACCCCAATGCTGCTGGCTGCGGGGCACTGTGCTGGCCCCAGCGCTGTGAGGGGGGCAGGTGGCAGCGCTGGGGTGCCACCGGCTGCAGGCAGGGGAGGCGGGTGTTGGCAGAGGCGGCAGGCAGGGCAGAGGGGGGGCTGGAGGCAGGCGGCAGGGCCGCTCCTCATGCTCAGGAGCTGGAGGAAGGCGGCCGCATTGCGTCATCCCGGAGAGTGCTCCCGAGGGGACGGGCGATGTGCTCACTCCTCACCAGCCCCTGAGCTGACAGCCTTGCTGCTGGCAGCTCTCCCTCCGAGCCTTCATCCCCCAAGAAACATCTCGGTTGGCCTGAGGGCTCGTCAGAGGCTGCTGCCAGCCCTCACTCCATTGCCAACGCCCCACTCCTGCCGCAGTCCCTCTTCCCTTGCCAGCCATCCTCCTCCTGCCTTCGCGGACCCACTGAGCTCCGCCGGTGCTGCCAGCCAGCGCCTGGGCACTAACAGCCCCTCTGCCCCCCCGCTCTGCAGCCCCATGGCCGGGAGCGCTGAGATGGCATCCCTGGAGGAGAGCTTCCGCAAATTCGCCATCTACGGCGACACCAAGGCTACAGGCCAAGAGATGAACGGGAAGAACTGGGCCAAGCTGTGCAAAGACTGCAAAGTCACCGACGGCAAGAGCGTTACCAGCACCGACGTGGACATTGTCTTCTCCAAGGTGAAGTAAGTGACTCAGCTTTCCAGGGCCTCCAGTTGCTTGGAGGTTGGGGGGATGGCAGGGTGGGGGTGCCTGGGTGCAGCGCGGTGGTCCCCGGGGAGATGCGGTACCCCAGCTGCGTGCTCAGGCCAACCATGGGCCTTCCATCATGGAGCATCGTCCTGTCTCCAGGGAGTGTGTGTGGCTGCCTTTGCAAGGTCTGATAACAAAGATCTGGAGGGAGGAAGGGTCATTTTTGGTGCAGAGGCTGTGCCCCTGCTCCCAGGCATTGGGGTGGGTAGTGCCCATTCTGTGAGGTTCCCAGCTAACAGGAAGGTGCCACAAGGAGCAGAGAAGGGTGCTCAGGGATGTCGGGTGTGAGACAGGACTGCCAGTCCCTGTTCAGGGATGTCCCGTGTAATGTGGCACAGCCCATCGTGCTCAGAGATGTCCCATGTGACATGGGACCGCCTGCCCATGCTCAGAAATGTCCTGTATGATGTGGCACAGCCCATCCCTGGGCCTGACAAGCCTGAGCTTGTTCAGGACCCTGGTCTCAGGTCAGCCTGGGGCTGCTTTTGGGGTCCCGGAGGGCATGATGACACCCAACACTCTGTGCCAGGGTGCAGGACAGGTGGAGAACCTGCCCCCTCTGCCTGAGCATCCATCATTTCCTGGGAGTGTTTAGAGGGTCTGAGCAGTGGCCAGTTTCTGGTGCATAAGGGGGTGAGTCGCTGTGCTGGCCTGGCCGTGAGAGCCAGGCACTGGCAGGAGAGGTGCTCTGGATTTGACCAGAGAAGGACTGCTGCCTGTTAGGGGAGAGAGGGTGCTGAGCACCCTGTTCCCATGCAAACTGGGAGCAGTGGGAATGGGCGTGTGTGTCCCCTCCCAACACCAGCACCCAAATCCTGGGGCACTTCCACACTGGAACGAGGCTTTTTGTACCAAGGACTTTAACAGGTCTCCTGGAGCTCAGCACCGGCTGTGCCCAGCCCATTCAGCTGCGTTTTGGAGTGGCAAAGAAGAAAGCTGGGCTCTGCCCAATGGAGCCCATCCTGCCACAGCCCCATTTGGAGGCACAATCCAAAGATGTGCTTGCAACAGCCAGGGTTTTGTACTCCCAGGGGGAAGACAGCCCGTGTCATCAACTACGAGGAGTTCAAGAAGGCGCTGGAGGAGCTGGCCCCCAAGAGATTTAAGGACAAGAGCAAAGAGGAGGCTTATGAAGCCATCTGCCAGCTGGTGGCAGGAAAGGAGCCCATCAACGTGGGCGTCACGGTGAGTGAAGAGCCCCTCAGTTGCTGGGAGCTGGAGGGATGTTTGGGAGGGGAGGGAAAAGCTCTGCCTGCAGCACAAATGCTTTCCCGGACACCCCATGGCTGGGTCCTTGGTGGGTGTCAGGAGCACGCAGGGGGCCAGGGCTGAAGGGGATGGGGCGTGTTCTTGACTCCCATGTCCCATCTCCCCCCTGCAGAAAGCCAAGACAGTGGGGGCCGTGGAGAGGCTGACGGACACCTCCAAGTACACGGGCTCGCACAAGGAGCGCTTCGATGAGAGCGGCAAGGGCAAGGGCAAGAGCGGGCGGGAGAACATCGTGGACACCAGCGGCTACGTCAGTGCCTACAAGAACGCGGGCACCTACGATGCCAAAGTGAAGAAGTAGGGACGGGTGCCCGTGGCGCCCACCGCCCTGGTCCCTGCGCGTTGGCCACGAGGCCGGCGCTCACATCAGCCTTGGGACATGCCTGTGTGATGTGGGGCCCGGGAGGCTGCGCTGGGGCCGGCCCAGGGTTGGCGGGATGTCGGCTGCCTGGCGCTGATGTGATTGGGAAGTGGCCGGGCTGTGTGCTCTGCCCCAGCGCTCCGTCTGTATGTGTCTGTGTGTCCCCTCCTGCCACGCTGTGACCCCCTGCCATCCTGTGCCTCTCCTGTCCCCCTGTGCTGTCACCCCCAGTCTCCCCACCGCTGTACTAACAGCACCGCTCCTCAGGGCTCCCCTGCCCTTCCCTACCTCAGCCCTGGGTTTGGGGGCACCCTCCCTAGCATCCTCACCAGGGATGGCAGCCTGTCCTCCCTGCAGACCTCCCGGGGACCTGCCTTAAACCCCCCACCACTCACGCCACCGCTGCTGCCATCTTTCCCCCCAGTGCCTGCCAGCGTGGTGCCCTCCCCACGGGGCTGCCCGGCTTTGCCGCTTGCAGGAAGCTCTGGCCCTGTGGTGCAGTTACTGCGGGTGCTGCTGGGATGCTCCCAGCCTGGTCCTGGGGACACCTCAGTGTTGCGCAGCCATTGGCAAAGGTGTCTGACCCGAAATCCCATGGCATCTTGCTGCCTGTGTGAAGCCCGAACCAAAGGATGCTGCAGATCCGCTCTGTAACCCGGCTCTGCAATAAAACCCCATCCGCACTGAGGTCCCCAGCCTGGTTGTGTTCAGCAGGACCTTTGCCCTCTCACCCAGCCGGGCGGTGGGAGGCTGGGCCGGCCATGCCGCTGCGGGATGGCCGTGCTGTGGGCTTGGCCCTGGCTGCCGGCAGTTTTGGCAGCTCCTGGCTGGCCCTGAGTTGCCTGAGCAACTGCAGGCACACAAACACGAGCGCCTGGCTCCCGCTCCTGCTCTGTTTGCGACCAAACACATGAGCTCCTGGTAACGATCCCTGGGAACCGGACGGACAGAGGGACGGACGGCTCCAGGATGGGGTGGCTGCTGCTGCGGGCGCTCAGGTGCACGAGTCTGGGCCACCTCATTCCCCAGCACGGGCAGAACCTGCTTTCCACACAGACCCCTGCGCTCATCTGTCCAGAGCTGGGCTCCCCAGATAACCCATGGGGGTTATTCCACAGGCGCTTCAGCACGCTTTGAGGGATGTGCTGGGGTGGGCTTGGTCCCCACTGCAGCACAGCCCAGCACCTTCTGCGGGGCAGTCACCAGCTGCTTTAAACACAGGAGGAAGAAGAGGTCAACATCTTTCAGGGCTGATCTCAGCCATCCCCTCAGTGAGTGTCCACCAGTAAGTGTGTATCAGTGGCAGGCTGGGGGAGGGCTGGGGGGGGGATGTTAGCCTTCCTTTGAGCTGCTTGGGGGGAGTTGGTGTCCATCTGTGCACCAAAATGTTCTTCCTTGATATCCAGTGCTTCACCTTTGAAAATTTGCTGCTGGGGTTTGGGGAGGTGTGGGGGGGGGGAGGGAAGAAGAGGAAGCAACAAAGAGGCGCAAAATTCCCCCCGTGAGGCTCTGTGGGGCTCGGGCAGTGGAGGTGCCATCACGTCCATGTCCTCCTGCAGACCTGGAGGCTTTGTGAAGGAGGGACAACATTTTGTGCAGGGGTGAGCTGGCCCCCTGGCCCACAGCCTCTACCTGTACACCGCCAGGACCTGGCAGTGGAGCACAAGGGGTTGATACCTGGATCAGGGCAGCTCTGAAGGGGACCTGTGGGTGCCGACCTGGTTCTGATACTGGGAAGTCAAGCCCAGAAAGGAGATTTCTCCCTGGGTTTAAGCTTGCGTGTGGCAAGAGCAGCAGCTCTGGCATCCCCATGTCCAGCAGCAGAGCACAGCGGTCAGGAGCAGCAGGTGTTCCTCTCCCAGCTGCTCAAATTACCTCTGAGGCTGGGGACCTGGGCAGCTCAGCCCATGTTTGTGAGCCACTGAGGAGGGAAGAATGGGTCCGAACTTGGGGTGACACCCTCCCCCTCCCTGTAACTTCATCTAGAAGCAAAGGGAACTGTGCAGCTGCTGCTCGGCTCACACAGGACTCTCCCCCCTCGACCTCCTTGTTCCCAAAGGGGCACCTTCAGTGTGTGCTGGCCTCTGTGTGGGGATGGGGATGGGTGGTGATGGTGCCAGTGGTCAGGCCGGGCTGGATGCCACCACCTACCCTGGTATCTTAGCCCCATCAAACCAGCCCCGGGAGAATTAGTGCTGTCAAAGACCCAACAAGGTCTAAATTAGGATGCAAAGTGCCTGAGATCGTCCCAAGAAGAAGTTGGTCCTTCCCTGGAGTGATGGGAATATGGGTGGGCCATGGTCAGCAGTAGAGATACATCGTGCAGCTCCTGTGCATGGCTGAGGCCGGGTTGGAAACACAGGCTCATGGGGTGGTGAGTGCAAGGGGTACAGCCTTTAATCATCATCCCATGGCTAATGTGGACAACAGAGCCCCAGGACGGTTGGCACTGGAGCACAGGATGGATGAGAGGCACCAAGTCAGGGTGCTCAGCCTTCGAGAAGACCAGAACGTGAAGGAACTTCCACAGGACCAGCAGCTGCTTTCTGTGAAGCTGAGACACAGGCTGCTGAGACAGTGATGACCTTAAAGTATCACCCCAGGATGACTTTCTGCCACAGAGAGGGACGTCACCCAAACAAAAGGTCTTGCAGCCCTTTCCTCTGCACTAATGGATTTGTTCTGGCCGAGCGTTTGCTCTGTGGCTGGCTCCACACCAGTTCAAGGAAGACATCTTGCAGGCAGCAGAATTCCCTCCCAGTGCAGCAGCCAGCAGCTGGAAGACATCTCAGCCAGCCCTGATGCTGTTTGCATCGACCCGAGCCCCAGAGGTGAAGCTGTTCTTCATCCTTCCCATGTATTTCTCCGCCCTGGCCGCAGCGGAATGACATGCCAGACCCCGCTCCCACCGCACACACTGCTCCCCCAGTTTGGACAAACACAGACCCTGCTCTGGGCTGGTGTCCCAGTTTGCTGGTGAGATGTGCAACCCAGAAGGCTTGGCTTTGGTTGTCATGGATACAGCCATAAAATATCCTCTAAGGTAGTTTCTAAAAGTCATCTGGGGCTGTCATAGAATCCCAGGCTGGTCTGGGTTGGGGGGGGGGACCCCCCAAGGATCAGAGAGCTCCAACCCCCCTGCCACAGGCAGAGTCGCCAACCTCAGGCCTGGAGCTACACAAGGTTGCCCAGGGCCCATCCAACCTGGCCCTGAACACCTCCAGGGACGGAGCACCCAACCCCTCTCTGGGCAGCCCGTTCTAGCACCAGAAGGAGAGTCAAATCAGATCCCCAAGGCAGAATCTGAGACAAGGAGAATAGATCGAGTACCCCACAGATGCTACATCTGTAGGTATCGTGTGTAGCAGCAAAAACTCTCCCTGTGTGCTTGGGATGAGACATCTGGCTCTTCCCAGAGGTCTTTTTTCTCCAGGGCAATTGGTTCATCCAGAGATATGGATGAGGACATGGATCCATCACTCACTGGGGGATGCCAATGAGCCCAGGAAGGTCTTGCGCTTTCTGTCCCTGCATAGGAAGCACCAGGAAGAGGTCCTAGATGTTGCTGCCTTCCTCAGTACTTTTCCATCTGGCTGCTGGTCAGACAGATGACGTTTTTTCCAACCCACAGGACCACTGCAGAGGGAATTCAATCAGCTAAATGGATTTAGCACAGCATGGTTTTGGATTTATTAGACAAGAGTCATGCCCGCTGCCATCACTGCTGCCCAGAGCCGTGACAGTACCGATGCAGCTCTGCCTGCTGCAGGGGATGTCTTGTGGCTTGGTCGCACCTCTCAGCTCTTTGTGAAGGCTGTGGCTGCTGTCTTGAGTCAACTGCTGCAGCCAGAGGGGTTCTGGGCACCACAGACCTGGGCAAGAGGGGGAAAAAAACCCAACAAATTAAAGGGTGAGCATGCACTCAGGAGAGCAAGCCTGCTACGAGCATCATTTATCTTTGGCCCCAAACCCTGAGTTCTATCTCTTCAACACACCTGTCCTTAGAGCTCCAAGGTGCCAACACCCACAGCTATGATGTGTTGCATCTCTTACAGGGGTTAGTGAGGGGCTGGAACCCTCTAAAGGGGTTGGGAGTGTGTGCTGACAGCTGGAAGCACCTCGTTGGGCTGCTGTGGTTGCAGAACCCAGGTCTCCTTTCTCTGGTTTGACCTCAGATAATTTATTATTTTAATAAAAACTCCACTTTCCTCATCCCCAGGATATTCCCAGCTTGCCTCTGTGGCCAGCAGATCAAGAGAGGTGATTGTCCCCCTCTGCTCTGTTCTGGGGAGACCTCACCTGTAAGTGTCCAACTTTGGAGCCCTCAGCACAAGGACATGGACTGCTGGAGAACATCCAGAGGTGGCCACAAAAATGATCCCAAGGCTGGAACACCTCTCCTATGGAGACAGGCTGGGAGAGTTGGCCTGGTTCAGCTTGGAGAAGGCTCTGGGGGAACCGTACAGTGGCCTTGCACTCCCTGAAAGGGGCCTATAGGAAAGCTGGGAAGAACTGTTCCTGAGGGCACGGAGCGACAGGATGAGGGGTGATGGGTTTAAACTAGAAAAGGGGAGATTTAGGGTGGGTATTAGGAAAACATTTTTCACTCTGAGGGTGGTGGATCACTGGCATAGGGTGCCCGGAGAGGTGGTGGAGGCTCCAGTCCCAGAGACATTCAGGGTCAGGGTGGATGGGGCTCTGAGCAACCTGCTCCAGTGAAGGTGTCCCTGCTCGCTGCAGGGGTGGGACTAGATGGGCTCTGAAGGGTCCTTCCCACCTAGCACAGTCTGGGATTCGATGGGTTTTGTGTCTTGGCTTGAAGGTCCATGACCAGTCCCAGGCTCCCACAGCTTGTGGTGTGCACTAGTGATCACCAGAGCAGCTCAGCCATGTGTCCAAGCCCTGAATTCATCTCTCTGGGGCAGGTGGAACAAGAAGCTGAGGATGGAGGAGGACTTCTGCTGGGACACAGGGATCACCTCTGGCCACAACAGGCCCCTGAGTGGCCCACGTCTCGGGCTGTCCTGCAGAAGAGCCTTGGAATCCTGAAGTCTGCCAAGTTGCTGTGCTTCCAGCAAGGGAAAGGGAAAGGGAAAGGGAAAGGGAAAGGGAAAGGAAAGGAAAGGAAAGGAAAGGAAAGGAAAGGAAAGGAAAGGAAAGGAAAGGAAAGGAAAGGAAAGGAAAGGAAAGGAAAGGAAAGGAAAGGAAAGGAAAGGAAAGGAAAGGAAAGGAAAGGACATTTAAACTTCCTGTGGGTTTATGGCTGTAGAGAAGAATTGTGACTGTCCATTTGTCTGGGCAATGTGTATTTACTGACATGTATAATAAATAAATGCAGTGGGAGGGCAGGGCAGAGAAACTGGCCCCCTGACACCCAAAACCACCCTGCCTCCAAAGTGCTGCCTGGGAAGATTATTAATAAAGTGATTAAATAAAGTTGTCTTCAAGAGGCACCTTTATTGAATTTTACTTTACTGAGAACTAAAGTAAGAACTTTATTTCTATATAACTATATAACACATTTATATCTCTCCTATCTATCTATCTATCTATCTACCTGTCTATCTATCTACCTGTCTATCTATCTATCTATCTATCTATCTATCTATCTATATATCTATCTATCTATCAATCATCACAGAATCCCAGACTGGTCTGGGTTGGGAGGGACCCCAGGGATCACAGAGCTCCAACCCCCTGCCACAGGCAGGGACACCAACCTCAGGCCTGGAGCTACACAAGGTTGCCCAGGGCCCCAGCCAACCTGGCCTTGAGCACCCCCAGGGATGGGGCACCCACCCCCTCTCTGGGCAGCCCATTCCAGCCCCTCACCACTCTCTCTGTAAAGAGCTTCCCCCAATATCTCATCTAACCCTTCCCTCCTTCAGCTTCACTCCATCCCCCTTGTCCTGCCACTGTCTATCCATGTCTCTCTCTATGTCTTCTATCTCTCCATCTCTCCATCTATCTATCTATCTATCCATCCATCCATCCATCCATCCATCCATCCATCCATCCATCCATCCTCCCTACTATATAACTATTACTGAAACTGATAATGGGTGAAGCTAAGTGACCATTAAAGGCAAATAATCAGGTGTGACATAGTCCTGGAACAGGGTTGTTATTTTACACATTTATTTACATATTGCACAGCATAATATAAATTATGAATAGAATAGAATAGAATAGAATAGAATAGAATAGAATAGAATAGAATAGAATAGATATAGCAACCTGTGGGGTTAGGCTGCATTTATACTGATGCTTTTATTTTTTTTAGTGTGGGGTTTTCTTTTTCCTCTTGTCCCCAGAGGAAGCTTACAGCTGTGGATGAACTCTGCTCCATCCACATCTAACCCCCTCCTTAAATTGTTTTTTACAAAAACCCCTAAACATCCTCCATGCCTACAATGATTATTCAGGTAACGAGCTGTCTCATATCCCAGATTTCCCTGAAACTTTATTTCCCCCCCCTTCCCTGTCTCCTGCTTCTCACCTGTTTCCTATTTTGTCAAGGAGAAACAACACACACAGCATCAAATTAATGAAACCTGCCACATTACCCTTGTGCTAATTGAGTTCTGAGATAAATGGTGGCGCTGCCCCTTCCCCGGGGCTTTAGGAGGTTCGGTTCTTGTGACTTGATGGTTGTTTGGGAGTTCCTGGGGTCAGAAAACTCTCAAGTGTGGGTAAAAAAGACCCTGGGGTACCTGGTGGTGAAGGGTTTTAACCCAGAGCCTCTCCATGGCACCATCAGCTTTTTGCTGTGCTGGCTCTAATTAAATACTGAATTTAAGTGGGGTGTGATCACCAGGTGCACAAACAGCTTTGGGTGCTTTGGTGTAAAAATGAGTGTCCTTGTTCCTGAATCACTCTGGGAACTGGAATTTGCTTGGGTTTGGGGCTTATGTTGCTTATGTTGGCTGCTGTAGGTCTGGGCATGTGCTCCTCATCCTCCTGCTTGTGGGTGCTGGCCCAGCCCAGCATCTGGGATGGGAAGATGAACCAAAACCATGCACCCAAACCCATGCTTGACCATGCACCCACTTCATGGCATCAGCTTGCAAAGTCTGCATCCTCGAAAAGCCCCCAGGATCAGAACTCCCCAGCCTTGTTGCCGATGAAGCAGGGATCCTTTATCGCAGCGCTGGGCACACCGGGCATCGCTGCTCCAGATGTGTGCACCAGTTAAAGCCACATCTCTCCTATTGATACAGATTAACACATACATAATCATTAGAAGTTCTAAGAAAAGGCAGGGTCATGCAAATTACCTCCAGGAAGTCATTTACATTAAGCCCTCCCAGATAGACCAATGCTCAGGGACACTCAGGGGGCCTTCTAGTGGGCTTCAGGGATGAAGGCTGGATGTCTTCCTCTCAGCACATGCTCTTTATGGTTTTCTCCATAGTCTGAAAACCCCATCCCTGCCCAAACGAGTTAGGAACCCTTTAGCTGAAAACAAGATCTACTCTGGCTCTTAATTAGTTGTTGGTCTCATTATTAATGACTCCCCCACCTTCACTTCTTTATCTTCAAGGCTGTCCCACTGTTGGGGTAAATCTTTAGCTGCTCTCATGAACCAGCTCACATGGCTACAGCCACATTTGACTAAAATCCCAAACAAATCTGTCCTCAAAACACACAAACTCTCCTTATATTAAATCTATATTAATTAAGTGTCTCTTAAGCTCCATCACTGAGTCAAGTCAAGCCATGGGGATTGATGGGTGGGTAGTGATTCAGGCCTGCTGTGTGGTTAGATGCTCAGCTGCTCGTATTTCCTTTCAGTCCCATGTAAGCTGTCACATATAAACCTAAATTACTGGGGTCCAGAGATTGGGAGGGATGCTCGTGCCGGTGCTCACACCCCTGTTTGAAGGCCAGGTACTGGTACTGCAGGGTGCATCACAGGCTGGGGCGCTGTGGGAAGGGGAAATGTTTTCATGGGTGAGATCATAACATCCAGGCTTCTATTTATTTATTCATTTTAATGGGGCAGGGACAGGCAGGTCTGGCCAGCCCAGCTGAAAAACACTCCACCCGCCCCCTCTGCTGGTATCTCTGCTCCAACACCGACCAACGCATCTTCCACCCCGAGGAGCCCAGGGCACTACTGAGGAGGCACCCTGCTTCCCAATGTGTGGAGCTCTGCCGGGACTCCAAACTCCTCAAACAGAGAAGCCTTACACCCTGGGTCTCCCCAGGATAGTCTGAGGATGCCCCAAAACATTTTGCTCACCCCGAGATGGGGCGTCAGTGTTACAGGGGCTCCTTGTTACCAGTGTCCCTGGGCAGAGGGTTCTCCCACCCCTGCAGCTTCAAATTATTGCATAAAGCAAGAAGGTCTTGAGCAAAAGGAAAACGGTTTTATTGATGAGATCATTGCATCCTTCTTCTGATTATTGTTTTTGGCATGGGAGGACCTTTTGGTCCTGCACCCCCAGCCCAAGCCAGGTTTCTTGCTGGGGGTTACAACTCCAACCAGCCAGGTCTCTTGCTGGGGGTAGGTACAACCCCAACCAGCCTGGCTGAGCACCCCCTTCCCCCGGGCTGTGGGACAAACATGTACAGGCAGTGGCTTGGGACAGCTCAACCTTGAGTTCTCCTCTGCTGGTATGTCTGTGTCCAACCGATTCCAGCCCTGCTGCCTCACACCTCCTGCACCCCACAGTGCTGCTCACCAGGAACTCCCACCCCCCATTGTGTGACTGCCTGGGGACTCTGTTCAGTCAGGAATCCCCTTATTTCTCACACCTTTATGAGCAGTAAGAATCACAGAGTGGTTTTGGTTGGAAAGGACTATCAAGATCATCGAGTCCAACCATCTATCCAGCCCTACTAAGTCCAACACTAGACCACATCACCAAGTACATCTCTTCTTGTAAACCCCTCCAGGGATGGTGACTGACTCACCTCCCTGGGCAGCCTGTTCCCACCTCTGACACCTTTCAGTAAAGGAAATGTTCCTGATACCCAACCTGAACTTCCCCATACACAAACCATGCTGTTCCCCTTGTCCTGTCATAAGCTACCAGGGAGAAGAGACTGACCCCCACCTCACCACAGCCACCATTTAGGTAGAGAGGGATGAGGTCTCCCCACAGTCTCCTTTTCTCCAGACTGAACGACCCCAGCTCCCTCAGCCACTCCTGGGAAGGCTTGTCTTCCAAACCCTTCCCCAGCCTTGTAGCAGCAGGAGGATAGAGGTAACAGGAAATGGTGCTTGCACGAGACAGGACTGTTAATAGCATTTGCCCCATGAAATCAGAATAAGAAGAGAGCTGGAGCAGTCACTTTGTGCTTTTGAACTTGAAGCATGTTGTGTGGACTTCACTATTCCTGGTTTAAGACCTCGGCAGCTGTGGGAAGTGAGCTGCTGCTTCTCATCCTGGGAACACGAGCGAGTCCCCATCCATTTGATCCTGTCTGAGAACCTGATTAAATCCCCATCGTTTCTGTCTCCCACCAGTATTTGAATGCTTTGGGGAGAACCCCTTTTCTCCACACACGCAGCTGAAGAAATGAAGATGCAACACAACCGAGATTCATATAAAGAAAATAACCTTTATTAGACCAATGAAACCCTGAAGAACGTGCCAGGTAAACATGACTAAAGGTTTTTTTGTGTCTTTTATGGTTTTTTCCAGCAATGCAGAAACCTTTGAAACTGAGAAACTCGGGAAGTTCCCCGCTCCTCTCATTGCATCAGTAAGTTCTCTCCCTCTTGTGACATGAGCTATTTCTGTCCTGACAGCCCCCAAAATCCTTGCGTGAGCTCAGCCATTTAAAATAGTAACTTCTAACATCTTCCCCGCGCGACCGCGTCCCACACCACTCAGTACAGAGGTGCCAGGCTGTTCTCTTTGCTGTCCAACAAAAAAGGAGCAAGGTTTAAACCTATCCAGCTTATTAAAACACAAAGGAGTGTTTTAGGACAGTACAGGAACTCCCCGGCTTGAAGGCACAAGGAGGGCACTGAGAGGGGTCAAGGGGTTTGACATCCCCACCCCAGCAGCTCCGGGGAGAAAACTGGTTAAGTCAATTCCTCCAGGTGAAGGCAACTGAGTTACAGCTCTTTGTAAACCAGGAGTAAACAGGAGCTTGGCAGAACTAAGGGTTCCAAACAACACCAGTTCTCATCTCCTCCACAAAGAGGGAGAGGGTGTCACAAGAGGGGCTAGCAGCCTTCGGCAGCAGTGGTCCTCCTCCCGTTACTCCGTGCCGCTTCCAACAACGTGGAGTTAAGGTTCAGCGTTACTAACTCGACCCACAGCGCTCAAACGGGGTTGGGCTCAGCTGCCAGCACCACCCCGCGCCCCTCGCACAAGCCCTGGGCATGGGATGGAAGCTGGTTAGCACAGAGCTGGCGCAGGGAGAGCTGAGGGGTGTTAGGACAGAGGGAAGCTCAGCACTGCGGCCCTGCAGGAACGGGCAGAAGCAGCGATTCACCGTGACAGCGACACTGCTTTTATTAAAACACAAGTGTTAAGCCAAGAAAATAAATTATCACTACGACAGACGTCTGTAGAAGGAAAGGAAGGGCAAAAAAGCCTTGAGCTCCAGGTCAGTACAACCCTGAAACAGAAAAAGTTACACTACTTTTCTTAAATACCTCGGTTTCTCTTCAGGCCCTTCCAAAAAACCTTTATAAAATGTGCAGCTTAAAGAACAAACAGTAACAGAGTCACTTGTAACAAAAATCTGTACAGCTCATAGCTTTAAAAATAATACTTTTTTCTTTTTCTTTTTTTTTTTTCTCCTTATTTTTTTCTCTTTTCCTCCCAAACTGCTACGTTAAACACGGGGCTAACAAGTTTGGAATGCCCCAGGTCCCATCCAACACCAAAAAGCAATTACAGAAACCTTCCTGGGACTTCCTCCCAGCCCCAGGTCGGGTTTTGGACTGTTTGAGTGAGCCTGACTATGTGTAAGAATTAATAATGTATCTTCATGGGTGAAGGCTGTCTCCTGCTGCTGCCAGAGGCCTGGGGTCTTCAGGGAGTTTGGAATGGCACTCAGACCTGGAACACAGCACCACACGCTGGTTAGACTGGCTGCACCCCTTGTGAGGTGGCAGGACCCCCCCTCCCGGGTCCCTCTGTCCTGGCTGGCAGTGAAAGCCAGCGGCTGCCAGAGCTGCGTTTGGGCACAGGAGGTTTAACTGGGAGAGCATGGTGGGAGAAGCACAGCTCTGCCTGCTCCCTGCCTGGAGAGCCCTCGCTGTGGCTCAGGACTCGCGCAATGTGGCAGTGAGCCTGCAAACCCCGCTGCCTTTGAGGCTGTTTCAAAGGTCCCCCCACCCAAAGGGGTCTGGATCTCACGTTTTATCTCTGTCTGGGTGGGAAGCCCAGGGCCTGGCTGCTTGTGAGACCCCCCAGTGCCAAACTGGGAGCCATGGACCAGCCCATGCCCCGATCTATCCCTGCCTCTTCCTCTGAAAATGGGGCTTTGAGCCGAGGAATGAAAAGCTGAGCCAGAAGCAACCTCCTTTGCATGGGGCCTGACATGACTTCCCAGGGGCTGCCCCTGATATGTGTCCATGGGTCCTGCCAGGGCTCATCCCACCTTCATCCCTCGAAGCTGAGGCATCCTTCCGGAATCGGTAAGGATGGGAGGAAGCCATGGCAGCTCCCCAGGGCACCCTGAGCATCACCCAGCTGGTTCCTCTGCCAGGCGAGGCGTAGTTTCCAGTTTCCTTCAGAGGTCCAAAGGAAACCTGGGATCAATCCAGCTTGGGGAGAACACAGTGGCTTCCCCAGGCGGGTGTGAGGGACTAGCAAAGAGCAGGATTTCAGCAAACAGCCACGAGAAACAGATTAGTGGTTAGACAGCTGGGCAGCGGGCAGAGGAAAGCAGCTCATCCGAACACCGGTGACTAAGCAGTGCTCAAGCCTCTATGACCCAAGTAATTTTGGTGGTTTTGCTTCTGCTCCTTCAAACCAGGGAGGGATCAGACCAGCTGCTTAAGGAGCTGCTCTTCTTGAACCAGATGAATCAGAGCCTTAGAGACCGGTCAGGAACGCGTGTGGAGAAGCAGAGGGCGAGGTTCTCCTGACTCAGAGCTGCCAGAAAATCCCCTTCAGGGGTTACTTACAACAGCTCCATTTCCTTAGGCGGTATACCCGTGCAGAGGGGCTCACACTATTGTCGAGGGACTTATGGTGACCTGGCCTGCTTTCTGCAGAGGAGAGAAGCCAGCATTAGTACAGGGTTAAGGGACAATAGCGTCAGGGCAGGATCTAGCAAGAAGAGAAGCGTCTGGGAGCTCTCAGGAATGTAAGAGGAGGCACATGGACATCTCAGAGCAATGCAGGCTCCTGTTCCTCCATCTCATTGCTCCCCGAAAAAGGCCCAAACCTCCCTGTGAAGGAGCTAAGCAGCATGTGCAGCAGAGCTCCGTCCACCCCAGAGGGTTACATGTGTACCCCAGCCTGCAACAGCATTAAAGCTCCTGCGTGCAGCATCCCCTCCAGGCACAGCTTCCAGCACCGCGGGTCCTTTCCAGTGCATCTCCTTGAGGATCTTGGCTACTGCAGGGGAGGGTCTCACAGCAGATGGGCTTCTGCCCACCCCAGAGGCAGTGAGCCTCTGCAAGAGGGGCCATCACTTCCCCACAGCCACTCCTAGCCCAAAGGCAGCATCTTCAGTCCCCCCGTGAGAAGCAGTAGCTCGAACCAGGGAGGCAGCCACAGGACTGGGCAAAGCAAAGGGAGGGTTTTGGCTGCTGGCACTTACTGCAGAAATGTACTGGCTGTTGGTGAACCTGGGCTTCTCCTCCATTGCAGAGGCATGTTGTGAGCCTAAGGGCACGTAGGGGTGAGAGCCCATGTCTTCACAGAAGCTCTCCTGTGGGATGCTGGAGACACAGCCGCTGTCAGAGCCACTGGAGCCGCTGCCAGACATGCAGTGTGATGACTCCGAGCTCTCTGTCGCTGGGGGAAAGGGAGGAAGGTCACTGTGGTGACCACGCGACCTGTGTCGCATACACTCAGTAACGTACCTATTTGCAGAGGCACTGGCCACACGAGCCCACAAGTTAACCACACTCCTTTCCGAGCCTTTCTAAAGCCACAGGCAACAGAATCATAGAATCATAGAATCCCAGACTGGTCTGGGTTGGAAGGGACCCCAAGGATCAGAGAGCTCCAACCCCCTGCCACAGGCAGGGACACCAACTTCAGGCCTGGAGCTACACAAGGTTGCCCAGGGCCCCATCCAACCTGGCCTTGAACACCCCCAGTGAGGGGGCATCCATCCCCTCTCTGGACAGCCTGTTCCAACATGCACAGTGAGTGATGCTGGAGAGCAGCACAGACTGGACAGGGACATTCAGAAGAAGCCAAGAGGTTGCTGGACCAGGCTGGCAAGAGCAAGGGCCAGAGCAGCTTCTACTGTTGGGGCAGGCAGAGCCATGAGGCCGTGGCAGCCCCATTATGGGGCTGGGATGGGTGCAGATCAGCGGGTGCGTTTCTAATCCCCAGAGTGGGGCATGGGGACGAGCTCACATGTCCCAGGGCTCGTACTTACTCAGTGATGGCTGGCTGCTCGTCTCGTGCTCCAGCTCATCTTCCTCAATACAGGTGCCAATGTCAAAGGGGCGGGTGGGGGCCAGGACACCGGGCAGCAGGGCCTGGTCCAGATACATGTGGAGGTTGAGGGGTCCCAGCAGAGAGGAAGAGGAAGGGCTGTATGTAGCAGGGGTGCTGCCAGCAGAGAGCTGCGCCTGTGTCCTCTTGTACGGGTTGGAATGGTCAAACAGAGACACGGCGATGGATGCTCTGGTCCTGGCAGCTGCCAGAGAAAACATGAAAAAAGCCCTGAGCACCAGCTCTGCCCAGCTCCCGGGGAGCAAGGGGCAGGCATGGCCAGCACTCACCTCTGCCCTTCATGATGTAATCGATAGCGCGGTCGTTGATAGCTGCCTCGCTGGGTTTGATATCCAGGAATGGCTTGTTGCCCACACCCATGGAGACCATCTCCTGCATCCGGATTTCTAGAGGGGAAGAGACCCACAGCCACATCACGATGCTGCTCCCCTTGGGGCAGGGGGCTCCTGAACTACTGAGGTTACATCTCCCCTTGCTCCCCGGTCCCAAGGAGCTTTACACGCAAGCAGTCGTGCCCTGCTCTGGCCAAGCAACTCAGTGCCATGTCACCTACAAGAGTCCTGCCAAGCAGGAAGCCTGGGGCAGAGAGAGGGGACTCAGCCAGACCACTGCCACCCCAGTAGCAGGGTCCCGGGGAGAGCAGCAAGCCTTTCAGGAGCACATCCCAATCTCACAGGGCAGGGAACCCTGCGTGAATAGCTCCCGTTTCTCCCTGGGAGTCCAGGTGGGTGCCCAGAGTCACAGGGAGCTTGGATGGCTCAGGTTCCCTGGGGACAAGGGGCAGGGAAGGGACGTGCCCAGCCAAGCCCAGCACATGCTCCCGAGGCTGCATGCTGGTGTGCAGCCGCTCGCCACACAGCGCTGCCCAGCCACAGGCTCCAAACCTACTCAGGACAGCACGAGCTGAACAGGGCTCCCGCACCTTTGGCGGCACAGGCGCCCCGGAGAGGAATCACACCTTTATTGCGGGCTGCCTGCTGCCAGAGGATCTTGGCAATGTCACTGGTCCAGGCCTGCTTAGTCTCAGCCGAGCTGGCCTGGAGGATGTAGGTGTCGCTGGACTTCCGCCTTCGAAACCAGATCTCAAAGCGCAGGCCACTGTCTCCGGAATTCTCCGTCAGACCGATGTCTGCAGTCTGCCAGGAAAGAGAGAAGCATCAACTGGGGCTCAGCCAGGAGCAGAAAGGGTGAACTCTGCCTACACCCTGTGCCAGACCCCCCACCAGGCTTGGCAGACCCAACACGCAGGAGCCAGAGGGCGCAGATGGGAGCAGGTAGGATCCAGATGCTGCTGAGCTGACACAGCCCAGGCAACACCAGGGTCAGCACCAGCTCCCTGCTGCACGCACACATGGGCATCCCTCCCACACGGCACCCCTCAGAAGGTCTTGGCCTCACAGCACAGGGGGGTCCCAAGCATTAATGCGTGAAGTATTCTCTTCTGACTTCACTGCATAGCTTGGAGAAGGCTCAGGTGTGGTGAGAACAGCTCCCACTCCCTGTTTTAGAGACACACATCCATGGAGAACCCAGCCACAGGCACCCCTTGCACAAGAGGGAGCTGCAGGGCTGCCCTTACCTTGAAGGAGCACTTGTAGATATACACATCAAAGCCACCCTCGATCCTCTTGGGCTTGCTGAACAGGACTAGGTCCTCAAAGAGGAAGACGTGTCGCTGGCACTTTCTACGACCCAGCCAGATGGTGAACTCGTCCTGCCGTACCAGCTGCCCCTGCTCCTTCAGGTTCACCTGGACACAGGGAACATCCTGGTGAGACCCCACAGGATCATACTCTGGGCTATCCGAGGTGGAGCATGATCCCATGTGGCTGTAACCCGGGAGGTGAAGCAGTGGCTGCTCTCTGTTGTGTTGGGAAAGCGGGCTGCTCGGCACTGCTAGAGGCCACATCAGGCTGGACAACCAGCCCAGAGCTGTGGGGAGAGCTGCACCTATCTCCAAACCTCTGGGGTGGCAACTGGAAGCAGCAGCCAGAGCATTATCTTAGGGGGAAGAAGACAGCTAAAGAGGAAAGGAGTCCCATCAAACTGACAGGAGCATGTTTGGGTCAGAAGACCAGCCCCTCAGTTCTCCCCATGTCAGATTCACCTTCCTCCACACCCCAAGCCCCATGGCTTCTCCTCCTCCAGTGCCACACACTACATGCCTCTCAAGTCCCAGCTGCTTTCAGCCCGCCCCTGGAATTAGCAGCAGCTTGAATTCCTCCTTTCGAACCACCTGACCTTCTTATCACCAGCTCAGAAGAGCTGGAAGGGCTCAGGTTGGCAGGACACCACCTGTAAGGGCTGCCATGCTGCTCGCATCACCAGTGAGCGCCTGTGAGTGTGGTTACAACAGAGACCCTCAGTTTAGAGACGGGGAAGAAGTGTGGTTCTGCCCCACCCTGGGAAGGGAGGACACTGGAACGTACATCACAGTCACGGATGGCATCCATGGCCAGCAGATCGTTTCCGTGCCGGAGCTGAAACTTCACCATCTCCTCAGCTGCACGGAGGTAGCCCAGCTCCTGCTCCTGTGCCTCGCTGCACTCCTTGATCAGGTCCTTCAGGAGCAGGGCATATTTGCTCATCCGCTGGATGGGTTTCAGCAGGTAGGAGGCCAGGTCCATCTTATCCCCAAGCTGCACCTGCTTGAACTGAGAAAAGCAGCAAAGTGAAGGCAGCAGCTCTGCCGGCAGAGCCCTGTGGCCCCCTGCTGGCACGGGCACCCACAGCTTTCCTAACCGGGGTACTCCCTTCACTCTGCAGGGAAGTGCAAGGCCATAGGATGGATGCTGCCACGTGCTGGGTGCCCCACCAAAGCCCCCACCGCATCTCTTCTCCGTCCCCCCCTAAGCATTCCTGCAGAGGAAAGCAAAGGCAGCTCCCCTCAAGCAGGTACATTGGGCTTGTTTACACACGTCAGTGACCCAAACACCAAGAGCAGAGGCATGCCCATTACCTTGAAGAAGGTATTCCCATGGCTGGCCAGCAGCGAGTCCGACTTGGGCTTGTTCTTGCTGTACAAGGCGTACATCCCAAACTGGTCTTTCTGCAAGAGAGACCCCAGCATGAGACCAACATGTGCCCAGGACGTGGCATCAGCTATGCCCTGGGTTGGTTACTCCGGTACCTCTGCCAGGCTGCACCACAGCCTCCTATGCCATCGGGAACAACTTTGCTTCAAGTTCCTTGAGAGCCAGGGAACATTCTCACCTTCCTACTCCTACAGTAGCTGGGACTTTGGAATCCATTCTGCTACTACTGCTTGCCCCTCACACACCCCAACAGACACCATTCATCAGGGAGCAGCAAACACACATGGGGCAGCCAAGTTTAAGACCAGTACCCCATGTTTTTCCCCCAACAGCCCTTTTCAACAAGAGCAGCAGGTCTGTGCCCCTCCACTCAACCAACTCACTCCACACTCACACCACAGTCAGAAGACAAGGGCACAGGATGCTCCTGTGGAAGCAGGGTGGCTTTAGGGAGCAGATGTTTTGCTTCCCTGGCAGCATCTCTCAGTGGCAAAGAGCAACAGGAAAAGCAAAGAACATCTGCTGCTCCCTGGGCTCAGCCTCGCTGAGCCATCCCAGTCCAACCCCAAGAAGTCTGATCCCAGGGGGAAGGAAGGTGCTGATGCCTTACGTGTCGGAGGAAGCAGTGGCTGACCCGCAGTGGGTGGTTGCAGCAGCTCTCCAGCTCCCGTAGGAAATACTGGCTGTGGAAGTCGTAGAGTTTCTCCAGGTTCCCAAAAATGACGCTGCGCTTCCCGCGCAGGTCCTGGGGGAGGTCGAGGCGCTCCATCTCAGGGAAGTAGCTTTCAATGATGTAGCAGAGCGACCTCACATATTCCCGCTCCGTGGTCACCATCTCATCGATGATGTGCCGCAGTTTGCTGCAATGGGAAACACTCAGCACTCAGGGCACCCACGCTGCAGCAGCTGGGGAGCGCCTGCAAGGCACTGGGCTATCCCTAGAGAAGCTCCCCCCAGGACTTAACATGTTGCTGAGATGGTCCCTCAGCACCATCTAAACTCAAATTCAGAACCACTCCAGCCCTGAGTGCTGACAAAGCTCGTGGGTGACCCAAAGAACTCTGTCAGCTTTCCTGAGCCCCAGCCTAGCTGTGGTTCTGACCCAACCCCAAGCAGGACATGCAGTCCAGGGTACACCCAGCCCCTGCTCTGGACACAAGAGGCTGCTCCGCAAACAGCTGCACTCCTGAAACAAGAGGACAGCAGAAGTCAGGACAACTGTGAGGAGTCATCAGATGCTCTGGGACACAACATTAACTCTGGGAGAACAGCAGCTCTGGACCCAGGTGCTGTTGGATTTGTCCCAGCAAACGTGAGAGTGGGAAACCAACCCGGTGTCACTTCAAAGGGCAGTTCCTAGCACGGGCTGCTCCGCACGGCTCCCACAGGATGGCTCCTGACTACTCGAGGTATCCACTGCGAGGCAGTGCAGCACCAGACATAACTACTTCAGCGTGTGCCTGCACTCCCTGCCTCTCTGCTCTCCCCGAGCCAACTCCCCTCCTGGCTGCTCAGAGGAGCAGTGGGACTGCCTTGACGCTCACAGACGGGAGGGCTGCTGCACCCTGAGAAGCAAAGCAGCTCCACACCTCTCTGCTGGTGTTCCTCACCTACCACAAGCTTCTCTGACATAGGCTGGGATATCAGATGATATCCGCAGGAAATCCCTGTCTCCAGCCATCCCATCCAGAGCAGCGGAGGAGCTCTGTGGTCCCTCTGCATCCAGCATTCATTTCTCATTGGTGGTACCAGTTATTATTTCTTTTCAGCTTTTTCCAAGGAGAGCAGCTCAAAGACGTGCCTGGTGACCCCCTGCCAAGTAAAGCACACGTCCCGGGGCCCTCTGCTGCTCTGGCACACTGCCGTATAACCACAAAGACACGACGAGATCCTTCAGCACAGAGAAGGACAGGGAGCGAACAAAATGCAGCTGTTGGCTGCAGGAATAGAGATCTCAGCCCCAAAGGGCAGATACAAACACCCTCTTACCTGAGGAACAGTCACGGGGTACTGGAAGTGTAGGGAGGCACAGCCCTCCCAAAAGGTGTGGGGGGGAATGATGCACTGTGCTTTTGCACTCCCCCTACACCTGTATGTTTCGCTTGCTGGGTCTCTGAGCACTGTTACTGCAGACCCTCGTCCCTTGAGGGTGTTCAGAGACTCCCTCTCCTACTCCTTCCCCTTTTACTAAGGAACCATGCTGTAAGGGAAAAACAAGAGACCCCATCTCCTTACCTCCCCGCAAAGGCAGGCACTAAGCTGTGTGGGCAAGCTGGGGCTCCGTCCTGTTACCACTGGGAAGTGACTCTAACTGCTGGCCACCTTCTTGCTACCCTAATACCCCACCACCAAGTGCCACAGTCACTCACCTGCCCCAGCTCCTGGCTTCCGAGGCAGAGAGGAAGCCCCTCTGTCCCTCCAGCAGACAGTCTGCAGCCCAGCTGTGCGCCGCTTGCTGCCGCAGCATGAAAGTCCTGTCCACCAGCTCAGTGCTGCTCACCTCCAGCCCCTTAATAAAGACCCCGGTGTTGCCATATCTGGCTGGCTCGCTCAGTGTCCTCTGGCAGCCCGACCACAGGCTCTCACCGCACGGGAGGTCAAAGCTTTGGGCTTTCCGGAGTATCCTCCTGGGAGGGGGCTTCCCAGAGGCTGGAGTGGATGTGCAGGATGGCTTTACCTCCAGGGTTTCTAATATGCTCTCCAGGTTTGGCTTTTCTTCAGGAAGCTTTGGAGACTTGGAGGCCCCACTGGCAAAAGAAACCCTGCTTGAGTGAGGACCAGGGCTGAGAGCAGCTTGGCAGGCAAGTTCTTCCCCAGTGCTGCCATCGCCAGAGCAGCTCAGAGAGGGCGAGGGAGCCTTCTCCTTAGTCCACCCTGGAGAGCAGCTGGGCTGGGTGTAGCAGGGGGACGCGCTGCGAGTCCTGTCCCAGTAGGACCCCGAGGCAGCCCCCTCGGAGTGCCGCCGGTGGGACAGACCACCAGCCTCACTGCCAGCCCGGGGCTGCTCCCCTGCAGCTGGTTTGCGGTCTGACAGCAGAGACCTCCTTGTTCTCAAGGCTGCTTCCAGTTTCTTTTCAAAAACCAGCTTGGTCTCCTGGCACTTGGACCAGGCAAATTTCCACTGCTTGAGTCCCTTGTCGCTCTTCAGCTCACAGGCCAGCTCCTTCATCTCCTGGAACCGGGAATCGCTGATGTCTGGGTGCTGCCCCTTGTAACTCTCCAGGCACTTGAGGACACCTGCACAGTGTTCGGCGGAGCTGCAGTCCTCCATGCTGATGCAGGCGAGGTGTCGCATCCCTTCCAAGGCCCACTCGTACGCCTGCGGAGAGCCAGAACAAAAGGCCACAGCCAGTCAGAGGGATTCGGAGACCAATCACCCTAAATCAGTGCCTGAAGACAAGAGAAAGGATCAGTGTGTGGCCACCACAGTTCCTCGAGTGTGAAAGGAGGGGGGGAACTGCTATTGTCAATGGGGCTTAACAATTCGGGGGAACAAACGGCTCCTTATACAGAGGGCTTCAGCTGTGCTGGCTGCTCTGCTGCAACTCCAGGTCCCTGTCATGCTGGGCTCCCAGGCTGCTGGGCACTCTGGTCTCCTCTGATGTGGGTGCCCAGGGGAAGGCGTTCCCAAAACTGCAGGAATTCACACCTCTCTGTGGCCCTGCCTGGTATAAACCCCAAAACTTGCACTCCTCCCCTGCCCAGCCATTCTTACCACTACCACGCAGGATGAGGTTGAGGGGGCATCAGAGAATGGGACTGCTGCTTGTCGGGGAAGACAGCAGGCCTGCTGGCAGCCTAACTCTCTTCACCCAAGACGTAGGCCCTGACAATATCCTCGTGTTCCCATAAGACAGGAGAAGTTACTCATGCTGAGAGGATCTTAATAATCACATTCGCAAAACACAGCGGCCTTGATGACAGGGGTACAGACTACCCTAAACCAAGAAGCAGTTATGGGAAGGTACTTGGGAGTAATGGAACATGTTAGGAACCAACCATAATAAGATGGTCAAAACAGCAGGCGTGCAGATGCTTTTAGGCATCAAAGGTAAACTAACAATATTTAGCTACAAGATATATTTATCAAAACTCATTATAATTACTAACCAATCACTGTGGTGTGACACAGTGTGTGTAACCAATTAGCAGTTTTTTAGCTTGCCACATTTGCAGTAACAAATGTATATACTCTATGTGATTTCACACAATAAAATGGCTTTACCTAAAATTCATATCAAATTGCATGTTGCTCATCACTGGTCGTCGTAGCTGCTCCCCAGGGTGTTTTCCCCGGAGCTGAGTCCTGGAGCCAGATCAGAGCTGGGCTCTGTGGATCCCCCCAAGTGCTCTGACCCATCCTTGCAGCAAGCAGGATCCCGAGACTGTGCAAGGCCAGTTGCAGCTCCTGAATTTTCTGTGCCTGCTGGAAAATTTTCTGTGGGGCACCATGCCCTGCCTACCTCTGCTTGTGCTGGTTAGCCAAATCCTGAGCTCAGCAGTTTATTCCTAATGCTGCAGGAACACTAGAAGCAGTACAGGGTTTAACTCTAGCAGCAGCACATTGTGCTGGCCTTGCTAAAACAGTTGTGTAGTATCAGGGGGATGAGAGGAGCAGGACAAAATAGGGTCCAGCGTGACAGACACAAGGTAAGAGCAATGTGCTGCCACGGCAGGAAGGGCACTGACGAAGCACCGTGCACTGAGACCTGTCTGTCATGGATAACAACAAGAGGAAAGGCAAACATCTGAGTTAGGCAGGCTGGTAAGGCACTGCTGCTCTGTAAAGCAGGGATGTCGACAAGTTTAACCAGAGAGTGGAGTAAGATGTGACCAGCTGCTATAGGCCCCATCAGGGAACCTTAGTGCCTATCAGGGAGGAGTTATCTGTTAAAAATCGGATGCAGGAGGCAGGGAAAAGGTGCGGGCTGGGCCTGGCTGGCACCTTCCATCACCTGCCCAAGAGCAGTGGATGTGTGGAAACACCACAGGCTGCCCTTGAAGCAAGTCAGACTAGTGCTAGCACCTGCCCTGCCAGGTCCTGCATACCTGCTCTGTTTCACAGAGTTACAGAACTGTCGGGATTGGAAGGGGCCTCCAGAGTTCATCAGGTCCAACACCCTGCCAAAGAGGGTCCCTAGGATAGGTCACACAGGTCAGTGTCCAGATGGGTCTGGAATATCTCCAGAGATGGAGACGCCACACCCCATGGGCAGCCTGTCCCAGGGCTCCCTCACCGGGAAGAAGTTCTTCTGCAGGGAAGCAACGCTCAACATTTTGTGCCAGGAATGATGTGACCTACCTCAGACCACTTCCCACCTGCCAAACAGCCCCCTCCCCCCTGTGAACCTTCACTCAGAGAGATTAAAAGCACATATTCTTACACAGAACAGACAAAAACACCAAGAAAAACCACCTGAGCTTTATGCAGATGGGGAGCTGACACTGGTGCCTAAACCAGGGACAGCGATGAGAGCCAAGCGCTGCTGGGCAGCACACGAGGGACAGCCTGCAGCCAGCGTCACTCCAGGGCCAGATGCCACCGGAGCTCCCCCAGCCATCCCCATCGCTGGCGGGAGCTGCAGCTGCACAGCGTGCGTGCAGCCAGCCCCATTACTCATGCGGAGAGAGGAGAGGAGCTGCTACACAAACACCAGCAGCTGCTCGGGGGATAAACCGCTTCTCAAACAGCCTCGCACAACCAGGACAAGCCAAAGAGCAGCGGTCCCCTCTGCTCCCATCACCCCTGCCTCTCTGACCCTGACCCCGGCAAGACTCTGCGTTTCTCCATGGTGCAGAGGGATCCTGTTCCCCAGAAGCACATCAAGGCGAGGCGAAATCCTGGCTGCAGTGGAGCCTGGCAGACCCACACTGCAGAGACAGATGGCTTGTTTTGCCAGGTTTTGCTTCTTTCTCTTCTGTACACACCCCAACACAGCAGCCCCTTCCAGCTCTGCCCTGCACAGGGGCTGGCTGGCAGGGCGGTGGGCTACGGGCATGTCTCATTGTGCTGGCAGGGGGGGTCAACAGGCAATCCCAACTGAAGGCCATAGGCTGGCTCCCTTTCGCTCACCAATGGGAAAAGCTGAGCTCAAACGGCACACAGGGCTCTGAAAGAGGGTGTTAGAGCAATGTGCACCAAAGGCACAGACAGTCAGGAAGGTAGCTGCTCTGAGAATGTCTTCTCTGAGACTGGAGACATCACTTCTGTGCATAGATGGGAAAAAACAAAGAAAAAGGCTTCTTTTATTTCTGGGAAGCTCTACAGATCTGCACAGGGCCACAAGTGAGGAGGGATCAGGGCTGCAAACCACATAGGGAGGCCACCCTGCCACCTCTCATCTTCACATAGTATCTGTCTGGTCTTGGCGAGGACTCCCAGGGCTGCGCAGAAGCGACTCTAGGTCTCGCTGGTGTCTCTCCCATCCCCTATGGTGGGCCAGCAAACAGCTCGGCTTTGTTCCCTGCACAAAGGGAGCAGCCCTCTGCACCCAGCCGCTCGCTCCCTCACATGCCAAGTGGCCACCAAGGCTCTTTCCACTCATGCCATCCACTTCCATGGCCGCTTTGAGCACAGGAGACGGCAGCTGTCTCCCAGGGCCAAGAGCACCCAGGAGGAACACCCTCCTGGAGGCAGGGGTATTGCGGTCCTCTCCGTCCTGGTACAGTGGCAAACCAGGCTCAGGCAAGCCAGGATACTGCCCTCCAGCCCTGGGGTTTCTGGGGAGGGGGCAGCCCCACAGCTTCTCCGCAAAGCTCCAGGAGCTGCTCATATATAAGAGGAGGGACCTGAATCTTCCCAACCACATCTGGAACCAGGCAGGAAGAAGCCTGTACCTCAGCTTTTGATCTCTACAGAGAAGTCGTTACCGAAACACTCAATTACAGGATTAAAGACCAACATGCTTCCTGCGTGCACAGGGATGACCTATGCAGCAGCTGCATGAGTAGTCAGTGACAGGTTGGTCCTGCCAGGGAAGCAGGGGCTCTCGGGGACCTGCTGCACCGTAAGAAAGAGCTAAGGACTTCCCTGAAGCTCGGCGTGACCCTCAAAGCCCATCACCCTGTGTTGGACCCTGCTCATTTCACCAGGGCCAAGGCTTGCAGGGCATCGAGGACACTCCAGTTCCTGGAGTCTGTTGTCTTTGGCAGCACTGAAACTGCAAACACAGGCCAGGAGAAGCTGCTCTGCCCTGGCCTGGAACGTGGTGCCAGCCCTGCACACAAAGCCTTCAGGGCCCTGGGGCTCATCTGAGCCACCACATGACTCCTCACATCACACCTCCCCAGCCCAACTCTAGCACAAACACCGGATCCCCTTCAGCCTCAGGATCCAGCAATCTCCAAGACACCTTCTGGGCAGCCAAGAGAAGAGACAATCAGCATGCATCTGTAGGTATGAGCCAGAAGGGACAATTTCCAGGGGGCTGCCTTTGGCCAAACCTTCTCCATCTCATCCTGCAGGGAGACGATGGCTGTAACTATTGTCCTTGTCACACAGGAAACTCTGCCTAAATAGACAGGAAGATCTCAAACCCTCCAGCTTTCTACAGAAGAACATGCCAAGGTGCGTGAGTAACTGTGCTACAAGAAGGTTTCTTTCTGAATCCGGAATGACTGCACAGGGGGCCTGAGATGGGGTGAGGAAAACCATGACTGATCCCAACAGGAGCAACAATACAGGCAGGGATGCAGCCCTGGATATGACAACTGAAGCACAGCAACAAGACAGGTCACGTCCCCAGTACTTCTGCAGTGATGTCCCAGGACTGCAAGACCCCCCTTCCTTGCTCTCTGCACCACCAAGAGAAGGAAACCCCACAACAGCTGGGAACACCAACAAGGATTGCAAAAAAGAACCCAATGTAGTCAAATAATCACAGAATTGTAGGGGTTGGAAGGGACCTCAAGAGATCATCGGGTCCAACCCCCTGCCAAAGCAGCTCCCCAGCTCATACTGCACAGGTCGGTGTCCAGATGAGTCTTGAATATCTCCAGAGAAGGAGTCTCCACCACCTCCCTGAGCAGCCTATTCCAGTGCTATGTCAATCTCACTGTGAAAAAGCTTTTCCCCATGTTGGTGTGGAACTTCCTGTGTTCTAACTTGCACCCATTGCCCCTTGTCCTGTCTCCACTAACCACTGAAAAAGGGCTGGCTAACTTGCCGTGCATCCCATGCTTAAGATAATTGTAAAGGCCAATTAGGTCTCCCCTTACTCTTCTTTTCTCTAGGCTGAACAGTCCCAGCTTATTTAGCCTCTCCTCATAGGGGAGATGCTCCAGACCCTTAATCATCTTCGTAGCCCTTCTTTGGACTCTCAAGGAATCCCCGTCCTTTTTACACCAGGGATCCCAGCACTGGACACAACACTCCAGGTGGGGCCTGACCAGGACAGAGCAGAGGGGGAGGATCCCCTCCTGTGACCTGCTGGCCACACTCCTCCTGATGCCCCCCAGGATCCCATTGGCTCTCCTAGCCACCAGGGCACACTGCTGGCTCATAGCCAACCTGTCATCCACCAGGACCCCCAGGTCCTTCTCCATAGTGCTTTTCTCCAGCAGGACATCCTGGTCCAGGATATAAATAAGCCCTGGTCCAGGCTGCGTGCAGCTCCTGTATGCAAGCTGTGCTCCACTCTGCTATTTGTTAGTGAGACACAGCTAATCACAGGTCTATGTGGCAAGGGACAATCACACAACTCCCCGTTTAATGAGACCTCCTCTCACCACCCCTCCAAGTTTGCCCTAAGTGCCCTTAGCTTCAGCCATGAGTTTGGAGAGCAAGATAAGGTTGGCTTACAGCAAAGGGAGCAGAATGGGTGCAGCCAGAAAAAGGTCAAAGCATCTTGGGTACCACTGTGAGCTGAGCCAAGCACTTCCCAGCAGCCACACGCCGAGTCCCGCAGCTGCCCAGCTCTGCTGGCAGCCCAAGGTCACAGCTCTGAACCCTGCAGAGCTGAGACACCAGAGAGTAAAGTGTGACAGGGGGACTTACCAGAAGGCAAGTCCAAAGTAAAAGCTGCTCTCAAACGAAAATGCCTGCTTCCCAGTGTGCTCCTCTTGCTCCTCACTGGGCTTATTCCCTCTAAAATCTAACACGACTTTCAGCTGCTTTGAGAACTGATGTGTCCCTCATCACAGGCTTCACACACAGTATTAGCAGGGACCTGTAGCCTGGGACTGCCTTGTACACTGACAGTTCGGAAGGACCACAGAGTAAAAGCTGTTTTACATCAAAATGTGTTAAAAGCAAAATTACCCAGGCCAAAACCCTGCCGTTGGAGAGCTGTCAGGGTGCAAACAGCCCCAAGCCTGTTCCACTCACTGGGACCAAGTACCCGTAGCAAGTGGTCAGCTCCCCACTCTGCTTCGTGGATCTGCTTCCACAAAGGAAGGGGCAGGGGGAGAGCAAGACTTCAGGACCTGCAGACGTCACCCCGCAATTAATTATTCGGTTAATCAGTTAAAAATAGACCTCATCCTACCTTCCCATCTGTGCAGAGTGGGTCCATACCCTGGCTGCGCCCAGCGCTTTGCTGTATGTTACCATCGCCTGTGGCCAGACTGAGGCAGGGCCACTGCAGCTCCAGCTATTCACAGGCGAACGGTGCTGGCCTGAATGCCAGACTGAGGAGCCCTGGTAACCAGAGACAAGGCAGAGGGGGAAGGGGCCGTGCTTCACACCAGAGCTACCGAAGGGTGCAGAGAACACCCTGACTGGGTACAGGTCAGATCTCCTGTCTTTCAGGGCAAAAACATCCCAAACGACTCCAAACTGAAGTAAAATTCAAAGCAATCAAGCACTCGACACACAAGAGCTTTGAAGGAAACAGGAATCCCTCCTAGGCATAGGGATGCTTTTCTCCACAGCTTCAAAAGCCAAAGCCCCTGCTCACTTCTAGCAAGGTTTGCAGCTCTGCAAGCAGGCAGCTGCCCTTGGAGGTACGAGAAACCACAGCACTCCTCAGAACAAACATCTCTGCAAAGTGACCAAGCTTTTCAAGTCATCTCCCCTCCTCCCCACCCCGACTTTTCCAAACTGTATTCGGAGCCCTGCCTGGGATTCATTAGGAGCAGAAACCAAAATAATCAAAGCCGTGCCCTATGTGGGATGTAGCTGGTAAAAACACAGCTTTAAACACTGAGGAAAGGATTTATCCTCTGGAAATAAAAAGTTAAACCATTTTTGGGTTGCTGTGTGGCTCACAGTGCCTCCCCCCTGCTCTCCAAGGGACACAGCTAAAAGTCACCAGGTCATCTAAGAGCAGCTGCTAAGGGAACAAACTTGAAATCCTGTATTTGCATTCCAGTGTGGGATGCTGGACAAACACCTCGGGGTGGAAGCGGGCGGGGGGGCGGGGAGGGGTACGGGCTGAGACACAGGCACAGAATACAAACTCCTTGCATTTAAGTGTAAGGCAGGAGAAGAGGTAGATACCCACAGCGGGGCAGGAACGAGGGGTCAAGGGAGCAACACCTGTCAGCACTGGTCTTGGGCCTGGCACAGCCCAAGAGTCATCAAAGAAGAGCGAGGTGCTTGGAAATCCTGTTGCAGCAGCACTCTGGGTGAGCACAGAGCTCAAAAGAAACTCCCTTCACTTCTCTGCTGGGCAGCTGGGCTTGACTAGTCCAGGAGAGTCTAATTACAGGAGAATATAATTGGATAAAATAGGATTGCACACAATTTCTGCTCTCTTGACGACAGCACGAGGACCCAAAGGGCAAAGGGAGCTGGCTGTGCTGGCACTGGCGTGCTGGACGCGTGCTTGCCCTTCTTTTCTGCTCAGAGTGCCAAGCAACACCTAGAGCAGCTCCACGGGGAGCCGCTGACTCAGGTGGTGACTCACAGGCACGCTGAGCCACAGCAGCTCAGAACTTCCAGAGAGCAGCCCGTGCCAGCGGCACCCCGTACCTATGGGCAGACACACACGTGTACACACACCACACGTATGTTTATATGTGTATCTGTGTGTATATGTAAAATGACTCTCTAGGAAACCTGGGAGCAAGTTTCTGAGGTGTGTGGTGTCCCCCACTGCAGAAAGCCCCCCAGCAGCCACCAACGTGCTGCCTTCCCTCTGCTCTTCCTTTCTTCCCACAGTCACTCATGACTTCCTACCCTTGGGTAGATTTTGCACCATATTTTCTCACCCAACTGAGGGGATTTTCTTCAAGATTTAAAACCCCCCAAGCACAGAGGGCTGGGGACAGAGTTTGTTTCTGGCAAAATCACAGAATCAAATCAAAGCTGCCTTTGCAGCAAATTAGCCTCTGCAGATGTGAGTGTTACCCATCTTTTCCACAGCCTTGCGCGCTCACTCCAAAGCTCAATGAAGTTTTGCTCCCAGGTCCTTCTTGCCAGAGCTGCCTCAGTGGGTATTACCCTTCCTCCTTTCCAATGCTTCAAACCCAAGCTACAGAGTGTGAAGTGTGCTTTGGCCACTGCCCTTCTCGCCAGCTGCCACTAACAACTGGGACCTGGTCCTTCATTTGGATGCAGCCCACACCAGGCACCACCAAGTAGGGAAACCATCACAAGACTGCCTTGAAAGAGTTACGGGTGTTGATGTAACTCGCTGATGGCTAAGGCAGCTGAAGGCTCCATGCCAGTGTGTGTATCTGCAGACATATAACCACTGCTGAGATGAGCAGGAGGAGGGCAGAGTGTTTTCAAGCTGAGAACTCATCTTTGGAGAGCACCAGAAACCTCACGTTACCAGTCAGGTTCACAAGATCAAGCCACAGCAAGATGCTTGAGTCACCGAAGCTGGCAGCAACAGCAACAAATCACTGTTCAGAGATTAATGTCACCTCCAGAGGTTTATTCGTGTGCTTTGCTTTTACACCTGTCCTGACAGCCACGTCATTACGCTGTGCAAACCCCCTTGCTATAATAGCACACCGCAGGCCAGTGAGGACAGCCTGGACCGTGGTACGTGCCTCCTGTCTGCTCTGGTTTCCTTCTAATGAGGTTCTCCATGCCCATCTCGGAGTTGCAAAGCTTCCAGTATGCCCTTGGGCCTGGATAGACGAGCGTGGACGCTCTCCCTGTAGTCTTCAATTCAGAACCCATTCCCCTGCGACAAGCTGAGCCAAACTCTGCTTAATTATTCACTGATGAGCCGGGATCTCACTTGGAGGCACAGGCACCTTAGGAGACCTGGAGCTGAAACCGAACCCAACCACCCAGAGCATCTGTTGGGTGTCCCAGCTTCAGGGTAGCTGCCAAGGCTAGAAAGAGTTCCCTGGTTTAAGAGGACATCCCCATAGGATGTGAGCCCCTATGAAGCAGCCAAAGGAGCCCAGGCAGAGGGAGCGGGTGCTGGGGGGAACCCTGTCCATATGTCCGGGGCTTTGATATGCAGATAGGAGGCATTGTGAGCCGCAGCCCCATCTGTACACTGAGGGGAGCTTCACGTCCAGATTGCTTGAACAGATCTATTTAAACTCCCGTGACTAAAGGGAATTCCAGCCTCCAGGAGGATCTGAGCATCCAGATGGATGCCAGCACACGAACATTCAGAAAATCTGTTCCCCTGAGCAGCTCCTATCTCAGTCTCAGAGTGGGAAAAAACCCCAAGACCCAAACTCAACATTCTGCACACACACAGAAGGCTGATGCCAGCCAAGGAGAGATCTCTGCTGCCATTGGATCTTACACCCTGAGTGCAATGCACTCCCCTTGCAGCTTAGCTACAACACCAATTGGGAAATCCCTTGACCTGCTGGGAGGAAACGCTGCTTCCCTGCTGCTAGCAACCTGCTACGTGCGTTTTGACCCTGCAGCAAGATGTGAGCCCACCCGACACAATGAAGAGGAACCCCAGAGTGTCCGACAACCATCGGTTCATGCTCATGGGCAGCCAAGGAGATAGAGGAAGACTTCCTCAGATGTGCTCTGGTCACCAGGGATGAAGGCAGCCAATGCTTTCAACACGTCAAGTGTTGCCCCCCTACAAAAACAGCAGTGGCAGATGATGTTGGCACTCCTGGAGTTAGTGAAGGCAGCTGAGGGGTAAGCAGCCTGCATGCCAAAAAGAAGCCATGTGCTGGCCGGGTGTAGTAAACATAGCATCTCCAAGACATGCTGCCCAGGGAGGGGGAGGATTCGGACAGGACAGGAGGAGGGAGAAGGACCCCAGACAGAGCAAGGCTTTGCCCCAGCACACACACCAAAAACACCCCACACAGACCTCCTCCTGCACTAAAGCAGGGCCTGAGGCACTGGGGGAGGCACTCAGAAGGAAGCATCTCAAACCCAGAACCCCTCACCTGCAAACTGTGCTTAGGTTTTAGAAGAAAACCCTTTAGTTAATTCACTGCTGCCAATTAACACCAAGGGACAAACTTAGGCAGGAGCCTCACACCGGTGCTCTGCAAGCAGAAAGGCGCACAGCGTGCTGGCTACTGTTTGGCATTTGCCTGTGGTTGCAGAGCTGTGGCACTGCCAAGGTGCCAATCTGGCAGGAAAATCACTGAGGAACCACAGGAGGAAAGAGTCTGGGCACTGGAATAGTGAGTTACTGGGGAGCCACAAACGAGAAGAGTTTCCAAAGAATGACTTTTGCAAGACAGAGAAATAGGGGGGAGCTGCAGCAGGTCAGATTTGATCAGTCAAGGCTTCTCATTAATGCAAGAGGGCCACCTTAAACTCCAAGGCAAAGCAGAAGCTTTCTGATACCCGAGTACCCTTTGATGAGGGGAGTAAATGTTAGAAGCTTATTAACCTTGCAAGAAGACTTCTCCAGCAGAAACCTGTCGGGAAGGAGAAGGGAGAGATTTTACACATTAACCTTGCATGAACTCTGCCAGGGGATCAATTTTCCAGCCTCTGGACTCATTTCCGCAGCCGCCTCAGGCTGTGTGTGAAAAAGGACACCTCCAATGTGGGAGAGACCATCAGACTAGGCTCTGTCCAGGGACACGACTCTACAAGCGTAACTGAGGAAGGAGAGAGAGAGGAGAGAAAAGGAGATGAGGCAGCTGCTGTCACACAGCACTGAAGCCAGACAACACTGGCATCCCCTAAAACAATTTCAGAGCATCAGAAACACATGGTATGTATTCCTCTGGTGTGTTACTCAGATCTTCCTTCATCACCTTCAGCACTTCCACCAGTAACCAGACAAAAGCTGTTATTAAGGAATGCAGCCTGTCCCCAGAAAAGTAAAGCCAATCTCTGCAGCGGTAGAGAGGGAACCATGCAGGTTCAGTCTCTCCCAGAGCCACAGTGAAAAAATATCTTGTTTTCTCAGAGGTGCTGGGGGGCAAAGCCACACTCTGACCTGCGTAGGACTGGTGGCAAGAGACAAGCATCACGGCACAGCGACCCATGCCACTGTTCCTAACGTATACGCTACAACAAGGACGCACCAGAAGCCTCTTGTTACACTTTGGTGCTAAGTTCTACTCTCCAAATCTCTTCCAAGCACGTTCTGATCATAACACCCTTTCATTAATGCTCAAGCTCAAACTGTACCAACCAGCCTGTGATAGGAGAAGAGAAATAAGTACATCAATCAATCAAGAAATCACACTTTTAGGTCACAGCCACCAGGATCCCTCCCAGCTTTCCACAGACCAGCACTCACATCCCTCCTTTCCTTATCAAGGACTAAGCAAAAAGAAATATCAATGATTTCTTGCCTGAAGGGAACTTGATTATCCCCCCCCACTATTATCTGTGGCATCGTATCTGGTACATCATCCGAAATGAAACACAGCAGAAAACAAGTCACCAGCACATCACCACTTGGTGTCTTTTGGGGAGAAGCGGGAGGTAACGACACCCATGGCAGCCGGCTAATTCAGCACGCGCTGGATTTCTGCTGTCACATCTAAGATCAGATCCAGCATGTCCACAGGTGGATCCAGCACTGGTGGGACAGGAGCCCAGCAAACCTCAGAACAGTCGAGGAGAGCAGCCCCCTCTTCTGCTGTCCATAACCTTTTGAGAGAAGTCCAGGCAGATCGACACAGCCCACCTGGGCTGTGCCACAGCAACATTATGCCCACCAACATGATCATGCAGTAACTAATTAAGGAGAGAGGGGGACAGGCACTGCTGTATCGTAGATGGCGCAGTCCCGGGATTCGGGACCACGCAAAGACACGCACAGCCCACAGGGCTCGCTCTGGGCGCACAAAAGACACACACACAGAGCACTCCAATTCATGCTGGATGCAGACAGACGTGCAGGAGCAACTGGGTGAAAAGCCTCCTCCACACTGTTCTCAAACAGTCTCACTACAACTCCCACCTCAAGCCGGGGTGCGCTGGCCGCTCGGTACTTACAAGAGGGTTTGCTGGATCTGTCTGCTGTCAGAGGCAGGATGGGTGTATTCGACGCAGAGGGAAGGTGCATGGAGATGTGCAGAGTGGCTCTCCTGCCAGCGGGGCCAGGACGGATGGGAAGAATGGCCTCAGCCCCTCTTTGGGCCCCAGAGGCAGCAACACTTGCTCCTTCACGGGATGGAGAGCAAAAAGGCTGGCATTCCTACAGCAGCAAGGACAATGGGGAGGGATGAGGAGGCGCTGCCATAATCAAATGCAGGCCAGCTGGCCCTCCCCCAGGAAGGGCAGGCACCTCCTTCACTTTGCCAAAGGCTTTGTTTTCTAAGCCACAAAGAACAAAGTGGTTGTGGAGGAGGGAGGGAGAGGAGGAGGAGAGCCGGCTGTGGGGGCAGATCTACATGTGAGCACAGGTAATCCACTGGGGACAGATGTCAACAGAGATGGAGAGGGGTTGGGTAAAGCTCTGCCCGCCTCAAGCAGAGCTGGGAAGCCACGGCTCCTTGCTTGTAGCAGAAAGGAGCCGAGGATGGATGGAGATTGGTGCTGAGGAACAGGGTGATGGTCAGGGGTCCTCTGGGAGAAGGGATCGGAGAGGGCACCCAGAGAACACCACTGAAGGAATGGGTCATGGAGCAGAGCCCAGGGGGATCCCCACAAGGGAAGTGCCACCATGACCAGCCTTACCCCGATGCTCTTGAGCATGGAGCCTCTGAAAGGCTTCCCTCGGAAAGCAAACAAAAGGCAAGCTGGAGCAGGCTCCCAGGACATGCTGGAGCAACGCCCACACTTCCCCCTGAGCACCAAAAGAGGCAGCATCTTGCACAACACCCCAACAAGCAGGAAAACACCCCTGGAGCTGCCTCAGGCCCTTCTGTAATGGTACAGGCACCACAGCCCGCATGGCAGGCAGGTGCTGAGCCCTGCAATGGGACTCTGCCCATTCTGGTTGGGTCAGTGCTTCCCTTCCAGAGTGATTTTGCCAGCAAGGATTGTGTGCCTTTGCTACTGACCTTCTGCAGGGCTGGTTGTCATCCCAGGGCTGGTAGAGACATGCTCCCTGCTCCAGGTCATTAGACATGCTGCCATGAGTCCGGTAGCTGTGCTCAGCTCTCACACAGGCCATTTCAAGCCCGTGGTTCAGGCAGCTGGGCACTTTGCTTATGGTAAAGTGGGACATAGAAAAGCTGGGATGTAAGAGTAGCTGGGGAAATGATTTCACCCAAGGAAAGCTTGAGAAAAGAAAAAAAAAATGTGAAGACTAACAAGATGAGAAAGGAGAGGGAAGCCTGCTCTAGGTGTCCTGGTAACGTTGGTGTGCCTATGGCAGCGCCCCTGCAAAGCCAGGCAAGGCAGCGGGAAAGAAGGGAACTGCATATGGCCCTTGCAAGAGCCCCAGCACAAAGCAGACGGCAGTGCTCTTGGTACAACACTCACCCCCCTTGCTTGCTCAGCTCTCCCCCAAAGCACTGTGTGGTGCCAGATCCCACCACAGCCTTGGAACTGAATGAGCAGGGGACGAGTCTTGAAGCCACAGGAAGATGGCAGGTCCTCGAGCATGCCCACACTGGATCCACAGGACAGAGAAACAACCCTCTGCCTGCAGTTAGGGATGGGGAAGGCGGCTTCCTTCACTGCTGCTCCATCCTCAACCCGGCCATCACCCAACCCTCATCAGGCCACAAAGGAAGCAGGGACAAATGGAAACATCTAGCTTGGCACTGGTCACAGCTTTGGGGAGGGAAGCCTGCCAGCAGCCCATGTGTAAGCTCCATGCGGTCTGGCCCAGCTCTGCCTGCCTCATTGCAGGGAGCTCTGGCAGGCCAATGGGAGCTGCCAAACAGTGAGAAACCCCACAGCACAGCGTCTTGGTGGACTTTATGGGGCTGTGCCATCCTGTCCAGCAGCCACAGACACCACCCTGTGAAACACTCATCCATCAGCAGGACGGAGCTTCCCGGCCCTAGCAGACAGTGAGGAACACGAGGGATGGGTGTCACAATCCCCGCGGTGGGCACTTGGCTCCCTTGGCACAAGCCAAGATGTTTGGAGGGATCTGAGCTTGCCAGCTCATTCCCATAATGTACATTGCTTACGCATCCTTAGGCTCCTTCCCCAAATCCTGGGGTCTGGCATGCTGCATGATCTTTACAAAATACATTTTAAAAAAAAAAAATAATCAAGAATATTATTTAGTTTAGAGCCCTGCTGTGGATATTCCTTTGGATATCAGGGAAGGGAGAAGGCAGTGAGCCAGGCACTGACAGGATCACTGCAGGAAGGTCAAAGCAGCTCAGCATCAGAAGAGAACAACAACGGATGAGATAAGATCTTCTGGTTTCCCCCCACCTCCCAGACCCCGCCACTGAAGTCACTTTGGGAAGGCAGAAAGCATTCTGGAGATCAAGATCAAAATAACCAGCACTGAAAGAGCTTTCATGCTGCGCAGCAACTTCTGTGCCCATCCTACAGCTGCAGGATGTATGCCCTCCACACCCCTGGTTTCGGTTGGTTCCCAATACACAAGTGTTGTATTCACACCACCGGCACTGTTTACAGTTCTACTGAAACCAGGGAGATCAAAATCCTCCTCCCCTGGCCAAGCAAGATGCCTCTTGTGCACACCAAAGCAGTGTGCAAACACATTGTGCCACCATCGCCCAGGTTTCTGGGGCTGTGTGGCATGAGTGGTGCAGCCAGGAGGGATGCTGTGGCCACCGAGGGCTACGTCCCTAGCTGTCACCCACCAAAAAGAAGCTGTGAGAGCTTCTGTGACACTCTAAGAAAAGAAATGGGTGTGTGGGTCAGGTTTTCACTCCTGGGAACAGCCCAGGCTTTGAAAAGCTTTGACACTCTGGAAGAACACCCATTGCTGTCAAGTCATGTCTGACTGCCCTGGCAGCCCACGATCACTACTGTGCTGTAGTACCCATGCCTGAGCAGAGCACAGAGCAGCCACGGGGTGCTGCAGTCCATGTCTGCGCTCCAGGGATCTCCAGCTCTGGCCAGATAAGTTCATGCAAGACTGATGTTTGGTTTGGCCACAGACTTGCCAAGACGCTGAGCAAAGCCTGGCACCTTTGTGCCCCTCAGTTTATGAGAATAGGACCACCACCATCCTTCCCAGGATCCTTCCCAGGACCCCTCACAACAGCAACAGGCACCCAGGGACCAGAGCAGCCTCTGAAGGTCTGCGCTTAATGAGCACGCAGAGCAGTCGTGGTTTGACCATGGCTGGAGGCCAGATGCTGACCAAAGTCATTCTATCACATCTTCTCACTCCCTTCTCTGGGGGCACAAAGTGGCTGCTTGCAGTTTTTCCCCCTCACTGTGACTCCCAGAGGTGCTGTGACGATCGCTGATGGGCTCGACCTTGGTCAGCAGTGACTCCGGCCTTGAGTCAGCTGGTGTTTGCTCTGTGGGGCTGCAGAGAGCTTCTGGCTGCTCCTTGCAGAAGCCACCCCTACAGCCCCCTCCCCTTCTCCACCAGGCAAAGCTACAAGAACTCAGGTTCTTGCCATTCCCCACAGCACAGAAAGCACTTTTCTCTCTGCTGGCCAAAACACTCCATAGGCATTGCACATTCCCACAGTGAGAGCATCCTGCACCTGCCCAGCAGACTGCAAAGATGAGTTCAAGCAGACCTGCAAGAGCATCCCCAAAAAAACTCAACCCTCACATGTCCTGACAGCAGTGCTCTGGGCTGGCTTCTCCACTTCCCTCCCTCGCACCGAATGCTTCTCAATATTTTCATGCTTAGCTGAATTTCCTCCCCCCTCCCTGAGCACTTCTGGCTGCCAAGGCAGCTCGGAGACAGCAACTAAGTGGCACCTACATCTGGTACAGCTTAACTCCCAGTGTCTATTCTTCCTGGAATTTGAGAACTTCAATACCCAATGTTTGTACAAGTGTGGAATAAGCAGAGCACAGGCTCCCTGGCCTTCTGTGCTTGCCAAAGCTGGATTTTAAAAAGCACTTAGAAAATCCTACTGTTTATTCATCTGCAACTTCAGAAATTAAAGGACACCAAATCCCACTGCAGGTCTGCCCAATGGGTGCGCTTGGGTTAAAGCAGGCACTCAGCACGGCCACCACATACACCCTCTCCTCCTGCTTCCCGGGGGGGCCTGGGCCAACCCAGCCCCTGAGGGTCCCTCAGCCACGATGCCCAGCTCCCTGTTCTGCTGCTCCATTTCCTCACAAGAGAGGGGCTGGGCTCCACTGAGCATTGCATAGCTACTCCTGATGTGCCAACATGCTGACGTTACCAGCCTGTAAGCAAAGAATAAAACGCAGGAGCCTAGGCTGATCTGGTGGCCAAGACTGGACACATGCAGCCAACCTTTTGATTCTTCTGCCACTGTGGCCTCAAGAGGGGCTCAGGCAGAAGACCTCTGCTCTTGACAGATGGTGACATTTCCTTGAATTCATACCCACCCCTTCTTCCGCACACTGATTTGGAGAGAAAAAATAAATCACTGCAAACATGCAATGGGAAGGGGCATCTGCAGGTCACAGATCCAGTTCCTTGTCCATGCACACAGGCTGTATTTCACATCTTTCATCAGCAACCAAGCTCTCAACTGAGCCCAAGCAGGGTTGGTTGGGTTTTTTACACTCTGGTCCATGCAGCAGATGCCTTGTCTTACCTTGTCAAAGAATTCATACAGCCTGACGGTCTCGCAGATCCGATGCCTCTCTTCATCCAGTTGAGTGCAGAACTCTTCCAGTTGATCTTTGTAGGTCTGCAGCTTTACCCTGTAAGAATGGACATCCACAGAGGAAAAGTCTTCCCATCGATCCATCCTCTTTAGGGCTTCCTGCCCCCTTCTGCAATATTCCTGAAAGCAAAATGCAATTGCGTATGAGTATAGGGACCTGACAGGGACAATAGATAGTCTTCAAGGTGGTTAACAGTTAGGACTAATTAGACCTGACCCCTGTTACGATTTACACAAGCCACACAGCAACTTGTAAAGGCCTATGGAGGTCAATCAGGATTTAAAAAAAAAAAAGCACACCAAGGGATTAAGAGAAAAAAATAAATCCATCTTCCATCACTGTAGTTATTTTCCTCAAGACTGGCAAATACCATCTACTGAGGGGTTGAGCTGGTGCTCTGTCTACAAGAGAGGAGCAGGGAAACCAAGTAACACAAGGAACACCACACATCTTGGTGATGAACCCTCTACCAATGACACCTGAGCACTGTGGGTTTGGCTGAGCATGAGGCACGTGTGCTGCCAGGCCAGACTCTGGGGAAGGTGTTTTCCCAAACAGATGACACTTACACTGGCAATATGATCAAATTCCCTGAACTGCTTTTGTGTTTGAAGCAGCATCTCCAAAGAATCATCCAGGTTGACTGTTTCTTTAAGTCGCTTTCTGCCAACATTCTCGATCCAACTGCTGACCTAGGAGAAAAGGGAAGAGTTCCACCATCAGTCCCTCTGTGCTACTCTCCAAGGTTGGCCTTCAGGTGGGAAGTGCAAGGAATTGCTCTCACAACGCTGGTAGTCTCATTACTGGAAAGAATGTGCATGTACCCTCCTTCCCCCACCCATGTTGGAGTTTCATCCTGAGCCTAGGAGCGTTTCCACTTCAGGTTACTGAGTAATTGCGAAGCTCTGCTATTGCTCACTTGCCCCAGGCATAAACAGGGCAAGTAGCTGCTTGGGCTCTGGTCTGGTGAGCCATGGGCTAATGGAAGCCTTGCAAGCCACTGGCTGGCCTGCTGTTCCTATTACTGCTGCCCAGAGTGGGATAGAATCTCCCTGCTGCCAGATTTCCAACACCACTTCTCTTTTCTGATTGGGAACGTGCTGATGGATCCTCCCCACCTGCCGTGTTTCACAGCTCTCCTGGGCTCTCAGCTGCTGGTTTCTGAAGGCAGTGTGCCACCAAGCCCTGCAGTAACTGCCAGCTCCTCAACAGAGCCCAGCTGCTGCTGCAGTGACAAACTTCATCCTCAGCCACGGGTAGAGCAGGAACAAGAGCAGATGCACCGGATAACACAGCATCTCCAACAGTAGGCTTTAAAAACATGCTGGTGAACTTGTCTGCGATGCCCCAGGCAGAGCTGCACCCAGGGGAAGGGACTAAATAGTCCCTAATGCCCCTGCATCCTGTTTTCCTGTATCATCAACATCCATATCCTGACTCAACCCCACAGTCAAGAACAAACTCCAAGTCTTCCAGACTGAGGAAGGGTCTGTGCCCATAGAACAAAGCCACCAGCAAGAGGAGGTTCCCCAGTTGCAACCCATACTGCCAGGGGCATGCTGACACTGCCCAGGGCTCCTAGGAGCAGCTGCTCCTGCCATCGTTGCTGATGTACAAGCAAAGTAAGCTGGGAGCAGCCAGGTTTGCTAGATTCAATCAAAAGAAGCCCAGCTTAAAGCAGGTCCTGAGAAGGACCTGGGTGTCATGGTGGATGAGAAACTTCCCATGAGCCGACAGTGTGCTCGTGCAGCTCAGAAAGGCAATGGGATCCTGGGCTCCATCAGGAGACAGGTGGCAGCAGAGACAGGGAGGGGATTGTCCCTCTCTGCTCTGCCCTCCTGAGGCCCCAGCTGGAGTCCTGTGTCCAGAGCTGGGGCCCCAGTACAAGGAGGATGTGGGACTGTTGGAGAGGGTTCAGAGGAGGCCATGAAGGTGATCACAGGGCTGGAGCACCTCCCCTATGGAGAGAGGCTGAGGGAGCTGGGCTTGTTCAGCCTGGAGAAGAGAAGGCTGCGAGGGGACCTCATTGCAGCCTTCCCATCCCTGAAGGGAGCAGAGGAACAGGAGGGAATCAGCTTTTCCAAAGGGCAGAGACTGGCAGGACAAGGGGGATGGAGTGAAGCTGAAGGGTTAGATGAGATATTGGGGGAAGTATTTTACAGAGAGAGTGGTGAGAGGCTGGAACAGGCTGCCCAGAGGGGGTGGGTGCCCCATCCCTGGGGGTGTTCAAGGCCACGTTGGATAGGGCCCTGGCCTGGAGGTTGGTGGCCCTGCCTGTGGCAGGGGGTTGGAGCTCTCTGATCCTTGAGGTCCCTTGCAACCCAGACCAGTCTGAATTTCTATGATTCTATGACAGGTTGCCAACCCTGCCTTTGCATTGGTTTTTAGCTCTGTGGAGTATTCAGACCTTCACTAGGATCTTGCAACATACTTCTTGTCCTGAGCGCAGAGCAAGTGCACGGCGCCTGAGTGTCTGCCTCCGAATGGGAGGTCATTACAGCTCCTGGATCCACCTTGGCCTGTGAGCACAAGAGGCAGCCTGCAGGCTCCCCTGCGAACCGGTTCTCTCCACAGGGGAAGGGCCCATGGTCCTGGGAGAGCAATGGGGAAACTGGTCCTAGTGCTGCTGGTCCGTAGGTGCGCCCCAAGCAGCACGCAACCCTCCGCACACACGCAGGGTCATAAGCAACACGTAAAATTCCTCCTTGTTGAGGAGTTACAGCAAAGGGGACTCTGCAGCTCTGATCCTGAGGCTGAGTGAGGGAACCTGGGATCTGCACACAGAGAACTGAGCAGGTCCCATCGGATGCTCAGACAGCCTGAGCTGCTCTCTGACCCTTTAAGGTTCTCTACCTACACGGCCAGCGGTTTCAAAGTCCTTCTGAAATCCAGTGCCCATTTGCTTCAGTTACCCCATGGCTGCAGAGTCCAAACAAGCACCATGGGTCGGGCCGTGGAAGCTCCCACAGAAGTTCAGGGGGTGTGAGGGTTGAGCATGGCACTGGGGACAAGAGGCTGTTCCCCTGCCAGGACACTGCACCTAGAGGCTATGGGAGCATGGTGCTGCACCCAGAGGGGAAGGGAAGGAGTCTGCCTGGGCCTTATCAGATAGCAGGGACCTGAGCACCATGCAGGGAGCTAAACACAGGGTATGCAATGCAGGGCTCGTTCAGCAGCGGGATGTAAGCAAACCCAGAAGGAGCTGCAGCCCAGAGGGGACACGCAGACTCATCAGCTTGTTGTTGTCATTTGGCTGCTTCTCAAGACAGAGCATGAAGAATGGCTCCTCAACAGTCTTTCTGGGAAGGTGTTTTTGCTGACCAATGTGAAAATACACACCTAGTGAGCAGCCAGGAGACTTTGCCTTGGCATCAAGAGACATCAGGCAAACAGAAGCATTGTTCTCAGTGCATCTGAAAACATATTCCAAATCACAGAACCCCAGACTGGTTTGGGTGGGAAGGGCCCTCAGAGTGCCCCCAATGCTACCCTTGCCATGGGATGGACAGTCTCCACCAGCCAGGGTGCCCAAAGCCCCATCCAACCTGGCCTTGAGCCCTGCCAGGGATCCAGGTGCAGCCCCAGCTTCTCCAGGCACCTTGTGCCAGGGCCTCCCCTGCCCCAAGAAGGATTTCTGCCTCCCAGTCCCTCTTCATCTGTCCTCCTGCAGCTTGATATTCTAACTGTTCAAATTTCTAATGTTCCGTGGTTTGGTTTAAGGGTCTACAGGGATCAATCTACACTTCACAGGAGTGACCAGGCCCAGTACCTGCTGTAGGACGTTCAGTCAGAGGGTGGCAGCAGGCAGTCACTGGAACCGACACACAGGTCCTTACCTCCTTAAAACATTCTTCCACTTTCTCGAACTCCATCACTAGCTCCAGTTCCTGGATGCGTTTGTTTGACAGCATCACCAGTCGGTGAACACCCTCATCAACTCGATTATAAAGCACGCTGGCAGCATCAAGAGCGTCTCTGGAAAGGGACACAAGTCTGGTCAGGGTTTTTGCATTATGTCCTTCCCTCAGCATATCATGCAAAGTGACCTAACTAGAAGCAGCACTTCAGTCATCCTCCCCCTGGGACCTGTGATGGCCATCTCCATGTCGAGAACAGGAGAATGCTGCTGCTCCCTGCACAACATCCCTGTGACTCACCACTGATCCCAGTGCAAACAGCCTGGCAGAAGGGACAAGAACACGTCCTCCCAGCCAGGTCCCTTGCAAAACTTCATGTGCTGGTCACACTTTTGGGACAGGATCCTCAGCTTTTCATAAATGCAAAGTGCTGCATCAATGGGCTCTTCCAAACACAGGCTCGGGCAGCCTCAGTGTCTAATGCCACCATTTGAATGTAATTGGAATAAGTAAATAAGCAATCACTAGGAAGCCAATCTCTCCTCAACAACAACATAAAGCACTCGATGCCCCACTCACTCCCAGGAATTTCCACCAGCCAAACAGCTATGCAAAGTATACAGCACCCCAGCACCAAGAGACACTGTGTTGTGCTGGCACAATCCGAAGTCAGAGCTCCCCAGCTTCCCCAGGCAGCCGTGCTGACTGAAGCCCAACACACACCTCCACTCACTGGCACCTTCCCTGCCAGCCTGGCTACAGCAGATGTTAAACCTCCTCCACGCACAGGCAGGGATGGAGGGGTGCAGGCTGGAGCCCAGTGCCCTGGGATGTCAGAACAGGGGACTGAACACACCATTTAATCCTGCCATGACAAGGAACATTAGCAGGTTCCTTTCAGACGTGTGCAGCACACCCTCAGCATGGGTTTTGCCAAATTAGAGCCAGGATCCAGAGTAGCATTCAAGCTTATTCTTTCTTTGTGTCCCTAAACATCTCACATTTTTTCTGCTTCAAGCTTTCTCCTCCTTTTACAAGCGTGGGCAAAATGGGCACCTACAGCAAAATATTACCGACTGTCAGCTGTGCTCTACACCAGCGTGTTCTCACCTGAAACTGCTTTCATTTTACAACTGTCTTACAACCACATGGCCTTTTTATGGCATTGGAAAGCACTTCTGAAATAGGCAGCCAATAAAACTCTGAAAGCTTTGCTAATGGGCATTATTAATACAAGCAATACAGCAGACACATTCGTTTCTGTCTTGGGTTACAGAGTATCTTGAACTTAGGAAACTCAACCGAATCCGAGCGTTTAATGGTAACCATCCTGTAGTTTTTAGATAGCACTTAATTGACACGAGGTATGCAGTAGGTCTGGACAACTAGCTCTGCATAGCACAAATCCACAGGATTTTTCCATTCAGAATTCCACCCAGCATGCAACAGCCAACTTCTCAAACCTCAGGCTCGTAGATACTTTTGTTTTTCCTCTTGAAAATGTCATTAGACTGAATGGATTACTGCAAAGCGCAGCCAAAAACACCCGAATTGTTTCTGGATGAAGATCAGTGGTACTGCAGTGCAGAGGGGACAGGTTCTCTACAGCCAATCTGCAAGCTTCAATGGAAAGATCGGCGCTGCACCGCCACTCCCGCGTTTCCCAAAACCACCACCCACCAAACAGCGATGATATGAGCTTCTGTTTCGTAATTCTTTCCTGGGGAAGGACCCAGATCCAGCCCAGGAGGCTAGCAGGAGCACAGCCATAAACCCCATGCCAAACCAAGCTCTGGAAAGCGTGTTTCCAGAGCAGGTTGTGAAGGCCAGTTCCCGTCAGCAGCAGTGACACAGCTAGGACAGCTAATGAGAACCAGTCCGGAAGATGGCTAGAAGTTATATTTGGCAACAACATTCATGCTGTCGGGTTTCTTTGCAGCAGAGTGTCTGGTCTTAGTTTCTGAATCAGGCTCCAGTAAAACACAATACCGATGGCCAGACTGACGGGCACCCCTCACGCTTGCTCCCACGGGCTCCCTGCTGGCACAAATGCTCTCATCCACCCAGGAAAACACTCCAACAGAGCAAGGGCTCTCCCTCCCGCTGGCACAGCCAAGCAAGCACCGACAGCGTTCGACGTTTCAGGCTATTATATGCAAACATTTGCAATTATCCTCTCGTGAGGCAAAAATATTTTTCCAGTCTTCCCCTGAGCTTCCATGGAAATCACTCTGGTGATGATGCCACTTCTTTGATGGCACTCATCAACAAGCTGGACTGACCTGCTCTCTGTAATGTCCACCCAAGCCCATGATAAAGAAAGCATGCATGGCTTTAACGCTTATCAGGATATTGCAAGATCATAACTTTATGGCATAGCACTTTGAAACAAGAGTTCCAGCTCGTGGCTTACCTAGAATAGAGTGGGGCGGGATATAGGGGAAGGGAGCCAGGGAGTCCCACTCCACTCTTTTCCATGCTTCATGGCAGAAACAGGACCCGAATTATCCCAGACTTGAGTAGTTTTCCTTGACAGGAGTCAGTCACAACCTGGGCTGCGAGGCTGTAAATACTACAGGCTCCCCCATAGTGCATTGAGAGCCACAAAGCACAGGCTTTTCCGAACCAACGCTGCAGTGATGGGAAAAGTCACCCTCCAGGTAGAGGGAAAGGAACTCATTACAAAACAAAACATGTTTTAAAGATTTTTTTTTTTTTTTTAGAAACAGAAACCACATGCTCAGTGTGTGAAGAGGTAAATTCATTGTGCCATCATGGACAAGACCCGTTTCTTGGCGCACACACACAAGATCAGTATCGGTCTTGTGACCAAACCACTCCAGGGAAAGAAAGGTTCCAAACCGCAGGGTTTGCTCCTACTGAGCTCCGAGGAGGCCACTTCAGGAGAGATCAGGCTCAGGTGAACTGCTGGCTGCTGAGCTGAAGGACTGAAGATAACCCACCACAAACAACAGGGCTCTTCTGGCCTCACACATGCTCCTTCTACTGAAGGAACTGCCCCAGACCTGGCAAAGCCGATGAGCCAGGCTCTGAAGATGGCAGTAAGACCAAGCCTTGGTTATATCTGCAGAAAGTGGTGGGGAAGAACCAAACTGGAACCTCTAGTTTAGGAGTGAGCATTCAGCCCCCTGCACCATCGGATGTGACCTGTGTCCCTGCAAATTGCTACCCACACCTACCGATACGTGGTCATCTTCCCTCCAGCTCGGGTGACTCAGTGGCACTAACAATGACATCCTGTTACTGAACACATGCGTTGAAAACCTTCGCTTACCTGATCCATGGGCATCCCAAACTTTCCTGGAGTTAGTCTAGGGCACACTTGGAAGAGAGAATTCATTTCAGGTAAGAGGGTTAGAAATTAAGCTCTTGTATTCCTTTTAAAATTGGGCTGTTTAGGGCATATCTCATAACCTGCAATCCATAAACTCATGCCAGTTAAGTTGCTTTGTTTCCTGTGAATACTTGCAGCAGGTTATCTTACTGGGGCACAACCCAATACCCAATACCCTTCTCTTGGTCTTGCTGGTGGTTTGCTGAGTGTCTGCACACAAACCACCCCGAAAACATTGCTTCTCCAAGCTCAGAGGGACTTTGGGTGTGGCCTTACACCATCCCTCCTCCTTCTCCTCCCTCCAGCATCCCACCACCTCAGCCCTATGTTTCAAGGCCCAGCCGTGCTGTTTTCACACGTTCTGCCTCACTTGGCAGGCATTCATTAAAACATCAACATCTAGTTGTTGGTCTTCTGTTGCATCTCCAAGGTAACTCCATTCATATGTTGTCAGCTCTTGACAGTTCACTTTTACTAGCCCAACAAGCTCTCCGACTAACATCCATCCTCTCCTAGAGAGAGGAAAATATAACCCTTCCGACCCTGTAGCATAAAGTAGGTACATAAACCAAGCCAGACAAAAGGAATCACTCACAGCCCATGGGAAAGTTTGTCTTTTCAAGTCGCTCAGGCACTTGCAGTGCTCACACAAAGTATCCATCAGGCATTTATTGCCTTGTCCCAAACCTCTGTACTACCTCTCTGTGCCCTTCTATTTGCTATCCTTCTCTTAAAAATTTCATCCTAAATAATTCCTAATATCCTAGTAAACTTAATGGTATCCTGCAATGGGGATCTTCACAGGAAAACGCTACCTTGCATAAACAACTGTTACTTTCTCTGAGCCAGACCTGGGAGTTTTCATTCCTCTCCTTCACTGCTTTCAAGGCAGCTTGGAGTAAATGAACCAAATCTTGACAATTTGGTTGCAGAAGAACAAAAAGAGACTTCCATCCTGCCACACAAGGGGAAACACCTGGTTCTCGGGCACCTCCAAGATATTTTAATAGTAGCCTGAGCAGCTCTGAGGACGAAAAGCAGAGCGTTGTTTGAAGTCAGTGGAAAGTCTCATCTAAGCTTAGATTTGTTTGGATGCATGGCAATTTCCCTGCACATGGGAGTGTGGTAATAAGAGTCCTTCACTACATTCTTCCACGGTCGAATCATCCAAAGTAATTTTGTAATAGTGCAGAGTCAATATAATTTATAGCAAAAAAGGAGTAGCTTGATGTCAGTTTATGTTTCCCCAAATCCTGTTTTCATTGGGCAATTATCGTTTCAGTAGAAAAGGTTCCAAACATCTTCAGTTCTCTGGAGAAGCGCCAAGCAGTTGTATAATGGTAGGGTAATTTTAAACCTATAATTTAGAAAGACCATTTCTGTCAGAATCCGTCCTTAAAAAAAAAAGCAAGCCAGGCTAGCCTCAGAGAGCTACAGTTTAGATATCCAAGCAAAATACCTGATTTGGTTTTGAAAATAAACAGCCACAGAAGAGGCGTCTATCAGGCCTGCAAAAGCAGGTGCTGCACGAGCCGTGCCTGCCGATGCCGGTGAGCCAAAGCCAGAAGAGCACAGGGAAGGAAGCAGCGGACTATGCCGCAACCTACTGCTGGCCCCTTGAAAAGCTGCTCAGGCCAACAGCAAGCAGGACAACTAAAGTGATGGGTACAACTAGAGCTCATCTCCTGACTAACCTGGGGCAGTTTTAAAACGGCAGAAACACAGGGATGGGATGGCAAAGGGGCTGGTGGGCAAATCCTCTGAGGAGCGGCTGAAGGAGCTGGGGATGTTTAGTCTGGAGAAGAGGAGGCTCAGGGGAGACCTTATCACTGCCTACACTGACCTGACAGGAGGGTGCAGAGAGGTGGGTGATGGTCTTTTCAGCCAGGGAACAGGAGATGGGACAAAGGGAAATGGCCTCAAGCTGTGCCAGGGCAGGGTGAGATCAGATATTAGAAAAAAAATTTTTCCTGAAAGAATTGTCAGGGCCTGGAACAGGGATGGGAGAGTCACCTTCCCTGGATGTGTTTAAAACAAGGGTAGATGGAGGTACTTAGGGATATGGTTTAGCACAGGACAGGAACGGTTGGACTTGACAATCTTAGTGGTCTTTTCCAACCTTGTGGTTCTGTGTATTTGGTGGGGTTTAGGCAAGCACCTTGCAGCTGGCTTGCCCTGGAAAAATCAGGTATCCCTCATCACTCTCTAGTTCAGAGGAAACGCGGTAAGATGTTACAACCTTAGCTTCACCTAGTCTTCCACTCCTGGTGCGGAACTTCCCTTGTGGATGTCTGTACAGTTCTTGGCAGAAAAGGAATGGGATCTCCCAACTAGGAGATACAAAGGGTGGCTTAGTCCAAGGATGTCACCCAGATCCTTTGTGCTGATGCCTCGGCTACAAATCTCTTACACATCCTGAGCAATGCTTTGGGAAGAAATCCTTCCAGCTCTGCAGGGAAAGTCCTGTGTGCCCAAGGGCTGCTTCACAGGAGGAAAAGTGCATTAAAGCCATTTTGGAGCATTAATGCATTTTGGTGGCCACCAACACAACTGTGTATTTGTAATGATGTCACAAGAGGTGAACCTCAAATGCCCGCTCCTGCTCTTCAAGCTGAAAGCTTCACACACAGCTGAGGTTAAAACCCAAACTGGACATGGTGAAGCTAATGCAGAGATTGCTAAATAAACTGTAATTATTCTCTGCAACACATAAACAGCCACCATGGCTTTAACTGCCTAATAAAGGTTTGAGGCTCTGGGTACAGTCATCAGAACTCCAAAGTGTCCTTAGGAAGGCAGAGAGGTCAAACACCCAGTTTGGGGCTGCCTGTAGGACTCCTGCCGTTATTGATGGGACCACAGACCCTCCTCCCTGGGATACCTGACAAGCTCATGCACCGGGAACAACCCATGCAAATAACACAGCACACCACAGACCAGAATTCTCTCCAAGTACAGCTCTTTTGAACATGTTTTTAGCAGAAATTGACCCTGGACTCCTTTTAAATGCAAAGGGATTGATCCATAGAGTTAAGCAACATCCAAGTGCAGTCCCAAGCCATGACCTTCGACTCTTTCCCCAGCCCAGCTTGCATCCAGTTACAATAAAACTTGTGTTCAGTCTCTGGTTGGTTTTTAAGTCCCAGTAAGATCCATAAAACTGACTGGAAAAAAGAATAAACAAAACCCATAAGAAATCCCAAACTGAGGAGTAACCTACTTACAGGGAGAGTTCTCCCTGCTGTGGATCCTGAGGTAAGCTGTGGAAACATTGTTCTGGGAATACCAAGCATCAAGCTGAGGTTTTGTACCAGCTGTAGAAAATCCCAACCTCCAAACCTCGTCCCACGTACATTAACCTATTTATGCTTGAATGTCTTACCCAGGGTGGCTGCAGAAGCCTAACAGCCTGGAATCAGGACCACTGGGGTATCAAGATGCCCTGCTTAAACATCTACCTACTGTCATTTAGAGTCACCTGTTTCCCACATCCATCCTCATTTTGCATGCTCCCAGAGTTTACAACACGTGTAATAGCAGTGATTGTGCTACTAAGTACCCCAGCAATAGAAACATCTATCCCAATGTAGCCACATAAAAACCAGTGCTGGTGGGATGGCCTGGGCTGAGCCAGGAACGTCAGGAGGTTCAGCTAACATCCTATACTGGAAACTTTCTGCAATTTTTTCCATAATATTTTAAACAGATAAAACACACAGTGTGTCATTAATTACCTAATGCCCTGTTGGCATGACAAACACCACAAACAAGAACAAGCAAACCCAAAGTCTTCTGGGTAAATTCCCAATGACTTCAGGAAGATTTCAGAAAAAAACAAACAGCAGAAAGAGAAAGAAGGGGAATCACCTCATGAAAAGCCTAAAAGAACAAAGAAAACTTACCTAGACAGAGCTGCACAATCTTTTACCTCCCTGCAAATGCCACAACTGGCTCCACACAGCACTTGGTATGCTCCCAACAGCAGCAGCTCCACACTCCTTTATGTGTGGAGCAATGAGGTTTGTCTAATGCGAGTGTAAGTGCTTTTTACTGGGCTCAAACCACCACGCAAACAGAGGGAACAGGTTAGACAGTGAGGAATATGAATACCAAGCAGCATGGTGTGTGTCTGGATAGAAATGTCGCCGGGCGCTCCTCCCTTCACCTCACAACCAAATCAGACCACAGAGGAGCACTGCCATCCATGCACTGCTGAAGGCCGCAGGTTTAGCAACCATCAGCATCTTCTGTCTCACCAGCAACAGCGCAGAGGCGTCTTGTAGTAGGAAGCTGCCAATCTTTGAGGCCAGGATTTAAGCACAGCTTTTGGTCTCACTTTGAGGTACACAGAGAGCTCATCCTTGCCAAGAAATGAAGGGTGTGGGGTTAGGTCCACAGAGAAACACACAAAGGTCACCTATCAATGGAAGGTGCATCTCACAGACCAAGTCAGGGGTGTGCACTAAGGAAAGCCGAGGGGGTCCCAAAGCTCCTGGAGAGGCAGGAAGATGAGCAAGATGTGGTTGAGCAAACCAGGAAAATGGCATCACTGAGAGGGACACAAGCACTGCCTGCTTTTGAAGCATAGACAAATGCACAGAGCAGTGACCATCAAACTGGCTACAGCGCAGAGACAAACACATCACTGAAGCAGAAAACAATACCTCCAGGAAGGATTCTCCACATAGTTTGCTTGGCCATAACCACCAGCATATGGCAGACACACACCTTTTACCTTCATCCCAGCCATCCCAGACTGGGACTTACACATCAGATGCCCATCTCCTCTCTACCTACCCTTGCTCCCAACTTGTTCCACAAGACAGAGCTGCAGATGGTGCTTGTGCAGACCCGCCTGGAACTGGAGAGCTTGTACATTATCCATTTACCTCTGCCAAAAGGAGCTTGTATACCGCTTTGCGGAGTGCCACGTGCCTGCCTCGGAGCATCCCAGGAGTTGCTACTAACAGGAGTCCTACCAAAGACCCACAAAACATGAGCTCCTGCAGCACCAGTGCTTCATCAACCAGCCACAGCTTGGAGCAGCCCTGGACACAGCGTGTGGAAGCCAGGCGGGCAGGCTGTGGAGGCTGTGAGCTGAAAGATCACCCTCCTTTGTTCCTGCAATTGAGTCAGGTCCAGCATCAGGAACCTGGCAGCTGTGGCTCAGGAAGCCTGCTCCGCGCTGCCCATTACCTCTCCCCCGCTCAGGTCCCCACCCAGGGCTTCCAACCAGATCACCAAGCCACACTAAAAATAGCCAGCTCACAAAACCAGCTCTTGGCTCGAGCCTCTCCACCCTCAAAATACAGAGACTGACTATGCTGCCGTCTGCAAACAAAAGGAGAATTCACTCCTCCATCTATTTATAAGCTGCTTATTCACAGCTTGCAAGCACAAATTCTTTTCAGATGAGGAGCTTGGGAGAAGAGATTACAATTTTTTCTGGTTCCATGTCACAGAGCCCAGCACCTAACCTGGTGATTCCTTCACCATCTGAGGTTTTCCCTCTTTATTTCAGGTCTCTCATCTGCAGTCTTGTGGTTATATTGCCCAGCACCGGGCAATCCTGCTCCTGTGCCACACCGAGGAAGATGCAGGTTTGCTGGGAAACTGGGCACACACCAGGTATGTTCTGGCTGGGCTGGTTAAAGCATCTTGGGATTAATATAAGAACATTTAAATCTTCTTTACTCCACTTCTGACTCGTAGCGTACCTGCAGGACAAAAAGCACCACTGGACACTGTGCAGGCAAGTGATTCCAGCTCTTGGCTATGCTGGGAGAGCAGCAATAATGAGAACAACAGTGGAAAACATCAGGCTAAGGACTAGGTTAAAAGTGTCCCTGCCTTGCTGCCCATCCCCACACAACCACCTCAGCTCAGAAAGAGCTCCCAGTGGTGCTGCCTGGCTTCTGGCAGCTTCTCTGACACTTCCATCGTAAGCCTGGAGACAAAGCCTTTGAAATCCACCACAAAGGCAGCAGATGCATTAGTTTACCTTCCACAACTGGCTTAATGAGCTGCAAACCACAGGCTGGTTGATCGATACACTAGATATTCAAAGATACACCTGCCAGCCAACTCTACAGAACTCATTAAAAAGATTGTTCATTCAGATTCATTCAATATCTCCTGCCCAAGAGTGCAAACATGAGGATTGATAGCATTAAAGTGATGGATGTCTCCGTGGCACTTGCCCATACTTACTGAGAGGAACTTCAGCTAGGCTAACAGCTCTCATTTCAATCCCAGAAAGCCTGGGACAGCAAAACCTGGAAGCTTTCAGCTAACAGACCTGGAGAAACATGGAGCCTTCAGCACAGCAGATGGTGTGAAGGCATATATGCTGGGTTTAAAGCCAGTCAGCTCCACCGACAATGAATAATTGGCAACGCCGCCTTAGCAGTCCACCCACACCTTTGGGTGGCCAGCCTGCATGGAAGGTATCATTCCAGCACTTAAAGAGGTGCCACAACGATCCTGGTAGTCCACCCACACGACTCTAGGCCTGGTCTTCCTGGAGGAAGCATCCCCTCAGCTGCCTGCAGGACTGGTGTTCTGGTAACAGAGCTCCTCCTTTGTAAGCCAGGAAAAGGCTGAGCTCCAGGAGGATTGCTCAGAGAAGTCTTTCTTTCCCTTTGTGGGTAAGCAGCTGGATGGGCAAGGCTGTCTTTCACAGCAGCACTTGGTGGAGAAAGGAGTACAGAGACCCTTGGTCAGCTCACATTAGGAGCAGAGAGTTACTAGTCAAAACCACTGCTGTGGGGCTACAGCACAGCTCTGGATGGGACCCACCACCCAGGAAGAACTCCTGGATGTTCTTAAAGCATCTGTCAGAGAAACAGATGGACGTACCACAACACATCTCTCCTGAACGACCACATCTCAGCTTCTGCAGGAAAGGAGCTGTGTTGCTGGCTTAGCAAATCCTCACAAAGCCTGGGACAGACCTGAGCAGCAACAAGATCCCACTGCTCTGCATCATGAAACACTCCAAAGGGCATTTCTGCTCTCCAGGAGGGCAGAACAGGGGAACGTGCCAAAACCAACCCCAAGGGAAGAGTTTCATTACTAAAGACAGACTAAATCAGGCCTTATTTGCTGTGTGCTCCTGAAAGGTATTTGGCAGATAACATCTGCCCGCACAGAGCCCAAGCGTGCTTCCTGCCTATTTTAGGATACTATCTCTAACCTGCAGTCAAGTGTTTTCAGATGGGTTTGTCCATCTCTATTCTTACCACCTCCTGGTGTTTTTTCCCTCCACAAAGCCACAAACAAGTAAGAAAGTGAGTCCTGAGAACTGGCAAAACATCCCCTGCAATGAAAAGCAGGTCAGTTTCTTGCTTATTTAATCCCACACTGATGGTGCAGCTGTGCTGGTTGTCTTTACGCCTACGAAAAATCACAGGCTTTACCTTTGGTTTGGCACTTCTGCTTGGCATGTTTTAATTAAGCAGAGCTAAGAGTCCATGTGACATCTCCAATTTATTCCCCCTCTATTTATACATGATTCTTGCACATTTTCACAGTTACCTGTTCCCAGCTGGCCTCAGCTTCTGCCTAAGAAACCTCGGCAGTTGCAACACTCTGTGTGAGCAGGCTTCTGCACCACGAGAAAGACGACAGAACCAAACCAACAGGCCATGTGATTAAAACAAGAACCAGAAGGTGGCTCAGAAGGGTACAACCTTTACACTTCTTTTGTAAATAATGTAATTTCAAGCACTGGGGGAGTGGTGTGGAAGTACAGACCACTGAGCATCAATCAAGGCTTGGGAAGCAGCACTGCTCTGTTACACGACAACAGGCATTTCCTCAATTTAAATACCACGTGGATTTTACTTTCTGCCACTACTCCACACAGGCTACAACAGGACTAACTTTCTCCCGACCTATTTATTTATGCTCCTCAGGCTGGAGAGAGCCACATGTATCTGACCCAGAGTGCACACACTCCATTCATACAGGCAGGCAAGGAATAGAACCCGAATTAAAGAGAGATCACGCTACGCAGCTTCGCATGGGCTCACAGCACGATTACAGAATTGTGTGTGTATCCACCACCTTGCTGAGATAACCAAAGCTGTAAGTTATCCTTAAGGGCTCTGTCAGATCAGGTTTCAAAGTTGCTCATATCCCTGCAGAAGAACACAGGCTTAACTTCAAACCAAACCATAAAAACGCATCCACCTTCTCCCCGCTCTCCAGGGGCTCTAATGTTGTTGTGTGTCACGTAAAGCAAAACAAATAAAAGCAGCACATAACCACCTGCAGTGTCTGTGCTTCTCACATCACATCTGAATGGAAAGGTTATACTGTCCTAATTCTACCTCAAATCACACGAGGAGTGCTTCACCAGCTCGAGAGCTGGGCCAGCACAGCCTGTAGAGCTGCTGACGGGAGTCACAGCAAGCAGGGAAACAGAAACTCTCGGCACCCAAACGCCAACCCCCATCTCCCAGTGACGGGCAGCAATTCCCACCTCTCATTCACTTGCTGAATTTTCCAAGTGAAGTGTTCTTTTCCTGGTGTGGGGTGAGATACTCTCCAAGCTATTTTGTTATCTTCTCTCCATTCCCTCCCTTGAAACCTCCCAGCTTGCAATGGCAACAGAGTCTAACCAGAGCAAGGCTGTGGATGCACGGAGCCACTCCGTGTCGCCCTGCCATCTCCTATGCCCTCATCTGCACCCATCCGCCAGCGTGTCTCTCACACTGGAAGCTCCTGGGGGCAAGGGCTGCCCTTCTATCTCGCTGTTTGCACAGCACGGAGGCCTTCACACGCCGATAGGCTTCAGGTGTTTGAACAGGAGTTGTGCAATGCCCTGGGAATTTCAAACAGCTGGACTCTCTCAGTTCCTGCTTCTCATACCAATTCTGCAAACTGATAGGGAGGATTTTTTTGTGCAAGCCGTACCATCTGTGAGGAGATCAGAGCTTGTTTCAGCCAGAAAGCATTCCTCACAGTTAGGGTACTTGGAAATCCCCTTGCATAAAGACTGCCTCAGCAAATCACACTGCACTAATGCCCTGGACCCAGACATTGATCGTGGCATCATCAACAAGGCTTGTGTTTTAGAGCACACAAAACATCACAGAACCGTTTTGGCTGGAAAAGACTTTTAAGATCATCAAGACCAGACATCAATCTGGCACTGCCCACTACTGGCACTGCCAGGCCCACCACTAAACTCTGTTCCTAAGCAAGTTTTAAATACCTCCAGCCCTCTCTCCACTACAGAGGACAGGTCTGACTTGGCTTGGGAAGGGAACTGGAACCACGTTAAGTGGTGGATTCACCACCTTTGCTGCCTTCAACAAACATCCCCGCTACATGAAAGCTGCTCTGTAGCCTGCACCAACGACGGGTCCTCTCAGACTCCTGGTGCCTACTTTTTACTCATCTCCATCTCCTCGCACTCTTGGGGCTCACCTGTAATCCTGAGTGAGGGTGACACAAGATTCCTCCTTCCTCAGCCTGGCCAGGAGCGCTCCACCCTCCAGCTGCAGCCTGACCAGCCGTGCGTCTTCAAGAACGTTCTTCATCAGCTGCCTGTAATTCCTCAGCAGCACAGAGGCCTCCTGCAGAGATCACAAGAGCAAGATGAGCCATTACTGCAACCTACGAGCAAAACCCAGCACCCAACCCAAATCACACACAAACCATGGCTCACCTCAGCCCACCCTAGGAAACAGGGAGGTTGGCTGGTTCCCACTGCTGGACTTTGCAGGCTTGAGAGAAACAAAGTGCTAAACAGTGGTCCTTATGCACTCCATCCTTTCCTCATTAGGCTACTGAAGCCCCCATCCCTATTGCTGGCCATACTCTTTTTGCTGGGCATAGAAAGAAGTTGCTTTCCAGCCTCAGTTAGCTCCTGCTGTTCTCAGAGCCTGGGCCTGCCCAACCCTGCACTGTGGGACAGGATCCATGGGAAGAGCTTCTGGATGTACATGTGTAAGAACGCCCAGAAAGGCCACTACAGCATCTTCTGCTGTACGGTGAGGACCCTCTTCCTACCATGTCAGGGGTACAGCAGCTTCTAGCAAGAACGGGAAATACAACGTTTGCCAACACAGCCTCGGTCTTTGTATCCTCCTCTTGCCAATTTCTGTCCTGGAGGCAGCAAAGCTGGAAGCACAGCACAGCCTTGGCCTGATGAACACCATCTATGTTGTCACCTAACTTTATTCCAGGCCATTCAAGCCAACCTGGTATGGCACAGCCTGAGACAAAGCTCAGTACTGGAGATGCCAGAGCTACGGAGCTGCTGGGAACACACTCCTGTGTTGGAGCAAGCACCCATCAGCAACAAGCAGCTGAGGAGGAAATCTCCTGAGGTGATGCTGAGGGATCAGAGCACCAGCTTCTATGCTCAGTGGAGCCTTTATCACTCATTCAGATTACTTTTGCTCACCCTGCTCTTCGAGCAGCTCGTCAGTGACACACTACCTGGCTACTACAGCCTGCAAATTCAAAGCTACAGCTTTACTGCAGCTGTCTAGCCTCCCGCTCCCTTCTTTCTTGGGCCCACCTCTGACAGGAGGTGAGGGACATGCTTACCTCAGCTCTCTCTGGTAATTTTCCAAGTTCCACTTTATGAATAGCTCCCTGGAGGAAGGCATAAGCACCCTGGCATCCTTGTAGCAAATGTTCCAGCTTCTGCAAGAAGAAAGGACGGAGGCAGTGATTACTGTATCACAGCTGACAGGAGAGCTGAATTCTCAGCTTGCAGAAGGTTAGAAGCACAGGAAGCAAGACCAAACACGTTCACTCAAGGGTTCAGTTATACCATTTGGTGAGGCAGAGGCATCAAGGAGAAGCCCATCAGATGTGTGAGTCTCTACCACGGCCTCTGCACAGACCTTCCACGCTTGCCTACTCACAGCTTGTATGAATCATGCTTTACAGAAAAGCGAATCAGTGTGCCCTGGTGGCTAGGAGAGCCAATGGGATCCTGGGGGGCATCAGGAGGAGTGTGGCCAGCAGGTCAGAGGAGGTGATCCTCCCCCTCTGCTCTGCCCTGGTCAGGCCCCACCTGGAGTACTGTGTGCAGTTCTGGGCTCCCTGGTATAAAAAGGACAGGGATCTCCTGGAGAGAGTCCAGAGAAGGGCTACGAAGATGATGAAGGGCCTGGAGCATCTATCCTATGAGGAAAGGCTGAGAGAGCTGGGGCTGCTCAGCCTGGAGAAAAGAAGACTGAGGGGGGACCTAATCAATATTTATAAATATCTTAAGTATGGGATGCAGAGGGAATTGGCCAGCCCCTTTTCTTTGGTCAGTGGAGACAGGACAAAGGGCAATGGCTGCAAATTGGAGCACAGGAAGTTCCACACCAACATGGGGAGGAACTTTTTCACAGTGAGGGTGACAGAGCACAGGAATAGGCTGCCCAGGGAGGTGGTGGAGTCTCCTTCTCTGGAGATATTCCAGACTCGTCTGGACACCGACCTGTGCAGTATGAGCTGGGGAGCTGCTTTGGCAGGGGATTTGGACCCAATGATCTCTCGAGGTCCCTTCCAACCCCTACAGTTCTGTGATTATGTGAATCAGTCCACTTATATCCCACATTCCTCTACTCTGAGCACTTCTTGTAACTTCCCACTAAGATGAATTACTGTGCATAGATTTTGGAGGAACAAAACATAGAACAAGCACTTGGAACTTCTCTACTTTAAATCATTTCTCTTCGTGTTAAGCGTCAACTAAAGGTTAGAAAACTGGAAAGCTTCCACAATTGAGCCCCTTAAACTAGTGACAAACCTGAAATCTTTCCGAATCACAAGGTTGGTAAAGACCTTTAAGATCATCAAGTCCAACTGTTCCTGTCCTGTGCTAAACCATATCTCTAGGTACCTCATCTACCCTTTTTTTTTTTGACACACACAAGGGCAGTGACTCCCTTGCTCCCTGGGCAGCCTGTCCCATTTGGGGAAGGATCTTTCCCTAATGTCTGATCTGACCCTGCCCTGGCACAGCTCGAGCACATTCCCCCTCGTCCTGACACCCATCGCTTGGGTGAAGAGACCAACCCCCACCGTCTGTGCACGCTCCTGTCAGGTCAGTGTAGGCAGTGACAAGGACTCCTCTCAGCCTCCTCTTCTCCAGGCTGAACACCCCCAGCTCCCTCAGCTGCTCCTCATATGATTTGCCCTCCAGCCCCTCCCCCAGCCTGGCTGCCCTTCTCTGGATTCACTCCAGGGCCTCGATGTCCTTCTTATTGGTGAAGAGCCCAGAATTGGTCACAGTACTCAAGGTGCAGCGTCACCTGCTCTTCAGGGGAGGGAGGGATAAAGGAAAACAAAAAATAAGCAAACCAAACCCTCCAAACAATTCACAGGGGTTCAGGAAACGGTACTTTTTACAACAGTCAGTGATATAAATCCTAAATACCCTGAGATGTCACCTTCCAGCCTTCTTCAGAGAAGGAAGAAACAGCTGTTCCGAAACAAAGCGCACCAAAAACACCCTCACAAAGCAACTGTTGGAATCTTTACCAAGTTATCTCCCTCCTCACTGGAGCAGCCCCAGCATCGAGGGCTCAGCAGGCAGGATGCAGGTGAGGTCACCGAGACGGGAAGTGAATGCTGTTTGCCACATTGCTGCGGATCGGACAGGGGTGAGCACAGGGCTCACTGCCCCATGCAGCACGTTGTATATGGGCAACCCCTATAGGCCAATCCTATGCTAATGCCCTCGGCAATGCTTTGCACAGAAATCAGTTGGAAAAGGGAAGTTAATGCTTTGGCATGTGCTGAGCCCATTGCTGAAGCCTGGCACCAGCAGCACGGTGCTATTACCAGTGACCACAGCCTGCTTCAGAGGTGGCACTGCGTGCCACACAAGCACTCTGGGCAGCATGGCCTTCCTGAAACAGAGGTGATGGTGTGTCACCCACCAGATCTAGAGTCAAACGCAGCATTAAGACAGCCAGTGTGCATGCAGGCCTAGAGAACTCATCTTGTCTAGTCTCAGCATGCCAAATCACGTCTCAGTACAGCTTTTAAAGGTTCAGCAAGCAGACGATGCACAGGACCTGCACCCCTCCACAGCCCGAGCCTACACAGAGCAGACGCTCCTTTTGCAGACTTCAGCAGTCGGCACAGACCCTGCTGCATGGCCAGCAGCTCCTGCAGCCCTGCCACACACCAGCACGTTTTGCATCGGGGGCTGCAGCACTCCTTATTGGCAGCTGCTGTCTTTATAAACCGGGCCTGGGTGCTGCAGTTTCAGCCCCTGTACCTCTGTGGCTTAACCTGGGTCAGCTCAAACATCTCCAGAGGGTGATGAGCCTCCCTGTGCCCTGGGCTGGCTCTAACCACACCTGGGTATGGTTCAGTCTAGATCTCCAGAAGCAGTCAAACAACACAGGGAGAAGGAACGTATTGCCAGTACTGCCTCCTACTGTTATCTTGGTCCTGAGGCTCACTGAACCCAACTCACAGGGAGAAGGTTTAATTTCCTCGCCTCATGTGGGCGGCTCTGAAAGAGGAATACAACGTTCCCCTGGGCTGAATGTTCTCCACATTTTCAATTTAGGTGCCTTCTAAAGAGTTCTAATTTGATCACAACTTTGGTAAGTGAATTATATCTAAAGCAGAAAAAAGGAAGAGATGTTCCTAGAAGGATCTGAACTGATTATTGGGAACTTCCAAGTTTCACTGCTGCCAGGATTGCAGGTTTTACAAAGGAGCTTTTAGCCTGGTCTGGGGAACCTGCTCCAAAGCCAACAGGCTCTAGCTATTTTTATTACCCTCAAGTTCTCGATTGTTACTTCAAATGCAACATATTAACACCTTCTTTTGAGCTTAGCACAACCAGTGACTGCCCTTAACCCTCAGAATGTAACTGAAGTGCCACCGGCTATCAAAACAGCACAGGATTCTGCTTCTTCCTTTCCTTCCCAATACAGTCAAGTCCAAGTTGATGAAGTTCAAGCAGAGGAGTTAAAAACTCAAATTTTAAGTTCCAGCAGCCATGACAATGGCTCACATCCATTTTATGGAGACAATATTAGCATTCTCTTGAGAACACAGTCATCTGCATACATAGCTATTACAGGAGTGTTGCCTTTTAGTGCTTGTAAGCTTAGCTGCTGACAAGCTCCTCTTGCTTCAACTCCGTTACCGTGCCGCTACCAAAGAACACGAGATATCCTACTCACCACGCGGAAGCTTAACCAGTCCCGGTGGCAGTAAGGGAAGGTCCCATCCAGTTCCAGAGGCAGCTGTGAGCTGTCTATGTGTTTATGGAGGGATTTCATGGAGGTGAGAACTTCAAACTGCACAGGAATAGAAGAAAAAAAAGCACAATTGCATTAGGGTGTGAGTATTGGAGGAGAAGGGGACAATTAACAAAAGACAGCACTCTTTACTTCTTTGTCTATCTTGCATTGAAACAAGACACACAGTGTATATCTGCAATGTAACTTCAGTAGGAAGGGGAAAAATAATAAATCAATTCCATCTTAGAGCAGCTTGCTGCACAGCTTAGTGGGTGAACCTTGAGGGAATGCAGGCCACAACATGCTGTCTCACCAAGCATAACATCTGTGCTGAAGCCTGGCAACAGCCAGCACCTCCTAGGATAAGCAGAGCAACTCCCTCCTACGTTCCCACATTGTGCTGGGATGTGTGTTTGGAGAATCTGACGGGTTAAACCTGGCCCCAAGCTTCCCTATCTCACTTCTTGGAAAAAACACAACAGCCTCTGCCCTACCCTCAGCTCTCTGCTCATCAAAGCAGGTCCAAGTCTTTCCCGGATCTTGACACAGATAACTTGGCTTCTGTGAGTCCAGACAACCTCGGAGCATTTTTATACTCGGCAGAGAAACAGACAAGTGCTCCTGCAGGTCCGTGGAAACCAGCCCAGACACCAGGAACTTGGGTGCAGACATTAAACCTCCACACACACTGTGAAGTTTCCACCTCCTTGCAAAACAGCGACGATGCTTCTAATTCCTCCCGTGTGCCCATGTCTTTACGAGCCTTTGCTTTGTTCCCTCCTACACACTTTGGATTTGTGTAACACATGTAACGCCTTCTGTAGCTTCCCCTCCATGCACATGCCTTTCTCACTTCAAGTTCTTCCCCATGGGGGCAATAAGGAAATTTTAGCCTTTTGGGGCAAGGCACCACACACAGCTTCAGCCGCAGCAGCCAGAAGGGAGGTCCTGGCCTACTCGGAAGTCTACAGGGTTTCTTTGGGCAGAGTTTCAGTCCACTTTTGTGGCTTGCAACAGCCTCAGAGCTGAGGGAGGTGACTTAGAGGCAGCCTGATGCTCTATTCGCTCACCACAGATGAATTGTGGCTGACAGCCTACATTTCTTACATGGCTACGGAATACTGGGGCAGATTTGCTTCTACTGGGGGTGTTGAGTGATGTTGTGATGAATTTCCCTCCTCCATTAGCACCTCTTGTTAGTCTTCCCAGACATTTCAGCTGCAAAGGGAACCTGACACACACATATATCTCCTTTTCCCCTCTCGCAGAAGCCTCTCAGCCACTGACAGCAGCAGCTATGAGGACAGGAAACAAGATACGCAAAATCCAGGAAAACAACAAGTACCTTCAAAGGATGGAGTTCAGGATTTAGCCTGATGTGACCTCTTCCTGAACCAAGGATTCCCCCCTCTTGTTAACAGGAAAAAGCGAAAAGCATCTCTATTAAATCATCTCTATTACTGTTAACTGTGCAGGGCTCCTCCATACCCATGTTTCCAATGACCCCTTGTCTCAGGGGCCCCAGCAGACTGAAGCAGTTATGGCACCAAGCATCACTGATGGACTCAGCAGTAAACACAGCATGACAGAGATATGTTCAGCTCACATAAGCCATACAACCCCATAAATACAATACCCCTAAGAGACCCCAACCATAAAATACAGAGAACACCTACAGAGAATAAACATACATCAGTAGAGAGAGAACTCGCTGTCTGGAGAATTAAGCAGAGGGTATCAAGAGCTTCCCAGCAACCCCCGGGTGAATGGTACTGTTACCTGTCCTACCGGTGGCTTCTCCATCCGAAAAGTCAGGTCTCTCTCAACCAGAAGTAGTACTCCATGAATACAATGAGGATCCATGTCCTGCAACAGAGCAGAGCACAACCCCGTTACCAATCTGCCTGGGATGCTGAGGAGAACATACCAGGTTAGTGAAAGAGAGAGCAATTTCTCTTTCAAAGGTAGTCACCAGGTATAGGGAGGGCCACTCTACAGAGCACCAAGATCACGTCCTTCAGGCAAGTCTGCTTCATATCAACTAGTCCTGCAGTACTTAAGGAAGCAATGAAAGAGGTCAGGTCTTGGCTGTATAAAGAAAAAAATCATCCCCTGCACAGGGAAATGTGTTGGGGAAAAAAAGAACTATAGTCAATGCCCAAGATTTTTCTTGTTAGCTTTCCTGGTCACTTCTCCTAGCTGAAATGAAGTTGTGTGTTGGTTTGTTTTTCCCCCCCTCAGTGCCAAAAACGTCATCTTGTCTTTACTTACTGCCAACTCGCAATCAAGGACTTGCATCCTGTTGCTACTGTTAAACAGACAGAAACTCCAAATACAAGGGACATCTGGCAGCTGCAGTTCAAGCTCTGTGATCCGGGGGCAGCTCTCCAATTATAGAATTGCACAGGCAGAACGAGGGCAGGAAGAGGGAAATGGAGCAGAAAGATCCAGACCATGGAGACAGGGCCCACTAAACGCACGATGCCTGGATCTGGATAGCAAGATCAGCCATTTGAGGTGTCATTCCACTTGGTTAAATAAGAGTCATCCCATCTAGATGTCTCCTAAATGGTCTGTGCCTCTACAAAGAGAGGTGCAGCCACAGAGACTGAGCCACCTAACCTGCCCCTGGGCCCAGTACATCAATTAAGAAATAACACCAACACAAGGAGATCTGATTCTGCAACTGAAAGCAGCAGCAGAGATTGCAGAGCAGAGGAAAGGACCTTTCTCTCACCCAGACCTGAAGCAGGACTAGAATAGGCAGGATAAAAAGACCTCAATTGACACATCTCCCCCAGAACAGCAAGAAATTCCTTAGCCTCCTCAAATCCCTTTCTCCAAGGTGAGTTACTCACACCTTCACTGCTACCTGAACACTGAAGAAAACACAAAAAGAATTTATTGCGTTATTTGGTAAGTACTGAAGCTCATCTGAAGAGCACAGGGAGGTGTCACAGCTGTATCAGCAGCCCTAAGTGTGTCTGCTAGAAAGTACTGAAGGAAGAAGACCAGCCACAGCTTCAAAACAGATCATGGTTCTAAATAGATTATTCTTTCACAATCCCTTTTCTACTCCAAGAGTCACGAGATGTGCAATTGGAGTGAGGGATAAAGGTAGCGATGGTGTAACACAAGGTTACAGCAGCCAAAACACTCACGTGTTTGTTACTCCTGAAAATAGAATCTGGGGAAAAAAAATAAAGAAATTACAAGTAAAGCTGGTCCAGAGTACTGCAGATTTAAGGTAGCTCCTCATCTCCCCAAACAGGCAAGGTGCAGAACAGAGGGGTATCAAGAGGAGCTCAGGAAGCACCAGGGTAAATACCCATCCTTTTGTTATTATTATTCTTTAAAAAGGGAATTAGACACTTCCTTCCATCCTTCTCAGACTGAAGTTTCAAACAGCCATGAGTGGAAGGCCATGGCCAGACCTTACGTCACTGGTTTGAAGCGCAGGCTGCCAGGAATGAATGCACAGATGGGACACTCCCCAGACACCACGTTCCACCACCAAGTGACCACTTCTAAGAGAGCAGGAGGAGGTCCCAGGTGTTTAAGTCAGACCAAGCCCCCCTGTACTTCTGCAGCTCAGGCTATGTAAATACACCCTTTGAACTGCTGCTGTATCTCTGTCTTCATGAAGAGTTTCTTCCTCTCTCAATCCATCCCAGACTGCAGGATTAATCATCTGAGCCAATACCCACAATTCAAAAGAATCTCACTCTATAAAGGCTGAAGCAGAGGGAACTCCAGGACCGCTGAAGGCCAGCACACACACTGCACCACCATTCCCTGGCTGCTCACTGACCAAAGGATGGGCCCAGCACTACGCATCAACGAAGGTCCTCTGAACAGGCACAGATCTTACTGGTGACAAGCTGTGCCCAAACACCAGACAGCATTTACCTCCACAAAACCCCCTTGCTCGGAAGCACCATTAGCAGCCTCCAACAGGAACAGGCACGATCTATCCTCACGGCACATACGCACAGCGCATTTCCCTTCACCTCTGTTGGGAGCTGCCAGAGCTCCTCCTTGCTCCTTCCTGAGTTAGCTCTGCTGCAGCACTTTATTCTGCTCGCTCTGCTCCCAGAGAGACACCGGGAGATACATCAGAGGGTTCAGAAAGGACTCCAAGAAGATGATCTGTTTTGTGGCCTTATGGGCACAATACACCGACAGTGCTCCTGTACCAGCAAGCCACGCTGTGCACCTTTAGCTTGCCTTGCTGTAGCTGCAGCTGGCTTTCTGTATCTCTGTTCTTATTTCAGGGGAGAGCACTGGTGTGGGATCGCAGAGGTAAACGCTACGGCCCTCCGAAATGCTCAGAGAAGCCAGGTGAATATTCCCAGGGCACAACCAGACGACGAGCCAGCTGAACAGGTCTCCTTTACAGAGCCTGTGGAAGAGTCAGGGGAAGGACCAGAAAACCACAAGCAGAGTAATCAGCCCCTGTCAGTCCCTGTTACCTGGAGCACACGCTCAGCCCCAGCAATCTGTCTTGCAGCACATTCATCCCTGTTAACTAACTGTTGCACCACCCTGATAAAGAGACGCTCGGAGCCAAACAGCCACCGCAGCAGGTTATTACAGAGGCACTGCTAAAAGCTTCCCTCCCTCCCTCATTTCAGAGGGAAGGCAACTTAAGGTTAGGATGGCTTTATTCCTGCCACACTTGGTGTGGACTGGGGACACTGGTACTCAACACATTGCCTGTTTCCAAATCGCCGCACTAAGACCCAACCATGCAACTTAACACGGGCAACAAAACCCTCAAAAGCTTTAGCAAGCCCACAGCATAAAAAAGAAGGTAACTTGTTCCCTCTGCAGAAGTGAGGAGGGCACCAGGTTACTTCTTCACCACAGAGAAGGAGCACAGGGATAGAGCTCACATGCTGCTCCACCCAGCCCAGGGAGCAGGAGGACAGAGTTCTGACTCAGCCCCAGCTCTCAGATGTGGCACTGGAGCACAGAAACCACAGAGACATTGGCCTCATTAAATCACTGCCCTGCTCCAGTTTGCAAAGTTTGAGTCCCCAGAGACCTACGCTCTGATTTAAAAGGAACACCTGCTTAAAGAAGATTAGTCATAGCTACAACACAGCATCCCCTTTGGCTTTCTAACAGCAGCAAGCAGCTTCTGTCTGGGAGCGGGGGCAACACAACCCTCTTACTTGCCAAGTGATTGATATAAAGCCTTTGACCTGAAGCAATATAAGGTTACAGCATGTCCGATTCCGATCATTTGCTGACAGCCACACCAACAGCTGCATGTGCTTTTCCACCTGGCCTGACAAGCTGTGTCCTTCCCTTCCCTCTGGAGCAGGCAGAGACCCCTCTTCCTCCTTTCTCTGTGGTGGGTAAAAAAACCCTGTGCATTTCACACAGCCTCTCCATGAAGGATAACATCTCCAAGCACGTTAATATACGACAGCTTTTAGACTTGGGTAGAGGCTGTTCTCAGCACACAGAAGGGAAGTTGGAGGGGTGGGGAGGTGTGTTTTCCCCCCAACTCAGACCTGCTTGGGGTTTTTGTGCTTTGTCTACAGCCTGACAGGTCCAGCCCATCTTCCAAAGAACAGGGCTGGGTGCATCACTCCACCTCCCAAAGCCAACTGAAAGCCAGGTGGCAGATGGAGCCATAAGTACCAGACGGAGATGCAACATCTAGCCAAGACAGGAAGCCAACTACTGTTCCACTGCCCAAGCTCAAGGCTCACCTGCAATATGCTGAAGGCCCTGAAGAGAGCGGGAACTGGTGAACAGCGACGAGCATCCACAAGAACAGTGAGCCCCAAAGCCTGGCATTCCAGCCTGCAAGGACAGAGGAAAAAGAGGTCAGTGTTTGTTTCCAATGAAAATCAGTAAGACTATGGAAACTGAAACCATAAGATGGCTCTGTACAGAGAGGGAACTAACCAGCCACCTTCTCCTAACCAAAATACATACATGGAAACCACCATTTGGATGACTCAGTTTTTACCTTCGCGATTTCTAACTCAACTTCCCGTTTCTCCAATCCCTAGGATGTATCTCACCGAAGGCAAAGGTGCTGACACCCACTCTGGGCAATCCACACAGGATAGCCAGTCCTTCCTGACCATGTCCAGGGACAAGCTTGGCCTTAGCCACACTGCTTCACAAGAACAGCCATTCTGGATCAGAGCCGACATCTAGCTTTCTATCTTGCCCAGAATCAGATTGGAAGGGAGAAACATAATAAACAGAACATGGATAACAGAAACTCTCATGGGTTAAGCCTGCTCCTAAATCACTGGTTTAATGGCTTAAAAAAAAAAAAATTGAAAAATCACTATCAGAGAGTTAGTTTTACCTCTTATTAGTTTAATCATCTAAAAGTGAAACAAATTCTCAGCAGAGCTTAAGATGAGCTGGGGGGTGGGGAGATCTGTATAGTGAAAGGAAGAGTCGCTCCAGGAAACTCCAGCCAAAAGACTCCAAAACAAACATCAGCCAGACATGGAGGCATATTTTCTCAACCCTTACAGATGCTCCCTCCAGCTCAGCTTGCAGGCATGGCCTTAAAAATATCATGTCACAACACTATCATGGAGCTGCTGCATGACTGCCCCATCATAGCTCCCAAATCCCATTTTCTGAGCTAATGAAGGGCAGCAAGGATGGCTTGGATTCATGGCAATGCATGAAAACACTTGCTACATACCTAACTCTACCAGACCACGTGCACGAAGCACACACAGAACAGCCAAAGTGCTTACTGAGCACCTGCCAGCTCACCCTAGCAGGAGATCCCCACCTGTACAGTTTGGGGACTGTCTGGACCACGTTCCTAAAGATAACCCACTCCACTCACCGCCTCAGCTTCCACACCCCTGAAAGGCAAAGCGGACATGGCAGCAGCACCTGCCCCATCAGCCTGTGAGTGTCACAAACCTTGGGATGCTGTGTAAGTAGAGAAGGAGGCGGACAAGCTCGGTGGTGTTGCAGTGGGGGTTTAACCAGGCTGTGTTCCTTGTCGTTATTATGGCCACTGCACGGCCCGATTTATCTCTGGTCCCTGTAAAAAGAAGGCGAAAACAAGAAAGTCACACAAGGAAGTCAACAGAGCCTGGCTGTCAGTATGCAGGCCTCATATTTCCCCACTACAACCCACCATCTTCCTGGAAGTGCTCCACAACCCAAATGCTGTCCCAGAGTGAAGTAGCTGAGCTCTGCTTGTCTTTCTCTCGTGGTGGTGTTACATCTGGACTTTTCTATCCAAACACACTGTTCATAAAATATGGCTGAAGCTGGCTAATGATAACTCAAACCTTTTGAGAAAAGCAGCAATCTCCCCTCCACTCATGTTACAATATTCACACTGCTCGCAGAGGAGAGAATGCAGGCAGCACTGCAGGACAACACGCTGTACCTAATGAGACTGGGCACACAGACTGCAGACTGAGACTAGCACTTCGCAAGCACTGGAGCAGGAAACTGGAGCTCCTCTTCAGAGGCTGCAGAGCTGACAGTCCAGGAGCTGCCTGCACTCTTGACAAGGGTGCCAGGCTCTACGAGCTCCCCAAACTGAGAGCCTGGCTTTGAGCTTTAGCCACAATCACAATGTGCATTAAGAACCATGAAGAGAACAGTCCCATTTCTGGAATTAGGCCTAGCCTGTTCTCCAGATGCAAAGGAGTGGAAAGGAGCAGGCAGATACCCAGAAGGGCAGAGGCAGCTGAGGGTCTTCCAACAGCAGGCAGCATCTCTGGAGTGAGCCCGTGCAAGCCACCAGCACTCTGCACCCCCACACATGGCCTGGGAGGTCGGCAACCTGATGAGCAGCAGGACTACACTTCCGCTGTGTGAAAAGTAATTCACACCTCCTGTCATACAAACTGTATGAGAGGAAGGGGGCAAAAATTCCCAAGTACAAACCAAAACCAGAGACTGAGAGAAAGTTACATCTTTCTGCCTCTTCTGAACGTTACTACTACCGCAGGAGATAGTCCTGGATCACCTCTCCCCATCCCAGGGACAAGCATGTGAGTTGACAGGTAAGGCAGATACAGATGGACAGCCCCAAGCAGAGAAATCTGTCCTGGTGTTATCTCAATCTGTCAGCAGGACATGATTCAGTAAGGGCCACAGACAGGCAGCACTGAGAAGTCAGGCTTCCTCCCTCCCAGGGAGAAGAATTTCCTCCTGCTAACAACAGGGACACAGTCTTTCATCATCTGCATGATTCAGGAGTAGTTTAGTACTCCTGGAATACTGTATTCTGCACACTGTATGATCAAAGAGCTGGAGATAAATTAGAAAAAGTCTATTAATACACCTTGTTTTGTAAGCTAAGGGGATCATTGAGGCAAAAAAAAGCAAAGCACTCAATTACTGGAAAAATAGCTCAATAACCCGGCTGAGTAAAACTCTTCTCACTCCAAAGGCCAGGCCAGGCTCCCTGATGGACAAAAGATGTTGCATCACCAGGACTCAATTAAACTGTGACTTTCCACATAAGAGCCTGGGAACTGCCTGACCAGGTCAGAGGAGCAGCAACCCAGGGCTAGGTCTCCAACAGCAGCACAACCAGATGATTCAAGAGCAGGACGCAGAGTTGAAACCCTCCTGAAAGGAAAACTGCTTCCTAACTCCATTGGCTACTAATTTATTAATTGGCTCTTACTCACTATTCACGAGAAAAGGTATCCTTTCTAATGTAATTATTGCCTCATTACCGATGTCTAATGTAAAGGGTTTAACCAAGAAGCGGGTGCGTTTCTGCTAGCGTGAAGCTTGCCCACCAAAGTCCAAAAGGAAACACATGAGACACAGGAAGCCCTGTACTGCTCCTACAGAAGTCTTAGTTCCTCCCTCAGGTAAACTCCCTTGGATGTGGCATCAAACCCAAGCCTTGTTTCTTCGCTGCATTTCAAGAGCACATCCCTCCAGCCCATATTCAAATGCATTTGCCTTCTGTGACATGTGTACGCTAGGGAAACGAAGTAGAGCATTAGATCACTGCTGGGCTCCTCCACTAGCTCCTCTCAAAGACCCCTCACTCAAACCTGGAATTTTCTGGCATCACACACACACACTACAACATCCAACCCGACCAGCAGATCAGAAGATTTGGAGTTTGCTCTTAACAGTTTACCTGCCAATGCAGAGTTACACATTTGAATGTCCTGTAACTCTGCCTTGCACTTGGCTTCTCATGTTACCTTTTTCCAGAAGACTGGTAAAGTCTTTCTTTACTTTTCCTCCTTCCTTGCACAAAGGTGTTTTCATCTCAATCATCTTATGAGATAAACAACTTTCCAGTCTCCCGCCCTGAGACATCCAATGCAGTTACAGGAAAGGGCTGTTGCTTTTCTTCATCTCCATCTCCACTATCCACCGCTGCCTTTTGGAACAAAGGCACCAGAATAGCCCAAACTATTTGGGCAGCATCATCACCAAGTACACAGAGGTGAAAATGCTTCCTAATCTGGCTACTCATCCCTTGTCTCCTTCACACCTCCGAGGTTAAAATTGGTCAGGCCGCCCCAGCGCTGAGAGGGAAATCACTGTGCTCCTTTTCTGCTCTCCTTCCCAATTCCTGCACAGGTTCCACCTGAGCTCTTCTCTGCTCTCCAGCCAGTTTTCAACTCACATGGCTCCTGTGCTGACCCCTACTTCTGCAGGCCCTGCACACCAAGCAAAACCAGTTGCTCTGGCCAGCATTTGTCCCATCTAGCTTTCATCTGCACAGATTTGATGCTCGCTGCTGTAGCAGATGCAAACACTGAGTAACGTTTGACCTACAACAGCTCTTAGCAGAACAATTCTGGGAAGTCCTCCCATGATAGCTTGTTGTGTCATCTGCCACTTAGCTACACTATCGCTTGCCCCACGTGCTGCTCATCCCCACTTCAATGGGCTGTTCCTTTCAACACCATGTGTCAGGAAATCAAACATTCTCTAAAAAAAAAAAAATCAATTATTCTATCCAGACAGCTACATTTGGTCAACCAAACTTCTAATTACCAAGAATAAAACTGGTTTTACAAGAGCACTGTTGAATGGCATCTTCTACACTCCCATCCTTTAATTATCTACCAAGTGAATCAAGTTCCTATTGTTTCAACCAGGCCTGATGTCAGGCCCACCAGCCCATCATTAGCTGCACCCTCACTCTTCTCTTTTTGACCTACTAGTAGGAGCCCACAGGTTCGGCCTCTCTGACTCACACGCTCTTGGTTACCACGCTGAGACTCCTGGGAGCAAGTTATTAACATGGCTTCCACAAGAGGGAAGTTCTACTTCCCATCCTTCCCATCCAGATACTTTGGAAGATTCAAAAGGCATTGCTCCTGGAGAGGTGAGTGGAATGGAACTGGCACCAGCCCACAGCTCTGCAACCGGAGACCACCACATCGCCCTCGCCCTCCTACAAACCACGCCTCCCAGACACAGTTCTGGCTCAAGTACTCACCAGGCAGGCAGGCAACTCCACTCCTGAGCACTTCTGGGTTCACATCCTTGACTATGGTAGGTGCAGACCGACCACCCCAGGCAGTTCCAGAAGCTGGGGATGGCGGGGGAGTAATAGCTGTTGAGATTTCCTCCAGGGCACGGATTTTACTCACTGGTTTCAACACATCCGTGCCAGCCGCTTCTTTTCTCATCTCTGCCCCTTCAGACACCATCCCTGTAAGACAAGCAGCTGTGAGAAGCTCGAGCAGAGCTCCACCCAAAAGGTCCTGGGTAAGTACCAGGTTGGGGAGGGACATGCCCCCAGCCCCAGCAGCTTGTCCACTCCTCACGGCAGTGGCACGTATGTTCCAAAACTGGTTGTAACACTAATGCTACTGTAAATCTAAACAACAACAACAACAGAATTAAACCAGTTTATCATGACGTTTCCAGGGTCCCAAAACTGGATGCAGATCGGGGTGGCTGTAGTCATGTTGAAAGGTAAGGTATCGAGCGGTACATGTCTGCTCACAGCCTGGAAGTCTGGCGTGGCGCGAGTCCCTGGCCAAGCTCCAGCAGCTTGAACATGCCGGAGTGATAAACCAGCTCTGACAGGGAGAGCTGCTCCCTCGGAGCAGAATTACTCCCCCAACACCACTCTCAGATTAGTTTCTGAAAATATGAAGTCAACTCGAGGCTGACAAATCAGCTGGAAATTAGCCAGAGACCTTGTTCTGCTCGTCCAGACTATTTTAATTAACAGTTAATGCCAAAGTCAGAAACCTATTTTAAAACCCTGAAGAACAGGATGATTACAGCAACAAGGTCTGCATGGGAACCAGAGAAAACGCTTCCCTTGCCTGACACCTCGGTTCCAAAGTACAAGTTATCAGTGTCAGTTAATTCCAAAATTAAATATATTAGCTGCTACATAGAAACTCACAATAGTTTCATCAAATTTCAGTTTTTGTGTAAAAGCAGCTGGAGAGAAGGAAAAAAATTGTATTTATATATACCTCCTGGGCAAGAAGTATTTTTCCCCATTTCCCAACATTACAAGAATTGGAAGCCAACAATCCATCTTCAGCAATACATTGTTAACATCCTAAGCCTGCAGCCTGGCTGTGCCACTGATACACTAAGGGAAGGCTGTATATTCCCTGCAAAGCCTGGTACTTCTGTATCCACCGGCAAAACAAAATACAGCTAAAAGAAATCAACCTCTCTGGAGTAAAAATAAAAGAGCAGAGTATTTATTTGCTTGCTATGAAGTCAGACGTTTTAATTGCTATTTAAAATTGACTTCAACCATCCTACCTTCCTGCTGCATCAACAATGCTGACACTTGACTCAGTTTATTTACTAACAGATTCCAATACTTCATTAAAGAGAAGGACCAGGAACAAAGCAGTCCTTGAAGTGGCTTTCAATACAAGTTTTAGCAGTGAAGGAGACTTACAGGTTGAGGCTCGGCCCAAACTGCTTTCAGACTTGCTGAAGTGGGTGAGAGAAGCGCCCTGAGCAGCATGGCTCACTGCGCAAAATTACCCCATGGTTGGGGGAGGCTAGGAGGGGCTCCAGAGCTCTGCAGCGCTGAGACCAGGATAAAGAAGCTGCTCATTACTCTTCAATAACACCTCTTGTTGAGGGAGCATCCCTGGAACCCGGCTTAGCATCTGCTGCATTTGACCATGTAAGCTGCTGTGGTGGCTTTGCGGAGCACCAGAATTCAGATCTGTTTGTGTTCGCGGGGCACTGGGGTGTCTCGAAGATCAGAGAATGATGTAAGTTGTGCCCCAATGGGTTCACATTAAGGCCTGACAGACTGTCTAGAAGAACATAGGATCGTCTTGTCAAAAGGAGCTGCAAGGCCTGGCGATAAGCAGAGACACAGAGTTTACAGCAAAGGAATCTGTGTTTAGTGGAAAAAACACCCAAAGAGGACCCAAAGGGGGCACTGGAAGAAGACAAGAATCTGTGTTTAGTGGAAAAAACACCCAAAGAGGACCCAAAGGTGGCAATGGAAGAAGACAAGAAAGGTAACATAGCTATCTCGAAGGTACCATACCAAAGCAAGAGAAAGAGAAGTCTACCTGGCAGCCCTGCCTTGGATATCTTTTAGGAATGAGGCAGCAGCTCCCAAAAGCCAGAAGAGAGAAGCGTTTTGCTCAGCCCACGAGACACAGACCTGGTACAGGGGTTCTTCAGCCCCAGGGAAACCTCACTGGAGTTGTGCAGCGTCTGGACTACGTATATCTCACCCAACCCAACCTCTTCCCTAAGCTTCTCAGGCTCAGTTCGGGTCTGCAGACCTCACCCCTCTGCAGAGGCCCAAGCACACTGCTTGTTGTGTGCGACCTGGGGTGGAGGCACTTACTGAAGCGGAAATTGTAGAATGTGGAGGATTACATCAAAAAGCAAATTGAGACCTGGGACATCTGAATTTGCCGTGTTTGCAGGTTCCACCTTTCCCTGAGGTTAAGGAAGTGGTAGAGGAGGATTTGCTTGTATGCATTTCAAAGAGACATAAGCATTTTGTTCCTGCAAACTGCCCCAGCACCAGTATCATCTACGCTCGCATCACGTAGTAACAGGGAGCAGGAACGGAACGCCCCAACAGCTCCTGCTGAACATGCCCCAGTGGGGCTTTTCCACCAGTTTTCTTGAATATCAAGAGATTTTTCCACTTCCAAAATATAAGGATACTTTCCAGAGCTGCAAAGTTTCAAAATCATTAGGGAAAAACAGCAGTGACACTTTCTGTGAATGAAATCAGTGTAAATTCTAAGCCAGCAACTGAAAACAGCTCATATTGACTCAAATCTCTCTAAGTTAGATCATATTTGTTCAGAAAATAAACTCAGGCTGTGACTGGGAGTGGGAGGAAGGGGACAGAGTGAAGGGACACGGGAAAATCTGCTGACACAGCAAACTCAGCCCCCTACTTCTGATGTGGAATTTTGACACAGTAAATTACATCTGCCTTAACAAGCACGCTCCTCCACCTCACACAGAGCAAATCATACTCCTGCCCACTAGTACTGAGGTGTGAACCGCTAAATCGACTGGCCAGTAAAGCTTAAGCTTTGCTATTATTTACCGTTTAGGCGAGTTACTCACAGTTTCCAATCATAGCAGCAAAATGACCCCAAGGAAACACAGTTACTGAGAATTTAACTCGCCTACAGCCTGGCTGGAAGAGCAAAGTCTGTTTCACTTTGTAATTTTATCTCTGAATTATCTTATTATTCTATCTCTGAGGGTTTAATGGGGCTAGATAAAGGGATGGCTTGGTTGGATCTCAAAGCAATCAAGTGTAATTGAATGTATTAAGTTTATTATAGTTCCAGCCGTAGTGTTTAAGAAATACTCCTGGCATTAAGAGGTGTTTGAACTGTCCTGTGCCTTAAAGAGTTTGGTTGGGAGGTTTGGGAGGTTTTCCTTATGATTTAGGGTTTTTTTGTTTTACAGGCTTTGAGATAAGAGGGGTTTTAACTGCAGTGCCAAAGTTTACCATCATGAGAATTGGGACACAAATTATTTCAGCCAACCCTCCCCCCAAAAAAAACCCCATTTAAATCATCTTTCCTTAAAAACAAAGTCCACACATACCCCAGAGGGGTCTGTCATTGCCAAAATCCACAGCAGCGGCCAAGACTCGTCCTGTGGAGCAGCGAGAACATCACACTTATCTCATACATAAGCCTGGCTAATTTTAGACAGGAGATGGGAACACAGAACATGGGAGCTGTGAGGGAAGCGGACACCCAGCGCTTGGCGCAGCCCACGTTATCTGAGGTCCAGTCCCGTGCAAACACAAAGTCAAATTGGGTTTAGGCTGGTCAGGGGAATATGCCACAGGGCATACATACCCCAGGAGGTGCAGAGAGGCAGAAAGTGATCTCCTTTCTCTGTTCATGGTGGTAGATGCTCAGAAAGACACACACTTCAGAAACAGAACCTTCGATGCAAGAGAAAGGTCACTCTGAAAGTATCAGCAATGCCTGGCAACCATGGGCATGCCTAATTATGGGATGCAAATGTGCTGGTGTTAGCGTGATTTCATTTTAATCAGTGGACACTTAAGCTCCATTAGGTGACACCAAGGCATCAGGTAAGATGTAACTTGTGGATGCTGGAGAAAGTAGCTGTGTGTGCAGCCAAGTGGGGTAGCGCCGCAGCGTGACGTCGGCTCTGACCCACGCAGTTCAGGACCGGTACAAGCATGACACAGACAGCCCAGCCCAAGATGTCCAGCTCTGTTCCTCCACAGGGTCAGACATACTCTAGCAGTGTGGGTCTGCTCCTCCAACCCTTTCAAGAGTCCTCATTCTTAATATTTCAAGGCAGGTAATTTTCCTAGCCAGGGGTCTCAGGGAGTAAGAGCTGCAGAACTGGAATGGCACGTTTCACCCGCCCCCGCCACGCACACGCTACCTGACGAAATCTGCATATCTCGCTGCAACTCTCCAGACTCAGCAGAGCTAAGGAGAGCCAACAACATCACATCCATGTGGTTACACACTACCTGCGCCTCCAGTGCAAAAACACCTGGATTGCCTGTTCAGGTCTCTCTGAAGGAGCCCAGCACAGGAAGGCAGGCATCAAAAAGGCCAGGCAATACCTGCTTAAACACATCGTTCCAGCTGAAGTTGGATGCTTCATTTCTCTGTGCTCTCCTACTCAAGGTAAACAGCTCCTACTTGAAAACATAAGCAAGCTGAAGAAAGCATGCTGGTGGGGAAAGGAAGGAAAGTGTGAGGGGGGAATCCCTCAGCTCTGCAGTTTTCTTCAGTTACCAGCACACACATTTGTTGATCGCCAGGTCACATTACATAGCTAGTTATTTTACTGTGGTGTGCACTGCTGCTTCCTCTTGCCACAACTATCTTCCTAAAGCCAATTTTAAACTAACCATATGAGTCTGTCATGGATGTTCTCGTCACATGTTTCTCCTACATGCAGCCATAACATACACACGGTGAGTGTAACGGGTTGGAGGTCACCAGCAATCAGATCAACTGCAATTAAAAGTCCCTTACAGCAGAACTTTGTTCTGTAGCCATGTAAATTTGCAAAGAACTATTAAACTAAATACCTACAATGAACCCACCTGTGAAGAGAAAGCTCATTTCAAGCCACCAAAGTGTCCATAGTTTGTGCTATTACTACCAGAAGCCTCCCAAGAGTCGTACCTGTCAGTGGTTCCTCCTGAGGACTTAGCTATCATAGAACATTCTGGTTGGAAGAGATCTACGTTATCAAACACAGAAACATCCAATTGCTGTACCTTTAGGAGATGATGGTCCAGCTGCCTGTTGGACGGAGTGCAGAGTGGTGGGCTCCATATGCCCCTCAGTGGGTCCTGTGGACAGTGGTCCTACCTCCAGTTCCTCTTCAATGGATTCCAGTGTTTTTAAGGCTACAGTCTTTGACTGCTCCCCATAAGCAAGCCTTCCCTGGCCCTCCTCTCCTCCCTGTAAGTTCTGCATTGCAACACACTTGGGGTTCAGCACAGAACTCTCTTCACCTTCAAGGGCTTGGTTTTCTGCCTGCCTTTGTGGTTCCTCACACCTCTCTTCAAGCCTCTGGGTTCTGAACTGACTTGAGCCTTCTGCTTTTGCATCAGGGCCCAAAGAGTCACTGTCATTTAATTGTTCTGCCACCTGATCAACCACTGCTGACAACACAGTTTGGAGCAGTACAGCTTCTTTGGCTTTCTCATGCTGACATCCAGAGACCTCTTGCTCTTCACCATCTGACCACAGTCCCGCTGTAGAAGCTGTGACAGAACAGTGACTACAACTAGTCTGATTCTCCTTTACACTCAACACTTGTTCAATCTCTTTGACTTCCTCCGGACTGTCCCTTCTTCCCAGCTCAAATTCATCTACTTCTCCATGGGTCTGTTCTGGAGGATTTAATGGGGAGCTAAGCTTTGCTTCCTGATCACTGCCTGCTCCTACACCTGCCACGTCCCCTGAAGGATTGCTTCTCTCTACCACACCTACATCTGAACTCTTTGGCATGAGAAACACTGTGAGGACATGATCTGGCACATCACTTTCACTGACACTCTGGCAGGAAACATCAGAACCGTCCTCCAACGTGCAGCATGGTCCCCCAGGCCCCAGGACAGAGACAGGGGAGGCATCCAGATGTGTCACCTCTTTTTGACCCTCAGTCAGTGGTTTTACATGTGTTTCCAGTATCACCTCCTCTTCAGCAGCAGCAGCAGCAGCAGCAGCATCCAGAATGGTTTCTGGGCTCTGTTCCGACGTTTCAGCACCAGGATTTCCACTAGGACCATCACTTTCTTCCATGTTTCCAGGAGCACCAGGCACTTGTGCTTTGCAGTTGAGGCCATCTCCAACACCCTCGTCTCTGTAGCTGCACAGGGCATACTGCCAATCGACTGAGTGTTCACTACAGGTCTCCTGCTCTGCAGAGGACTCTTCCACGCTGCTGGAAGCAGACTCAGATACATGAAAGCTGTTCCCCATGTTTCCAGGACCACCTGATATCAGTTGACCTTCTGGAGACAGTTCTCCACGTTGCATTGTTTTGTTGCTTCCCAACGGAATTACATTTTGGAGAATTTGTGCAGGAGTAGTCCTCAGAGTGTCCATGTGACAGTGCTCCTTCTCCTGTGCTGGCTGAATTAAGTTCTTGGTGTAGGTGCTGTCCTGAATGACAATAACCCCGTGCTTGCCTTTAGCCAAATTCACTTGTGTTCTGGGCTGAGTCAGAAAATTTAAAGCCAGCGATTGGGTTAAAGAGCCTGTTTGTGGCCCAAACCTGGGCAGCGAAACTTCTGTCAGCTCAACGTACTCCCCTTCAAGGTCACTTTTCAAGTTATCTTGAGGCACAGGACTTGTAGAGACACCATTGAAAAGAGCTTCGCTTAACTGCGGAGCTGTGCTGCTAATGACAGGGTTGTCTGGCTTTGGAGTTTGTTCCTGTAGATACTGAGATCCTAAGCCTGGTGAACGGCACCCAGCATGGTCCATGGGGAGGCACAGAATTGAACGGTCCTCTATTATTTCTGGAGAGGTGATACTGTTTTCAATTACTTTTGGTTTATTTATAAATTCAGGATTAACCACTTTATCCCAGGGGATGCGAAATATTTTATCATCAGTGGTTAGTAAACAATTTTCCAGTGCTGTACCCATCCGCTCTCCATTGAAAGTACTCAACCATTCCAGAGTAAAAATAGAGGTATAGGAAACTTCTGGAATCACAACTTCCTCTACATTATGCTTATCTTTTGCCAAACATTTCAATACAATTCGTGGAGACTTCTTCAGATAGGGGACCACCTGCAGGTAGAAGTCACCAGGCTTCAAGATTCGCCAGTCAATGGAAGCCAGCTGGATTACAATCTTCTCATGAATGCACAGGGGCCAGCCCTCATGGCGAAACAGCAAGCCACAGTACTGAGCCTATGGAGAGAAAAAGAAAGTGATTTCAGCTTCAGGAACACAGCTTGGCTCAAGGTTTTGGCCGAGAGAGATCAGCGCTTCTTTCGACCTGTTGCAATAGAATCATTGAACTTGGGGTGTTTGGCTATCAGGGCATTCAGCTATCAGGGTGTTTGGCTATTGGGGTAGGGGAGTTTTCTATACTGAAGGGTCTTCTCTTAAAAAAAAAAAAGGCAGAAACAAGAAAGGCTACCAACACAAATCACCAGCTTCTCAGGATGTATGAGCCAGCCGACTGCCAGAAGTTTCAGCCCTGTTTTAAAGCCAGGTCTGCCAGCGCAGACAGGCAGAGGGCTAAGCCCCAGAGCCCCAGCACATCAAAATCAGGAGTTCTGACCCCCCAGTGAGACCTTGTCTCTACCTCATTTCAGACACAAGGACCAACTGGACTCAGTGAAAATTCAGGCCATGCCGCATCCATAACCAAGTGCCATTAGAGAAACACAGGCAGGCAGTGGTCTGCTTGCAGTGCACGAGCAAATCCCACTGTCCTCAACTAAAGGCCACCCAGAGCCTTAACAGAGAAGGCAGCAAATAGCACACATCATTTCCAGAGCGTCCATGGCGAGCTCTGGGTTGTACCAGGTACACTCCAACCGACCTGCCAGGAGGCGGCTGTAGACACAGAAACCTCATCACACCTAAATAAGCCAAACTGCAGAGCATGAAGCCAGGTCAAAAGCATCACTCATGTGGTGCTATCAGGAGACAGAAGATGGGTAGAGACGAGTTACATCGGATGCAGCAGCAAGGGATGGCTGCAACCTACCAGAGAGAAGAAGGAGATACTGCAAAGACAAAGCAGGAGAAGGGAGGCAGCAAATGAGAGAGGCCTAACGAAAGCACAGAGACAGACAGCAGCAAGTCCCATCAGCAAGCTGCAAGGAACTGTGCTTTGCATACCAGGGATTTCCTTGTTCCCAAAACACAGCAGCACTCAGGGCAAGTCTCATGCAAATCCCAATTAGGCAAAGGAACTGAAGTTTGGTGGCTGAACTCACTTGACTCTGTTTGCAGCTTTAGCACAATGTCAAAAAATAAAATCACTGCTCTGAATTCAATTCTGTTTGGGTAAAGCAAGGTTTAAATTGAGCCATGACGTACGTCATCAGTTCCATGATTCATTTTATCTTTCTCCGTCACAGCAAGGGTTTTGGTAGGATTCACCTGGTCAGATCCAATACTTAAACTAAAAAGCTGGCATCGGGAAGCCCGGAGACTTGGGCATTGGCAGCATGAGACTTCAGGCATTCTGTCTTCTATCAAAGTCGTGACAGAGGAAGCAATTTGTAAAACTGCTGTATTGTGCAGGCCAGGCAGATGAAACACTGCAATACTTTAGTTCAAGTATTTTGCCATACAGCAGAGAAACCACAGAACTGGAAGGAACCTCCTGGATCCTCAAGCACCTTGAAACAACAGATAATGGCATTAATTACCTTCTTTCCTACGTTCAAGCTTTACCTTCAGCCCAGCTGGGTTTATCCTCACTGTTCCTGATGCAAAGTTGCTTGAAAGCCCAAATCATCCTTCAGATTCAATAATTACTTCTCCTCACCCCTGGATCTTATTCTCTGGGCGTATTCTCATTGCTTAAAAATATTAATGCACTTGGTATCACCTAAGCACATCGCCCTTGATCACCGTCACACCCGCCTGAAGTGCCTCCTTGGCAACATCCTTTTCTTTTTTTAAACAAACTCATATCTTTGTTTCACAATTTCATTGAGCAAAGCACTGGTAAACACTGTGTACAGTGGCACCAACACCTCCCAACCGTGCTAGAAGCATCTCTTAAAGCTAAGATCACACTTGTCTTCCAGCCCTACCCCTGCATAACTCAGACACCCACTAGTTTTTTCTTTCCATGCGGTTAAATCCCAGTTCACAGGATAAATTCTGTCTGTTCCTTGGTGGAGGCACACGCTTGTCCTCCCAGTCTGCCGTTACACAAAATTAAGTACCAAGTTTTAGAGCTCACCTTGTGCAACACATTTATCACCTTCCCTCTCCTTTAGGTTACTGTTTATGTGTCCCAGACTGGTTTCATCACAAACAGCCGTCATACTCTGACTCTTTATGCCAAGGTCATGGATGAGAAGTAACGTGTGTCTCATGAGTCCTGTTTCCAACTCCGTTTTCACTGCAGTACTAACATCTTCCCTTTCACCAGCTTGTTACCCCTCTTGCATAAATTTCCATCCCTTTGACAGTAATTAATTTTCCATGTTGCTCCATGATAAATCCTTTACAGAAAAGATAATCCAATGTAACTTTTCTCTCTGGAGCGTGACGGTTTATGTAAGGCTAGTCTTATGCTGCCTGCCATGGAGCGAGCCACGTGCTATAACGTTAGCTGGTTTTGAAAGGGCCAGCAAATTCAGTCCCTGCTCCCCACGGGTTGTTGCACGCTCAGCTTGTTCTCTGTATTTCCTTACTAGCCCTGACTTCACAGAATCAATAAAAATCCCTGGTACCAGACATTCAGCCTTCCATGGGGACTTCTTCCAGATTCCAGGATGGAGATCAGCCAGGCCCCTTTCTTCGACACAGTCGGTTCCATATTCGTTTTGGTCAGGGCAGTTTCATTCCTCTCCTCCCCCTGCTGTACCTAAACACTGTTATCACCACTACACGGAGTCTTGCTTGAATTTGCATTTGTTTGAGGGATCACAGTAATATTACCTTTAAATTCCAACCTTGAACTTGGAGCAGATCCACCTCCCTTTCTTTTCTCTGTTAAATTAAAACACCCTACAACCCAACCCACAGTTGCTTGTACTTCCCTCAAAGGAAGGGGAGCTAAGCTGTGCAGAGTTACATTCTCAGCTTTTCGTTCTGCAAGACACAAATGCCCCTTCACCAACCGCTCCCTGTCCTACACCGCTGGGTTCAGCAAACCAAGACCTCCTCCTGCAGCAAGCAGTCTGCAGAACTTCAGCAAGTCTCAGGCTACGTGCACCCCATCAACCTCACGACCCAGATTGTCAATACAGCTCACATTTCAGGAGAGCCTAAGCCAGGTATTTTGTACAGAAGGTTATAAATTAAAACAATTTGCAGTTTTCCAGAAGAGACTATGTACCTGCACCCTACACCACGGCACATCAACCCCTCTTCTGCCAGTAGGATATCTCCTAGTAGGTATATTAAGACCAGCTGGACCTTTGGGGGAGCGGAGACACACACACACCCCCACACAAAAAAATCAATTCTTAAACTATTAGAAATAGTTTATATGACTGAAAAATGAGAGACCTTAAGAAACCCTACACCCAACTCACAGCTTAGATGATCTGTCTGCCTCTGGACCATCAAGCAGGAGAAATCCCAGTGATAAAGTCACCAAAAGGAAACTGCAGGATGTACTGAAGTTTCTCACAAACCCACAACCTGAACTGCAGTAAGATCTGGATGAACAGCCAAGCAGGAACACTGGCCCTCTGACAGCCTGAGCATTACAGAGTTTTAGGACTCGAGAAGTGGAGCGTCCTCATGCTGCTCCTGCTCCAAAAAGCACTTTCAAAGGGAAGATTACACGAAGAGGCTTATTTCAGTTGTTTTAACATTTCACTTTGAGGCTCAGGTATTTGCTTTTCTCGTTTCCAATCACGACCAAGCCAAACCAGACTCGTCAGAGGAGTGCCAGGAACAGACTCTACGCCCAGCGGTTGCAGCCAGGAATAAAACTGCCTCTGAGGAAAGAGCTGGGCACCAACAAAAAAGATGGCATAGAGCCAGTACCTCCCAGAGCTATGGGGTGGCTGGGCTGGACAGCAGACCCCTTCGCTGGCACCCATCCCGCAGGTCACCCCAACACTACCCCAGACACCTCTTTTTTGGGGAGAGCAGCTCCATGGGCACAGAGGGTTTCACTCACAAGCCAGGCTGCTCTCTTTCCCTCCCTCCTCTCCACCACCTCACCTGCTGTGGTCCTTAGAAGTTCCGGAGATCCCAGGGGAAATTCCTACCTCACCTCCTTTGGTGGAAGACATGAAATGTCCTGCAGCACTTACTGGTCCATGTAATTTAAAAGCCTTTTGTTTCTTTAGAGGAAAAAACCCACACTATGCACCATCGAGTTAGTGCTGCAGCCAGATACACCGATGGAGTAATTCCCATTCCAGTGTTCATGGTGAGAGAGAGAACAGCTCCCCAAAATCCTTATCGACAACCACAGATCTTCCAGGGCTCACAAACACATGGTTGGCACCAACGTCACAGGACAAACACTGCACCAAAACCCTTGCAAGGTGACCGGCTTCCAGGCGTTGTAACATGGAACCAACATATCTAGTGGGTGTTTCCCTCCCAGCATTTCACTTCCATGAGACAAAACAAGTCCCTGACTACTTCTATTTAATACTTTACCTCCTCCCAGAAGTCCCTCACCCTCCACCATGAGGAATTCTATCAAAAGCCTAGCCAGACAAAAGTTTTCATCTCTGGATCAGAGACAAAAAGGCTAGCAGGAACCCTGGTTTTAGGTGGTTGGGCTTGTTTTAGGGTGGTTGGTTGGGTTTTTATTTTGTTTGGTTGGGTTTTTTGCCCCCCCTCTTGCAAACTTTGAGCCAAGTTTGTGATGGAGGCGTTTGACTCATCGTTTCTAACATTTTAGACTCCCAACAGTAAAGCACATTAATGTTGGACTCGTTCTGGCAGTAAACGCAACGTGACTCCTCGGGGCTACTGAGCCTTACGACCCGTTCCAGCAACCATCAAAGGGGAGCTGGAGTTCTGGGAAAAACACCGACTGGCAGCATTTTGCCCCCATGTCCTCCTGCCAGTGGCAGGAACCCAACAGCTTCATCCACAGGGCCAGGGAACGGCTGGGGTTAGAAGCCATGCAAGCCAGCCACGTCCAGCAAACACTTCACTACACCTCCCCCACTGAGGAGGTGTTCCTGGCTATGGAGGGCGAGGGCACCGCTCCACATCTGATCTCTGCACGGTTTAAGCTCCAATAACAATTTCCCAACTGTTTCCTAATTGTCTGCCTGCCCTCCCACCTAGGTTGCTGCACACACGGTACTCTCTGCCAGCAGTTTTACATAGGAGAGTAGAAAGCAAGCTCTCCAAGAAAGCCTTCATGGGCCTTAGAGAGCACGATGTACTTACACAGGCATCCTGCTGAATGCACTGCAGGATGTGCTTAGCTGGAATCAGGAAGTCTATGAGGTAGTGCAGTCCATCCCCACGGTATGTCTTCTCCACCACATCAAAAACTTGGCACAAAACAGTGGCTGCGGTAGCCTCAAACGGAGGGTAGAGGGCTGATAACGTACTCTGAATGCAACCATCCAGCGACTCCGAGTCCTGCCAAGAGAGAAAGCGTTAGTGGTACCATGGCACAATATATCCCGGTGCCCTGATGAGCCCTACGCCCAGGAGCGTGGCCATCTCTGAACGCAGGAGGAGAAGAGATCAAAGGAGGCAACTGCTGTCCTTCCCAGCTTCTCTTGGCACGAGTGATTCCAGGTAAACACACTCACACACACACAAATAACCCAAACCCCGAGCTCTCCCCAAACGTGAGTGGAGCACTCACAGAGCACTGTGCACAGCGATGAGATTGCCCAGCTTTTGCTTACGCAGCAAGTCCTCCTGCCTGCGCTGGGTGGGGCTGCTATTAAACCACTACCGCAGCACGTGAGTGCGTGCAAGCGAGCGAGAGTATCATGGGGTGGATGGATCCGTGTTTCGGATATCCGGCTCTGGAGATGCTGGACAGTACTTGGGTACACTGAAGGCCCGATATTACTCTCCTCAGTGGGCTAAGGGGAGGTGCAGGGGCACCAGTTTCACTGAAGTTCCTCAGCCTGTCGTGGTCTCAAGTCACCATTCAGGAGAAGCTGCTGGAGCTGTTTGGTACTGGGTACATCCGCTCACCAGTGCAATTCCTCGCTATTCAATACTGGGCACCTCTCAGAAAAGGCTCAATCCAGGAGCCACGTGTTTTCTGCAGCAAGAGATGCCTTGAAATGGGATCCGCAGACGGAGCAAGAACAGGGTCACCTTTGGTGTCCGAGCATGCACATTGCTACATAGAATGCCCGTTTCCTGCCCGGGCACCAGAGACGATGGCATCACTACTTCCCTTCGGAACAGCGTGCCAGCCAGAGCCTGCCCACAGCGTCAGGACTGATCCCAGTGCTGATGGCCAAATTCTGTCCTACTGCATCAGTGTAAATCAAGAGAGCTTGCTGAAAAATTATAATAAAAAATAAACCCATACACACCTGCAGAGAGAAGCAGTGTCCCTCATTTCCTTTCTATTTTAGGGGGCACCCCTCTGGCTAATTAAAAGCCAGTGGGAGTGAGTTTTGCTACAAACCCAAATGAAGGTTTCCTCGGTGCCCAGCCAGATCCTCAGCGGATTTCAGTCCACCTCCCTTCACTAGAGACAAGGAAATTGCTTCAGCCGCTGGCTCAGAAGCACTACAGCCTCCTGCAGAACAGGAAGAGCTGCATGGACATGCCTGAAAACATACCTCAGTCCCATACCTCAGATTAGGAGAGAAAGTTAAATAAAAAGTGCCACAACAGCTTATACCAGCACCGGGGAACAGGAGGGCGAAGGAATCAGGAGAAAGCAAATAGTTTTGCTTCTACTGCCCCAAGGAAGTGCAAGTTCATTGCTCCAGATACCTCCGGTGGCTGGGGAAGACACCACAGCAAGCCTGAGCTGACCTGCAGCCAGAGCAGAAGCGATGCTTCTCACACAAGTCGCCTCGTCTTGGATCTCCAAATTCCTCCTTCAGAGGGCTGGGTGTTTTAAGCACGATAAAACACCTTGCTCTGCTGTAAAGCCTTCCTGTAGGACAGCCGGCGGGACTGCACGAGAGACACGAGGGCACACAGGCAATGCCTCCCCAATCCCTGCCGGCACTGAAGAATCCCCAGCAGAAGGCAGGTGACAGGCAAACCCCACACTGCCTGTGCTGGGCACCGCTTTGCATCAGGGTCTCTCCAGGAGAAGGAACGAGCAACAAGCAAGGCTAAATGGCAGCAGGCTCCTAAAAGTGTTTGCAGCTCCACTGAAAGGCCAGCTGCCTCCTGCAATACCCCTCAAGGTCAATGCAACCAGATAAACAGAGGTTAAGGAGCTATTTTTCATACTCTGCACTCAAAAAGCAGGAGCCCTGTGCGTGCACTTCTAAGCACTGAACTCTAGGACGAAAGGTTTAACCCTCATCCTAAACAGGAGGTAGCGGCAGCTGTTTTAAACAACCTTCTTTCCACTCAGCAAAGAATGGTTTAAACCCTCAGTTTGTATTCCATTAATTGAAATTAAACCCCCCTGAAGTTCCCAGAAACTTCTTTCTCCACAGGACCAGGTTTTTAGAGGAAAATCTTCCACTAGATATTGTGGAGGTCAAGAGAAAACTACCGTGGGCTGACAGCCAGCCTGCAGCTCTGCACAGGTCTGGTCAGGACTGTCACCAGGCTGGATACAAGGGGAGAACTCAAGAGAGTTTGGGAAACAGAAGCAAGCAGAGTGAAAGGAGCTGGACAGACCCAGGGCAACAGCCTAACCAAGAAATGATCCCCTCGCACGGTATCCCGGACCTGCTAGAAGGGGCATGGAGGAGGCTGTAAGGGAAACATTCTCCATCTGATGCTCTGCAGCCCACAGGTTCAAAACTGGAGTCAAAAGCAGCTGAGAGGGGGAGTCTGCATAATCTTCTGCCCCATACCTCTTCCCCTACGCAAGAAAAATTCTTTCAGATATCAACCTCCCCGCCCCCCCCCCCCCCCAAAAGGAAGTTTATTACATTTACTATTGCAAATAAAACAAAGAAGTCAAAATATTTGCCCATGAGTCAGTGCACTGCTCTAAGGTTCTCACATCATTCCTGCTGCCTTAGCAAAGCCCTCACAAGACAATTATTAACATTGGCACTGAACCAAAAATCCTTTATATGGTTAAAATAAACCAAGTCTTATATTATCCTTCCTCTAGTAAAATACAGAATAACCATAGCCTGTAGCCATTGCGGAGCTCAGTGCTAACAGTGCACTCCCTAGCTCAGAGGCTTTACCTCTCCGGCTACACTATACCAGAGAGCAGCAGGAGCTGCACAGGCTTTGAAGGGACAGAGAAAAGCTTTCAGCCCCTACCGTTCGGTAGAAAGAGGAGATATTTTCACCCATTGCTCTGCTAAATCCACATGAAAGGTCTCAACACAGGAGCAAATTCATGCATCCCATTGTGCTGCACATGACTGTAGCACCATCATCTCTTGGCAGTTATAGAATGAGGATGTGCACAGCCCTCCGCATGCGGCAGACAAACTGAGGCAACACTGCTGTTCAGAGCTCCCACCCACCCAGGGCAGTTGCCCAGGAATGGGTCCTGCCAAGGTGGAAGATGAAGTACGGCAAAGCTTGGAGCCTGCCACAGCAGCAGATTCACCTCCAATCGTGGACTTGTTAAACCAACTCAAAATTCTAGAGATGAGGCTGCTTATTTGTGCTAATTAACTTCTCTGATTCCAGCGTGGCCTGAGGAGAGGGCCTCAGCAAGGGCTGCAAGAGGCTGCATGGTCCCAGTGTTTAATGCTGGGTCACGCACACCCAGCCTGCGGGCAGCACCTGCTGCCACACGCGAGGACAAGCCACGGTTCAGAGGTACAGGGAACCCGTATGAACCAACGTGAGACAGCAAGGTAAGGCAACAGCATTCTGTGCTCCAGAGGCTGATAGATGCGGAGTCTAGACCCCATCTTACCTACAAACCGCATCCCCTACCCCAAGCAGGCAATACAACTCCTGGCAGGCATGAGAGAAACCTCTGTGACCCAGGATGAGGGGACAGTGCCCGGAGAGGAGGAGAACAAGCTAAGCCAAGCAAGGATCCAAGACGAGGGCACTCCTGTTCCAGCACACTCCCACTTCAGCCCATGCTGGCCAGCACAGCAAGCCCACAGGACCTCCCAGGAGCTGGCAGAGCCTAGCATAGAAACCTCCTGGAGAAAGCAGCCCCATCCAGGGAATGCAAGTCTGGGGCTTCCCTGCCTCCAACTGTATTGCCACATCCCCCTCACGGGAAAGGCCTTGGACGTTTGCTGTTTCTCAGGCACCTAGCACAAAGGCAAACAAGAACACTTTCCAACCAAGCCAGGGAGCACCTTCCCCACCAAAACGCGTCTTGGGACTCAAACGCTTCTTTGTCAGCAGCACAGGAAACCTAGGAACTCCAGCTCACTGCCACCACTGCCACATGCTCACCACACCTCCCAAAAGAGAAACAAACTTTTAAAATAACTCCTCTATAAATCAAGGCGCTAAATAAAACCCAGGTTAAGGTCATGTCCGGCCATACCGGCTTTCACTGCTCCTCAGCTGGGAGCCGGCTGCCAGTGCAGGGCTGGAGCACAGCACGGGAAGAGGGAAGCAGGACATGGGGACAGGATGAACTCCATGGGGCAAGGCTGTATGACAGAAACAACCCAGCAGAGTCCCACCCCGAAGGGCAGTGGAACAGGGAGAGCGCATGCTAACATGAGAACTCAGAATATTGCTCAAGCCTTCTGTCTATCAGAAAGTTGATTCTTTATCAAGGAGAACAAGAAGCAGCAGCACAGGTCTTCCCTGCTGACCACCCAGGTGTTGCCTGCAGACTCCTAAAACCCATCAGCATGGTGAGGTCAGACTAACTATTTGACTGAGCCAGAACCTACGGCAGACAATGCTCCTTTCCTGGCCCACGTAACATGCTGAGGATTCATCTTGCATCAGGAATTTAGACTAAAGACCCTGCAGTTCTGCTCTGAGAAACCCGGACCCTCCCCCCCCCCATCTGAGCTGCCCAAGAATGAAACTACATATCCCAGTGTGCCCCAGTAAAATCCAGAGCTCACTGCGTCTTGGCAGAGCAAGGAGCATAACTGGGCAGTGGAGCAGAGCCTGGAGAGGCTGCGAGAACAGCGAGCAAAGCCCATGGTACGCCCAGCTCTGAGTCACTGAGTGTCTCGGCTCCTGCTCCGCAGGGACGCCTTGCCAGGAGCTCCCACAACTTTACCCTCCTTCTGCCAGCTGCCCATAGCCTGGCCACGTCCGGCACGCACCCATTTTCTCCCATCTTGTCCAGGTACCAACCAGTGGGAAGGTAGGACAGGGGAGACCAGAGCCTGCAAAGGTGACGAGAGACAACCCAACCCTCCCACACCCCAGAACATAGAAATAACAACAAATCTGGGGAGAAGCAGAGCTCCGAGGGGAGAGGCAGAGCTCCAAGCAGTGCAGTGCCTGCCCATGGCCTCCAGCCAGCTTTGGAACTGGGGGAAGAGGAACACAGCAGGCGCTGAGCGGGGCCGGGTTAGCTGGTGCCTCCGCCAGCAAAGGCTGCCATGCTGTGCTGCTGGGCTGGAGCTGCTCAGCTCTCAGCTGACGTGAGAAACCTCATTTCCAGTAAAAACAGACCTCTGGGCTTTCCATGAAGCATTTCCACTGTCTGACACAAAGCTGAAAGCCAGGCCACTTTGCCTTTAAAATCGAGCCGTTTCTCGCTTCAAAAAAAGGTCCTTGGCTAAAAACAAGGCTTGTTTTTCTGACAAAATTTGAGATTTCCCACTCCATTTCTGCAGGGAGGAGAACCCTCCCAGCCCCATTTCCTGAGCCACTCTAATCACAGCGGCAATGAGTTCAAGAGAGAAAAATCTTCCCAGAGCAAGTGCCAGCTCCCCCCTCTGCTGCTCGCTCCGAGGCTCAGGGGGAGGCTGGGAGGGGGGCGCCTGCGTTCGGCACCCTGCCTACCTCTGGATGTTTTTGCTAAAATAATGTACTATTAAGTGGTGCAGCTACAGAGGTAGGCATTCACAGCGCTGTAATTACACCACCTTCCTGTGAGATAACCAGGAACAGCTCTACCTGCTCTTTGGGCTATTGTTTCAGACTTTCCAGGGAATAAACACAGCACCCAGTTCCACTTGGGAGGAGAGTGTTTGCAGTCTCACCCAAGGTGGCCTCGCTCCTGGGCTGTACCTCCAAAAGTGAGCTGCCTCCTGCATGCCCCTTTTCCATGGCTACAGCCTGGCTCCGCTCCCACGCTGCCAGGGCAGGCAGGACGGCTCTGCAGCCTGTGGATAAACCAGCTCCTACAGCCTTGCAGGGAGTGGTGCTCCACAGACGAAACCTGGAGAATCATTTCCAGATGCCTCCCTCTGTTCCCCCAGCCCTTCTCCGGGTTGACGCGGCTGCAGCAGCCAAAGCAGCTCCTACTGGGCAGCGTGCAGGATTATCATTCCAGGCACTGCAGGAAAACAAGCGCTTGGAAGCGATTAACTCATGATCTCTCATTTAATTGAACAAAGGGAAAAATGATGTATTTGCTTTTCAGCTCTGAGGTGCCGCTTCTGAGCATGCTGTAGGTCTGGACGTGTTCAGCCAGTGAAGGGCAGGCCCAAAGCTGGGTGATCCCCCCACCAGCCCAGGGATGGTTTGTTTCCACTCGGGGGGACATCCCAGGTGGCTTTGAAAGCAAAGCATCACCTCCTGTGAGTCTCAAAGCTGGTGCAGAGCTACACCACGGCTGTCCTCGTACTGGGGGAACAGGCTGGCAGCAGCCCTGTGGCAGAGGAGTAGAGGATGAAGGCAATCCAGTACAGGCAGCCACATCCCTGTCTCTGTACCAACGCTTCAGGCAGTCAGACACAGATGTTGGCATATGGCAACACAACCACCTACAGTCACCTGGGCCTGGCTCCCAGCCCCAGAGCCCCGCAGCCCAGCAGGATGTTGACATGGGTCTGATACAATGCAAGCAGCAAACCTGTTCTTCACTTCCCCAAACCCCAGCATTACCCTTAACAAAGTCACATCCCGGTGCAGTCCTGTGGTAAGGAAAGCCTGTGCACCTGGAGAAGTGGAGCTTTCCCCAGCCCTCCACTTAGGCATGTCCCAAGGGGAAGCTGGATGCATGCAACCGCTTGCACAGCAAGCTCTCTGCTGTTTGACCACCCCCAGACCTGCCTGGGGGTGGTCAAACACTGCTCCCCAAAGGAAAAGGCATTGTGTGCCTCCAGACCCACCAGCCCAGCACCTCTTCCCACCAGAGCTCTCCATTCACCTTACTCCTCTCTACCCTTTCCTTTAGGTTTGCATACTGCACCTTCTCTGGAGCAGGGCCTGGGGCTTCTTCCTCTGTCTGTGCCAACACTCAACAACACATCAGAAAAGCTGCTGACAACCAAACAGAATGAAGAGGCCGAAGTGGGGATGGAACACTGGCTCACAATCCAAGAAAGTCAGCTTACAGGCAGAGAGGCGCAGAGCTGGGAAGTGGAGATAAGCCTTTCCTTGCAGGGATGCGTCCCGTTCACAACTGAGCTCTCAACGGAGTCAGAGGTTGGGCCTTATGCAGAGCAAGAAGTGAGCCCTGCTGCCAAAAGACCTGTTACTTTCTATTAGCAATAGATCAAGGAGATGATAGAGGTGTTTAAAGGGCAGCTGAGAGAACAGACCAAAGCCCTGTCCTTAAACAGACATCTTCCAGCTGAAACGAGGGCCTGCAAGTGGATGAGCAGAGCTGTGTATTAAACACCATCCTACAGCTGGAGACCAGCTTATTTTGGTTTAGTTTAATCAAGGGATTAAATCCTTAATCTGAAATAACTGTCTAAGCACAGGTTGGGGTTTTTTTAAATATCACTGGCGTAGATCTAACCATGCAATTAACTAACAAATCTGTGCTTCATGTGATGCAGAGCATTGGGTACTTTGAAAACAGCCTTCCCAGTAACAGACTCATGCTGGAAGAGTGTCAGCATGTAGCAGATGTGGTTCCCCTGCCCGGCGTTGGGTTCATACACCTCCCCACCTGCTTGAGACCCCCAGAGCAGAGCTGTGCCCCTCTTCACTCCCATCACTGGGCTGCCCAGGCTTGGGCACCAACAGTCTGGCCATGGCACCATATGCCACAGTCCAGCCAGGGATCTCCACGTTCAAAGTGTCACATTCCCACAACAGGCTGGGACGAGGCAGTCTAAATCCCATTGTATATCACAGACAGAGACAAGAATTTCCCAGGCTACCGGTACATAAGACAAGCCCTGGGACATTACAGCACATTCCCTTTCTTTCCAAGGCTCTTCTTACAAAACCCACTAAAAATCTTCAGCTTTGCTAGCCAACAGAAGAAATCACTTGAGCTCATTCATCTACCGATTAGTTACTGTATTTGCTCCACTCCCAATCTCAGGCCTTGGCACTCACCTCACAAGCCAACCCAAGCAGTAGCATCTTGTACCCCTTTGCATTTGTGCTTAATGTCTACCAACTAATGGGACCCTGCAGGGAGGTGAGATTCGTTAAGACCAGCCAGCTATGAAGCACCCTGTGTGAGTTCTTAGCCAAACAGGTCAGCTCATTTTAACACCTTTTAGCCAGAGGCACCGGGCCATAGCCAAGACCCTGTGTTCAGACACCCATCTGGAGGCATCTCACAACAGATGGGCAACCTCCTGTGCTCAAAGAGAAAACAATAATCCTTCAGCAGGACAGCTGACACGTGCCAAAAACGATCTTCACAGGGTCAGCATTTAGATTATTACTTGTGTGCCAGCATCACACGCGTTCCAAGAGCACGGTTAGATCCCACTCCTTCCTCTGCAAGGTGCATGAGCTGCTGGACAGACTCCAGGTGGGTTTGCTATCTCTTGTAACCTCCATAATTGAGGGTGGACACTGCTAAGAAAAGATCATGTTTTAGTTAAAATAAGGGCTCCCAGACTCAGTGTGGGAGTGAGGTAACACTCTGTGGTCCCAGTATCCCACAACAGATGAGCGATAGTTCCATTTGGCCTTAAACACTCTGTATCATCACGTGCTCATGAAATCCAAGTCCTGCTACATCTGGTCTGAAGAAGAGTAGCAATTCCCAGAGAAACTGGCCAAGAAAACAGTAAATGCACAAGGACTCTTCCTTGATGGCACATCCCCACACATCTTTGATATCAAAAAGCAGCTGGGAGCAGATGCCAATGTACACCTCACCTCTGAGGAAGAGGCAGTGAGGGAGGATGAGCCAGGAGGACAGAGCAAGCAGCCCCTCAGCCCACTGCATGAAGCGTCCATCTGTGCCCACCAACAGAAGAGGGGTGGTGGTCACAGGGAGCCGGGTTTGCTGCAAGACTCTGGAGCCTGCCAGGGAACAGACACACGTGTGCTCAAGCCCTCCCTCCCTTCCAGCCTGGGACTTAGAGCTGAATGAAAATATTTCCCCTCTGTTCAGATACAGGGCTGAATACGTGCCTCCCAGAAAGTCAAGCAATCAGTTATAAACTCAGGGCACTGCTTTTACTGAACTCCCCAGTTAGGAAGGACTAAGCAGGCTTTTAAAGCTACTCCCTTTATAGGGTTGGGGTTTTTTTCCCCTCCAAACAGAAAACAGTCTCACGTGTCCCATTATTTCCATACATATCAAAGGAGGGTGGAGATTTAACTAGCAATTTCTAAAAGACATCTTTGTGCACAGAAGGGACGTATGCCAAAACGTGGGTGGTTATAAGTCCAAACACAAAGGAGAATACATCCACAGGCATTTTCCCCCTTGATCCATTAACGGGTCTGCATACCAGCCTCCTGAGCGTATAAGAAGGACCTTGTTCAAAAGGTAAATGTATTCAGAAAGATGACAACAGCCAGCAAATAATGCACAGCCTTTAACCATGTCGGAGGCTCAGCAGCACCAGGTTTTTGTTGGGAGTCACTGAGATTTGACAGGCAGCCTCAGGGAAGGTATCCTCCTGATGGAACCTGCTCAGGAAGCTTCGCAACTCATGCAAACACTGCCACACCTAACGCAGGCTGTGAAGCTCAAGGTGGACACCTAGCTCAGATCACCAGAACTCCTACAGCTTTTCTTCCCTGCACCTCGAAAATCACCATCCAGCCGCAGCACCACATTCCATTGAGGGTGACCATAAGATCTCAGGGAGGGCCCCACCACCAGCACAGCCTCTGATGAGCACATACAAGTCTTTGGCCAGTCCCAGTTGCTCCTCAGCGGAGCCACCAATTCCAATCCAGTATCTGGTTGCACCAGCTGGAACAAGGGTTCATCCTGGGCATCCTGATGGCAGGATGGTAAATTTGAGCAGACAGCAAGACTTTCAGATTCATTCTGTGCTTTGATCTTGGAAGTTTCAGCTTGGTGCCCAGCGATGCAAAAAATGGGATACACATGAAACCAGCCAGGAGCACTTACCACAAGAAAGGACCCTTTTTTTTTTGTTCATTTTTTAATGAAAGACTGGGCCAGCCAACAGAGATGAGGCACTCTGCATGGCAGAGAGGCATTAGCGTGGTCAAACCTTCACAGCCAACAAGGGCGCGTCCATTCACTTTTCCAAGTGGCAAGCCAGGTATCACGAGTGGTATGAGAAGCACAGGGCACCCTGAGGAGCGGGCAGCTCATGCTAGCAGGCTATCCCTGTTTTCATTGCTCTTCAGTCAGCAACGCATCACATCCTGCTGCTTCTACTCACTTTTCAGCTCCAGTGAGCTCCACAGGACGGGAACAGAGAGGTCCCCCACAGGTAAAGCACCAGGAACAGGAAGAAAAGGTGCTCTGATATTGAGTCCCCATGGTGGGATGAGCTTGTAGCTTCTGCAGAAGACACCTTGCTGTTTTAACAGAGATTCTTCAGCACTTTAGCCTGCAGTGTCTGCGGCTTCCACCCGCGCTCAGCACCGATGCTCAGGTTCAGGCTGTGCCCACAGTCTGTGGGACAGTTCAGTTTTGCAGAGCAGGTCTGCAGAGGGGGTTGTGCTTGAGGTGAAACTAGAGAATTAGGCTCTGGGAGCTGTGAGGCCACAGCTGTATTTACAGTACATGTGTGTGCATTTAGAGGCAGACACACTGGCTGGCTATCTTTTCCCAAGCAATCAGCAACAAGACACTCGCAAGGTTCTCACTCTGTGGCTTTTGCTGCCAGCCTCCCACCGAGTAGCAGGGTGCACAGGACCCCTCAGGGCTGACTGCACCAGGGGCGCAGGGCCAGCAGAGGTCTATGCTGCAGGATGCCTGGTTTTGGTAAATAAGTGCCAACACTCAAGTGTACTTGCCTCCTCGAACACCTGCTGTGTCTCACCATAAACACTTGCTCTCTTGTACTCCCACCTGGTAGGAGAAAACATTGAGTGACTGCTGGACAAAGAGACATGGATGCAGCTGGGCTGTCACCTGCATTTACCCATTATTTTCACTGTTGCAATGGATGGCACGTTCACCTGCCCAGCAGTTCTGACAAGCGGTTTGCCCAGCTTCTGGGCAAAAGGCACAAATTGTCGTCTTTGTTACCCGAGAGAAGATGCTTTCAAACCACTTCCATGTGCTCAGGATTACGCCTCTGGGCTTTGTCTGTGTTCCAACATCTTGCTCATGGCTTTGGCACAGAAATAAAGAAAGAAGATCCCCGATGCTTAAAGCTCCCTGTGATTCCCAGACTCATTTCCTTCCCACCCCAGGAGAAGACATAACCAGAGGATAAAAGAAAGATTGTATTTTCTGGTGAAACCCACCCTCCCTCCTGCCAGCACCAAGGTGCCACCTGAACTGTCCTCTGCAGGAGGACACCCATGTTTGCACATCTTGTGACACACACAGGCTCTGCTCTACATATCCACATGATGGCTGGAGACTGAGAGCGTACCACCATGTGAGAGGAGTAGCCCAGGCAAGTCCATGGTGCACAGGAGCCTTGCTGATTTCACGTTCACAGTGAACCACTGCAAAGCAGCAGCAGTCACCCCAGCAAGGGTGGGGGGAGCAGCCCTGAGCTCTCTGACTGCAGCTTGAGCGACTTTCCAGAGGAAGCTGTCCCTCACAATGTGGGGACAGAGGCTGAGAACCAGACCCTGCACCATGCGGTGGAGAAGCAGGGCTATCACTCGCTTTACCTCCAACCAACCTGCCCAAGAGCACAGGGTTTTGCACTTGCTTGGATAGAACCTGTTCCTCAGGCAAGACACACTGTGGCCTTGCCACCTGACCATCTCCTGTGCCCCACCCAGCAGCAGGCACCAAGCAAGGTGAAACCCTCTCCCTCCCATCCCTGCTGGGGAAGAAGGGCAGATCCCCAGCTACAAAAGCCACTATGGGACAAGTAGGGTAGAGAGAGCCCAGCCAGGCTCCTGCCTTCTGCTGTGGGGTTTCCACAGCTGCAAAAGTCAGTTCCAGCTGAAATGGGCTACACTGACCTAAGATTTCTTACACTTTTGGAGCTTTAGACATCCTCCAGCTGCAACAACCCAATGGACCCATAGACACAGCACATCATAGTATCATTAAGGTTGGAAAAGACCTCCATGATCATCTAGTCCAACTGTCCCCATACCACCTCTATTACTCTCTAAACCATGTCTCTAAGTACCTCATCCAATCTTTCCTTGAACACACAAGGGACAGTGACTCCACCACCTCCCTGGGCAGCCCATTCCAATGCCCAACCGCTCTTTCAGAGAAGAAATTTCTCCTCATTTCTAACCTGAACCTCCCCTGGCACAACTTGCAGCCATTCCCTCTCATCCTATCACTACTTATCTGTGAGAAGAGGCTGAGCCTCAGCTCCCCACAGCCCCCTGGCAGGGAGTTGGAGAGAGCAATAACATCTCCCCTCAGCCTCCTCTTCTCCAGGCTGAACAATCACAGGTCCCTCAGCCACTCATCCCTAACACTGAAACATGTCAGACACGCCATGCAGAGGAATCACCTGCCTGATGCAGGTGCAGCCAGCAGTCGTGCAGCATCAGACTCCCATCAGGAACAAGGCCTCTGAGAGCTCTGCAGGCTGCCAGAAGCCATGGAGAGGTCTCATGCAGGCCAACAGATTGACCTGTGCTGACCTGGATCCAAATCTTTTACCTGCAGGGTTTGGTTGATTCACCAGGACACCAAAAACTCAAGTCAAACGGAACAACTTGGAGCTACAGTCACAACTTAGCTGCTCACAGATCACATCCTCCCAAACTGCAGGCTGGTCTACCACAACGTTGGAAAGGACTCCTGCTGTGGAGCACAGGTGACCATGGTGTGGCCAGCACCCACTACCAGGTCTGTGGCAGCCTGGCCTCTGCTTCCTGCTTCTTGCAGCTGCCAAGCCTGAACTCTGCACCCAAGAGGCCCACAGTTCCTCCCCAGCAGCGATGCATGGTCCTTGCACGTTCACAACCCACCACGGCACGTGAACTGGTCACAACACTGGTCGCACAAAGGTCCCTGCTTCAGCTTTTTCATCACACATTACAAGGTGCAGGACCTGAACTGGGGATGAAGCACTTGGGAATCAGAAAGACCTCTCCAGTTTGCAGGAGCAGAGTAGCAGCGGTCAGTCTCTGCCTCAGACCTCCTGGACAGAGCATCACAAGCTCTGCTTCAGCCCCTATGGGGAAATGCAGCCTGTGGGACCACAAGGGCATCCACCCTGACAGCCCCAACAGGGCCCTTCTTTGGTTTTGACATCATACAACAACCAGGACAGACCGAAAATTGCTGGGAACACACAAGACATGAGGTGAAGGAAAGAGCTCTCCTGACTAGGGTGGGGAAGTAGAAGCAGCAAGATGCCTGCAGGCCTCCACAAGAAGACGAAGGAGGGGAGAGAGAGCACCACAGCTCTGACATAGCTACCTGAGGGTATAGAGGGACACTGGTCCTCAGCAAAGGAGCTGGGGGGGTGGCAAAGAGAAGGGATGTGAGTCCATAAGCTTAGCTCAGGTTGCCTAAAACAAAAGTAGTCCAACTCTTCCTTCAACCAAAGCCCAGCTTCTCCAAGCCCCAGAGCTAACTTTTCAGAAAAAAGCTGCCAGGCATGGCAGCGATACAAGCTGCTCGTAGCCCTCACAGACTTTGTTACCTCTGCTGTGGGGAAACAGCCCGTGACACAGCTGGACATGTCCAGGAGATTCAGCATTGCTGGGCACACAGATCCCAGCCCAAGACCAGGAACAAACCATGAGAAGCTAGAGCAGTGCTCAGCAGGATCTTGCCCAAGGGCTAGTGATCCCTCCAGCCTCTGCTGCCCACCTCTGCTTGCAGGGCAGCACCAGTGTGGCTGGGCTGGGGACTTCCCTGCAGCCATTCCCGGGGAGATGGGGTGCTCTGCTCTCCAGCTGGGCACTCCAGTCTCTTCTCCCTGCCTGCCCCCAGCCCAAAAACAAGGATCCCCACATGCAGAACTTGACACTGGAAGAGAAGGATCTCTGCCCATCTCCGGGGGTTTCTCTGAACCCCTGACTGCCCACATTGGGCAGCAGAACAGCAGCAGACACTCTCCCTTTCCCCAAGTGCTACAAGGTGGCACTGCCCACAGACCGGCTGGCAAAGAGCTAGGGCAGGAGGAGAGCCCAGTGTCCAGGCACCCTCACAGACAGGGCCCTGCCTGACCCAGCCCAGCCCTTTGCTCCAGGGCTGTACCCAACAGGCACCCCGTGGGGATCAGTGCCAGCAAGAGCCCCGTGTCCCCGCAGCTGCCATCCGGGGCTGGCACCCGAGGGTACAGCGTGCCACCCGAGGGTACAGCGTGCCACCCGAGTAACGGGAAGTGCCAGACGAGTGTTTCCCACTCCCAGTGTTAGTGTTGTGCACTGGCTCCAAGCAAACTGCCCCAACAGCAGCTCCATCCCACACAGCCCTGCCCAGGGAGAGAGACCTTCACAGAGCTTTCCTTACCATGTTCCCGGTCTCCTTTACTCCCCCTCAATTCCAGAGGCAGCGTTTTTTCTCTTTTTCCTCCATGTGTGCGACGGGGCGTCTCCTCTCCCCTCCGACATGAACCACCGAAGCACTTTGAGTTCTGGACTGTAATCCAAGCCCTCACCGCCCCCAGCACAGCTCCAACTAATCTAACTCATGACACTACCGGGGCTGAGCAGGGGACCTTGAAGGTTTCTCTGACAGCCAACTCCAGCGCTAGACGGCGGAGGGGCATAGCCAGCACGGGGTGCGGCGATCCCCAGCCCTGTGGGGCCTTAGGGACACAGGCGGAGCCAGCAGCGCTCGTAGGCTGCTTGTTAAGGCATCGCTGCTATCGTCCTGCCTGGCAGACCTGGTTTAATGCAGATGCTCTGTGGCAGGGAGCTGCCTTCGCCCGGGAAGATCTGAATAGCTGCTAGAGGAGAGTAAGCCCACGGCAGGCATCCCGAGGAGGTCTTCAGCTTCCCAAAGAGGTTTCCAGCAAAATCTTGCCCCCCTCGCCTCCTCTTGGCTTGCTTTTCTCTAAGTCCAGAGAAGTTTCTGCGCTCTGAAATCCTGAGGCAGTGCTGCAGGTTAAGCAAAACGCCGAGAAATATAAAACCAGAGTGGCCCGAAATGTTGTTTTTCTAACTTCCAGAAGGAAAACAGAGAGGTAGTGACCGCTTCAGGCAACAACGACAAACTGCACTGGTCTCAGGCAAGAGATGTGGAGACCTCACCCCCTCCCAAAGGAGGAAGTAATTTAACATGGCAAGTTTCTCTACTCCCCCATTAATTGTTTAAGATGGCCAGGGGCCAAAACACTGCCCGAGCAGTGGGGAAGGTCACCAAACAGGCAGGCAGCAGCCTACAGAAGTGACAACGGGAAAGGGCAGAGCCACAGAGGCAGAGAGGGAGGGGAGAGGCAGGTGCCGCGGGGCATCCCAGGATCTGCTGACACACAAAGGCTTTGTGTAACGGGAAGCAGGACGGGAAGTGACACACAGGCGAAGGCCCGGCGCGCTGGACATGAGGTGCAGGGCTTGGGACCAGGAGCTGCTTCCCCAGCCTTGGTTAAGCAGCTCATTGTCTCAGTGGTGTTGGTGGGGACTCACCCTCCAATCCATCCCAAGAGGAAGGGTGACTCAGGCAGCATGTGAGGAGGGAAGACATCCCCTGCACAGACAGGTTCAGTAGAGAAGCACAGGGTATGTTCCTGCTGACGCCAAAGGAACTGCTACCAAACCCCTCTGCTGCCTTGGCACAAGGGGCAGGCCCCCACACCCTTCCCAAGCTCAGGAACACCTTCAGATACTCCTCTCCCAGGAAGTACTGCCAACAGCTGGCCCGGGATGGCCTCACAGTATGTTTTCAGCCATAACCAGTCCCAAAACCAACATTCAATACACCAGCTGCATCTCCCACAGGCAGCCAGGATGGGTGACAACCCTGCAGGGTTGCAGGTTGCTTTCCTTAAGCAGAGAGTTGTCCTCCTACAAGGGGATGCAGCACTGACTGCAGACCAGAGCTGCGCAGCTGCCTCACTGTTCTGCACTCGTGTTCCACAGTCCTTCCTCACAGAGGGTCCCCCACAGCCTTAGTGAGCCTCCTTCTCCCTAATGCAGCACCATCACAGCGAGCAGCCCCAGCCCATGTCAGGTGAGAAGAGCTGACAATCCCAAGATGGGTTAAGCAGAGCATCCCTGCCAGCCCAAAGGACATTAACAACCCAGTACAGGCACTGCCTGGTTGTTATACACAACAACTAAAGGCGTTTGTGAGCTTGTCTGTGGATGCAGGAGAGCTTTTCTTTCCCCCTCATTTTCACAGCAGGAGGATAAGGAGCCTGGCATACCTCCCCAGTAGAGCTTCCAAACACAGCACAAGTCCTTCATCTAGTCCCCAAACACATCTCCCAGCCCAGAAACACGGCTACACCTCTGCAACACCCTCCTATGGGTGCTGGAAAACTCCCTATGGACTGTCCCCCTCTGAGGAAGGAAGCACGGAAAGCCATGTCCCTCCAGCACACACATGGCACGCAGCTGGCAGGAACAAGCCTTGTGCTATTAGAGGTGCTGAGCTGTTTTTGTAGGAGGCATGGCCCCTGCTGCAGAGTAAAGGGAGTTAGAAGAGACCCACCACACCTCTCATCCCAGATTTCTATGGAAGTCTCCTTACTGTTTCCTCGACTGCTGCAATACCTGCAGGTCTCCTCTCAGGAGGCCGTGGCTGCCCAGAGCTAACCCAAGTCCTTGCACACAATTATTTTTACCTAGCAAACAGGTCTCTGCAGTTACCCTGGGGTCTGCAGGGGATCAGCCTCCAAGCGGTGATCCAAAGCCCCCGAGTAGTGATCCGAAGCCCCTGAGCAGCCTGGCTGTCAGGAGTGGGCTCTTCAGGGTTACTCCAGCAGCAGCCCGAAGCCCCAACCAGTGCAAAGAGCAGAAACACCTGTTCAAAAGCCCATTGCAGGGCAAGGGGCTATGACACAAGCTGGGAGCTACCTCACTTTTTGAAACAAAAACACGCCCCAGACACAAAGGGCAATGCAGGCCCAGATGAGGCTGGGGCAACCTAAAAGACCATGGGCATATGAAGGGGTCAGAAAAACTACTCCCATGCTGTTACTGGCCTGGTCAGGTCTCCTGCCCCCAGAGCCTTGGGAGCAGCTCCAGGATGAGAGCAGCTTTTGGCTTTCCTCATTCCTTCAGGTGGCTCACACAGGCCTGGGAGCTCACGGTTGCCTTCTCTTAAGCTCTGAGGTAGCAGGTAAGGTTCCGTTGAGCCAATCCCAACTCTTTGAGGGCCAGAAAAAGAAAAGCAGCACTTTCAGGGGCTGGTGTAGGAGTTGGCAGTACCCCATAAACACATGAGGAGGGCACCACGTAAGTACACAGAGCCCGTAGCTGGTTCCTCTCCTGTTTTCCACTTCTCTGACGAGGAACAGAGCCAGGGGCTGCCCAGACCATACAGCCAACATTTGCCATCCAGGTCCTACTTAAACCATATAACCTTTCTGCAGTGCAGCTTGGTTGTGGGCATGACAATCGCAAGCTCTCCACAGGTTCCCAAGGCACCGCCACACTGGATGATGCAGGAACATCGATGGCTGTAGCTATTGAAGCAGAGGTGGAATGAGTTGTCTAACACAAAAGCAGCTTAGAGCCTGACCTCACATCTCCTCCCTTTCCCACAAAGCACTCAAAGCTCAGGAGCACCTTCCCCTATCGAGGATTTCCAGGCTGAAGAGCCGGAGCTCAGCTCCCCCCAGTTTCCTGTGCCGCAGCACAGCACTAAGGGGACCGTGGCACTGCTGTCTACTCACGGCTGGGCCCTAACATAGCTTGCCTTTTTGTTTTTTAAATTGCAAAGTGGTCTTTCCCTCTTCTCTTGCTCTGTGGATCCATTTCCTGCACCAGCACATGGGAGACAGCTGCAGCCAGCACTTCAGTGGGTGTTAAAAAGCCCCTCTTGACTGAGGCTGACAACAATGCCATGCTTGTTCCCCGACACAGTCTCACACTGTCTCCTCGCAGGAGCAGCTCCTTGCTCTTGCGCACGGCCTGTGCTTTCCTCAGGGGTGGTTTAATTGCTGAAGTCACTGCAAAAGGCTACTGTCATCCAACTCCACTGACAGAGATCTGGGTGCTCCAGCTTCTCATCCAGCAGACCCAGGCCCTTCACATGGACCAATGGAACTGCTTTGGTCCCTGCCTGTGGCAGCAGATGAGCACTGCTCAGCACAGCCTGCCCCAGAGGTGACATATGGCAAAAGGCAGCAAACGCTGGCATCAGGAAGGATGAGGAGCCAAACTTTGAAGGCTGTGGGACCTCCCCAGAGTTGAGGAGAAGGGTCGCTACACCAACTGTTCTGAAACATCAGGAGCGGTGACTTTGGCCCCATACCTCTTACCCACCCTGCCCCCTAGCCCTGTGCTGGCCTCTGGAGCTGCAGTGTGTCTCAGGGGCCTGCTGAAACAGCACCACAACCTGGAGCATGGTGAGAGCTGGGAAAGAGCAGAGGCAGAGGTGGGAGGCAGGCAAGGGACCTCTGCCTTTGGGTCCTCTGCTTTTGGGTCAGCGCTAGCAGAGTTCTGCTTATTTTCAGTTGTACAAAGCAAGGAAAGCTTTTATGAATAGGACTCAGCCGTGCTGGAAGAAATACGGGACAGATGTTTTAGATGCCAGACAAGGACATCTCCTGACCCAGGGGAAGTTGTGCAATCTGCATGCTCGCTAGACGACTGCGCTACAGCAGCCAAAAGCTCTTCTGAAAACACCCCCACGCACTCCACATTAGCTTAGCACGATCACTGGCATAGCCCTCAGCACGGCACAGGGAGCTTCCTGTGTCCATGGGGACTCCCGAGGGAAAGAGGAGTCTGGGAGGAGGCTGTGGCTCCAGGACCTCCAGCCCCTGCTAACCCACTGATCAGTGGATACCTCTCAATCTACTTCTAGGCACTTCCTCGCTGACAGACAGGGGCTCTCTGCCAGCTCCCACGTGGCTGTGCAGATGCCCCATGGATTAAGCCGTGCCCTGAAACTACAGGTTCAAGAAAAGTCTATTCCGATCCCACCAAGATACCCACAGGGGACCCCATTCAATTCCCGCTTGACAGCCTGTAAAAACAAGGGAAGCCACCAAGAAGCAGCATCAGACCCCACTCAACACAAACAGGCACTGTAAGTGAACAAGATGTTTGCCTGAAACAGGTTTCAACAAATGGAAAAGCAACAAGTGCCACAGCAAGAAGAGCTGTGAGCAGCCCTCCGTACCAGCAGCGTTTCAGGAAAGAGCTAGTTCTCTTCCCATTAGAGAAACAAGAGGGGGTTGTATGCAGTTTAATGACATTTAAACCTTTATTTCAGACCACAAGTAAAGCAGGCCTTGGCTTCACAAAAGCACATCTTGGTTTAACTAATTAATTTGATAATCCCCTATTTGCAATCCTCAGGAGACATTCAGCTTCTAAAGTGAGTAATTACCACTAAGTGGCAACCTCTTTGTGAGGCCCTGTCTGATTAGGGGAAAAAATTTCTTAAGCCAGAAATATAATCGTGGTGTGATTTCCCAGAAGGACTGGAGGAGAGACTACATAACAACAGCTGGTCACGCTCACCATGTGAAGGAACAGGAGCAACTCAATTACTAGGTCTCCAGCCACACTCCAAGATGCTGTTCAATGCCTCACCTAAACCTGGCGTGCAGTTTGCCATCAGAAGGGTTCACAGGAGAGGTTTTATAGGTACAGAAGTCAGGAACATCCCACTTAAGGCTCTCAGATGTGCCAAGGGGTGTGTGTGGAGGGGGACAAAAATAAAGAAAGAGTACATCAGGCCTGTCACAGTAACATGCCCAAGCTCCCAGTGTGCAGTCACACAGGGGAGTAGGGTAATACCAGCCTGAAAGCCTCACCACAGCCAGGTGGGCACACCTCAGTGGCATACAGCATCTTCCCCAGCCAAGCCAGATGGACTGGAGACACACAGAGCACTTGCTAGTCTAAAGCCTGCTGCCCAGTGCCAAGTGCCCAAGGTCTCTGTTCAGCAACAGCCCAGTATTGGCACTGATCACTGCCAGAGCCCACAGGAAAAAGCCCTGCTTCCACATACCCCCAAGACACTTGTCTGGGACTGAGCAGCTCTGGGCTCCTGTAACTGTTCTTGTGGGGGAAAGACAGAGACCCACAGGACACATAGCCAGGCAGAGGCACACCTTAGCAGATGCAGACCCAGTTAGGAAAGCTGAAATCCTTTAAGAGGAGCTGCTTGTTTGTCTCCCTGGAGTTCAGGCCCTGACTCCCTTTCCTGAGGACAAAGTGCTCTTGGCAGAGAAATACATCTGCGGTTTCAGGACTGCTGCCTCAAAACTCACCACCACCTCTGGTTAGAGAAGGACACGTTGGTCTTTCTCTGAAGAGCAGCCTAAAACTGACCCGTCTCTCTCCAGATCCCACATATTTAATAGCACAGGTCAGCTGTTTACCTTCCCCACTGGCAGTGATGCTGCATGCTATTTAGTTCCTGCAGCCCATGTTTACTGTACTCACCAAGACAGCATGTTCACCTCTGAGCTAGACACGCCAGCGGGCACCTACACCCTTCCTGCCTCAGCCCAGCAGCCACCTTCCCAGCCCGGCTCCTCCAGACATGGGGTGCACAGGGGCTCACAGCTACCACAAATGCCATCCTCAGTCACAGCTGTCACAGCCACCTCCTTTTTCCAGGTCTCCTTAGCAGAGCCAGGGTTGCAAGGTCAGACAGACACCCCTCTGGACATCTTCCATACCTCTGCACCACCAGGAGCCCCGTGCTTGTGCCCCTTCACTGTGCTGCAGGAGCTCTGACCCCCAAGACTGCTATTCCCCCTGACACACACTCTGCCAAGGCCACATCCAGCCCCTTGCAAACCCTGTACTTACAGCCAGCACTTGCAGAGCCTGTGCCCAGCAGATCCCAGCAGAGCCTGCAAACCATTCTCCCATAGCAGAGACTGCAGAGATAAGGAGAGCTCTCACCTGCCTGCTGTTTGATCCTCCAGATCAAGCAGACAGAGAAGCAGCTGGGTTAGCTCTGCACTCACTGGGGCAGAGCAACAGCCCCGAGGTGCAGCTCCAGCTGTGGGCATGCAATCCCTGCCCTGTACAGCTGCATGGGCGTCTCCTGGGACTAGCTCTTGTATTGCCTTTAGCAGCTGAGCCGCGTTGCCCACTGAACTTGGGCAGTCCCACTGTGGGTGCTCCAAGTGCTTCTCAAAGTACTCTTAATCCCACTCAGGAATGGCAGCCTGGTTGGACCTGGGCGACAGTCTCCCCTAGCACAGGAGAAACTTGCTTTGCCCAGATGACAGCAAAGGGGAAAGATCTCAATCCTCTATTTCAGTCTAAACAGAGCAGCTCTGCAAGGCTCCAGGCAGTTTGAGTTGCTCTGCAGTGAGCGAATGGCAGTTTGGGGTCAGGGTCTTCTCCCCAGGGAGGGAGCATACATAGGATGGCACCTCAGATGCCACTTGGAAGGGCTGGTTTGACTGGGATAGGAGCAGTCTGCCATGGGACATCAATAGCTGGCAATTAGAGGAGTGAACCTCTGGGAATGCCTACAGCAGGGATGCCAACCAGCAGCTTCCTCTCCAACAGGTGAAGGCAGAGGGCCCGAGCCCCCTGTCATCGCTCTCTCCCGCTTTCCTCTCACTCACCCTTCTGCTGTCACTGCTGCCGTTCTCTTCCTCCTCGCAGAGGGACCTCTGCTCCCACATCTAGGCAGGGTAAGGCCAGCTACGGAGCAGCTGTGGAGGCTTAGACCCCTCCAGCATCCATACAGGATCTGTGCTGACCCCCTTGTTAGACTGGGGCCTCCAGAGGAGCTTGGCAGTAAGTGAGCTGAAGAGCCAGGGGACTGATACTCCGGAATACCAACGTTCCAGGTATTCCTGGGAGCGCAGGGAGTTCAGCGGCCCAGCCAGAGCCAGCAGATCTCTGCCCCCTGAGGCCAGGCAGCGCCGTCCTCACCCAGTCCGTACAGGTCCAAGCGGTCTTTGCTGCTTATATTTTCTTTTTTAAAAAAGAAAAAGGCCCGGGGCCTGGCTTTGCCCCTGCCGAGGCGCTGCCGGCCTGCGCGCTGGCTGTGCCACAGGTGCCTGCGCATCAGAGTGGAGCCGAGGGAGGCAGCTGGCCGTGCACGGCGGCTCCCCTGGCAAACCGCGGGAGCCCCGAAACTATCACGTATACAGGGACATACTTTGGGAGGTTGTTTTGTCTTCTTTCCCCCCTCAAGACCAGCCCTTCGTGGCAGCGCGGGGCCCTGGGCCCTATCGCCCGGGCTGAGCGCCGGTACAGGCCGCTCCGCCTCACGCGGCCGCCATCTTGGCAAGCTGAGGCGGGGCCGCGCCCTCGGCGCGGGGCGACACCTGGCGGCCGCGCGCGGCCTCGCCCGCTCCCGGCGGCGCCCGGGGCCGAGAGCCGGGCGGGGGGGGGGGGGGTGTGGAGATTGGGGATCCGGGGGGCAGAGAGCGGGGGTGCGGGGGTGCAGAGATCGGGAGGGAGGGTCAGGGGGACGGCACTCGGGGGAGGTTGAGGGTGCAGAGACTGGGGGGTCTCGGGAGTGCGGAGTGAGCCCAGGGGTGCGGAGCTCCAGAAGAAGGGGGGTCCCTGGGAAGGGGTTGGGGGTCCAGAGTGCGGGGGGTGGGGGTGGTTGTTCCGAGGGTGCGGAGCTCGGGGGTAGTTGAGGGTCCAGAGATCGAGGGGGGGTTTGGGGGTCCAGAGATCGGGGACGGGGGGAGGGGGGGGCGTTGAGGGGTGCGGAGCTGGGAGGGGTTGGGGGTGCAGAGTTCGGGGGGATAGTTTGGAGGTTCTCCAGCACCCACAGATCCCAGACGCTCAGAGGCACAGGCAGCGCCAGCTCCTCTTTACCCCATAATCCCTGAGTGCACCATCCTCATCGGGATGGGGGTGCTCTGGGCAGGGGTGGGAGACAGGGCTCCCCCGATCTCTGACAGACCCGGGGCAGTTGGGGTGCCTTCAGCCCAGCGACACCCTGCGTGGAGCTGGATTTACAGGCAAATCCACACACAGCTAGGCAGCTGCTGGACTTTAATTTCACACACACCCTCTTTACTGCGCTCTGGCCTCTGTAATGCCCTGTTTGCTTCAAAAGCTATTTTTCCTAAGGAAAAAAAAAAGTATAAAATAAATAAAATCAACCATTTCTAACAGCTCTGCCTGTTCCCTAGCAGGACAAAACAGCAATGGGGTGAGCCTAGCAGGAGTCACCAGTTAACCCCCCGGCAGCAGCCCAGCTAAGCTGCCCACTCAACAGCCCTTCAGTCCCAGCAAGCACAGGCTCGTGCTCCCATCAGCCAGCCCTGCACCATGGCACGTGAAAACATAACCGGTTTTGGCCATAATAGTTATTTCCTCATGGGTTTTGTTCATCTTTCTGAGATAACTTTGGCAAAGCTTTTCCCAGCTTTCTCTGTAAATAGGTGAGGGTTGGGATGCCAGCTGAAAATAGGTGTATCTCCACGCATGGATGTGGTGGACAAGAGAATATCCTGGCCCTGAGTGATGGGAGAGAGCAGGCGGGACCCTAAGAGCAGAGGAGAAATCTGGAGGGGAGTGAAGCTTTCACTGGCTCCCCGATATTTGGCTTAGCTGGGCTCTGGGAAGCAGAGCTCGCATGGGGGCAGGGATTGCCCCGCATGGCTGCGAGAGAGGAAAGCACCCACCAAGCTTCCACTCAGGTTGGTCTCTACCAGCACCCCGTGGCCTTTCCGAGCCCTTCTTTCGGACAACTTGATGTAGACTGGACCGATGGGGTTGGTGGGACCTCCCCAGAGCATCCTCAGCACCCTCCCTCTCCAACCAACCCACCAGGGGTTTCATTTACCTTTCGGTGGGGCCCGGCTGCAGCACTGGATGCCAGGAGAAGGCGAGCGGAGAAGAGCACGGGTGGATTCTTCGGGGACCTTTGCGAGGAGTGGTTCTGCCAGGCTGTGGGGAGGATCACGACTCTAGGATCTGGGGTACTCATAAAATCCAAGCCCCTGTCATGTCGGCATCCATCCCAGCCGTTCTGTGGGAGTCCCCAGGAGCAGCAGCCCAGCCACACAGTCCTGCAGAGCAGGGAGTCCTGCAGCTGCCTTTGCTCCTCCAGGCAAAAGCAGCGAAATCTGAGTTACAAAAGGAGGTGCAGATCACCCCATCCAGCTCCTGCTGACCTAAAGATCCCACTGATTGCGTCTGTGCTCAGCCCGTCAGCACCGTTGGCTTGTTCCCCCACGCAACCAGGATGCGGGAAAACCCTCCCAGACAGCCCTACAACCTGGGGGGGGTGTCACAAGCTGCTGGAGAGGGTCCCCAGCTCCTCAGCAGCTGACGCTCAGCACTGCCAGCGGATGAGGAGCTACGAGCGAGCTGAGGGGGTGGCTCGACACGCGCCAGAGGGGTGCAGCATGAAGCACAAAGGCTCCCCCATCCTGGCCGCTCTGCCCTGGAACGCAGTATGGGAACCGCTGCCCAGCATCAATCTGTTCCTCATTATCCGCCCCGGCTGCCAACTGATCCCAGCTCCGTCACCAAGCCACTCACTTCCAGCAGCCGAGCAACTTCTGCAGGACTTCACCAGCCAGCACAGTGAGGCAGGCCGGGACCAGGGCTGGCATCCCACCCACCCACCCCTCCGGAGGTGATTCTGGAGTGGAGATTGATCCTTCCCTCCACCAGCGAGCCACGGACTGCTCTGGAAGGTGTGATGAGTGGGAAAGCAAACGCGGGAAAATTCAGGAGAGGGGTTCAGTCTGATGGCATCCAAGTGAGATGGATGCCTGGACAGCCAGGATCAGGAAGGAGCAATGAACAGACTGACATGTCTCCAAAGCATGACCAAGCTAAACTCCTAAATTCTCCCGCACGTGCCTTCCTGCTGTTCTCCGTGTGCTTTGCTGGGGCCAGGTGGGAGGCGAGAAGCCATGCTCCCATTCACGAGCTTCCCACCACTTGTGCCTGCATAGGCCGGTGTGAAAACATCGCACGAGGGTGTCAGAAATGCTCCAGAAATAGAGCAGGATGAAGAATCACACAGAGCTGCCCGTGAGTCAGCAGCACTCTTGCTGCAGCCGAGAACGCGAAGCCGGCAGGTTTGGGGAAATTATTGCTAATTATTATTATTATTATTATTATTGGAGGAAATTATTATTCCTCTGGACCTGGTACCTGTGAGATGCAGCTGAGTATTGGCTCCAATTTGGGGCTCCCCAGAAGGAGATATATAAATACATAGATATCAATATCAATACTGGTATCAGTAAAACTGGCTTTCGGAAGAGAAGGCAAAGAGGGGAGCTGCTTATGGGGTGCACAGAGAAACCAGAGCCCAGCTCCGCTTAGAGACACCTGGAAGGACAAGAGACAACAGGGACAAGCTGGACCAGGAGAAATTCCTGCTGGGGTTAAGGAGAAAGTCATTCTGCACAAAGAGCAGTGCAGCTCTGGTGTGGCTCTGGGGCAGGGTGGCATCTCCATCCTCGAGGACTTTCCAAGCCCAACAGGTCAAGGCTCTGAGCTACTTGCTGGACCTTTGCCACCCAGCCCTTATGTGGAGCCAGGGTTGGAATGTAGACCTCCCGAGTCCTATCCATCCTAAAATTTACCAGAGGTGTGGATTTTAAGGCAGCTTAGCAACGCTGCTGCTGCTTAGCTGGCCTGAGAGATGGCCGACACCAACCCACCGTCTGTGGCTTGGCTTTTCCATCCAGCCTCATGTCTTCTGCTGACTTCACAAGTTTTCTGGTACCACAGAGAAACTGGAGGAGCTGAGGACTGGAGAAAATAAATCACTGTGGAAAAAAAAACCATGCAGACTTAATGGCAGGCTCCAAGGAAAAGCTTGCGTGCAAAATGAGGGGTCTGCAATAGTCCGGCAGCTCCAGGATGGGATTGCTCATAATAACAGTTGTATGGTCCTGGGTTACAGCAGCTCCTTCAGCTACGCTTTCCTCTCTCCTGGAGAAGCAGAGGTTTGGGCACATATGTTCGTGGTTTGGCCTGGTCCTTGTGTTTTTCCACTGAAGCCCTTTAGTATTTTTAGGCTGAAAGAGAAAAGAGGCGGCTCTGCGCTACGCTGGAAGGATCAGAGCGGTCCTGTGCAGGCAGGATGCTGCCTGTCGGCTCTCCCTGTTGAGTGAAATAGTGGAGATTAGAGTATGAGAGTAAATACCCATAAAATCCTTTGGGGAAGGGTATAGTAGGAACCACCATCCCTGGTCAAGGGTGGAAAGAAGGGGCTGCAAACCCTCCAGCTCCTGGCTGGCAGCACGGAGAGCCTTGCAACCTGAATTATCTGCTAGGCTCAGCTAACCAACGTGAGACCGGAGCAACCAGCCCCAGCGTTTCCCAAAGCTGAGACAACTGCTTTTCCTCCTCTGAGGACCTGAACACCACAGACCCTCTGCTTCTGGGAGGACAACATGGCCCACACAGAGCCGGTGGATGATCCAGCATGGCTCAGCCAGCAGCACTGGGATGCAAGGCAGATGGGAAACATCAGGAGCAGCAAGGGCTTCCAATGGGCCCATCATGAAGCTCTTGGAGCTAGGAAGCTGTGTGGGGACCTGCCAAAAAGCACCAAAGCAGGGACACATGGTAGATTCCAGGTTGACTGCGAGGCAAACATCTATCTGCAAGAGAAGTAAACCACTTTCACTCTCCCTTTGGAGAAGTGGAGTTGGCAGACATGGATGCAGAGAGGTTCCCATGATCCAGAAGACCCTGAAACAGACCTATTTGAACCAGGCTTTTGGCAAAGAGAGGGGAAAGACTGCTGTAGGCAAGCCTCTGTTGGGTAAGAACATCATGTTTTCCACAAACGTTATCAAGATGAGGAAATCCAATTAGGCACAGCAGGGCTGGGAGGAGGGGCGAGTGGCACAGGGACACAGTGCCTGAGAGGGAGAACCGAACTGGGAGCTGCAGGAACTGCGATGTGCAGATGTTCCCTCCCAGGTACAGAGAGACCAGACCATGACACCCACTCCAACTCCAGTTTATTGAACGTTACAAAATACTCTGCATATATTTTCACATTAAAACTATATCCTTGTGGGTAAGGTGGGAAGTTGAGTCATTCGTGGTGCCCACGGCTACGGAAAACACTGACCCAGCTGGAGATTTAGTACGGCCCCATATCAGAAATCAAACCCAGAATAAGGCATACCAGAAATGCAAAACTATATAAAAACCTTTTAAAAACCTCATGCTCATCTGGTGGGACAGGTACAGAGCAGAACAGCCTCTGCTGGGCCTCGCTGATGGTACCCAGGGGCTACTGGGTTGGGCTCACTCACCCAGTGCGCCTACACATCCCCTTGAAACCTGCCCCTGAAGCCTGACAGGGAGCCATTTACCAGTTTTGGGGCGAATAGTAGCCCCAGGTCCTGGTCTTCCTAGAGAGGAACACCCCCAACCCCCCCACACTGCAGGTGTGCAGCGGTCATGCTGAGCTCTTGCATGCTGAGCAGTTCTTGGGGGGCAATTCTTGGCCTTTGGGGGTCCCAGGAGGATCTGTTCACTGTGCCCTGTTGCCACCAGGTCCCACCACCCTCCCAGGAGGGACTAGGGGTGGCTGGGAGGCAAGTTGGGGGGGGATACACCTCTGAGGATGCACTCTGCTCTCACTCATCATCCCAGTTCCTGATGTACATTCATACCTGCTGCTGGCTCCGTTCCCTGCACTGCCACCAGCCCTCCCAGCCCCAGTCAACTGGAGGGACCAGGAGGTGGGCAGGATGGATGCTGAGGATGCTGTGCCTCCTAGCAGAGCCAGAAAGCCGAGCACCGCAGCTACTGGGGACACATCCAGACAACGCAGGTTGGGTGCTGGAAGAGTCCCTGTGCGTACGGGTTTGCTGGTCTGGCTCCTGATGGAGCCAAACCCCAGGAGCACCGCTCCCAGTCCTGAGAAGGTCATGGCTGTGGTACCTCCATCCCTTGGGGAACACAGAACTACCGCGGCGAGGAGCCCATCCCTGGCTGAGCTCCATGCATGCTCTGAGGAACCAGCACTGATGCTGACAGCTCGGTGGCTGGATGTGGATGGGTTCTTGTGCACTGGCCACCACTCCCAGCCCTCTCCCAGGAGGTCTCTATGGCCCATGAGCCGTCACCCGCACACCTCAGGGCAGCACAGCCTCAGCAGAATGGAGTCTGGCTGGGATCCCAGCCCTGGGAGGAATATCTCTGGCCTCCCAGAGCTGTGAAGATGTGTAGGGACTGGAGAGGAGGAAAGAGGTTTAGGGTCTGTGCATCTCAGCGTGGATGGGGGTTGGTACCTGCCACTGCAGCACAGAGCCCAGTTAATGACCAGTTTGGCATCAATAGGTGCATGGGTAAAGCCCACCCTGGAGTGCCGCTCCAAGAGGGTTCCTGGGCTCTCCCACCACTCCTGGAGATTATGGAGACACACAGAAGCTTCACAACGCAAGGGAGCAGAGCAGTCAGCCCGTGGGCAGCCCGCAGCCCCCTCCCTGTCCTGTCTGCAGCCCGCCTCAGAGGTGGCTCGCTCTGTTGAACATCAGCCACCTCTGCTCCGTGGCAGGCAGCATCCTGCCTGGCTCCTCTGTGGCCATCAGAGGCTGCAGCTCCTGCTGCTCCGTGCCGTCTGGGCTGCTGTCACTCTGCGACCTGCCGCTCTTAGAGACATGGCTGGGAAACTGGAAGCAGGAGCTCTGCTCCGACATCACCTGGCTCGCAGACTGGGGTTGCTCCTCCAGCACAGGGCAGGCAAATCTTCTATGCTGAGGACCGCTCTCGGTGCCCGGTGGGGAGGCAATGCTCTCCAGGGAGGAGATGCTTTGGTTCCATGCCTTCTGCATATCCACTGGCACGATTTTGGTGGTCTCCGAGGAGACGTAAACGGCCAGATCAGCCTGGTCTCCTTTCCATGGCAGCTCCTTCTCTGCCAAGGTGGGCGATGGTGGGATGATGCAGGGGCTGGGGCACACATCCAGGCTGCCTGGAGATGCAGAGGTAGGGGTAGTGAGAGGGACTCTGCAAACCTCCTCCTTCCTCCCTGCACCCTGCAGACCTTGCAGAGCCAACGGCTACCAGATGGCCAGATGGCCCAGGGGTGCAGGAGCCACCAGGGAGGCTCTGCCATGCCTCCAGAGCAAGAGGACTGTGGTTCTCCCATGTGTGCTCCACTGACTTTGGTTTTGCCCAGGCCAAGGCAACTTTCGTCCCCAGGGGCGGGACGGACATGCTACCCAATGGCAGCTGCCCTGGCGTAGGAGTATCAGTGCCTACCAGGAGTTGTCTTTCCCTGCAGGACCTCATCAGTGGCTCGAGCGATGAATACAATCCCTTCATCGTCCTCTCTCTCTGTCTCCGAGCTATCGCTCTCCTCCTCCTCTGAGCTGACCATCACCAGGACAGGAGCTGCAGCCAGATGGAGTGAGTTGGATTGGAGTGGGGCACCCTGCGGCAGCAGGACTACACCCAGGGGAGAGGGGCTTGCTGCTAACGTAAACCCACCGAGCTCCCATCCCACCCCAACAGTTCCCCGCGTCAGGACCCACAACCCTCACCAGCCACCAGCCTTACCCGCCTCCTGCCAGGGGACATTTCTGTGCGTCTTCCCGTTGAGTGTGTCACTGGCCAGAGGGATGTTCTTCTGTGAAGGAAGAGGGACTGGCTGGGACCCCAGCTGTGAAACCCATCATCCCAACCCAGGGACACATATTCCCACCCCAGCTAGATGGCAGCTGGCACTCAGTGGTTCCTAGTCCTTGGGCGTTGCATCTTCAGAGCACTACAACATCTCCGCTGCCACGGCTTCAAGAGCCTCCAAGGAGAGAGGACACCTACAGCCCGCTTTAAGATGCAGTGCCACACTTCTGAGCCTGGATCCACACTAATATTCAGGGGGCTTTATGCTGAGTACTCTTGGAAAACAAGTGTGTGGCTCTTCCAGGGCTGGGGACAACTTTGCCCAGGGAAGAGCTGCCCCATGGCAGCTGGTGTGGTGGGGACGCGTGGACGTGTGAGGCCTGCATGCTCACACACAGCGTGTGCAGGACTGAGGTGCGATGAGATGCTTTCCCTGCTGGCTCTGGACCTGGGGATGTCCCGCAGCACCTCACCTACACCCCAAAGGACATCACTGTCTGCAGCCTGGGGGAGGCCAAATCCCAGAGGTAGTAACAGAGGAGGAGGTTGGGGAGCGCTTGCCTTCTTCCTGCCCTTTTCCTTCAGCCTGGCCTTGCTCTTGGAGGAGCAGATGTTGTGCTTTGTGGACTTGAAGGTCTCCAGCCGCCTCTTCATGTTCTGCCGGAAGATTTCTTTATCTTGGCGCTCTTGTTTATCTGGAGAGATGAAGTGACGGCTGTAGCTGGCCTTGTACTGGCCAAGGGAGAGGCAAAGAGACACAGGGTGAGCAGCTTGGCCCCCACGGAGCATCCTCCATCCCTGCTCCTCTTGCAGGTGCTGCTACCCTTGGGGTGAGCCGCACGCCATGGTCAGGGAGTGCTCACCCGCCGGCGGGGCTTGTAGAGGCTCCCTCGCAGCACATGGTGCATGGCAGCGTCCTCCTTGTCCCGCCGGCTCCGCACCGTGTCGATCACCTGCAGGTCCAGGCACGCACCGCTCCCGCTCTCCCTCCTGCAGGGGGGCAGATTGGGATGAGGGGAGATGGAGATGCTGGGCTCTGTGCCTGCATCCTGCCAGCCCCTGGCACAACCCATCCTTGGGGAAGGGGGTGGCTCTAGGGGTCCGGTAAAGTCTCTCCAGGGCTTCGGAGGGATGCTCGTACTCACAGGAGGTTGGTGACTGACGACTCCGACATGGATGTGCGGCTGGGCATGGAGGGTAGTGCCAGCTTGGCAGCTGAGAGCACATGACCACCCTAGGAGGTGGGAAGGCAAGGCTGGCATGGGGGCAGCAAGGACCCAGCTGGGCTTTGAGGGGGGGTCCCTGCTGCCCGGCCAGAGGGGACGTGACATGGCCACATATGAGACAGACCACTGCCCTAGGCCAGACAGCTCCGATCAGGGCCACCCCAGTACCCCACCTGGTCAACGAAGCTGATAGCATCGCGGATGTTCAGCTTGTAGTAAACATCCCAGATCTCATCCCGCAGCCTGTAGGCAGACTTCCGCATCAGGAGCTGGCTCAGGTATTTCTTGTCAAACTGTTCCCACCTTTGAAGAGATGAAGGTGGAGGTGGGACCCCTGCCCACCCAAGGCTGAGCATGTCTGAAGCACGGTGAGGGCAGGCTGGGCACACAGGACCAAGGGCAGGGGTGCGGGGGAATGCGTCAAGCTTTTGTCCCTGCCCAAAGGGAAGCCTAAGACCAGTGGAGCCGTGGGAGGTGATGGGAGTGAGGCCAGCGTGGCTGGAGTGCTTCCCCTCCAGGAAACAGGCTTTTCACATCCTCTTCCTCTTTCCATGCTGGGTATAAACACTGCCCAGGCTCTAACAGGGCTGTTCCCTCCTCAATGCCCAGCGCCGGCCCATCCGTGGAGAGATGCACAGCCACCACCATCACCAGGGGCCCCCCCATGGCTGCCCAGCAGCTCTGGCACGGGCAAGCAATACACCCCCGGCTCTCACAGTATCCCCAGATGTGCCTGCCTGACCTCTCTTGGGGACGCTTTTGGGGAGCTCGATCTACTGCACAATAGCAGCCAGACAGTTCTCTTCTGGACAGACATGCAGCCTTCCTGGTCCTGCTGCCCTGCATACCGTGGGGATGTCCTCCAGCGGGGACTCTGCAATGTCCCCATGGCTGACACGTGTTCCGTCCCACCCCCATGAACCTGATGATTGTCAGAGGGTTCTGGCTGAGGCACTCACTTGTCCCGCCAGTAATGGTAGCCGTGGTGTCCCACGATGTCCTCCACTGCTGCCAGGATGTGGTCAAAGGCCTTGAGCAAAGAGAAGAGGGTGAGAGTGGTGGCAAGGCTGCAGGTGCCCCAGGGGTGCAGGGAGACAGGCAGCCTCACACCAGCACCTACATGCTCATGGAGCTCCTCGTTCAGCGTGGGTTTGTGGTGGTCACTGCGCTTCACCTTCAACCACGTCACCAGAGGTTTGATGGTGAGGCCCTGGAAAGGCAGGAGAAGGCAAGGGAAAGACTGGGAGGGCGAGAGGGTGCATGGCTGGAGCACAGGGAGCAGAAGCAGCATGAAGTGACCAGGGACATCTGTGCCAGCCACGTATGTCCCTACTGACCCCAACCCCTGCTCCTGGGACCTGGGAGATGGTCCTGTGTCCCAGCAGGCAGTGACCATGTCGTACTCCTCCAGTCCACTTCCCCTAGGCTTGTGTCCCATCCTGGGGCACAGGAACCCCGAGCTCAGTGGCTTTGTGAAGAGAACAGCCCAGCCAGGAACATGTTACTGCTGCTGTCGGAGCAAGTCCCAGAGCAAGAGGCCAACAGGGAAACAACATTGGCCATGGACCTGCCATTGTGACAGCTGCCATGGAGGTCCTGCGCGCCAACCAAGTGTTGGATGGAGTACTGGGAGGCACCAGAGACCAAAGGTCACTTGAGAAGAGGTACTTGCCCCAGAGACATGTCCCAAGCCCCCAGGTGAGCAGCACTGGAGGAGGGCACAGTGCCCATCCTCACCTGCACAATGACAGTGAAGAACACCACCACGATGGTCGTTGCCACGAAGTAGTCCTTGGCTTTCACCTTTGCTCCGTCCAGCAGGATGACCAGGGCAAAGGCCACAGCTCCACGGAGGCCACCATAAGACATGACCACTTGGTCGATCCTGTCCAGGGGGATGAGGCGGAAGCGGTTGAGCACATAGGTCTGGAGGACAACACCTAGGGAAAAAGAAGGAGCCTGAAAGCCTGGGGTACCGGCAGAGCCTGGGCCAGGAGCCATGTCTGGTCCTATGCCTCAGCCTTTCTTTGGGAATGCCACTGTTTGGCATGGCAAAGACTGGGGGCTGTGGCCCCTGCAGCAGACTGACCCACAGCCCTGAAGAGCAGGATGAAGAACAGGGTGCCCAGCACCAGCGCCGTGTCCCATGCCCACTTTGAGGTGTCCACAGCTGAGATGCCCAGAAACATGAAGATGATGGTTTCTGAGCTGCTGGCCAGTGTCTTCATGGTGTACTTGACCGTGGTGCGAGATTTCTGGGAGATGTTGGCTTCCACATACTTCTTGCAGCAGATTCCACAGAAGGTGACTCTGCAGAGGGGCAGAAGGAGCCGGCATGACCCTACAGTGGGATGAGGAGTGGGTCTCCTCACTGATGCACCCCTGATTTCCTGGTGTCACTGCAGTACTCACGCCAGAATGGAGGAGAGTGAGACCATCTCGGCAGCAAGGTAGGCGATGTAGGCCAGGAGGAAGACAAAGAGTGGCTCGATGATGCGCACCCGCTTGGTGAACCGCGTGATCAGGGCCAGGAGGAAGGCAAAGAGGAGCCCCACAGCCGTGCCCCCCAGGCTCACCAGGAAGAAAGAGGCTGGCACGAGGAGAAGACTTGTTTACGCCATAAGCAAGCGAGCTCATCTCCTGTGCCCTATGGCCGTCCCATGCTGGGCTGGCCAAGCTCCATCCTACCACCCAGATCCCCACCAAAGCATCCTGTGATGACAGCTGACATGTGACCACCACTGGGAAGGAGATGACAGACCTGTGGTGCTCAGAGCCCACCCCATGGTATGAGAGCATCCGTCCTTGCCCCCGCACTTCCACCCCAGAGGAAGAGTGGGAGGGGCTGGTGGGGAACATACTCACCTACCCCCTTCATGTAGTCCGTGGCGTGGATGTGTGCTGGGCCCTGCTCCACGAAGGAGTTGAATACCTTGTACAGCACCTGCAGGCAAGGCAAATCCCTTGGGGAGGGCAAGAAATGGGCCCTCTTCAGAGGTACAGACCCTACAGAAGAGGCATCACCTGCCCCAAATCTGCCAGGTGACAGGGCTCATCTCAGCAAGCAAAGTGCCCCAGGTGCAGGAGAGAGATCCAGAAAGCATGGCACGGGTCTGTCCTCAGCTTGGAGTTGTCACCTGCATCCTCTTCCCACCCTGGGGGACCCCAGTGCCCTGGCCCGCCTTGGGCTCCACTCCAGGATTCCCCCAAGCTCCAACTCACCACAGTGACAGCGTCGTTCAGGAGAGACTCGCCAAACACAATGATGAAGAGGGTCTCGTTTACATGGACCTCTTCAAAGACAGCCAGCACTGCCACGGGGTCCACAGCTGAGATGAGGCTGCCGAAGAGCAGGAAATCCATCAGCCCAGCTTCAATGCCCGGATCTGCTAGGACAGAAGGACCAAGCTCAGGCAGACCATCTGCCCAGGAGCCCCTTTCACCAGGCTGAAACAAGCCTGTCCCTCATCTTGGCCTCATCACCCCAACTTGGAGTGCAGTGGGCTGAACCAGGGAGTGCTCCCGGACCCCTAGGAGAAGCAGGGCTCAGCACATCATTGCTGTGGCATAAAGGGAGAGGGGTTGGACATCCCCCCTGAACCCAGGTGCATTGCTACCCCTCCAGTGCCGAAGGAGGCTCAGCAGCCCCACCTCAGGTCCAGGCATCAAGCGGATCCTCAGGGCTCAGTAGACCCAAAACACGGCCCAGCCAAGGCAAGGCCTGTGGCTACAGTCGAGGACAGTGAGTGCGTCTGTGAGCCAGCAAAGCCAGCCAAGGTCACCAACAAAAATAGCAGAGATGAGTCAACTCAGTGCAAGCAGAGCCCATTTGCTGGTCCTGCCAGAGCAACCCCCACCCCTTGGGATGCCGGGATCCTGCTCCTGCTTCCTGGGGATCCACATGCTTCCTGAGGATCCACAGCAGGGCTAGGCAGGGAGCTCTGAGCTTGGGGGTGCTTAGCACCCTCCGACCCATCCGCTGGGGATGCGACCCAAGCCAGGCAGCTCTGAGCACCCACCCATGAGCCCGGCCTGGTGCAGTCCCCAGAGTGCAGCGCCTGTGGTGAAGGAGTTCCAGAGTGTGCCCACCACCGCGTAGGTGAGGATGGCACCGATGTTGTCGAAGAACAGCCGGCTGGGCATGAAGTAGCCCGAGTCTAGGACAATTGGGGGCAGAAGAAACAGGAAGAACATGTTGGGCTCCAGCTGGTACTCAGCTTTCTTTGCCACGGCCAACACGATGCCCCCCAGGCCCAGCCCCAGCAGGATGAGGAGGCAGCTCTCCGGAACGACAGATGTCACCTTCCTTGACAGGTGGAAAACTAGAAGGAAAGGGAGAACAAGACCATCAACCAAACAGGCACGTGGACAGAGCATCCCAGACCCACAAACTCCACAGAAGGGTTGCCTGATGCACAACTGACCCTGGGGAGGACAATGGAGCACCTAAGGCTGCTTTGTGGCCATGAGCACACAGATGACTTTCCAGCTAGCTCCCAGGTCAGGATTTCAGGTCCCTGCCCCCTTGGGATCCCGTTCTCCTCCTCAGCTACCATCCAGCCCGCCGAGCAGGCCAGGCTTTTTGCTTTTCTTGGCCCCTGGTATCTGCACTTAAAGGATAAAAGCAGCCAGCAAGCACGTTCCTGGTGGCACAAGCAGCGCTGGCTGCCATTCAAGCGAAGGCATCCTGGTTCACCGGGACATGTTACCCCACTCGGAAATGAGGATGCTCAGCCCTGGCAACGGGGTGACCTTGTTTGCAGCCGCCTGAGCAAGCAGCATGCAAACCACTGCAGCACAAGCCAGTCAGCCGGAGCACAATGTTCCTCAGCTCCAGGTAACCTGCCTGCATGCAAAACCAGGCATGCAGGAGATGCTTTGAATAATGAGGTTATTCCATGCCGAGGTTTGGACCAAGCTGTGGAGAGGGATATCTTTTCCAAGGAGAGCAGTGTCTGCCTTGTACATCATCCATCAGCTCTGTGGCAGGGAGCCTGCAGCTCAGGCACAGCAGGATGTCATGCCAGCCAGCACAGGGGACTTGTTCCTCCCAGGCAGCCTTGTCCCCAAGCCAGGGCATCCCCCATAATCCCAAATCATTCCAGCAACTCCCTATCCCTGTGGGTTCCTCCTCCCTAGTGCTGTATTTCTGCCCCCGTCAAAGGGCTTGGGGAAACAGCAGTTGAGTTGTGCCTGCGCCTGGGACATCCAGCATAATCTGGCCATCAGATGAAGAAACCTTCTCCTGGGGAGGGGGTTCCTCCAGGTGCTTCCAGAGCCACCTCTGTCCTTGAGCACCCAGCAGGTACGAGGGACATCACAGCAGCTTCTGAGCCGTCGCTTGGCTGCAAGCCCAGCCCTGCTGCCAACCCAGCACCCAGTCCCTGCAGCCCTGGATTAAAAGTGCTTGTGGCTTGTGTCACGTCACCCCCCCGGAAGGAAAGTTCTGCTGTGGTCACACTGCTGCGGACCCTCGCTCACACGCTTCTTCCCTCCCTGAGAACCCCTGAGGACAGACCGTAAGCTCTGCCTAGATCTGAGTCCTGTCCTTGGTGGCATAGACCTGGAGAGGAGCCCAGGAACAGGCAGTCCTTCCTCAGTAGGTTTCCATGTCTCTGTGCCCTTGTCGTTCTCCTCCCAGTCCTGCTCTGTCCTTTCTGGGACGGGTCCCAGTGTCCCTGAGACACCCTGGACACCAAAGAGGTGGCCTCCTGATGGTCTTCCTTTCTCCTTTCCTACCACCTCTTAATTGATCTGCTTTCCTTTGCTGCAGCTGAGCTAGAGGAGATAATTCATTGTCAGGTACCTGGTCCCTCGGCAGACACAACAGCTGGGAGCCCATCATAAATGTGCAGGCTAAGGGATGCTTATCCTCCCGTTCTTTCCTCCTGCTCCTTGGCATGGTAACCCCCATCCAACCCAGCAAGGGCAGAGCCACAGGCACCGAGGCAGCGTGACCCACGGCTCCATCACCAACCACCTCGAGAGGACATAGCCACAGAGCACCCAGGCCCCAGCCTCTGCCATGGCTCTGCAGCCGCAGGGCTCCCACCCTTACCCCCAGCTGCCTGCACTCTCTGCGATTCAGCCACAGAGGCAGAGGTACTACAGCCCCCCCCCCCCCCCCCGCACCCCAAGCCAACCCCCAAGGCCAGAGAAGGGCTGGCCGAGCTCCAGCCCAGCCGAATTCCTGCTAAATGACCGCACAGGCCCCGGCAGAGCCCCTCTGTTCACCCCATGTGAGCCCGGCGAAGGCAACGCTGGTGGGCGAGCGGCACTGGTGCGGCTCCTGCGGCACGCTGCGAAACCGCTCCCCGCCCACGGGAACAAAGCTCTGAAGTTTTCAAGAAGGGAACGAGGCGTCCAGCCCCTCTCCTCTCTGCACACCGGGGAACACTGCCAAGATCCCCGCTCCCTGCTCCAGCAGCCCATCTGCATTCCCCGTGCTGCCGAGATACACTTGGCTTGGCTGGAGAGACCCAGGAGGGAGAGCCCATGGAGATGCTGTGGGGACTGGGCTTGTTCAGCCTGGAGAAGAGAAGGCTGTGGGGGGACCTCACTGCAGCCTGCCAGTCCTTAAAGGGAGCAGAGGAACTGGAGGAAATCAGCATTTCCAAAGGGCAGCGACTGGCAGGACAAGGGGGATGGAGTGAAGCTGGAGGAGGGAAGGGTTAGATGAGACATTGCGGGAAGTTCTTTACAGAGAGAGTGGTGAGGGGCTGGAACAGGCTGCCCAGAGAGGGGGTGAGTGTCCCATTCCTGGGGGTGTTCAAGGCCAGGTTGGATGGGGCCCTGGGCAACCTTGTGCAGCTCCAGGACTGGAGGCTGGTGGCCCTGCCTGTGGCAGGGGGTTGGAGCTCCCTGATCCTTGGGGTCCCTTCCAACCCAGACCAGTCTGGGATTCTATGACATGATGCCATGGCCTCTGTCTGCCACCTGTCATTCTTTCCCAAAAACTTGGGCAAAGAAGGGAGCATCATGGATGGAAAAGGTCTCTACTCGTCCAAAAGTCTCCTGGTCAAGGGGGGGGATGCTGCCACCCTCCTGAGCTAATGACAGCGCACGAGCTCCTCTGCAATGGGGGAGCAGCCAGCGGGGACGGGGTGGAACCAGCTCTAATTTTACATGCGCCAGTCAAGAATTTCAGCATTCGAGGTTCCCACAGCAACGGTAACTTAGCCACACGTGAATTAACTTCAGAGCCCTAATCCACACTCAGGCATCCATAATACAGGATTTGCCATTGGGAGAACTCGGGATCAAAACCCTTTCTCCTCCTCCAGCATTGGGCAAACGCCAAAACACCTAAACCAAAGCACGAGGAGCTGCTGGGGCTGGAGGTGACGGCGCCACAAGCAATGGGGTCAAGGGAGCGCGTGCTGCAAGGACAGAGGGATGCGGCCCACGGCAATGGTGGAAAAACACCCTTCTGATGGCAAACCCCTGCTCACAGGGCAGAGGAGGAGGTTGGGCCAATGGCCACCGCTTCTCTCTTCCCCACATCCTGCCTGAGCAGATCTGTGTGTTTTGACCTAGGACGGAAAAGGCAGCAGAGCCCGGATGATGCCTCACTGTGCAGGAAGGCAACACCCAAGCCAGTTTTTCCCCGCCCCGGGTGTTTGCTGGCTCAGGGCACCCCAGCATCATGACCGCCTTGGAGAACAGAGCCCGCAGTGTCATTTCTCTATCACCCAGGCATGGGGCCGCTTCCTCCCCTGCAGTCACAGGGCTGTGAGCTGGCAGCCCGGCACCGCAACCGCAGGAGCTCCTCCACGCCAGCCTACGCCTGGCGTCCACGGCCAGCGCTGCCCACTCTGCTTCCTGACATCCCCCACTCCGTCTCCGTGTGCCCCATGGACCGTGGGTGCGTGGGGTTGCGTGCCACCTCCAGGTACCCCCCTTGCCAGTGTGCTGCCTCTGGGTATGGGTGCTGCTTAGTGCTGTGAGCATCCATCAGACCCATCAGATGCGCTGAGCCAGGCAGCCTGGACCTATCTGCCACTGGGGTTGCATCTCCCAGATGAAGAAGGAGAGTGGCCATCAGCTTGCCTCAAGCCTGGAAGAGCATGGCAGGGCTGGGAGTTTGGGAATGACCCTGGCTCAGCTCCCCTCTTTGCTCACCCACCAGCACTGGGTGGAATGCAGTGAGGGAAACTGCGCAGAGAGCAGCTCGTGGAGAGAACAGAAGAGTGAGAGAAAGGGATAGTCTCCCTGATGTTCTGCAGGAGGGAGGGCTGTGCTCGGCAGCAGGAGGTGGCACAGCTGCAGACAGAGGGTTGTGTTTTTAAGCTCACGACGCCCGTTAATTCATTCCTCGCGATGCTTCAGGTCTCCCTTGTGAGAAGGCCAAGGAAGGAGAGAAGCACGAGGCCCCTGGCAGTGTATCTGATGATGCTTGGGACAGGCAGAGGCCAGCCGGCGGTGACAGCTGTAGTTGTTCCCTGTGTACTGGGAGATGCTGCTGGTCTCCCCACTGCTCACAGACTACCCTGCTTACATCGGAACCCGCATTTCTTGAGCTGGCTCCAACCCACAAGGGTGCTGGTGCCCCCACCGAGGGGGCTGTGCCCATGGCAGGGCCCCCGCCAAGGAAACCTGCCTCAAGGTCATGGTCTTGTCCCAGCACAGCAGGTGGGGACACTGTGGGGGACCAGCCCCTGGGGACCCTGCTCAGCACCCTGGGTGTTCTGGGGGCACAGCCCTGCGGCAGCTCGCACACATCCTCCTCGCACCTTCCCACGCAGCCTCTTGCAGCAGAGCTTCCCCCCCTCCCCCAGCTGCCTGGTCCTGCGCTGGGGGGGCTGGGGGGCATGAGACCGCAGTGCCGATCTGGAGTGACCTACCAGAGGGGACCACAAGCACAGGCCCATCCCTGGGCTTCGGGGAACACATCTTGCCCAACACTGGCACCACCGACCCTTTCTTGAGACTGGGGGGACCAAACAGCTTCCAGTAGCAAGTGCTGGGGGCATGGGACATCCTTGCTGGACATCTCTGCTCGGCTCTTCTTGTCCTGAACCATCCCTCCTCGGTGCCCACCAGTCCATCCCTCACGAGGACAAGGGGACCAGGTCCCTGCGTTGTCCCTTAGGCCGTACCTTCACCCCACCTCCCCCCCCCCCCCGCCGCCGCGCATCATCGTCGAGGAAGGGATGAAGGATGCGGCGTGGGGTCGCGCCAGGCCAGCGCAGCCCCTCCGAGGACGGCGACCGTCTGGGGTCTCCGTCTGTTTGTCCCCCGAGACCCGCGTCCCGGGGTACGATAACACCCCTCGTCCCGGCTGCCCCCGCTCCCGCCGGAGATGCCGCATCCCGCCCTGCCTGCCCCGAGGGCGGGCGCAGCGGCTCCCGAAGCCCCGGCGGAGCGGGGAAGGGGCTGTTGGGAAGGGGAGGGGAGGACGGACGCACGGACACTCACCGATCTTGGCCAGGCTGGCCACCAGGATCCAGGCGGCCACCAGGCAGGGCGCTTGCACCTCCCGCCACTGCCACCGCAGCAGCTCGGCGCCCGCCGAGGCGGCGGGGCCGGGGGAGGCCGCCGGGGGCTGCATGGCCCCGCGCCGCTCCCCGCCGCTCCCCGCCGCTCCCCGCCGCTCCGCCGCGCTCCCGGCCCCCGCCCGCGTCACGCGCACGTGGGGCTGCACCGGGCCTGCCCCGGCCCCGCCCCGGGCCCGGCCCGCCCCAAACCACGGGCTCCGCCCGCCGCTCCCCGCTCCGCCCTGGCCGGCCCCTCACCCTTCCCATCGTTCTCCCGGCACCTCCCGGGCCCCCCGGTACTGCCCCGATTCCCCCCTGCACGTGTCCCGGTGCCCGGCACCGCCCCGCTCTCACCCTGTGCATCACCTCCCACTGCAGCGCATCCGCGTGGGCCCGGGGCCCCCTGCCCCACCTCGGGCCCCCCGTGCCCGTCCCAGTCCCCCCTGCATCACCCTGCTGCCCCTGCGCCCCCCTCTCCTGCTGTCCCCTGCCCCACACCTTGCCTCTCCCCTGGTCCCCCCTGCCCCAGGCACTTGCCCTGGTCCTCGCTGCATCATGCTTGTGCCCCCTGCCCCATGGCAGTCCCACTGCCCTTGCCTTGCCCCCCACCCCTACCTGGTGCCCCCTGCACCTCCTCCAGTGCCCCTTGCCCCACAGTGTTGTGTCCACCCCATCTCTACCCTGGTGCCCCATGCCAGACCCCTGCACCTGCCCTGGTCCTCACTGCATCATGGTGGTGTCCCCTGCCCCATGCCAGTCCCTTGGGCCCTGTCCAGTGCCCCCTGCATCACCCTGGTACCCCATGTCCTCCCCTGGTGCCCCTGCTCTGCCTGAGTCCCCACAGCCTGGCTCAGTCTCCTGCACCCACCAGATCCCAGATCCCCCATTCTGCTGCTACTTGAGAGCACCCATCCACAGTCACTGCCTGAGCACCAGCTGGGGAGCACCCCAGGGGGCACCCCATGGTTCCTGGGTTCCCCCCACTTCCCCAGCCCTCAGATACCTCAGACTCCCACTTGCCCACCGACCCTGGGCTATACCCCCTGCAAAGGAGATGACCGGTCTCACACATCCCCATTGTGAGAGGATATATACCCCCCCCCCAAAGGAGAGGCCCCGTCTCCCTGGGTGGGCAGCAGGGGATCCCAGGCAGCCCATGGCGTGGGGATGCCACCTGGCAGGGGAAAAGAAGGCATGCTGGCAGAGACCTTCATGGAGACCCCGCTTGGACCTGTGTCCATCTGTCTCTGGAGCCAGGGCAGAGGGACACCTTGTCCAGGCTGAGCCCTCTGTATCATATCTGTGGCACAGGCACCTTTGAATGCCAAGCGCCAGGCAGAGCCATCTGGCAGAGGGGATTCACCTGCAGGACGGCTCCCTGGCAACCCTGGCAGCATCACCTCTCCCAGCCTTTCTGACCTGGCACGGGCACACTGCAGCCACCTGCCCACAGAAGACGACAGCTGGGGAAAGCAGCCTGCTGCAGCCACCTCTGCCGCCGGCTCTGGCCTGGAAAAGCAGCTCAGGAACAGCCTCCCGAGGGATGTGGCTGGGAAGCTGCCTCCCCGCTCCACTTTCGAGTTGTCCAAGGTGTAATTAAAGCCCCGCTTTGTTTTGCCTGCCCCGGACTGGTTGCACCACACCAGCCAGGTCTGTGCCACTGCCTAGGCAGCTCTGCTTTTGCCAAAGCCATTTTACTTTGGGTTTGTCTTGGACCACAGCCCAACACGAGGAACCAGAGGACACGGAGCCTTCCCCCTGCTCCCAGTGGGGCCAAAATGTGCGCAGACTGGGGGCAGTTCAGCAGAGATGCTCTGGCTCCAGGCAGTCCATGGAGGGGAGATGCCACCTGGCAGGGGGAAAGAGGGGATGCTGGAAGAGACCTTCATGGAGACCCAGCTCGGAGCCTTTGCCTTTCTGGGTTGTTCTTCACGCTGAAGTCCAGGAGGGATGAGGCCTTCCTGTGTCCCCAGCCCCATATCCTGGGTCCCCCTAGGGGTCCCGGCTTGCCTTTGCATGCTCCTTTATGGGCCTGCTGTAGCTGTGACGATGAACCCTGCGTGATTCCTCCCAGACACCCTCATTAGCCTCAGCATCGCAACTTCGTTAGCATCAACACTGGCCTTGGAGCCTTCACCCCACTGTTGGGGCGCTTCGGCTGCACCCCTGGCTCTAGGCTGCCTAGTGCAAGACCGGTCCTCCCGCCGCTGCTTCCCCCCAGCCCCAGAACGGGCACTTTCCTTCCACCCCGGGCTCCACTTCCCGGTGCCAAGTGGCCCCACCCTGCACCCTGGGGCGGCCCGGAGCCCCGCCGGGCCCTGGAGCATCCCTGGCACCGGAGCATCCGTGCCGGGCATCCCAGCGGAGCATCCCTCCGGGATGGGACGCAGCCCCGGGTACCCCCGCGGGAGGGCGCCCGGAGCTCCGGAAGGCGTGGCCCGGGACGGGGCGTGGCCATTGATGGGGCGTGGCCAGATATGGGATGTGGCCCGGGATAGGGCGTGAGTCGGGATTGGGCGTGGCCGGTAATAGAACGTGATCGGTAATGGGGCGGGACCTGTAAGGGGCGGGGCGGGACCTGTAAGGGGCGGGGCGAGGCGGGGAGTGGAGGGGCGGGGCCGGGAAGGGAGGGGCGGGGCGGGGAGGGAAGGGGAGGGGCGGGGCGGGGCGGGACCTGTAAGGGGCGGGGCGAGGCGGGGCGGGGCGGGGCGGGGAGGGGCGGGGCGGGGAGGGGAGGGGCGGGGCTGGGAGGGGAGGGGCGGGGCTGGGAGGGGCGGACGTGGCCCCCGCTGTTCCCAGCCCAGGCGCAGCGGCGGCGGGGCTGCCATGGCGGAGGCGGCGGTGCCGTGCCGGGTGCAGTACCTGGAGGACACGGACCCCTTCGGCTGCGGCAGCTTCCCGGAGCCGCGGCGAGCCCCGGTTTACGCCGTAGCGGAGGCGCTGGCCCTGGGCGCGCAGCTGCCCGCGTTGCACCGCCTGCTCGACGCCCCGCTGCCGGTGAGGGGGAGACAGGGGCGGGCGGGGAAGGCACCGGGCGGGGGCCGCGGGGATGGGGTGGGGGGAGATGATGGGCTGGAAGGAGCGGGGGAGTGCGGGGCAGGGTGGTGTGTCCCCGCTGGAGCCCGGGCAGCGCTCCCGGTTTGAGTCACGCGGAATCCGTGACCCCCCCCCCCCCCTCCCCCCCGACCTCCTCCCCCGGGTGATGCCGGGTCTCTCGGCCGGCCCCGGCTGAGTTGGCGTGGAGGAAGAGGATGTGCTTGCTCAGCGCAGGCAGGGACCCGGGCAGGGGGAAGCGGGACGGGGACATCCCCTTGTCGGTAGGGCCGAGCTGGGCAGCGCGCTCCCACCTCAGCATCTCCCTTCCGTCTCCTCGGGAGCGGAGCCGAGCCTCGACGGGCAGCGCACCGGCGGCTCCCTGAGGCCGGCAACACGGCCAGCGTCCCCTTTCGCTGCAGCTGAGAGGCGATGGTGGGGCGCGAAGGCCGCCAGCCCCTCGCCTCTCTGCTTCGGGGACGGTTTGCCGCCGGAGCATGGCGCGGAAGTGTGTGCTGAGCCATTTCCTCGGCGGGGAGGAAGGCAGGAGGCTTCCTCACAAGGCGCACTCATGTCTTGCTTGCGGGCGCCCTCAGACCTCATCCATGCTGGGAGAGCGGGTGTCTTCATTTGGCGTGATGCTTTTGGAGCATCCTTTACAGCCTGTTTTCCTCTTACGGCCGCGTAACCCAGCGGAGTTTGGGCAGCAGCACCGCAGGGTTGTAGGCACTGGAGGCTTCCCCGAGGTGGGCAGGGGGAGTGTGTCCCGCCTGGAGCACGACCAGGATGGGAGAGCCAGGGGAAAGCAGGAAGGGGAAATGGGCTCAGTGTGCCTGGCTTGCTGGTCTGCCTTGGCGGGGTGGGGAAGGATGGCTGTGAGACCTTTGTCTGCAATCAGAAAACCCTCCCTTTTATCCCCCTCTTCATTTTCCTTGGAGCAGAGCAGCAGTGTCATCGTCGTCATGGGATTTTTAGGCGGTGACTAAATGGAGTTTGTTTGGGAACAAACAGCTCCGAGACGTGACGAATGGACTGAACTCAAATTTCAGGCGTGTGCTCTCCTCCTCCTCGGGCAGGAGCCGGCAGCAACGGCACTGCCAGCCCTGGGTGCAGCCATGGTGCCATGGGGGGCAAGTGATGCCTTTCCGAGGGCAGGGGCATTGCAAGGAGGTCCCATGCCCAGTGCAGGTGTGTTAAGCCTGGGTGTCTAGGCTTGTTCCCTGCCTAAGCCCTGCTCTGGGTGACTTTTTTTCTGTAGCTTCTCTGCATCGCCCTATGGCAAAATCAAAGTCTGGGACCCAGCTCTGGGCTCATAAATCACATTCCCGGTTTATCTAGGTTATGTAGCTTGTAAACCATGCTGCCTTGGTTACGTGGAGCTCAATCCTGGCTGGGGTTTGCACCGGCCGGTGTCTCAACTGTCAGGAGCCTTCCTCAGCAGAATTTGTACCCTGCAGCCTCCCAAACCACCCGTCTCAGTCCAGAGCTGGCCCCCTGGAGCCGTGTAGATGTCATTACCCTGGCATGACCAGCTGAAACTTCCATCGATGCCCCTTGTGCCAGGTAGCGCTCAGCTCCATTCCTTGCTGCCCTAAAATTAGTAACTGAACAGTCAGATTTTTCCCAAGGAACTGGCTGGAAAAAAAATTCAGCTGGGGATGCCTGGTGCCAGGTTTGTCCCAAGGTGACGTGTGCTGGGCAGCATGCCCAGAGCCACCAAGCTTCGCGAGGAGGGTGCAATGACCAGTATGGAGCTGGGCTGGGGGAGCAGAGAGGTCCCTGTGTCATCATCAGACCAAACTGCAAGCACCCAGGAGATGAGCTGCCATGGGGCACTGGCCGCATCCTGCCCTCCCTACGTGCAGCAGAGCTGCTCCCTGAGCTGGGAGCAACCTGGAGATGATGAGCAGGAGACTTCTCGTGCAGGCACCGCTGCCTTGAACAGCCTGTCCTACCCTGTGACACCCTCAGCGCTTCCTCTTCCCTGAGCAACTGGCCCCTGATGACTTTTTCATGCTCTCCGGAAGGCGTGTTTGTGCTTGAAAATACCTTCCCGCTTTGTTTGCCGCCGCATTGTTCAGCTTCAGGCCGATACTTATCTTCTCCTGCTTTCCAGCATTTTCCCAGTACCCCTGGGTGATGCTCGTGCTGGGCGGGGGGGTTCGGAGCCTCTTGAACCTCAGGCAGCATTTTTTCAGGGCAGGTTTATATTGCGTTTATTTGGCTGTCCCCAAAGGCCACTGCATTCCCTTGCCCCTCCACACCCCCCCCCAGTCCTATCTTGCCTCTCAATCTAGGGATTTCTTCCAAACAATTGCAAAACCCAACATGCTGGAGCTTTGCATTCCCCTTCCTCCCCCCGGAAACCTGGGAAAGAGCAAACAGCTCACTGGCCTCTCTGCCATGAGTTCACCCTTCCGCTTGCGCTTGATAGAGGCGAGCTGCTGGGGTGACCTTGATGCAAAGCCCATCACACCAGCTCTCCTCATCCTCTGGTTCCTAACCGGCTCAGCATGGTGGGGATGGTGGAGGTAGGACGGGACTTCACCAGGGGTCTTTGCCCCTCTTTTGCCAGGCACAGAAGTGATGAGATGGGGTCATACTCTGCTGTTGGCTTCTCTACGAATGCTTAGAGCTGAATTGTTGGTGCTCAGCAGCCTTTGGCTCTCCCTGGCTCCTGACACGGTCCTGGGGCAGGAGCTGGGGGTAGGTGTTGGTGCCATGGCTTGGTCAGGATGCTGAATGCTTGCCAGGACTGAGGTGCTGGTGCTGGGAAATGAGGGATCTCTTAGTGAGCAGCGAGCCTGGCTGGAGGAGCTTTGAGAGCGACGTGCATGTGGGTCACCTCCAGAGATCCCTCCTGGCCTGAGCATTTATTTATTCCCTGCCCTGTGGTAAGGCAGTGGCAGTGCTCCCATCCACTTGCTGCCATCCATCAGGCAGGAGCGGGCAGGAGGCAGCAACCTGACAATAAACACCCCTTGTAGCCCTGAAACTGAATCACGGTGACCCGGCTTGGTTGCTGGCTGGCATTACTCCTGCTCTACACCATCCATCCATGTGGTTTGGATTCATCTATCCATGTGTTTTGGGAGGGTGAGCAGAGGCTTGTGATGCCAGGTGCTTCTAACCCACCAGTGCCTTTAAATGCTCCTTCTAAGCTCCAATGCTGCTTTGGCTGGAGATAATACTATTTTTTCTATAGTTTCCCCATAGCCTTCTAGAAGGGCTGTTGGGAAATTGTGGTTGCTGCAATGAGAGTGCTAGAGGCCGGGGAAAAGTGTTTCCTCTGCTGGCAGATAAAGAGGATCTTCAGTGCCTGGCTGCGGAGCATCTTCTGGCATGGGGATGCTGTGATGGGGGGGAGCAGGAAGATGTGATGCTGTGTGGGGAGGATAATTCCGTTGCACCCCCACAGTTTGGGGAGGGGACAGTGCCGCTCTGGGGCTATCCAGGCTATCTGCCTTTCCCTGGCTTGGTGCTTGTGTCCTTTCTGAGCTTCAAAGCCGACTGTGACTGCTGAGTGTGTGGGTAGGATCAGGGACATCTGTGTGCTTCCTCCTTTCCCATCCATCCCAGCCAGGGGGGATGGATGACATCAGTGCTGTCATGGGGTGCCTGGGGCACCCAGGAGCCACGGTCTGGAGGTGCCAGTGTGGGACAGCGCTCTCCTGCTTTGCCTGCAAGTCCCCACAACCTCAAGGCCCAGCTCGTTTTAGGATGGTTCTGCAGGCCAGAGACAGATGGATCACAGCCAGCCCACGCTGTGAGCTGTCCATACCCCAAGGCTCCAACATGTCACCCCCATCAGCAGGGCCCTGAGGTCTGGACTTGGATCCTACATGGGTCAGAACCTCGTTGGAGGGCGCGGGAGTAGCCCCAGCCCTGCAGGGCAGTCAGTGCTCTCTGGTGTGGAAGTGCTGCCCCAGGATTTTTGGCAGGGCAGCGTGAGCCTGGGACAGCCCGTCTCTGTCCCTGGGGGGTGGTGTTTGCCAGGAGGGGGTCACTGCTAAACCCGGGCCCAGTGCTCGGAGCGTCCCTCATGGGGAGCGCTGCCAAGCTCTCACATGGGAAATGCATGGGGTCACAGCCCAGGGGTTTGGCCTCCCCCACCAGCTGGGACATGTCATCAGCCCTGGAAGGAGCTGGGGGTGTTAACTCTGGCTTGCTGGGGCTCTGGCAGCCCAGATAAGGTAAAGCTTTAGTGCTGGAGCTGTGAGTGGCTCTTCACTGTGTCTGAATGCCCGGGAGGATGCGGGGATGCCCAGGAGGATGCCCGGGAGGATGCGGGGATGCCCAGGAGGATGCCCGGGAGGATGCAGGGATGCCCAGAAGGATGCCCGGGAGGATGCGGGGATGCCCAGGAGGATGCCCGGGAGGATGCGGGGATGCCCAGGAGGATGCCCGGGAGGATGTGGGGATGCCCAGGAGGATGCCCGGGAGGATGCGGGGATGCCCAGGAGGATGCCCAGGAGGATGCAGGCATGCCTGGGAGGATGCCCGGGAGGATGCAGGGATGCCCAGGAGGATGCCTGGGAGGATACCAGGAAGGATGCAGGGATGCCTGTGGGGATACCCAGGAGGATGAAGGGAAGCAAGAATGGTCTTTTGTGGCCTTTTTTTCCCAGGAGGGTGCAGGGATGCCCAGAAGGGTGCAGAAAGGGTCTCCCATGCCCAGGAAGATGCAGGGATGTCTGTGAGGATGCAGGATAGGTCTCCTACTCCCAGGAGGAGGCACGGATGCCCAGGAGAACCCCTTCCCAGTGCAGGAATTAAAGCTTTCCCCAGCAAGCAAACCCTGGGTGGGCAGGGGGGGTCAGCCTTAGCGACACTCGCAGTGGACGCAGAACTAGTGGCCACGAGCCTGGTGCCAGCAGCATGTGTTTGGTACAAGTTGCCATGGCTGGCTGGCACAGCCAGCACCCACGGGACATGGAGTGAGACACTAACACCCTAATGACCACGGCCAGCCCAACGACAGAGCCCTCACGAGTTGCCCATTAGCCCAGGTAATTATTTTAATGCACGTGGCAATAGTTTTCCTTTGTCCTCTGGTTTTAACGCCCCGCGCACCGTGAAGTCGTGTGGTCAAACTCTTGCATAATCCCATGACTCGAGGAGACTGGACTTTTGTGGAAGGCATCCTTGGGGAGATGTGGGAGCTGTACCCAGCGTGGCCATGGGTCACTGGCCTGCCCCAGGGAGGGGTTTTATATAAAGCCCAATGGTAGGGTTTCTCACTATTTGCTTACCCAGGAGACCTGCCTGGGTGCTGTGGGGTGCTGCTGGGTCCCAAGATGCTCTGGGGATTTATGGGTACTGTGCCTGGAGCACCTCTGGGTGCCATGCCCGCTGGCTGGGATGCTGTACATGGACTTTGGGGGGGTGCCCTCACCCCAGGTTGTGTTTTTCCCTGTCCCGCTGGAAGAAGCTGTGTGGCAACAGACTGAGACGGAAGGGAATGTCCCTGTGGGTGCTGCCCTGCTTTGGGGTGTCACTACCCAGGCTTGGTGCCTTGGCAGTTCCCCACAGACCCAGTGCCCACAGGCAGAGGTGATTCATCCGCCCTGGGAGAAGATGGATCCTGCCCTGGTCACACCCTGCTGAAGGGGAGCCTGAGGAGGTGGATCAGCCTCTTGCAGTGGCTTCTGACAAAGGGCTTGCCAAAAAGCCTGCGGCAGCAGGGCCGCCCTTGCTCTGTCTTTTCCCAGCCTGGGGCTCCATGTTTTTCCCAGTCTCCTACCAGGCTGGGTTCAGGGTGCCGAGGCATCTCCCAGTGCTTGGGGATAGGGTGGGACCTGCCACCCCACTGCAGGATGTGGCTGCCTGGCAGGTTTGATGTGGGTGGGAGGGTGACCTGGGGGTGCTGAATCATCTGGGAGGGATGTGGGGGCCACTGGGGCTCAGCCGGGCTGTCTGCATCCCCAGCTGGAAGACTGCACACTGCAGGTCTCGCCCTCAGGACACTACCTGGACCTCGACTTGTCCCTGCTGGAGCAGAAAGATGATCTGGAGGGTTTCTATGAGGAGGTCAGGTGAGGCATGTGGGGTGCCTGAGCCATCCGGCGGTGGGATGATGGGACCCCACACACACGTGAGCCCTGGCGGCTGCAGGTGAGGGGCTGGCAGCTGTGGTGGTCCTGCTGCAGGTGCTCATGTGTTGTTCCCCCATCCCCCACACCCTAGGAAGGGGAGACGGCCAACTCTGATCCTGCGCACGCAGCTCTCCGTCCGAGTCCACGCCATCATTGGTGAGTCGCGGCTGCTCCTTCCTCCAGGCTGCCACAGGCCCAGTGGCTCAGCCTCCTGGACACAGTGGGGGTTTGATCTCCACGCTGGGTTTTGGCTGGGCTTTTCATGATGGAAACATGGAGTGATACAGCCCAGGGCTAACCCACCTCCGTAATCCCTCCCAGAGGTGGGGGAATGGTCCCTACAAGGCCAGTGGGGACCTGCTGGGTCCATAGACAGAGACTTCTGGCTTTTCAGCTGGGAGCCCACTGCCTGCTGCAGATACTCTGGGTCATTGGGATGAGCTCTAAGCTCTGAAGATGGGAACAGGTAGCTCTAGCTCAGCAGAAAGCGTTGCCATGGCTTCAGGCATCCCACTAAATATTTGGGAGTTTCCAGCCTTCTTTCCTCCTTAGTGGGACAAGGAAAAGAAGCACTGAGCAGGGCAAGGCCAGCTGGGCATCGGCTTCCCGAGCAGCACGGGAAGGGGCACGGCGCAGAGCCCTCTCCCTGCAGGAAGGCCGGGGTCGGGGTCGTGCTCTTTGCCAGCAGTTCCCAGGCTCCAACTGAGCTCCAGGCTGCTCTGCTTTCCTTCTCAGCTGCTCTGACAAGCCGATAAGAGAGGGGAGGAGGCTGCTGGGACATCGTGGCAGGGGGACTCCTCACACAGTGTGCTTTGGGCTTGTCACAGCTCAAAGCCCGGCCCACATACCCCGGGATGCTCAGATAACTTGGTCCGTGGATGCGGGAAGCGCTGGCTCCCGATGCATTTGGCCTTGGCTCATTGGAACAGGGCTTTTCAGCTTCCCCTTGCCCTGTCTGCTCTGTGCTGGCCCCTGCCCACAGGCCCCAGCCCCACAACCTCCAGCCAGCCAGCCTCCAGCCCAGTGACTGTCCTGTTGTCCCCTAGCAGCCAGCATCATGCTGCTGTCCTTCCCATCCCGCTGATCTCCTGAAGCCACAGAGCTCCTGGGGGCTCTGGGCCAGAGCTGTGCTTTAGGAGGGACGGCTAAAAGTAGCTCAAACATGTTCCTGTTTGTATTCTGCACAGGAAACCAGAGGAGATATTTATGTCAGACACCAAAAAAAAAAGATGACAAAAAAAAGGAAACAGGGAGGTGGTGGGGCTGAAATAACCAGTTGTGAAGCCACAGCTGCTTCCACACAGAGTGTCTGACAGCTTGGCAGTGCCCACATCCTGCAGCAAGAGCGCAAGGCCTGAGCAGGATGCCGGGTTTTCCCAGGATGCTAGATTTTCCCAGGCAGCCAGGAGCGTCTCAGAGCCCCGGTTCAGCGTCATTGTGCCGCGTCTCTCCTTTCCTTTCTTTCCAGAGAAGCTGTACAACTCCCAGGGGCCGGAGCTGCGGCGATCCCTCTTTTCCCTCAAGCAGCTCTTTCAGGTATGGTGATGCCAGTGGGAAGTTCAGGGGGAGGGAGGGAGCTGGCTGCACCCCTCTGGCTCCTCACGCTGTGGTAACGCCTGGCCTTCACCTCGCAGGAGGACAAGGACCTGGTGCCGGAGTTTGTGAACCTGGACGGGTTGACCTGTCTGATCAAAGTGGGGGCAGAGGCCGACCAGAACTACCAGAACTACATCCTGAGGGGTGGGTGTCTCCTGGGAGGGTGTAGCTGGCACTCAGGGTGGGGGGTGGGAGTGGACAAGTCTGCCCAGGCTACCTTGAGGGCAGCTGCCAGATGTTGTCCTTGTTATGGTGATGCCCTGCTGTCACCCTGCCCACTCTCTGCCTTGCAGCCTTGAGCCAGATCATGCTCTTTGTGGACGGGATGCTGGGTGTCATCAACCACAATGAGACAGTCCAGTGGCTCTACACGCTGTCAGGAAGCCTGGTAAGCCCCCCCCCCCCCCCCCCCCCCCCCCCCGCCCCCCTGCCCTTGAGGGTCTGTCCTCCCCACCATGCTGCAGCTTTACCCCACCCTCTGCCTTCAGGCTTGGTGTTTTTGGGTGTGTCCCACCCATCTGGAAGTCACAGGGGGTCCTCAGAGCTCCCTGTCCCAATGTAATGGGATATTCTTGCTCCTGGGCATGGAGCTTGACTATTAAGGGTCCCACTCTGGGTCCGGTCCTGGTGCCCCTTGGCCACCAGCATCACAGCTGGGGGTGGTCCCTGCTGCCACAACAGAGCCCCCAGCCCCAGGGCATGGGTGGAGTCACTGCCATCCCTTTCCCAGTTTCGCTTGGTGGTAAAGATGGCACTGAAGCTGCTGCTGGTGTTCGTGGAGTACACGGAGCCCAACGCCCTGCTCCTCATCCATGCCGTCAATGCTGTGGACCAGGCAAGAGGTGGGTGCAGACCCATCTGGCCACGAGGTCCTTGCTGGGGAGCAGTGTATCCCCTCCCCAGCCATAGCCCGCCTGTCACCTTCGTGTGTGGCTTTTCTCAGGCACGTGCCCATGGTCCAACCTGATGTCCATCCTGGAGCAACGCAACGGGGCTGACACAGAGCTGCTGGTGTTCGCCATGACACTGATCAACAAGGTCCCAGGGGGGTGGCAGCATGTCCTCGTGACCCTATGCTGGTGGGGCTCAGCGTGGGTCCCAGCAGCATCCCTCCCATCCTGCTCAGACGCTGGCGGCTCTCCCAGACCAAGACACCTTCTACGACGTGACGGACTGCCTGGAGCAGCAGGGCATGGAGCGGGTGGTCCAGCAGTACCTGGGCAGCAAGGGCACCGACCTCGACTTGAAGCAGCAGTTCATGCTCTACGAGGTGAGCAGGGCCACGTGCCACATCCTGGGGTGGCAGTGGGGCTGTGCCTGGTGCCATGTCCCCCTGCCCCCTCCACAGAGTGCTCTCAAGCTGGAGGATGGCCTGGAAGAGCCACCCGTGGGAGGACGCAAGGAGCGGAGGAGGACGGACGACGGACGACGCGGGTGGCGATCCCAGGGCAGCTGCCCGGAGCCCAGCCCCGATGCCCAGCCACTGCTGGGGTCCCCCAGCACCCCAAAGGAGCCACCCACCGAGAACACCCCAGCTGTCCCCACACTGAGCAGCCCAGCAGCGTAAGTGCCAGGGCTGGGGGGGCAGCGCTGTGGGACCCACCCTTGATCCCCATCACCCCATCTTTCAGACCCTGTCCTGGCAGCACCTACACCAGTGTGCGGCTGGCCCTGGCCTGTCCCCCAGCTGAGATGGAGCAGCCCCCAGGCCCAGGCGAGCGCAGCGTCTACAAGTAAGCAGCCAGGAGAGGATGGGTGTGTTGGGGGGGATCCCTTGGGTCTGTGGGGCAGCGTGGGGAAACAGGGTCTGGGCAGGCACTAGGAACTGGAGAGAGGTGTCGTGGGGGAGGGGGTTTGGAGGCATCAGAGAAGGTCTGGCCGAGGGCTCCAGGGCATCCTTCAGGCTCACATGGCTCTGCTCCCGCTCCTCCTCGCTGCTCTTTGTTTTCCACGCTTGCCCTCTCCTCTGCCCACTCTTTCTATCTTTCCTTTTGCAGGCTGCACCAAACTGCCCCTGAATGGTAAGTGCCTAGGCTCTGCATGTGTGTGCTCCCTCCCTCCCGGCGCGATGCTCAGTGCACTCGCCTTGCTGCCCCCCATCCCTCAAGCTCTGCCTGCGGGACCCCAGTCTGCTCCCCCTCAGTGCCAGCATCCCCCATGGGGTCACGGCACCCTCTCATCCCTCCTCTGATCCCCCTCACCCTGGGGTGAATTGTCCCCGCTGGGGGTGGCACAGCTCACCATAGAGCTGGCATCACCATCCTGGTGGAAAACTGTGGTACCAATGGGATAGACAGTGCCCAGCCCTGCCAGCACCCAGTCAAGAGAGGACTTGCTGGGGCTCTCCATGCTCCCCAGGGATGTGGGGTGATGGCAGGACAAGGGTCCCACACTAGAGGCGTGGTGTGTCCAGGAGGCATGAGCTCCCAGGGTGGAGGGGGGGAAGGGGCTGCTGGCAGCAGGGGGGGGCTAACCCCTCTTTTCCCTCAGGCGGGAGGATGCCCCCTCCTTGCATGGGGACAAGCCTATTTTGAGGAAGTTTGAGTAAGTAGAGGCATGCGTGTGTCTCCAGGCATGCGCTTCCTCGGGCTGGTGCCCTGCTGGAGGCGTCTGGGCTCCAGTCACACAGGGCATGAGGAGCAGGAAGGTCCCCACAGGTCTCTGCCTGGGACCCCTCCTGGGTTTTGCAGCTTTTTGGATGAGGGTCGCAAGGAGTGCTGGGTCCTTTGGGACCAATGTGTGATGGTGACACCCTGATGGCACGAGCCTTTGGCTCCCGTGGGGCCGTGGTGCTCCTGTCCCTGAGCTGTGGTGGCATCGTCGGTCTCTCTTTAGGGCTTGGAGGAGGTCAAATCCCCCAGGTCCTTGATGTGAAGTGGCCAGCGCCAGGGGTTTCTGTGCTGTGGGGCTGGCTGTGCGGTGTGGCATGGCGTGGTGTGCCCGTTGTCCCCGTCCCTGCCTTGCTCCCAGCCAACGTCTGTCCCTGTCTTGCAGAGCTCGCTTCTTGGAGAACCTGGCCGCGGCCCAGAAGGAGAAGATCTCTTCCATGGCCAAGGGGCGGCTTGATGTCCTTGGCGATGCTGTGCTGGAGCGTCCTACCTCTCTCGCATGGGACAAGGACAGCGGCACCCCCGACCCCGGGGTGGAGCCACCCAACATAAGTAGGTGGTGCCAGAGTGCAGGTTCCCAGCTCTGGGCTTATCGGGGTCCCTGGGGTGGTCGGTAGTGTCCCCTCTGCCCCCAGCCCACACCTACAACACCCAGAGCCATGGTGGAGCTGTGTGGTACCTCCCTGTCCCACGCAGAGTGCTGGCATGCCAGCAGACTCCACTGGGGAGCGGGACCCCACCTCTACATGCCAGCCCCTCTGAGAGGACTACCCAGTCTCCCCTCTCTCCTTGCAGGGTCCCATCTGGCCCAGCCGGACACCACCGACTCCTGCAGCACCATCTCCTCTGACACCAAGTTTATGCTGGACATGCTCTATGCCAAGGGCTCCTCAGAGCCAGGGAGAGAGAAGGTCCTCTCCAAGATCCAACTGTCCCCCCTGGTCCAGGGTGAGGTGGAGGTGGATGCCACGGGAGGTGGCAGCCGGGAGCAGGAGGGTGCCCGGCTCTGTGGCAGGACTCCGGACGGGCCAGTGGCCAGCGCCCATGCCAAGCTGGCACGTGCCGTGTCCAGCGTAGATGCTGAGGCCCACAAGCAGAAGCTGGAGAACACTGGGATGATGCCTATCAAGAAGGATGTGGAGCTGACGTGGGAGCGCCTGGAGGCCATCCCTGTGCAGCTGAAGATCAAGGACCTGGACTTCACCGATCTGGGGGAAGAAGAAGACTTTGACATCCTGGACACGGGGCCCGTGGCCAATGGCTCCTTCCTCCCTCCTAGCATTGAAGCAACGAGCGCTGGAGCTCTTACAGTTCCTCCTCCACCTCCTGGTGTGCCTGGCTGCCCACCACCTCCACCCCCACCCCCACCTCCTGCTGTCCCTGGTTGCCCTCCACCTCCACCCCCACCTCCTGCTGTCCCTGGTTGCCCACCACCTCCACCCCCACCTCCTGCTGTCCCCGGATGCCCACCACCTCCAGGGCTGCCAGGCTCCTCAGCAACAGATGGCCCCTCCCAGGCCAAGAAGAGGACAGTGAAGCTCTTCTGGAAGGAGCTGAAGCAGCTGCATGGCTCTGTGGGGCCAGGCAGGTTTGGCCAGGAGACACTGTGGGCAACCCTGCAGAATGTCGAGGTCAATACTGCCAAACTAGAGCATCTCTTTGAATCACGGTCAAAGGAAGTGCCAGCTTCAAAGGTACCATCAGCCAAGGGTGCTCGAGGCGTGGGAGGAAGGCTGTTAGTTTCCGTGGAGACCGGAGGCATGCACTGTCACCCCCAACATTGCTGTGGATGGGGTTCCCATCTGATCAGGGGCCTGGTGGTGGGTCAAACCTGCACATTTCATGCCCAGAGGTTTGGTGGGGGTGGTGATGGGCAACGTGTGGGTTTGACCCACCACCAGGTCCCTGATCAGCTTTCTGTTGCCTGTAGGGTTTTTGTGAAGGCGAGCCCTTTGCCTGACTGTCCCCACCCATGTCGTCCTCTTTGCAGAAGGCCATCGATGGAAAGAAGGTGGTGGTGGTGCTGGATCCCAAGAGGAGCAACGCCATCAATATTGGCCTCACGGTGCTGCCACCCGTGCACATCATCAAGACAGCTGTGCTGAACTTTGACGAGTTTGCAGTCAGTAAAGAAGGGATTGAGGTGAGTGTGAGAGAAGCTCAGCCCCTCTGAGGTCATCAAGTGGGTCATTTCCCTTAGCCAGGAGAACTCCATGCCATGACACCTGTGATGCTAGCCCTGAGGTGACACATCCCACAGTGACATGTCTGGGGTCTGACACATCCTTCTACCTGCTCTAGAAAATCCTGACCATGGTCCCGACTGAGGAGGAGAAGCAGAAGATCCAGGAGGCCCAGTTGGCCAACCCTGACGTGCCCTTGGGCTCTGCAGAGCAGTTCCTGCTTGCTCTTTCTTCCATCAGCGACCTCACGGCCAGGCTCCAGCTCTGGGCCTTCAAGCTGGACTATGAGAGCCTGGAGCAGGTACGAAGCCATATACTCCATCTGCCCTCCCACCACTGCCAGCCCCAGTGGTGCTGAGCACTGAGCCAAGCATGTTCCTGGTGAGGACCAGCCATGTCCAGGTACAGGAGGGGCTGTCTTGGCTGGGATCATGCTGCAGGGCCCCAAGGCAAGCGTGGGCTTGGGTTGACCATGTGGTGGTTGTCCTCATGGGCCAGGGAAAATGCTGAAGCTCCCAAGGAAGAGGGTGGCCAAGGGGTCTCACCTGCCTCTGTCCTCACCCAGGAGATTGCAGAGCCGCTCTTTGATCTGAAGGTGGGCATGGAGCAGCTGGCCAAAAATCACACCTTCAAGTGCATCCTGGCCACACTGTTGGCCATGGGCAACTTCTTGAATGGCTCCCAGGTGAGAGGAACAAGGTGCAGGGAGAAGTAGCCTGTCTTGAGCGGTGCAAGACAGGATCAGGCACGGTGCATGGGTGCCCAAGAGGGACCGTGAGAAGCCTGGGATGGTGCCTGGAGCTGGGTGGTGCTGGTGGGGGCCTGGTGGGTCTGACTGGAGGTCTGCTCAGTTCTTTGGGGTTTCAGAGCAGAGGCTTTGAGCTGGGCTACCTGGAGAAGGTCTCGGAAGTGAAGGACACAGTGCACCGGCAGTCCCTGCTCCACCACCTTTGCCAGATGGTGGTGGAGAAGTTCCCAGAAACCACTGACCTCTACTCAGAGATTGCCTCCATCACCCGCTCTGCCAAGGTGAGGCAAGGAAGATTGCACCTGGGCAAGGCGAGCGTGTGGGTCCTGCAGCTGCCCAGCTCCACTGGCACAGCCCAGGGCTGACATCTCACTCTTCCAGATTGACTTCGATGAGCTGGCCAACAGCCTGGTGCAGCTGGAGCGGAGGTGCAGGGCCTCCTGGGACAACCTGAAAGTGATTGCCAAGCACGAGACCAAGCCGGTGCTGAAGAGCAAACTGACAGACTTCCTCAAGGACAGCACCCAGCGCATTGTGGTCTTGAAGGTGGTCCACAGGCGCGTCCTCAACAGGTCGGTGGCTTGAGGTCTCCTGGGGACGTGATGGGAACCCCGGGGGTCCTGTTGGTGGCCTGTTGTAACTGCTGTCCCTGCAGGTTCCACTCCTTCTTGCTGTACCTGGGGTACCCCGCGAGCGTGGCGCGGGACGTGAAGGTGATGCCCATCTGCAAGCTGCTGCGGGAGTTCGCCCTGGAGTACCGCACCTGCCGGGAGCGGGTCCTGCAGCAGCAGAAGAAGCGGGCTGCCCACCGCGAGCGCAACAAGACCCGGGGCCGTCTCATCACTGAGGTACAGGGGCGTTGGGCTGGCTTGCCGAAGTGATGCCCCACCCCAGGTCCTTGACACCCACCTCTCCTCCTGCTGCAGACCGAGAAGTTCTCTGGCATCGCCGAGGCTGCTTTGCCACCTGCTGTGGTGTCCACCGGCCCTGAGAGGCAGATGGAAGCAGGTCATGAGAGCATGAAGAGCCTGCTGACCACCCCCACGGATGGCCCTGCCCGCCGCAGTCGGGCCAGCCAAGGTAGGAGCGGGGTGGTGAATACACTGGAGGTGTGCCTGGCTGGCTAGGCACGGCTCATGCCGGCGTCCCCATTGTCCCTGCACAGGGACAGGGCACACCACCCCGGCCCAGGGCTCTCCAGCACAGGAGGATGTTCCCAGCTCCCCAGATGATGCTTCGGATGAAATCATGGACCGGCTGGTGAAATCGGTGACTCACAACACCAACCCCCGGCCCTGCGCCAACAAGGAGCGCAGGAGATCCCGCGGCAATAGGAAGTCCTGTAAGTCCTATCCCTGTCCCCAAGTTCTGCCCCGTCCCCATGCCCTCTCCCCTCTCTGTGTCCTTTTCCCCATGTCCTGCCTGGCTCCTTCCCCACTGGCCAGGAGACTGGACCTTGCCATTGTACCAGGCAGACAGTGCCAGTGCCACCCTCTCCTCTTCCCCCAGTGAGACGGACGCTGAAGAGCGGGCTCAGTGACGATCTGGTGCAGGCACTGGGCCTGGGGCGGGCACCTGGCATGGAGGTTTGAGGGGTCCGAGGGGGCTCGTGCTGTTCCCCTCCACCAGCAGCCCCTGGGCCAGGACATGATGGCAGCCACTGCCACTCCAGGACTGACACGCTCTGCACCCTTGGCCTCACTTTGCCCTGCTGACCTCCAGGTCACAGAGGTGTGGGCAGCAGGATGGGAGTGCTGCTCCATGGTGGCTGGGATGAAGGATGCTCAATGCCCCTGCCTGGACACGGAGACTTGAGGTTCAGCCATGGAGGTGCAGGGTTCAGCTTCTCAACAGTATTGGAGGGGTCAAGGGGCTGGACCCAGACCCCCTAGGTGACCTGGGTCTGGCCCATGGCTGCTGTAGCAATAAAGCGACCTGTCACGCTGCTGGTGTCCCTCGTCCCTGTGCCTGGGTCACTTTGCTCCTGGGCTGGGCTGCTGGAGGCTCTCGACACCATGGGCTGGAGCCAGCAATGCTGGGTGGTGGTGGGGGGAAGGGGTGCTGCTCCCTTCCCCATCCCTGGGGAAGCCATCACCACCATCCTGAGCAGGACCTAGGTGGTGCCAGCAAGATCCCCAAGGAGCTGGGTCCCTGAGGAGCCTGCAAAGGCTGGAGTGATATGGTATCCTCCCTGGGCCAAGCCAGCATCCCTCCTGCTGCCTGGGCCACCGGTGGCTGCAGCAGCCACCCCTGTGGCTTGCAGGGCCCATTGTTCCTCTCAGGGACAGCATGATCCCCTCTGCACAGGGACGCCCAGGGACAGCCTGCCAGAAGGAGAAGTGAGGACTGCTGCCAGACTCAAGGCTGCATGCTCAAGGGCAGGAGCTATGGCTCATTGCAAGGCCACGGCACAGTAAAGTACGTGTCCTGTCCCAAGCCTCATCTCTCCCTTAGAAACTTCTGGAGAAGTTTAGCCAGACCAAGACCTGGGGCTGAGGTGGGATTGTTCACATGGCACAGTAGCCACGTTGTCCTCTCTAAAACCTGGCCAAGCTGCAAGCCTTGGACCCATCTCTTGTGCCTGGCAGAGCCAGGCTACCTTAAGGTGAAAATGCTGCCAGCCAAGCTCTGTCTGTCCCCCTGAGCCCTGGAGATGGCCAGCCAGGAACATGCCACCTCTGGGCCCGTGGCACCCCAGGCACAGATTAAAACTCACCATAGGCAGTGGCTGTGATGCTCCTGACCTGTGCTAGATGTTGAGTTGGTACAACTTCCGAGCATCCCCCTCTGCTCCCTGCCGTGCTTTATGCACCATCACCTATGGCAGAGATGTTTGGGACCGACGTCACGTCATCCATCACGGCAGCTCCACCTCGGCGCTGCCTCCAGCCCTGAATCCCGCACAGCAGGTCTCTGTGGCTTTCAAGGAATGAAGAAAAACTCCATTGGGCAGGACAGCTTCTTCCTCCCAACTATCCCCTGCCTGGGGTTGTCCCTCTCCTGCAGGGCTAGAGGTGCTGGTGGCCTCCAAGGAGCTGGGCAGCACCAACCTGCCCCAACTTGCAAGGTATCTGTAACACCCCCCCGTGTGGCTTTGGGGACAGGGGGATGCCATGCCACAAGCTGGGGGTGTCCCAGAGGTGCTTCAGGATGCTGCCTAGCTCTCCTCCTCTCCATGTGCTTGTCCTGAGTCCCTAAAGAGAGGACAAAGAAGTCACAGAAGGCAGTACTGAGCAGCTTGGGTGGAGGAAGGGGTGGAAAAGATCTGCCTGCCCCAGGTACCTGCAGCACCGACATACATGTGGCAGCCCCAGGCCTGTTGCTCCTGAGGAGTCACTGGGGGAAACTGAGGCAGGGTGGTGCCCAATGCCTCCCCCCCTCACCCCAAGGTGTTTGGCAGCACTTGTGGCAGTCACGTCCTCAGCGATGGCCTCCTCCAACCTTGTTTATTTTTTCCCAGCTGGGTTTTTTTTGCAGCCTTGGTGATATTTCCAGGACTCTTGGCCCAGCCCCGGGCACATGCTGCCCTTGAGCGGCGCCTGAAGTGCTTGGCTTGGCCACAGCACAAGTGGATAATGCCAAAAACACCCTGGGCAGGCATGATGTTTCCTCCCCCCCCCCCCCCGGAGAAGAAGAGGGGGTGGTGGGATGCGAGCGGATGTAGGTTCATAGGTTTGGTGGATGCCCAGGGACATGTGTGGCCACAGCATCCCCAGCAGAGCTAGGGCTGGGATGCTGCATCCTCAGGAGGACCCTCTAGGTGGGATGGGGTGACCTGGCTGGGTGCCTCCGTGGTGGGTGCCTCCATGGTGGGCTCAGCCCCTGCGTGGCTCCTGCGCTCGCCAGCCCGTGGCCACCAGCTGTGTCCCTGCTGCCACGAGGGGGCACGGCGGCCACGCGCACAGCGCGGCCACCCCTAGTGACGCCTCGCGTCCCGCACCCCGTGGAGGGGACCCTTCGGTCCCCTGTTCCCCTCACAATCTCCGGCACCCGGGGGGGGGGGGGCTACATCCTGCTCCCCACCCCGCCCTGCCGCTTGTGTGCCCCTGGTGCGATGACAGACGCGTCCTTGGTCCCGGCGGTTTGTCTGGCTGTCGGGGACAGGCTCCTCTCCCCCCGCGCTCGGCCGTCCCGCCGGCACATGGCCCTGGCCCCCATCTCGCCCTGACCCCTTCCAGGGAGGGGGGCTGAGCAGAGACCAGCCCGGCTCCGCTTGCTGTCACTCCGAGTGGCATTCTACAGCAGAGACTCGCTCCCACCCCGTACGGAGCCTGGAAGGTTTGTGTCCCCCCCCCTCCATCCCACCCTGCCAGCCTGGGATTGGCCCGGTGCGGGGTCCTCTCTGCTCCCGTGCTCCGAGGTGGGTTCCCAGTGCTCCGTAGGCATGTGTCCACTGCTGTCCCTGAGCTCAGGGGGATGACACCCGCGGTCCCGGGCTCATGGCAGCCCCGAAATCCCACCACCTTGCGTGAGAAGAGCGATTCCCACCTGGGACAGCATGACCTCTCTTGTGTTCCCAGGTCGGAGCCACCCACAGAGGTTCTTGCAAGTGCTGGTGCACCCTGGCCACCTTCCAGGAGCATCCCCATCATCTCCCCAGGCCCCCTTCCCAAATTCCTCCTCCTGTCTCAGCCTGAGGACTCCTCCTCTACCTCCTGGCAGCAGTCTTGAGCAACCTGGGGCTGGTGACACGCTCCACTCTGCGACCGCCTTTCCCAGCAGGATGGAGGCGTGGGATGGGAACCAGGTCACAGCTGCTGTGACCTACTGCCCTCTCCCCTGGGGGCAGAGAGGAGGCAGGATGTCACCTGGAGCATGGCCCAGATGGATCCCCCCGGGGACCTGTCTCCTGCCCAGGGGGGAGCCACATTTGGCCTGTCCCCATCCCCTAATATCGAGGTAGATTCCCTGCATGGGAGATGGGAGCGTGGGTGATGCTGAGCTAACAAAGCAACCCTGGCATGGGTGCCACACATGCCAGAGGAGATGGGGGATGCAGGGTATGAAGCATTATTGGCACCGGGAGCAATTCAGAGCGTTGCCAACCCTTCCCAGCCACACCAAAGGAGCAAGGTCCCTGCAGCCCAAAAGCAGTTCCCGTTTGGAGAACCGTGGTGCAGAAAGCCTGCCTGATGAAGGAGCTGCCAAAACCGAGTAGGTGAGTGAGCATGGTGACACAGGGTCCTCACTGGGGCGGAAAAGCTCCAGGTCAGGCTGGGGAGCGGCTTCCCAGAAGGTGAAACCTCTCCTGAAGCCACAAATGCAGCTGGAAGCGGAGCTGTGTTTGGTAAACACCTGGAGCTCCTGTGCAACCAGCAAAAAACAAGTCAGAGGCAGGAATTTTCTGAAGCCAAGGGGATCTTGCAGGGCCAGGTCCCAGGTCAGCGCTCTGCTCGGCTGGATGCTGTCCTGGGGAGCAGCCCTGGTGCTCCCCAAAGGAGCTGCTCCAGCTGCAGCACCCTGGGAGCAGAGAGGTCCCACCAGGAGCTGGGGAGAGGTTTGGGCAGTGCCAACCATCCAAACCTCCCTTCCTGCAGATGGAGGACCAAAGCCTGTGCCTCAGGCTTATCCCACCAATGTGGCATCAGATGCTCAGGACGATGGGCACAAACGGCTGCCTGTGTTTTACAGCAGGAAAACATAAGAAAAAACCTCCAAAAAACTCCTTGGCCATGGCCTGAAGTGAGAAACAAGGGGTGGAAAGTCTCTGGAGGGGAGAAGGAGAAGAAGATCCCAGCACAAGGTGGCTCCTTGGGCAGCTGTGGCTCAGGTTGGCCATGCCACAGGAAGTACCTCCAGGCTGGGTTTTGGGAGACAGAGTTTCCATGCCCTGGGCTTGGGGAAGGGTCTTGGGGACATCAGAGGAAAGCCTTCCTGGAACTGAGCCTGGCTCAGCTGAACCACAGCCACCCGAGGATCTGCTTTCCCCAGAGAAGAAAGCCACAGTAACAGAGAGCTCCTGCTCCACCTTTAAAGTCCAACCAGAACCTGTAGAACAGCACAAGTTCAGTGGCAGGGCACAAATATTTGATGCTGGGAGTAGTTAATCGCTGTCCTCTGCAAGACACGTTGGGTCAAAGTGAGAGTTAATGGTCTTTGTCACCCCTGAACTGTCTGTGACCCCCTGTGCTGACGGGCTGCGCCGCCCCACACCTTCACCATGAAGCAGGACGGACCCATGCCCACCCCAAGGGCTCTTTGAGGTCACTGCACGGGAGAGAAGGAGCCCCACCTGCCTTAGTTAGTGAGGGACATTTCCAGCATCCCCTTTTCCGTGGGCTTGTGGGTCCATGGCAGAGGTAACCAGCCCACAAATGACGGCCAAGGGCGTCCCAGCCCCATGGTCCCCTCTCCTGGGACAGCGCTCCCAGGGAAGGACCATAGCCTGTGGCCTGTGCCAGGGAGCAAGTGCTGGCACAAGTGTCTGTCAACACTGAACAGACAAAAGTTCTCTGTCAGGCACTTGCCTGGGTGGTGTTTCCTAAGGAGATAATAGTCATGGAAGAAGGACTCGCTGTTTTGGAGAAGATTAAGTACCTGTGGGAGCAAGGTGGATGAATCACATCCCTCCTGGGCTCAGAGCCCCTGGAAATGGCTCATGGCACTTCGAAAACAATGTCATGCATCTTCTGCAGATGAGATTAGGGAGTGGAACAATTATCTCAAAACCTGTTAGTCATGGGAGGCTCCACCAGGCTGGAGGAACAGCCTGGGGCAAGGAGAGCACTAGGAAGATGCGGTGTGTCCCCCCCACCAGCAGCCAGCAGCCCCAGAAGGTGTGGGAGGTGGAACCGTCCCCTGGAAAAGGTGAGCTGTAATTAGCAGAAGGGGCACGGAAGAGCTTGGGAGTAGGTCAAAAGGTAATGGGGCTGTCACCAGCGTTTCCTAACTGTGCAGCACAGCTGGGAGGCACCCTCGGGTGTTGAGCAATGGGAAGATGAACAAGGCCAGGCGCTGTCTCCGAGGGAACAGCCACCAAGGTCACCCTAACCGCATGCCAGCTTTTTTTTTTTCAGGAAAGCTGGGGGATGGCCAAGGCAGGCAAAGGGTGCTGGTGGTCCAGCCCCAACCCAATAGACTTCTTGGGGAGAGCATCAGCGGGAAGTCCTGACTGTAGCCAACAGAGGAAACCCTGGTTAGCTACAGCCCACCCTGAGGTGTCCCACAAGAAAGGCATCCTAAGACCATGGATGATGAGCTCTGGAAGGGATGGCTGAATGAACACTCAACCCAGAGCCCAAGGAGATGCGTGAATTCACATTGTGATTTGGGAACAGCCACATCAAGCCTCACCAAAGCACCAGCATCTGTATGCACTCCACTTTCTGGGGGTCTCTGTAAAACTTTCTGTCCCTCAGCCCGGTCCCTGGCCACTCTAGCAGCTATGGCTTGGCCCACATGGCAAGGGATGCTATCTCTGCACACCACACCTTTGGAAAACAACCTTTCTCCAAGGGGATTTTTTTCAAGCCATATTGAAGTGATAGGATGGAGAATTTTAACCCAATCATCTTGGAAGCCCAAGTTCCCTGAGGTTCTGCCTTGTGGCCACCTCCATCATTTCCACCAAGTCCAGTAGCCCAGTGCCACAAGCGAGCGGATTCCTGCAGGAGAACCCATGGCCATGCTGTTAGGGACATCCCTCCTCCTCCTTTACCTCCCCGGCATTCCCAGCATTCCCCTACCCGCAAGAGCAGGGCTCCGAACCCAGCCGGGTCCCACCACCACACCCCTGCAAAACCACCCCAGCCTGTTTGACACGGCACCTCTGCAGCGCCGCTGCCACTGTCGCCGCTGATGAAATGTATTTTTCCGCCTGTATCAGGGAGCGGGGAGGTGTGTGTGGGGGTGTGTGTGGGGGTGTTTCCAAGAAGGATGGCACAGGCACCTGCTGCCATTGCCACCACCATGCCAGCAAGGCTCATGGTGGGGTCTGGCAGGGGCAGCTGGCACTGGTGGCAGCCCGGTTGGCAGAGCTTGGCTGCGTGGGGATGTGAGCTGGGTGTCAATGCTGGTACCCATCTCACTCTCCACATGCAGGGCACCAAGGGTCAGGTCCATGGTGAGACCTGGTGGCACTGCGCAGCAGGGATGCACGAAGGATCAACCAGGCACTGAGACTCGGTGAAATATTAAAGCAGGCGCTGAATAAAGCGAGCCCAGCGGCAGCAATTACCCCGTGTAATGAGCCTGGAGAGGAGAGGACTTTGTCCCCCCCGCCGGGGCAGCGCAGGGAGCTCCTGCCAGCGCTTGCTGGAGGTGGCACGGGCCTGGTGCACAGCGCTGCTCGGCAGGGCATCCCTGGAGCTGGGGCAAGCCAGGAGCTGAGCTGCCAGGATGGCTTGTGCCCCAGCCCTGGAGTAACGGTGGGTGGCAGGATGCTGCCCGCTCAACAGTGGGGTGCTGAGGAATGGTTTGGGACCACCCTGCGAGGCTCATGCTGGGAGCAGCTGGAAAGGGATTCACACCTTACCAGCCCCCTCTGGGCACAAAGCCGCGCTGGGCAAACCTGAGCTGCACTGAGCCATGCTGCATCGAGCCGTGCTGAACTGGTCTGAGCCAAGTTGAAAGGAGATGAGCTGAGATGCGCCTGCCTCGGGGGCATGGTGTTCTGAGCTGTGCTGAGCAGAGCCATGCCCAGCTGAGCTGTGCCTACCTAGGTGGCATGATGTGCCGAACCGGGCAGAGCTGAGCTAGGCTGTAGGTGGCATGATGTCCTGAGCCATGCTGAGCTGAGCCAAGCTGAGCCATGCCTACCCAGATGGCATGGTGTCCTGAGCAGGGTTTAGCTGAGCTGAGCCAAGCTGAGCCATGCCTACCCAGATGGCATGGTGTCCTGAGCAGGGTTTAGCTGAGCCAAGCCGAGCCGTGCCTACCTAGGTGGCACGATGTGCCGAACCGGGCAGAGCTGAGCTAGGCTGTAGGTGGCATGATGCCCTGAGCCATGCTGAGCTGAGCCAAGCTGAGCTGAGCCTACCTAGGTGGCACGGTGTCCTGGGCAGGGCTTAGCTGAGCCGAGCCAAGCTGAGCCGTGCCTACCTAGGTGGCACGATGTGCCGAACCGGGCAGAGCTGAGCTAGGCTGTAGGTGGCATGATGTCCTGAGCCATGCTGAGCCGAGCCAAGCTGAGCTGAGCCTACCTAGGTGGCACGGTGTCCTGGGCAGGGTTTAGCCCAGCCGAGCCAAGCCGTGCCTACCCAGATGGCACGGTGCCCTGAGCAGGGTTTAGCCGAGCCGAGCCGAGCCGTGCCTACCTAGGTGGCACGATGTCCCGCGCCGCGCTTTCCCGGTGCCCCGCCGCGCTCCGCGCCGCCTCCCCATCCCCGCTGCCCCCCGCCCGCCGCCGCCCGGTGGATGCCGGCGGTGCCCGGTGCCCCGGCGTGGGCCCGGTGGCCTCCCATTGGCGGGGGCGGTCGCGGCCCCGCCCCTTTCCCACCGCCTGGGCGGTTATAAACGGGCGCGGCGGGGCCGGGCGCGGCGGCAGCGGCGGGGCCGGGGCCCGGGATGGAGCCGGGGCTGGAGCGCTGGGCGTACGGCGCGGTGTGGGCGGTGCTGGCCGGCAGCCTGGCGCTGCGGGCGGCCCGGCGGGCGGTGGGGCCGGGCCGGGGGCTGGTGCTGCCCCTGGCGCTGCTGGCCGGGCTGCAGAGCCTGTGCCGCGCCTGCTTGCCGCTGCCCCTGGGGCTCGCCCTGGCCGCCGCCGCCGCCTGCCTGCTGCTGCGGCGGGCATCGCCCCGCAGGCTGCTGCCGGTGGCGGGCAGAGCCGTCCTGGTCACAGGTGAGTGTGGGGGCACGGACGGCCTCGACGCCCCGACGGCCCCGTCAGGGGGTCGGTGGGGAGCGGGGTGTCCCGCGGCCGCCGGTCCGGTGCTGAGAGTGGGGTGTTGTGTGGGGTGTGTGTGTCCCTTGGGGTGCCATCCTGAGCCCGGGGTGGGGCAGTGGCACGGCTGCCAGCTCCCCTGCTCATCCCAGTGTCCCTGTGCCCAAGGAGACCTGGCCAGGCTGCAATGGCTGCTGACCCTGCCCTGAAGCCAGGAGGGCTTAAGTGGGTGTGGGAGCCCCTTCCAGCAGCTTGAGGACCACGAGTGATGCTGGGAGCTGCTGCTCCTGGAAGCCCAGAGATTGAGTGGGGCACATGGTGGGACTGGCGTAGAGCTGGACTGGGAGCACCTCGGCTGTCCTCTCTTTCCCTCTAGAGCCATGCTTGTTCTTGGAAAGCTTCTTGTGGTACCTCTAGAGATTACACTGGAACCAGCTACCCGGGGCTGAGCATGGCTGCTTCATCCTGAGCTCTCTCCTTGGAGCTGCTGGGGGCGAGTGAGGCTGTTCCCTGTCTTTGTGGGGGTGTCCTTGGGAAGTTCTGCTCAGCTGTTGCCCACCCTGGGGCTGCCTGGTACAGGGCTGCTCCGTTGGGAAGGTGCTGAACTCTCTGGGTATCAAAGTACTTTAACCTCCCCTTTCTCCTGGCAGTGGGGCTAGAGGATGATGATGGCAACTGGGGGCTTTGCTATGGGCCGCTGCCCTGGATGAGCAGGAAGCACTGGGACCAGGGTGGCTGTTGCTGGGAGGGTGCTGCCAGCCCTTTGTGGGTGCAGAGGAGGAGAGGTGCCCACAGGCTTATTCTTGGTGGTGCTCCCATGGATGGGAGCCTGTATCTGGTGGGAATGTCCGGGCTTGGAGACCCCCCAAGCTGGAGATGCGTGTCCGTGTGTTTCCCCCAAAACTGAGCCCTTATGAAGAGCAGGCAAGATCCGGGTGCCCCATCCAGCTCCAAGGGCCCCATGGTGCTGTTGGGAAGCAGAGGGAGACCTCTCCAGAGGAGGAAGCTTGGAGGAGCAAGGCAGCAGATGAATGAATGATTCAACTGAGTGAAGGTCACAGCGGTGGTGGGGCAGGGCTGCCCGGGGAGGACATGTCTGACAGCCGGGCGCTCACAGGTGCCCCATGGCACGCTGAGCCGGCTCTGGCTCGGTGGCATCGCCTGTATAATTAGTGAGTCAGTGGCTGGAACAAGGTGTTCTTGCCCTGGTGCGTTGAGGTGACACCTCTGCAGCTCTGGTGTGTTTGCTCTCGGCTGTAAATACTTTGTGGTTTTACAGGTTCGAGGCGCAGCCCGCGGTGCGGGTTCGGTGTTTCCGTGCTGCTGCTCCGGCAGGTGCCTGCTGAGGGGCAGATGCGAGGGCTGCTCTGCCCAGGGCAGCATCCCTTGCTTGAGTATTTGCATAGTAATTAGCTTGGTTCTTTGGTGGATTAATTCAGGACACCTCCTGGCAACTGGGTAGGGAGTCGCTGCTGGTGTCTCCTCTGGGGGAGAGGATGCGGGGAGGGGAAGGGCAGCATGGCCTGCCTTCCTTTTTTGCCCATGAGGAGCAAAACATGGCAGAGGGAGAAGCATAGAGTTGGATTCCTGGGTATTCTTGGCATCAGCAAAGGCTTGTGAGGATGGGAAGAGGGCTTCTGCCACACTGGGTGTTATGCTGGACTTGTGTTCAACCAAGGAACACAGCAAAGTCTCCTCCTAGTGCCTGCTGTGGAGCAGCATGGGTCCCAGCCTAAAAAAGCTTTGGCTGTCATTTCCTCTTCCATATGCTTCTTGATCATTGGCTTAATCCTGCAGCAGGGAGTTGCACAGGTTCCCAGCCCTTCTAGCTGCCCACCCTTCCACCACTCCACCCCCTCCTCTGCAGGGAGCAACCCGGAGTCGAGCTCCCGATGCTTGCGCTGGTTTGGGCATAGCTGGCTAATCAAGCCTTAGCTGGTGGGATGGGATGCACAGCTCTGGATGCTGCGGAGCAGGTGCAGAGCAGCAGGTGCTCACAGCTGTGCTAGAAAGCCATGGTGCTTCCCATCTCTTGTGGGCTTTGCATTTTGGGTGTTGTGCTGGGGCTTGGCCAGAGAAGGAATGGGCAGCTGCCTGCTCCTGCCCACAGCTGGAGGGGAGCAGGGGATGCTGTGGGCTCCCGTGGTGCATCCCCTGGGCTAGTAAAGCAGGTGGCCGCTGGTCCCAGCTGTGACATCGGGGCTCACACAGCATCCTGCCTGAGATCCAGCTTCCAGGACAGGCACGAGGAAAGTGTTAATCCTGCCTTGCTGGGGGAGGTCACAGCTGTGTTCAGTGGGGAGGAGAATGCCCTCCTGTGCAGCTTGGGCTGGGAGAGGTCAGCCCCGGAGGGATGAGGAGAGGAGCGGAGATGAGCTCCTACAGCCCAGCGCTGGGAGGGTGACTGCAGCGGTCTCCATGCTGTCCTTGCTGTGTTGTCCTGAGCTAGCCTGTCGGTCTGAACCCGCCTTGGACAAGGTTGTGGTCCAGTGCAGGCTCTGGCTGATGTGGAAAGCTGTGGAGTGCCCAGTGTGCCAGCAGTGTGGGCAGATGGGGTACGGGCAGCTGCCTGCCTGACCAGTCCATCACCAGCGAGCTGTGGGGTGGCCAATGCCCAGCATCCATCCCTCACCACCAGTGTGTCACCAGGGCACCCTGGGGTGCTGATGCTGCAGGTTGGCACCAGCTGTGCAGGTGTGTGCCAGGAGCACCCTTACTCTGAGTGTGAATGGGCTAGTTTGTGTGTGTGTGCCCCTTTCCCAATCTGTTGGGTGGCCTTGGGTGTGCTGGAGTCCTCTGAGCCAGGTGAGCCGAGAGGGATGCTGCTTGTGTCCCCTATCCCCTTCCTATTGGAACTGACACCAGCAGCTCCCCAGCCTATGCAAGGGGGTGGTCTGAGAGCAGCCTTGGGAGGGAGGTGATGAGCTGCCCTTGCCTGGCCTCTCCAGATGGATAGCGCTCTGTGTGAGCTTTGTTTTAGACCTGGGTCAGTTTAGACCTGAGCCTAAACCATCCTTTGGTCCCTGTGGTCTGACCTGATGCCTCTGAAATTTGGTGAGCCCTGGGAAACAGCCCAGCATACCGAACTGGGAATTGGGAGGGGGTGGAGGGATGGCTGTGAGCATCCTGGGCTGCTGTAGACAGAAGCTCATCACCCAATTGATCTAATTGTCCAGCTAATGCAGATTCTGGGACAGGAGGAAATGTGAACCACCCCGTAGACAGCCCCTGTGCCTGCGGGGCTGTCCCAGGGCAGAGGGAAGACACAAGTTATGCAGCAAGGTGTCAATGCTTCTCTCTGGGCAAGGAGTTGGGAGCAGCGAATTGCTGCTCCATCTGCAAGGGTCACACCTGACTGACACAGCTCTGAGACAGCCCAAAGCTGGGGGGGGGGGGGGCTGTGAGTTGGGTCCCGTGCACCCTCACTCCTCCTCAGTGTAACTTACAAAGCCAGGAGGCACTTGCAAAGAGGTGCATGTCCCAAACAAGTCATCCTTGTGGGGTGACAGAGGGAAAACCCCAGCCAGTCAACAGGTCAGGCTGCTCCAGCGCCAAATCTGCTGCATTCCCCTCTCTCCTCCTCCTGCCCTGCTGCAGGGAAACTCTGCTGTCCTGGCCAGACTCTTCTGTTAGTTGTATGCCCCATTAACCACCCGAAATGGGTCAGGGCTCCGGATCATGCTCAAGGTTAACAGAGGTTTTGCAGCTCGGCCGTAGGCAAGCGGGGCTCCCGTGTTCCCCATGGACCCTGCAGGTGTTGGAGCATCTGGTGACCGCGGTGGGGTGGTGATGTGATCCAGATGTTGGGGCTCTGGCTGCTCTGCGAAGGTGGATCGCTTCCTCGCTCAACGGGGCCGCATCGCTCTGGTCTGGACTTTGGTTCTGGCTCAGACCCGTTTTCCTGCTGAACTGGTTGCTTGAGAGATGTCAGGGGATGGTGGGTTGTCAAGATTTTTGGGGCCATTTTGTAATGGGTGCTGGCTCTGGGGTGGGCACCTCCACTCCAGGCCACGGTGGCTTCCAGCCCATGCCTGCTGCTGAGCCTGCCAGCAGCCCTGCATGGGGTACAGATTCATGTGAGGATGCTCCAGCACGCCTTCAGCTCTGCTCACAGAGCATCAGTGCTACCCTAAAGGTACCCAAGGGTCTTCCCCAGGCTGGGAATCAGCTTGCTGCCTGGAACTGCTCACTTCATTCCAGGGTCTGCTCAAAATTAACAGCAGAAACAATTAATTCATCCAAGCTGAGGAGGGGAACAGATCCCAAAACTGAATACCCAAACCCCAACCCCAGTTTCCCAGCAGTCCCCTTGCACATGTAACCCCAGCTATGGGGTTTACTGATGGGTTTTTTTGCCAGAGCAGAGCAAAAAAGACCCTAAACCCCACCCTGCTTCCCTTTGCAGGGCTGAAACTCAGCAGCCCTCCATGATGTTAGGATTCTCCTTTCCCTCTCTAGGATCCTCCAGGAATAACACCTTCCCTGCTCGCTGCCGCCACTCTTCCAAAGCCTGCTAATGATGGGGACCTGTTGGGATGGTTGGGTTTGGGGTTCCTCCTTCTCCTTAGCACCATTAACCCAAAAACCCAATGAGTGCAGCTAATCTGGAGGGGGAAAAGCGCCTTGGAGCCGCATGCTGTGGGAGAAGGGAGTTGGTGGAGAGGAAACCCAAGCTGGCTTGATTAACACTCGGGGTTACATGGGGACATGAGAGCAGCAGAGCAGAGACTTCCCTGCAGAAATGAGATTGTCAGATGGGAACGGATGCTTCGGGAGAAGTGTAGGCTGCTGCTGCCCTCTAGTCCAATGAGCAGCACATCTTTAATGAGGTCTGGGATTGTGTTACCTGCTGTTGAGTCTAGCTCCTCTCCAGCCAGGATCTGGTTACAGAAAAGCCCTGCTGATTTTACACACAAGGGTGGTGGATGTGGCCAGCTGGGGTTTTGCTTGGGTAGGGATGGAGTGGGGGGAAGTCTTCAAGGTGCCTCTGCCTAAGCCTGAGTGAGGGTTTGGCACCCTTCTGTACCAGGGAACCTCTGGAGAAGATGCTGTGGGGCTTTTGTACCTCATCCCTGCCTGATGTCCCTCCTGTGATTTCAGATCTGAGATACTTGCTTTGGAGGGTGAATCCCTGACTGGTGGGCTTGGCAGGGACCTCTGGAGATCATCCAGTCCCACGCCTACCAGAGCAGGGTCCCCTGGAGCAGGCTGCACAGGGCAGTGTCCAGGATCACGAGGTTGGAATGTCTCCAGAGATGGAGACTCCCCAGCCTCTCTGGGCAGCCTGACCCAGGGCTCTGCCACCCTCCCAGGGAAGAAGTTCCTCCTCATGTTCAGGTGGAACTTCCTCTAGTCCAGTTTGTGCTCACACCCTCTTGTCCTGTCCCTGGGCACCACTGAACACAGACTGACCCATCCTCCTGAGCCCACCCCTCAAGGATTTATCAGCACTGAGAGGATCAACCCTCAGTCTTCTCTAGGCTAAACAGCCCCAAGTGCCTCAGCCTCTCTACATCAGAGAGATGTTCTGGTGCTCTCAGCATCTCTGTAGCCTTTTCCTGTCCCCTCTCCAGGAGCTCCCTGTGCTCCCTGCCCTGGGGAGCCCAGCACCACACACACTTTTCCCAATGAGGCCTCCCCAGGGCAGAGCAGCAGGCAGGATGCCCCAGACTGTTGCCCTCATATAGTTGGTGTGTTGCTATAGGAATAATTTTGGATTTTTGTCTTTTAAACTTGACCACCATCTTGCTTTCCTCTCTCCTGGAGAGCTCCCAGCCCTGGAGCTTTACCAACTTTCCCAATGGGAGCTGGCTTCCCCATCACCCATGGTGCCATCCTGGGATTTGCTGCCTCTAAGGCCATAATCTTGCAAAGCAGTTTTGGGCTTTACAGGCTTTGCAGCATCTTGTTGGGTGGGTGACCCCAGGGAGCCAGATGGTGGGTGCTTCCCAGGCAGGCTGGGGATGGAGAGGAGGGATGGATTGGTGAGCTGAGGTCCTGGAGGAGATACATGCCCTCATGTCTTCTGTGGGTGCTCTGAATGCCTGGCCTCTTCTTTCAAGCCTTTCTCTGCTGCTTCTGCTGGTGGTGATCATCTCGTGCTGGGTCAGCTTCCACCAGACACATCTGTGAACACATTCCAAATCCCTCCCTATCCTTGTTTCTCTTACTGGTGGCCAGACTCCAGTTTGGCAAAATCATTAGGCCGTGCCCATCACCATGCACATCTGCCTCTCATGATGCTGCCTGGTGACACCATGGCCAATCCTTGCTCCACTCCAGGGTCTCAGCTACCAGGTGGGGACAAGCTCTATGGGTGTGCAACCATCCCATGGTGACTTCTGTCCCCAGGGGCACATGAAGGTGCTGGGCTCTGCCTTGCTGTGGGTCAGCACAGTGATGTCCAGGCACGTAAGCCTGGAGAGCCACCTGCCCATATTTTGGGGGGAAAAGGCACCAAAATAGTCCCATGACACTTAAATGCTGATGGGTTGGTGGGAGCTGCAGGTGGAGAGTGGGGAGGGGACAACTTCAATTAGATGTAGAAGGGGCTGATTTGGCTTGAGGTAGCCATGGGGGAGATGGCTCATGGCCCGGGGGCCTGAACAGCTCCATGTGTTTGAGAAGGTGCTGTGGCTGAAGCTCAGGGGGTCTTTGCTCAGTTTCTAAAGGGGGAAAACCCAACATCAAAGTGCAGCTGGGCTCCACATGGTTCTGGAAGCTGCAGGAGAAGATCCTGTCAGTAGGATGGCCGAGCCTGTGGTGATGGGCAGGACTTGCTCCTGATTTTCTGCTTGCCTGGGCTTGTGGGACATGGTGGGAGTTGATCCTTATGGCACGAGGTAGGGAGCAAGGGGATGGCACCTTGGGATCAAAGTAGGATACTATCCCCAAAATACAGCTGGACTGATGCCACTCCATGGAAACCTCTGGAGCTTTATTGTGGTGCTGCAAACCCAGAGCCTGTCCCCACATCCTGCACGTTGTCCAGCTCCATGGTGGGTGGGTGGCACCTGGTTCTGGGTGGGGGTTTGGGGCTCTTTACCACCTGAGCTGACCCACTGCTGTGGTTCTCCTGGTCCTGCTGGTGCTTTCCTGTCCTGGCTACAAACACCTTCCCCGAGATGTCCTGGCATGGTGGTGGCTTGTGGTGGCCTGTGTAGGAGAGCCGGTCTTCCACTGGCTGTAGCAGACCTCTGGTGGGACCAGCTGCCTCTCCTTGCTGGAGATGTGCTGTCATGGAGCTCGGAGAGATGGGGTTGGGGCTGGGGCTGGTGGGATTTCTCCAGCCAGCCAGGTGTCTGTGGGAAGCTCCCAGAAGGTGCCCCAGCCATGGCTTGGCTGCCACCACCATGCTCCCCAGGAGCACCTCTGGTGCCGCACCCCAGCTCAGGCTGGTGGAGCTTCCCAGCCAGGCCCCCAGCCAGGCTCTGCCTCTCCCTGGGCAGATGGTACCGGTGCTGGCCAGGCACCAGCCGAGCCGACCCTGGGCCATGGGCGTCCTTCCCAGTGACAGCTCTGGCTGATGGATGGCTTTTGTGGCTCGCCAGCGCCGTGTTCCTGGTTCACCGTGTTCCCTCTGAAGGTGATTATTAACACGGTTATCGCCGCTGCTCTTTACGACTTCCTCTTCTCGAGGGAACATCATCCATCCATCCATCCATCCCAGATCAGCTCCCATGTGCAGGCTATGCCCTTTCCCAACTGATATCCATGCTCCATCCTCTGCTCATCCCTGCTCCGGGAAGCTGAAATCCTTGGGTGCAGGGGTCCAGCTGCTCCTTTCAGGGGGTCGATCCCCCCTTGGTGGGGATGGTATCTGCTGGAAGATGCCATCAGGCCCTAGGATGTGCTGAGTAGGTGCTTCTAGGAAATTCTTTGTGCCCTTTTTCTGTGAAACCCCAAAGCGTTGCAGTGCTGCCGGGAGGAGCTGCGCTTCCTCCCCTTTGCCTGTGTGTGAGGGTTAGTCCTTGGGGCTGGGCTTTCTCTGGAGCTTTCCTCCTGCATCCAAGGAAGACTCTGGTGTTTTCACATCCATGGCCCCTGCTTGTGCAACCCCTCAGGGTCAGGGCGCTGAGCTGACATCCCCGGAGCTTGATGCCTGTGCTGGGGCTGACTGCCAGCTCATGGGGGGCTCCTGACCCCCTCAAGCATCTCGGGGAAGGTGGCTGGGCTTGTTTTTGCCACGGCTGCGCTGTAACAAGCTCCTGGCTTCATTAGTCCCACTGGCTGCAAGCAGCATCTGCTGCCTGGCTTTGCGGGGTGGATAAGGCATCTGGGTGTCTTTCAGTGGCGGTGATGGGGAGGGCTGCAGGTCCCCGCACTGAGTTAACTCCCAGCTGCTCTGGTGCCTTTGGGTGTCCCCAGTACAGATCACTGGAGCTGGCACCTGCTCCTGAGAAACGGGCTTTAATTCAGGATCTGGGAGCGCATCTGCAGTGGTCTCTGGGCTCCTTGTTGCCTCTCCTTGGCTGCTCTGGGTGGAAAATTAGATTATTTCTTTCCCCCCCCCCTTTTCTTTGGTTTCCATGCAAGGTTTCTCCCTGCGTGGAGGTGATGGTGTGTGAGGCTTCAGAAGCACTTGGCTAATCCGCTGTAATTCACACCATCTGGCATGGGGAGGGGGTCAGGTCATTCCTGTACCCCCTGCGGTGATGGGCATCCCCCCGCTCTGCCTTCTGCTGTGGTCCACAGGTCCCTCTGGGGCGATGCTGGGGGTCTGCCTGGCCCCCCCCCTGTAGCTGCTGCTGGAGGGCCAGGAATGCAGCGCGTCATCTGAGGCTGCAGGAGCTGTCAGCATCCTGGCTGGTAATCTTTCTCCAGTTGCTCATGCTGGCTGTGCCGTGCGAGTGGCCCTGGGGGGCAGAGGGTGTCCCTACCTTGGCTCAAATCCTGCCCACCCCCTCCCCAGGCTTCTTGGGTGGGAGTGTGGATTTGGGGATGGCATTAGGGTCATCCCTGAAGGCATCTCCCTGGGGTTAGTTTCATTCTGTTTGATTTAATTAGGTTTGTGGCTTCCCAAAACCAAGTGCTGAGGACCAGCAGCATCACCAGAGTGCTGCCATCTCCTGCACCCAGGCATGGGGGCGCCACTCCAGGGGGGCTCCGTGGGGAGCAGGGACACCCCCTCACTGGCACAGCATGCTGCTGTACCAGCTGCGGGCTGGGGTGCGGTTTCCTGTTGACAGTGATGCCACCAGCATTGGTGGGGTGAGGGCTGCCAGTGCCCCTGCCCAGCCCCGCTTCGGTGGCAAGACCTGGGGTGCAGGTGATGGGTGGTCAGTGCTGGCTGATGGACAGGGTGGCTCAGCTGCTGCGGGCACGGGTGCTCTCGTCCTTCCCTTCCTCCCTCCTTAGCACCCTGCCAAGAATTTGTTCCCTCTTGCCTGGGGTGACATCACCCCTTTATCGCTCATCGCTCCTCACTCCATGTGTGCGGTATCCGGGAGGTGTTGGCTACCAGGCCCTGCCCTGCCTGCATGGGCTTGATGATTCCTCCTGCCTGGATCTGCCCCGTGCAGGGGACACCCCTCTTCCCTCCCAGTCACTTTTGGGGTGTCCCATCCCCTCTGATGCCACCTCATCTGCAGGGTCCCCATGGTGCTTCCAGGATGGAGCCAGGATGCCCATCCCCAAGCAGCTGAGCCAGGATTCATCCCTCGGGTGCCATCCCAGCAGAGTGTCCCCGTGGTGCAGCTGGGCTGGACCCTGTCCCACACCTGGCAGAGCTGGATTGGAGGCAGTGGCGGTGAATCCTGCTGGGTCCAGAAGGCACCACCTCCGAGCGAAATGTCAGCCGTGTTTAGCTTGGCATCCCGGGCAGGATTTGAGCCGGAGCCTATGGAAACAAGCAGCTCAGCGTGTTAATCCGCTCGGCCTCGGTGCCCCGGCTCCCCTCCAACTGACAGTGTTCTTGAGCCTGGTGCTGTCCCAGTACTGGGAGGCTGGTGACAGCAGTGGCAGTCACTTCTTGGTGAGGCACTGTGGGCAGGCTGGTGGGACATGCAGCCCAGGAGCTCTGCACAGGATGTGGGATTGATAGCCTGGGATTTAGGGAGCAGTGGTTGGGCTGTAAGGGGCATGCAGGGCACCCAGGCAATGACCCGCATGGCTGGGATGGGGATGGTGCTGCACTGGGTGTCTGACCCAGCTGATGTGGCAGGGGATGGAGTGTCCTCAAAAGATGCCAGGTACCCAGGCGCCCCTGGGGCTGCCCTTGCTGCCAGGCATAACCCTGGGGCAGCCACTCTATCGGTGGGATGCTCCAGCTGCAGCAACCCCTCTCCAGTTCCCACACCAGGGTCCTGCGATGGAGAGGTGGCTGCACAGGGAGCTGAGCTGCACTCCTGCCCACTGAGGTCTCGCAGGTCCATGCTGGTCCTCTCCTGTTGCGTGTGGCTGGGGATGAGGATGCACAGCTTGTAGCTCCATGGCTCAGGGGTGAGGATGCACGGCTTAGGTAGGGGGGAGTCCCTCCTACATCGCATGGGGGTGAGCACCATGGACCCGTCCCACAGGCCCTCCATCACGTACCGTGCTGGGCATGGGAGGGAAGGGGGTGACGGTGGTTTGGGCAGCTCCTGGGTGGTAGCCACATTATCGCCCAGCTCAGCTCAGCTTGGCAAACTGCGGCGCTGATGCTGAGCACGTGCCTGCGTGCCACAGCTGGGGTGCTGGCTGCAGGAGCAGCGCAGATCCCTGAGGCAGCAGAAAGACAGCGCTGTGCCATGCCTGACTCACCCCAAAGAAATGTGCCAGCACCAAACCGGGACTGTGGCTTCAGTCGGTGGCACCTGAGCCCCGCCTGGCACCCAGCAGCGGTGAGGAAGCATGGCCAGTGAGGGGCATCTCTGGGCAGCGGGTCCGCGATGCTGCGTGATGGGTCCTCTTCGCCCTCCCTGAGTGGGTGGGACACCAGCGGCAATGCCAGGGGCCAAACCTTTTCCTGCTTGCTCACGATAGGTAAAACTGGGGCTTGTGCTGAAATCCATGTGGAAGCTGGCGTATCCTGCTCTCTGGGGAGCTCCTGGAGCGTCTGCAAAGTCCTTGGGACAGGCTGCCCACCCGCTGCTCCGGGAAAAGGCCAACCGACCCCCAGAGTGGTGTTTGCTACCGCTGCAGAGCTCTGCTGGATTTTGCAACCGGGGCTCAGGCTCTGCTCCTGCTGCAGCAGAAGCCTCCAGCTGCTGGCCCGGGGCCCACGCTGGGGGATGCGATGGGGGGGTTCAAGCCGCCTGCCTTCCTCCGCCGCACTCCCTGCGCTCGGCTTCTCCTGTGCTTGGTCCGACTGTGGTCTGTCCCACCGGCACAGATGCAAAACTGGTTGGCAAGCTGGAAGCCGGGGTCGGGGAGGGAGCTGGCGCCGGCATCTCCTCGTGATGCCGCATCCTTGGACGGCGGCATACCCAGCACCAGCCTCGCTGGGGCTGCGCAGACTGGTCGGCTCCAGCGCTCCCGGCGGGGTTGAGCCAGTGGTGAGGGCTCCCGAGCCAGCCCTGGTGTGGCCGGCAGCTTGAATGCTGGTAGCCACGGGAAGCGAGCACAGTCCTGGGCGAGCTGCCGTGCTTTGGGGCCACGTGTTGTGGTCCCAGGAGGGTTTAATTGTCCTTCCTTCTGCTCTTGGCCAGGCCTGAGCAAGGCGGCTGGGAAGCCGAGCAGCGCCGGAGACCTTAAATAACACCAGAGCATCCTCGCCCTCCTGGCCTGGGCCTCCTGCCAGCCTCCCAGGAGGTGTTGGGTTTTTTTGGGATTTTTTTTTTTTTCTTTCCTTGTGTGTGAATAAATTAAAACTTCCGAAACGAACCCTCCGACCGCCCTGCTCCTCTAGTGCAAACCAAAACCTGCCTGGCTCAGACAGCACCCAGCCCTGTTTGCTCTCTTCCTTGCCAGGCTTGCCTGAAACAAGCCAGCAAATCTGCTTCTCTCTCTCTCTCTTTTGGGTTTTTTTGGGATGTTTCCTGGTGTTTTGAGGCTCAGGAGGTGAGGGGGAGCTTCGTGTTTAGACTGGAAGCATTCTCTTGCCAGCTGGGGCGGGAGCAGCGCAGGTAACTATGTCCTGGCAGTGGCAGCAGGCAGGGAGCTGGCTGCAGCGTGGTGACGCTGTGGCTGCGAGCACTTTTCATTTTAAACCTTATCTTTATTGCAGTTTTCTCCTGCCCTGTTGGGAAAAGGCGAAATGCACCTTATCTGGCCAGCTGCTGGCAGCACGGTCTGTTCCCAGAGCGGGGAGAGGCGGATGTGCTGTGCCGGCACCTTCAGCAGCATCCCCTGTGGCACCAGGGGCGATGCCGGGGTGATGCTGAGCCAACCTGGTGTGCACCCATGGTGGGTGCTGGGTGTTCGGTGGCTCAGCTGGGAAAAGGTGGGGGGGAGGGGGGTGTCTCTGCAGCCCCTTCCTGCCAGCTGAGCACCTCTGGGTGTGTTATTGCTCCGGCCTCCGGCTTTATTATGGCTTTCTGATGCAGCAGTAAGTAAAGCTGAGCTGGGAACTGACCAGCGGATGCTAAGCCGAGGATGGCTTAGCTGACACCCCAAGAGCTGATAGCATCCTGATCCCAGCCTGAGGGTGCAGGAGCTGAGGGGACACCTGGTCCCTGTGTCCACCCCAGGGCTGGCAGGAAGGGTGCTGGGAGGGGTCCAGGGTCTTGGGGGACCCGTGGAGTGAGTGGCAGTGCCCATGGCCACCATTGCATCCATCCTGCTGCAGGTGCTGGGTAGGGCCCTCTCAGGGATGTCCTAAGGAGCACCCAAAGGGGCCAGACAGGAGGGTGCAGGGGCCACGGGGCTGGCCCTGTAGTGCCCCCCATTACCATGCCTGGGCAGCAGCAGTATCACTCCAAGCTGTTCGCACTGCTGTTGGCCCTGGGAACAGCCTGTACTGTTTGTGTCCTGTCCCAGTTGCTCTGCCCCGGCCGCTGGTTCTGCCAGTGCCCTGCAACACCCAGGTCCCAATCCAGGCTGTCCCTCAGCCACCATGGCAGTGGGTGATAGTGTCACCGGCTGCATCCCAGCTCAAGCTGAGGTGGTGATGAGGCTGGGACTGAGCATGGCAGAGCACTCAGTGCTCCTTGGCATGGGACATGCCTGTTGGATGCTCCCTGGAATGATGCAGGGTGCTGGAGTAGATCGAGATCCCTCTTTTGTCCCTCCCCTGGGCAGTCCAGCTGGGTGAGGGGTGCTTGCCCGCTGTTTCTAGGAGGAGAAAAGCATTGAGGGGAAGGTGGCATCACCCATGCAGCGTGTACCAGCCCCCCGAGGTGCCCAAAGGAGCTTTTGGAGGACATTTCAGGCAGGGCGGATGGCTCCAGCCCCTCATTTCTGCTGGGCTCTGGGCCATGTCAGTGCCTCTCTGCACCGTACCCACACGTTTACCTGCACCTCGCATTAGAGAGGCGCTTGGGGCGATGGGGTTGCAGATAAGCGAGTGTTTTCTTCCTCCTGTGTGAAAGAGGAGAGAAAACAGCAGCTCCTCAACCTGCCAGTGCCCCAGGGCAAGGTCACGTCCCCACAGTCCTGGAGCCGAAGTGGCCAGCCCCCAGTGCCGCAGGGATTTTGGTTCCTGGGAATGGAAAAGCAGAGATTGGGGGGTGGGGGGGGGGGGGGGGGGAGTGGGGCGGGGCTGGGGACAGCTGGTGTCTGTCACCAGTCACCACAGGGCTCTTCTCGGCTCTCACAGGCTGTGACTCGGGCTTCGGGCAGGCAACAGCACGGCACTTGGATGCCATGGGCTTTCAGGTGTTCGCCAGTGTGCTGGACCCGCAGGGGCCTGGTGCCCAGGAGCTGCGCAAAAGCTGCTCGTCCAGGCTGACGCTGCTGCAGATGGACCTGACGAAGCCAGAGGATATCCAGCGCGTCCTACAGCACATCCAGGCCCACACCAACAGCACAGGTAGGAGCCCTCAGGACCCCACACAGCTCCCCATGACCTCAGCTTGCAGCCTCCATGTGCCCCCCCCCCCCAAGAGCTTCATCCCTGCTGACAGCCTCTGTGAACCGGGCTGGTTCCCCCAGAGGACTGCCCAGGATCCAGGAAGCAGCTGGGATCCCTGGGGTGGGGGTTACCCCATTGGGGTTACCTCTTCAAGCATCCCATCCTCGCAGGGCTCTGGGGTCTGGTGAACAACGCTGGCTTCAACGACACCATCGCCGACGCGGAGCTCTCGCCGCTGGGCAAGTTTCGCACTTGCATGGAGGTGAACTTCTTCGGTTCGCTGGAGCTCACCAAGGGGCTGCTGCCCCTGCTCCGCTCTGCTGGTGGCCGCATCGTCACTGTGAGCAGCCCTGCGGGTGAGCAGACTGCCTCCAGCGTGGCCCACCAGCCCCCCAGCACGCTGAGGGGTCAAGCATCTCCGTGGTGTGGCATGGCTCTGGCTCTGCTCCCCCAACCAGCCACATCAGGCTGGCACCCTCAGCTCCTTTGTGGCGGGGAGCACAGCCCTACGCAAAGTCCCTGCCTGCCTCCAGCCACACAGGCCCCTGAGCCTGCTGACTCATCCTTTCTCTCCTGCAAGGTGACCTGCCTTTCCCCTGCCTGGCAGCCTATGGGACCTCGAAGGCGGCCCTCAGCCTGCTCATGGACACCTTCCGCAGCGAGCTCCAGCCCTGGGGCGTCAAAGTCAGCCTGGTCCTGCCTGGCTACTACAAAACAGGTAAGAGGGTCAACACCCTGAGGAGGCAGGAGACAAAGCAGTGGCAGATGGGGCAGGATGCATCTTTTGAGCATCCCAGGCTATCTCCCTGGGGACAGTGATGGTCCCGTGGCCTTTGGGGCCCAGCTGGTGAGGGGCACAGGGTGAAGCCCTGCCAGCAGATTCTCTGCCCTGGGGGCTGTGGCAGCTCTGCCCCGGCTGCTGGCAGGATCCCAGACCTCTGCTCCATCCCTGGGCTACGAAGAGCCAGCATGGTGCTGCCATCGCGCTTCCTCCATGGCAGATCTCTGCCAGGGTTTCAGCAGGACCTTCCCAGGAGGGGACTGGGTGCTGAGGGTGGGGGGCGGGGGGAAACACAACTGACCTGGTGGGGGGGGCGCGTCCTTACAGGGACAACATGCGACCCTGCCTTCTGGAACCTGCAGAAGCAGCAGCTGGTGGCCAGCCTGCCCCGGGAACTGCTGCAGGCATACGGGGAGGACTATGTGGAGGAGATCAACCGCCAGTTCATCCAGTTCATGAAGGTGGCAGTGGAGGATCTCAGCGCGGTGGTGAACAGCATCACGGACGGGCTCCTGGCTGCCAACCCAGCCGTGCGCTACTACCCAGGGCAGGGCCTTGGGCTCATGTATTTCATACACCGCTACCTGCCCTATTTTGTCCGAGACTTGTTCTTAAGAGGATTTTTCATCAACCCCAAGCTGCCCCAAGCACTGCGGCGAGAGCACGCTGCCAAGAAGGCCTGACCTCGGCCCGCATGCGGTCACGGGGCGGGAATAAGCCTTCTCCCAGGATTTCCAGGCACACCAGCCCCCAAGCGCATGTGCGGCCATCAGCATCGCCCCCCTGCTCCGCAGGGGAACAACGGGCACTAGATGTGAAAAACCAAATTGCTTTCCCAAATCAGGCAGATCTATTTTCTATTGTGCAAGAATCAATGTTTTCTAGAGACCTCATTTTTGTATTTTTTCTACCCGTGCATCCTCAGAGGGGGCCGTCCCTGCCTGCCTCAGCAGCTCTGCACCACGCACTGGGATGGACCTTGGGTGTTTCTCAGCCACACAGCCTCTTCCTCACTGCTGTGGGAGCAGGAAACATTGGGCTCCAGCGGCTCATGGCTGGGTCAGGCTGCTGCCAGGCCAGCCCTCACCTCCCCCTTCGTTACATGCTCTGCATGCTCCCAGGGAGGGCAGGGGCCGGGCTGCAGTGCTCCTCACGAGATGAACTACATGATTGTCACTTTTTAAATAAATCTCTTCTTGATACACCACGGGGCTCTGGCAGTCTCTTTCTGTGATGCATGGGCAGGGAGGTACAGGAGGCGTAGGGGTACAGCTCCTGTGCATTCAGCACCCAGAGCTTAGGCCAGAGCGTGAATGTCCAGAGGCCCTGGGCTTTGAGGGCACAGCATGGGGTAGAAGCCAGAGCCCCAAGTCGTGCAGGAATCACCCAGGCTGCACAACTACAGGTACCAAAGAACCAGGGTAAGAGGCCCTGTGGCTGACAGGGGCTCCTCTGGGCTAGGGAAGCATACACCTGAGTAAGCAGGGGGCGTGCAGTGCAGGAGGCAGGTATTTATTGGTGTGGAGAGGAGGGGACCACGGGGTAACAAACACCGCAAGCCAGGACAGAGCCGCTCTCCCCCCATCCCTCCCAGCAGCAGCACCAAGCACAATTCCCACCAGCAAGGCTTCTCCGCTGTCCCACCAGCACAGGGAACCCTCCAGATCTTGAGTGCAAGTAGGAACAAGCCTGAACAGGGAGCAGCAAGGAGCAGGGCTGCCATATCATGCCCCAGGCTTGGCTCCTACCCCCTAACCACAGACAAGCAGGGTCCAGCCAGGGCCAGGGACATTTCTACCACCAGCCACCCTCCCTGCTCCTGAGGGTGACAGAGACGAGCCAGATCTGAGGGGTGTCCTGCCCCAGGGCCACCTGTGCCTGTTCCACCTTACAGCAGCACCCACTGAGATGCCTGGTGGAGGGGGAAGAGGCTGCACCCGCCTGGATGGCTACCCCAGCGGTGTACAGCACCATACACAGAACCAAACAGAACCCTGGCTCACACATGGCTGTGACACTGGGGCTTCAGGGGAGGAAGGAGCTGAGCCATCTTAGGGAGCCCTTTCACGCTGTGGGGCAGGAGGGAGGCTGACTAGAGCTGCTCCTGAGCACATGGTGAGGTGGCAGCAGTGCAGATGCCGCTGGAGAGGGGAGGAGCATGCTCCAAAACCGCTCTGGCTCTGCCCTGGCTGTCCCAGCCCTGGTCAGGGCTGCTGGGTCTCTCCCAGGTCAGGGTTAGCTACAGGGGGATGCAGGGATTGCACAGCAGCATGGGCTACGCTACAACTCACACCAGAACTAAACCTCACAGGAACAACACTGACTAGGAGGTGTGCAGAGTGCTGACAGAGGAGCCCCAGCCTCTGCAGCAGCAGGAACCCCTTGGAGGTGGCAAACCCTCCCTCCCCCCTCAGCTGGTGCTTGCTCTACGAGCGTAAGCGCATACAGCAGATTAGTACAGTAACACAGGGACTATTACACAACTGGAGGTGGCCTGCACGCTACACAGGGCCAGGCCTGTGCCACTGGTCCCTCCAGACCCCTCACAGCACACACAAACTTCAGCTCGTGAATAATTTAACTAGCAACTGTACAGGTTCCTCATCTGAGCCAGTTCCACAGATGGGACATCCCTGGAGCCTGGATAAGGGGTAACTCAGGGAGTTAGACAGGGGTCCCTCCGGACTCCAGGGGCAGGAGGGTCGGAGAGTAGCCGGAGCAGGGTTAGAAGATGGGAATGTAGTTGTCGATCTTGGTCCTGTGCCGCTGGGCAATGCACTCTGCGATCCACACGATGTTGCGGCACTCCTGCTCCTTCAGCTTCACGAAGGCATAGAAGACTCCAAAGTGGAATTGGTTGAGGAAGGCCAGCTTGTTCAGCTTCACCTGGTGAAAGCCCAGAGGAGGACACATCACTTTGACCAGATCCATCTGAGGTGGACAAGGTAGCCTGGGACCCATGACTGCAGCAGGCTGGAGGGCTCAGTGCAGGCATCCCGCTCCGCATCTCTCCCACACTCCTCAGAGCAGTTCTAACCCACAGCACACAGCCCAGGACAGGCTCTGACACTCAAAAATCCTCCTTTCTCACATAACTGCACTCTGGTTCAGCTATCAATGTACCGAACATCCACTGACAGCCCCAAAACTCCCACACCACTCTGATCTATCTGGGTGAGAACACGGACCAAGTAGCATGCTGGGCAGCCCTTCCCTCACTAGAACAGAGGGCCAGCATTCTCCTCCTTCCCCCCAACTCTGGTCCTCCACAGCGCAGCAAACAAGCCTGCTACTACCCCAAGCATTGCTTATGGCACAGGCAGAAACATGCCAGGAAGCATCTTGGGGCACACTCACCTCATGCTCAAAGAACCGGTCTTCAAGAGTCTTGTCTCCAGGGTTGCTGCCGGCCCCTTCAAATAGCAGCTTGTACTCCTGCAGGAAGACATTACAGGAGGATAGAGCCCAAAGCCCTAAATCCCTGCGACTAAACCCCCTAGGCCTGGAGACATGGCACACCACTTCTCCCTGAAGACACATTTCCACCCCCAGCAGCCAAAAAGAGAAACTGTCAGTACTGCCCCACCAATACCTCATGGGTTTGGTGGTGAGGGCAGCCCCCACACCCTGGGATGGGGCATACCAGACACAAGCTCCCCCAGATCCCCAAGAAGCTCTGATCCAGAGCAGGTCCTCACACCAGCCCTCACCCTGAAGCACTCACAGGGTAGTAGTCAGCAACGTTTTTCACTTGTTCGTAGTCATCTGCTCTGGCCAGCTGAGCCAGGCCCTCAGGGTAGAGTTTGCCACAGTGCGGGAACAGCTTTGCTCGGTCCTCCTTGGACAGCTCAGTACCAAATGAGTTAATGGTGATAATGAAGGCCCTCCGGTCCGCTTCGAACTGCAGGAGAAGAGTGGTCCACCTTGGGATGCAGCATCCTTACCAGAGGCCAGCAGATACCAATGCTGCTCTGAACACAGCCACGTCAAAGGGCAGCACAAGCAAGCTGCCTGGGACACATACAGCTACCCAGTGCTCAGCCAGGGCAGGCTACTGGTGCTGGCTCCCAGTATGCCCAGCAGCCAATGCCTGGGCAGCAGTCAGGTGAGGAAGCTCCCAACCCATGCATAAACAAAATTACTGACAGCACCCTGCTCAGGCCCTGGTGCCTCTCTTACCCACCACCCCCAAGCCCTGCACAGCCCCCTGCTAGCCTCAGCACAGAGATGGGCTGTGCTCTGGACAGCTCTAGTGGTTCTCCAGGCCATTATCCACACGAGAGGATGAAGAAGTTGCCATGAAGGCAACAGACATATCAGCATCTGGCAAAATAAAGACTGGAGAACCAGACCTGTCCGGAGTGATGTGCAGGCAGTGTTTTCCCAGATCTCCCAGTAAGCAGGCAAAGTGTCCACAGGGACATGGACAAATACCTTTAACGTCCTTTAATGCTGGCAGACAGGCTGGGCCCAAGCAGAAAGCAGTGAATATCACAGCCACATCACCCAGCTACAGGGGTTTCTGACCTACCTCCAGGATCGGGCACATGGCATCTGCTGTGGTACCTCCCAGCACCTTGCAGAACTTGTAGAAGGACTCCAGGTAAGCCTGGAAGAGAGATGGCAGATGAGCACATCTTCTACACAGCTCCATCTACTGCCCCACAGGGTCATTTGGTAGGGGACGAACAGCAAGCAGGGCTACTGCTCCTTGGCGCTTTATAACCCAGCACGGGCACTCTGACCCCACGTGAACTCGGATGCCAAACACACGAGGGACAGTGCTGCTTCCAGAGCTGGAGACATGAAGGGTGGTGGTTGGGTTTGCTCAAGCGACCGCATGAGTTTACTGCGAGCAAGATCCCCAGGCAACAAGGTTAAAGTCTATTTTGCTCTGTTGAGTCGTCTAACTCCAAAGCATTTAGCTGAAGTTTCACATGGTTTCCTGACCCCACTCTGGCCTCCACAAACATGCCAAGCCACACAACTGTAGCTGCAAGACCTACGCTCAGAAAGTACCGCTGTGTAAGCAGAGTCAAGAGATGAGACGGGACATCTGCGAAGGAAGCTGGCCATGCTCTGTAATTCTCTATTCACACTGCAGCCGCTTGGTCTACATCCCAACTGGAGCACTGCAGGAAACATACAAGGCTAGGCACAGCTACGCTGCCTCCAGGAAACATAATCCTTCACAGAGATGTACCGTAATCCAGCTGGAAGATGACTGTGTCTCCCAGGGGGAGTCCATGAAGACAGTGCATGGCTAAAAGCACTGTTCAGCAAAAACACTCTCAGAATAAGCCATCATGTGACAAAATACCTCCCTAGATGGAAAGCTGCGACCAGAATCACTTAAAAGGGATGGAATAAAATGATGCTGAGACATCACAAACCTCTGCTTTGTCCCAACTCCAGGTCTGAAGATGGACCAAGGAGTTGGACACCCTCAGCCTCTGCACTAGGAAAGCACCTGGACTACCGTGCCCTGCAAATATTTGTTGCCACACAGTGCAAGAGCATCACCCATCAGAGAAAGGTTGCCCCCAGCGCTGTTCCAGTACAGGAGAGCACAGACAGAGCACCAGTCTGCAGTTACCACAGGAACAAAGACCTGGGTAACAGAACCCCTCCAGAGATGACAGCTATTTACAGGAGCTCTTCAGTATCCCAAAACCTCCACCTCAGAAGCAGTCCCTCTGCATTTCATAAACCTCAACAGACTTCTACTTCCCCAAACCCACTCATTCTGCCACCTGCCAGCTTCATTTGTCCGTTACATCCAGCTTGAAGGGAGACCTGTGGCCTCTCCACCCACGTTGACTTCTCCAACACTAACTGTGGTTACCACCACAGCTCTGATTCACTCCTCTTCCAGGTGAGAATTCCCAACTGGTTTTGCAGTTTCCCACAGAGAGGTCACTGTCCCCAAACCTTTAATCGTGTCCTCAGCAGCAACTTGTGCTGTTCATATCAGAGAGGAGAGAGGAGAGCAGCGAGACAGCGTTCAGGACAAATGCCCCCCAGATGTTAGGAACAGATCACCTTGTAGAGACATGCTTGTTTAGGTCAATCATAACCCAGGATTTCATTTAGCAGCAGAAAGGATGCCTCTCCTATGCACTGCTCCATGTTTATTGATTTGCCTGCTATATTTTATTGTCCAGCCACAAAGCTCCTTCAGCTGGTTCCCAACAAGAAGGACACCAAAGGCCAACAGTCAGCTTCACACTAACATATCCATTAAAGATGGGGGAAAAAAGGGAGCAAGCATGGAAGGAAAAGCCAGCATGCCTCCATTGTAAGACTCCACTGCTGACCACCCCCTACACCAAGAGCTGACCACTTAGTTTAGCCTCTGCTCCCTATCTTAACCATATTTCCATTCAAGAGCCTTCTCATTTACGATGGCTAACATGGAACCTTGTAATTGCTTTCTCCCTGTGAATCCTGCTCAAACCTTCTGTCTACACGCTTAGAGACTCCTTTGAAAAAACTTTCCTGGGAGGTAGTGCTTCCCCTTCTCATGCCAACTCCTCCTGAGCACAGGCATCTGCTACCTTTGAGCGATTTTGTGCAGATTTCAGACCTGATTTCATTTCCCTCATGTGCCTGTGAAGGCCATTTGCATTGCATGACACATTTTTCCAGCCCTCGGGGGAGAGAGGTGGCTTCAAGTGAGAGCCTGGAAGCAGCAGTTACCTTTTCCACCCTTGCATCCCTGTGCTTTGATACCGACAGAGCTTCTGTGCTCCCTGGGAACTGCTCTTTAACAAGAGCCTGCCCCAGCACACACCAAGGATGCATGCATCTACACTTCAATTTGGGGGGCGGGGGTGGGGCAGCTGGAAAGAGCAGAACGCAAAGCAGCATCCATCCTCAAAAGGGAGATGGGAACAGAGGTGGCAGCTGGGACCCAAGGAGACAGCACCCTGCAAGCTGCTCACCCCATGCTTACTCTGCTCCCTGCCTCATCTCAGAGGTCTGCACCTGTGAAGGTGCAGGTATTTATGCGTACAGGCATACCTCCTCTGTTACAGCACGAGACCAGTACACGCCAGAGGCCACAAGCACTGGGCATGACTGCGACACGCAGCTCCTTCTCCCCTCCCTTTGCCTTCTTCCCTTCACGCCTGACCTGTTCTCCACCTCTCCAAACAGGCTATGGCCTCCTTGGGAAGCAGAGGTCACGCTGACACCAGGCCGGCCGTGACTGGCCAAAACAAGGTTGGCAGATACAATCTGCATCCCACCCTTTATCCAGAGAGTTCAGATGGAGCGATAGCCACAGCCTGCACATAAACACACACTTTAATACCACTAGCTCAAACCAGACAAGGCCTGCAGAGGAGACCACAGCTCCCCACGCGGGCTCAGGACAAGGAGATCCTTAGCCCCTCCACATCCTCGTGCTCCCCAGCACACAGGATTCATCTGCTCCAGCTGCACCTTTTACATTGCTCTACCAGGAGCATCTAACTCCAACCACAGTCACTGAAGGCTTGAGCAGACTGTTAGAGGCTCTTTTGAAAGAGCTCAAGGCAAAAAGCCAAGCCTATGGAAGTCCTTCAACCAACTTTAGGATCAAGCTGGTTCAGCCCTTGGAATGCCTGCCTGGGGACTGAGGAAATTTATTCAGAATAAAGGCAGGACCTCAAAAAACTCCCCATAACTCTCCTGCTCAGACTTGACAGCTCCAAAAGAAGCCACTCTGCCTAGCTCCAGTATCCTGACTCTGCAGTGCCAGGTGACCACAGGTCAGGCCCTTCCAACAGCATCAACTTCACTTTCCAGCAGATGCAACCAGATCTTGGTCACATTCACTCTATCAGCGCTACAGGGAAGAAATCAGGAGAGAAAATCTACTTTTAAAAACTACTCTTAAGAGGAAAACATAGGAATAAATAGGGAAGTTAACATCTCTTCACCTTCCAAGGGACTCATTTACCTTATACAGCGTGTTTCGAATTATTTCGATGTTCATTTCATCCAGGTCCTGTTCAGATATGCAGTCTTGGAAGAAAGCAGCTGAAACAGAGCCACAGACAGGGTTAGCGTTACCCTAACCAGACCCATGCCTGGCATTTTCCAGAGTCCTCAACAATACCAGGCAGAAGCACACCCTATTTTGAGCCTGTCCCTCCCAGGCATGACCCTTATCTTCAGTGGCCACCAAACTGCCATGACTCAAAACCTCAGGCTCCACCATGGCTCTTGAGGCCACAATAATTTTGGGGGGCTTTCACACCAGCCTATTCTCAGCAGAAATTCTCAGCTCTAGCCCCCAGCATCAGTGCCAGGGCACCCTGTATTTAAAAACAAGCAAAACCCAAACTGTTCCCAGATGCAGGCACTTGGAGGTGACAAGACAGCTTCCAAATTGCCTCCTACAGCATGGCAGCAGTGCATAAACATCTGTGAGAGAGCAGCTACTGAGTCCAGAGGACGCTAGTGCTGTGCTTCTCCCTCATCCTCCAATTCCTTAGTCAGATTAAGGAGGCATGGGGGTGCTGCAGCTCCCACAACCTGTGACGCTCCATGTTTGGGAGCCAGGAGCCATTTCCTCTAGTTAGGTCCATCAGTCCCATTTTCCAACTCCTTCTGAGGCCTTTTATTTCTCCAGCTGGAGCCAAGTACCAGCAGATAGGGTGAACTAGGGCATTTTGGTAGGAAACTCAGCCTAACACATTTTGCTTGAGGATCTCTGGGAGAGAGTTTGAGAAGCTGTTGCCACAGAGAGGTTTCAGACCTACCACACGGTACTGAGAGCTGTGGCTAGAGGTAAGTCTAGTGCAACATAAGGCTGTCCTACCACCCACTCTTTAACAAGGTCACACCTCTGGTGGGCATCATTCTTCAAGCATGAGCTCCCTGGCATGAAGAGCAGCCGCAGAGAGGGGCCAGAGAGTCCCAAACAGGGGTTAACCCCCACAGAGGTTTCTTTGTGACACCAGAGACAATGCCACGTAGCTGGAGGAACACTTCTCCCTATGGCTGGCAAAAATGAAATCAGAGTGTGCCAGGACTGGTTTTCATTGCAGGACTTGCTGGCTGGCCTGGATAGCTAAGCAGCAACTACCTCAGACTAGCAGAGAAATGAGAACACAGCTATTTCAGTTCTTGGCCCTCCAATATCCCAAATTAGGCTAACAGCAAATCTTATTTTGCCCTGCTAACCTATGAAAGCCATTTGGGGTTAGGCATTCCTACCAAGCCACGTAGCTACTCAAGTACTTTTAGGAGATAGAGCTGCTGTTTCTTTGCGTGTGGTCACTGGAAGGAGTGCAAGTTAAACAACTGGAGCCTGCATGCCTGCTTGTTTAGGCAACACAGCTACTCCCCATGTTCTCCTGCTGAAGAAATGCCACACTAGATGGTACACAGCCTCAAGGCATAGCCAGGGCAAAGGTCTGAAGAACTCGGCCCAACTAGGGCTGAGCAGGCAAAGCTCACTCACATACAGGTGCACGATCACAAGAGGCAAAGACCCTGAATGGAACCACCTTGCCAGCATAATGTGGTATTTTCACTCCATATGCAGCTGGGAGTTTTAAGGTCTCAGAGAACTAATCTCTTTGAAATACTTGGATCTCTATCTTATTCACAAAATGGGAAGGTTCCCATTCCTACTGACTTGTGGGGAGAACTTTCTTCCCACACATCACCCCTACAGCTGGCTCTCCGTTCTGCTGCATCGTTGCCCTGCCTGGCATCCCAGATCCCTCGAGACACGTCTTCCCTCCTTTGCTGGGCTCTATCTGGCAAATCATCTTTCCATGACAACCACTTGCCCCACACAGAGCATTTGCAAAAGCATTTTCAGTTCCAAAACCAACTATTTCTATCAAAGACAATACGATGATCTCAAGTGTTCTGTTCTTTCTAGCAACCCCAAAAGAATGATTAATCGCTGACTCAGACGTACCTCAGTACTTATTTTGCCCACAGATGCTAACCTAAGAAGTCTCCTGTGACTACCTCTCCTACTACTGCAAGGAGACTTCCAGATTTTCTCCAGAACCGCTTCCCACACTTTTTATCTTTAAAGAACATATCTGATTGTTCATAAGACACTTGGTTTTACTGTCCCTCCTGGTCAAGGCTTGTAGCCATGAGACAGTATTGCTCAGTGCAGGATCCTGCTATACAATGAGCTCTGAAAGGCTTTTGGAGGTTTTGGGGTGGGTTTTGCTGTTGCTTTTTGGGGTTCTTTTTGTTTGTAAAGAGCTTTCCTTGATCTAGAGTTAACTTTATCAGTCTCAGAACAAGACTGGGCATGTGCAGATTTCTATATTTAACTAGCAAAATTGCCAACGAGACATTGCTCAATGGTCCAGCTAAAAGTGCTGGAAATTGACTGGAGAGCCCTTTGCTAAGGAAGTGTTTGTACATGTGTCCCATAACAATTAAAGAGACCACATGGGTTAAGACCTCTCAAACTTTCTCCTTCCTCCCCAATTCCTAGACAAGCAGGCAAAGGGACATGCCTAGCAGATCAGATCTAGCTACGCCTGCACTGCCGGGACAGCTCAAGGCCTGGCTTGCACAGACCAAACTCCCCAGCAATCTGCACTACCAGCGTGCTGGTTTGGACATCTGTTGAAGCGTCCAGAGAACTAGCTGGTCCTCAGGAGGAAAAACACAGGGCAAGCATAAACCTGAACTCAAGCCCAGGCACCCTATCTGTGCATTACCCACTGCTTTGCCTTCCTGGAGCACAGCTTAAACTTGGTTGAACCTAGTTAGACTGAGGGGAAAGGGACATCTGCTCCACACGCAGCTGAGAGGTATTTTGGAAGGCTCCACTCACCCAAGGGAGTGTCCACCAGGATTGCATTGTAGAGCTCTGCAGGTGTCTGAGCAATGTTTACGGCTTCCATCTGCTCAAAACTTCCCAGAGGATGGCACTTGGGCACCAGTTCAGAGATCGAACGCTGGTGCAGGGTCCCAGTGATCAGCAGAATGACGTTGTCAATCATGTAGCTGTATCTGGAAGAACACAAGAGTTAGCCTGTCACAATACAACTAACACAAAAACAGCACTGGGCACCATAGGCACACATCTTCAGTCCCCACAAATATCTCCAGAGAGATGCACCTTTTCCACAAAGAACTCATAAGGTGCCTCCTTATCATGCCAGCGTAGGGAAGAGGGAGTCAGGCATAATCCCAGGGTGTGATTTATGCTACAGCTGAACCACACCATCTGGGCATCTCCTACCAACCACTGAAAAGTATTAGATTGGAAGGGACTTTTGGAGGCCTCTGGCTCAGTGTCGTGCTCCAAGCGTGGCCAGCTCCAGCTGCTCAGGGCTTTGTCCAGCTGAACTTTGAGTTATTTACAAGGATTTATATTCCTTGACCTCCCTGGGGCTCTGCTTCAGTGTCTGACCACAGTGGTAATGAAAAGGCTTTTCCTAAAAGCTAATCAGTCTCTCATCCAAACCTCATGCACCTCTGAGAGCGGCCTGGCTCCACCTTCCCCATACCCTCCCACAAGATAGCTGAGAACATGTGTCCTTCCAGTATTCCCACTGCTCCCCTCGCATCTCCATGCTTATGTGTTAGGACCCCAGCAAAGGGCAATCTGCAGAGAGCCTGGCTCAAGCTCAGCTTCACCACCAGCAGCAATACTCCGCACCCTGGCAAGGCTACAGAGAAAGGGGCACATTTCTGCAGCCCACTCCCTTCCAAAAACAACAGGGCCAGCAGCTCTGGCACAACCTTCATTCACACCCTCCCAACAACACACAAGTCTTATCACAACTCCACCACCAAAAAGGTATGTGTTTTCTTGCATCAGCCCTAATCAAATTCTCTGCCTATGCTATACAGGATTAGCAAAGTGTGTCCTTGGCACAGCAGCAACAGGACATTCAGTCTGTAACCACGGCACTCAGCACAAGTTCCACCAACCTAAGTCCTTTGTGGACATACAGGAGAGAAGGAACCACATTTCTCTTGCACTAAAGAGTCCAGAACTGGGCACAGCTCTCTGGGTGAGGCATGCACCGAGTAGAGGGGAGGGAAAGATCATCTCCTGGTTCTCCCAGTCCAGTCAGAGAAGGGAGACACAGTTGGCCCTAAGACTGGGAATACTAAAAAGGCTGGTAGCCTTCTCCAATTAGAAGGTCCAGCAAGGCATCAAGTCATCATGTAAATACAAGGAGCAGAGAAGAGGAGTGTCCCCAGCAAGAACAGGAGTGGTGGTTCAGGCACTTTCACCACTGATGAGCCATAAACCAACCAAGCTGAGAACTTAAAAAATATCAAGTGAGATGAGGTGCTTTATTGGTGTTTTTGTGGGTTTGTTCGTTGTTTGGTTGGGTTTGGGTTTTTTCTTTTCAGGTGACAGAAGATGATATTTGGGATTTTACACTCCCCTGCTCTTTCTGCTGGAGCCCTAAGTTAGATGATGGAAGAGACCCGAAGAAGTTCCTTGGCAGGAGCTGCTCCAAAACAACCACAGTCAGGCCTGAACTAGAAGGGAAGAAGGAGCTGTGCACGCCTGGAGCTGAACCTCTGTTGAGGTTCAGGCTTCCCACAGGTACTTCAGTGCTGAAAATAAAAGGGAACTTAAGGGCATCACACTGGGACTGGGGCAGGGAGGGGGCATGGCTCCCCACGCCTTTGTCAGACCAGCATCGGGATGCTGCCAGTCTTTGTGTTTCTGAGCTAAACAGGAAGACAGAATGCAGCCCTGTCTCCCTTTGAACTGCATCAAGGGCAGGCAAACAGAGCCAGTTAAAGGCAGATTTCAGTAGTTTTTATTAGATGGGCTTACTGCCTCTCAAATATGCTCAAAGGGCATGTCCATGAACAAATCCACACCTTAGTTCCTCAAACAGGTGCTTCCTTTTTCTCCATGCTGCAGAGTTTGGTAATGCACCTCCAGGCCCCAGTATTCTTGCAAAGCCTTTCTGTGTTTGCAGCCTGCCTTTCCAGGGACATTCAATCTAGAACCACCACAGCAATAAGCACAAGCTTCATGTACTAGGAAACCAACTTCCTGTTGCCCTTTAATCCACGGGGTTATTATCCTGCCTTCTATTTGTGCAACTCTCACCATGGAGATGATTGCAATCTCCAGGACAGCAAGAAGGGCCTATTTATGAGAGCTGAGGGCAAGTCCCTTGCAGTAAGCAGCTGGTTCCTGGTAAATACAAGCATCTGCACCCTCATGTAGATGCATCTCCGTCGGGTGTGCCAGACCAAGGATTTGGCAGATCATTTCCCAGCTCCACCATCTGCCCTCAAACATGCAAGTTTGCTTAGTGCAACACAGCAGCTTTCAGGAAAAGCCATAATCAGGTGTACTCTTAAAGTAAGGCAACAACACAGAACCAGGCCAATTTTATTTCTTCAACTCAGCCTACAGTAAAGAAACAAACAAGGAAACACGGTCATTGCACAGCATGCTAGCACACCTCTTTCCCATTCCCAGCTCACCACACATCTCACTCCCTACCAGGTATTTGCAGCTTGCACGGAGCCTGGCCAAAGTCAACCAGCAAGAGGAACTAAGGGGAAGCGCCCGGAGCCCTTTCTGTTCACAGGTCTTCGTAGCAGCTTAGCTCCTGGCTCGCTGCAGTCACACTAAACTCATCCATCCTCTCACAGTCCAGCTCAGGGTGAAAGCCACAGCCAGGTTTGGGGAGAGCAGCCCAAGCCTGACCCTCCTCATGTGTGACAAACTCCTGTTTTCAGACTGGTGGTCCTAGGAAAGACAACCCAGATGGCAAAGCACAGCTCTCCCCACTTCATTCATACCCCTTACCTTGCTTGTCTCCTCACCCTTTGGGGAAGCTGGAAATCCAGTCTACAGATCAAATGTCAGGGACCCCAAGGAGGCCCAGCAGCAACTTTCTGAAAAAAATCACTTTATTGAGACTTCTTAAATCTTGCCACCAGAGAAGGTTTAATCCCTGCAGGAAGAGGAGTTACCATGCACTAGAGAGTGGAAATTTCTCATTCAAGTTTCCAGTGCAACAGCTTTTCAAACCTTTATGATAGCAAGGGAAGTGCAGCAGGACAAAGGTCTTGTGGCACACACCAGCACCACTACCTAATCCTTCCTGATACTTCCCATTCCCTTCGAGCAAACCCAGACCATGCTTATTCACAGCCCGTTCCTGCTTCATCCCAGCAAAAGCAGCCAGGCCTCAGTCACAACGATGAAGCAAGTCTTGTAGCACCAGGCAGCTGGAAAAGCCTCTTCTCATCTGTGGAAGGAGCAACACTTGTTGCCAGGTCCCAGTGAGAACTCATCTGCCTCCATTAGCACAGCTGTACTAAAACCACAGCAGAGGTCCTGACTGCCCTGGCATTTCCTCCAGGCCCAAAGGATGAGATTTATTACGATGGCAGCAGTTTTCCTAGGAACCTCCAACTACTTGTTTAATAGAGTGACTTCCATCACCATCCTCCCCATCTTCTATTAGTTTCTCACCAGCTTCAAATGTTTCAGCTTTCACAGACAATGCAAGCTCCTACCCCTCCAAGAGCACAGGAGCCTTCGCTGGCTCTCAGCACAGCTACTATGAGGACCAGGCTATGGGACACATCAGAAAGCAGGAGTAGCTGGTCACTACCCACACCGTAAAGTCTTACCACAGCCCATTAGGACACAGTATGGTCTGGTGGGAGACTGGTACAACGATGGACGAGCTCCTTGGTAAGGACAATCCCCTGCAGTAGATCAACTGGGAACACTCAGTAGGAGTTCAGAGGAGGCTCTGTATAAGCTACAGCCAGTGGAAGGGGGCAGCTGGGATTTAATTAAGAGGTAAAATGGCACCTTATCTCAAACCCCCAACCTTGCCTCCACAAAGACTGTCACAAGACTCTTAGGCAAAAACATGTTTTCTCTCCTGCTTTGAGCTGCATTTGCCTGTACAGGGAGATGGACATGAAAAGAGTGGATGTTCAGCCAGTTTCATGTGCACAGCTACGCCCTGCCTCGCTCTTCCTGTTACCCACCGACTTGAGGTGTGGTATATTCCAGAAATTCATGTTCACAGAAAGATTACTTTTGTTGATACTGAGAAGCATCAGTAACACCTCACACGAGAGTAGAATTTCTTATTAAAGGACAGGAAAGAGTCAGCAAGCATAGAAATATCATCCACAGTAGAAGAGAGATGATGGTTGACAGCTTCCTGAGGTCCAAGACAACCAGAACCAGCATCTTAGTTTCTCCAGTGATGCTCAGTTCAGCACAATACACACTGGGATAAAGAAAACAAAGCCAGGCTATGATATGCCTGGAGAAGCTAAAATGGGGGTGGGGGCAAAGTGTTCCTTCCAGCAGCAGCAGGTCAACCTGATCATACTCAGTGCTGCTTTTGGGATGTCTCTAGACAACAGGGAAGAGCTGGGCCCCAGAAACTAACTTCCGCAGAGGATAGCTATCAAGCAGAATCAGGGAGGAGAGCACACATGCAAAAGCCAAGTCCTTTGACTACATCTTCCTCCTTTTGGAGTTACTTAAGTACAGCCACAGATAAATGAGAAGTGCAAGAAAGGTTATGGTGGCCTGGTGAATATTGGGAAAGGCTCTTTAGCAGGAGAGCCCATAAAATGCATGAAAGCTCATCACATTGGGCATTTACAACTTGGCCTGAAGGCAGAGCCCTGCAAGGCAGCGACCCCAATGCAGTTGGGACTTCTCCCTCCCCCAATCGTAAGCTAATCTAATCATAAAGAGTCATTGTCCTACAGCAGATAGGTTGGGTTTTTATTGCTTTCTGCTCCAGGATACTAAAGAAACCGTAAACAATACTGCAAGTGATCACAAAGCATGACTAATGACAGAACACTGCATGACCTGCGTTTCTCAGGGATCCTCTGAAAGCCTTGCCAAAGTGTAGCTTAACAGCTGCTCTGCAAGGGGTCATGAGGACAGCCCTCCGTCTGGGCGCTGATGCAGAAGCGCACAGCAAGGAAGAACCGGGCTGTGGCTCGGGGGTTATGCCAGGATGGGTTAAGGTATTGCATTGCTCAGGCATCTTTAATGCTTTCCAAAACCAGCATTAGACTTTAATGCAGACTAATGCTAGCAAGGAGAAAATCACTACGTGATTGCATTGGGCAGTTACTCAGATTACTGTAGAAGCCTGTGTTTATTTTGGGATGAAAAAGGGAAATCTCCAGCAGGATCAGAGCAGTGTTCTGAACTCAGAATGAATTCCAGAGACAGCTTTAAATGATGATTAAGTTGTTTTGACTATAGTCTATCATCTAGCGTTTCCCTCTTACACCCAGTTCATGTATTCAGGGGGCTGGGGGGAAGTAACTTAAGGGAAGAGTTTCAGGTTGGTGGTACCACTGCTTCCTTGGGTTTCTGTGAAGGTACCAGCCCCATCTCTATATCCCCCTGGGTTCAAGATCTGAGGAAAGATGCTATTATGTAGAGCCACTCGACACACCCCTCTCAAGCTACCAACATAAGCAGGGGAAAGCAACACACAGCCTTCAAAGCACAAAAGAGCAAGTAGCTGTTCCTCAGAATAGTGTCAGCAGCTGAGATAGGTCCTTTTAAGATCTTCAGTAAATAATAGTATAGCTGTCCTGAACAGAAAAGGAGTGGGATGCTGCACATCAGGAAGACCTCAGTGCCATGCTGAAGCTTGAGTGATAGTAGATGAACTCAGCCAAATACTTTCATCAGTTTTTCAGCTCAGACTAGAGCAAGTCAGACCAGGAGCAGTTTTGCCCCTCGTTTGCAGCTGAGGTTTAGGCAGTCCACGGAACAGCAGCTGCAGCATTCAATTGCCTCAGCTCAAGGAGCACCAATCTCTTCCTATCTTTACACACTGTCTTTCCTAGAGTCACACCAATAAAAAACCACACCTAAGTGGTAGGTTCATGAACCTGCCAAAGAGAAAGCTGAGAATTTCATGGTTGCCACCACAAACCAAGGGCACTCAGCCAATAAGTGGGTGCCCTGCTTAACTTACATCAACGAGACCATTTCGCAGCAAAGAGTTATAACTTCACAGCACTACAGAGGCAGTGGCAGCCTTTCAAATCCAAGTATCCAGGAATGTTCTCAGCATCAATCTATTTTTAGCTGCATCTCCACATGACTTTTACCATCTTCTAGCGAGTCTAGGTCTCTTGGGATACTGACCTCAGTTTTCCAGTGGTATCATCCGGTAACTCATAAGCAGCCACACAGCTTTAGCTGCACTGAAGGCTAACAAGAAAAAAGGCTAGATGAAGTACTTTAAATTCTGAAGCTTCATGAGTATGACATGGTGTTCTGGATGCCTACAAACTACTTTAAACACCAGGAAATGTTTTGAACACCTCAGAGCCTCATGCAAGAGTCTCTGGTTGCTTAAACTTGATGCCTCAATGCTTGACCTCAGCTTGAGAAACACTAGGCTGGTAGGCAAGGCTGAGTCCTGGCACTTGGCTCTGTGCTAAGAAAACTTCAGTACTAATTACATTTAAAATATTGGCCAGAAACATCTAATTGTGGTGCTTTCACACAGACCAGCTGGAAAGAACAAACTTGCATATACCCTTTTCTTACCTTGCACTATAAAGAAAAAAACATACAAACCCATTCCACAGATATAAAAGAAGACTGGAGCCTGCACCATGCAAACTCTCACACTGTCCCTAAAACTGCCCAAAGTAAAGAAAGCTGAGAGTTTAAACACTGCAAACACTCTTATCCAGTTCTCAATAAATGTGTGAGCTGGGCTTAGATATCACAATCCCAGGCTGGTTTAGGTGGAAAGGGGCCTCAACACACCCTAGCCCTGTGTCACCCCTGCCACTGGCAGGGACGCCCTCCCCTAGCCCAGAGTGCCCAAAGCCCCATTCAAGCTGGCCTTGAACCCTGGCCCTGAACCCCGTGCCAGGGCCTCCCCAGGAAGGATTTCTTCCTTCTATCTAACAACAACATGTAGAACATCACTGTGCACACAGACCTGCTGCCAGCAGAAGACAAAGAAAAAAGTCACCATCCCACTTGTCATGCAAAAAGCCATGTGGGGTAGTTGCAAGGTTTTGCTTGGCCTCTCAACTGACACAAAGCTCTACAGAAGTATCTGCTAGGCTTCAAACTAGCACACTGAACGGATCTGGAAAAGGGGACTAGGACGCCAGATGCCCTCAAACATTCTTCATAAGCAGTGCCATTAGGCCCTGGTCTTCCCCGGGCTGAATCTGCCAGCCTAGAGCCCTGGGAGAGGCAAATTGGTAAAAAGGGAAAAGGAAAATGAAGGCTGCTAAGTCCTTGAGAATAGTTTCAATCAAGGAGCGAAGCATATTACATAGGGACAGAATCGCTCAGTGACCATTCATCCAACTGTATGCAGGTTGTCCTCCAGAAAAGCTGAAGCCACACATAAACTGATCAGAAAAGCACTGATAACCTTCTAACATACTCCCTCCCTCCCTGTTTCATGCTTCTAACAGACATGCTGTCCAGCCTGCAGAAGAAAAGATTGTGAGAAGGAACACAAGGGAAGTGGAAGGGCTGTTCCTGCAACCTGCAGAATCACCAAGGGATTCAGCTTTAAACAAAACCCCAGAAGATAGTTAACTCCATGCACTGCCTCTGGATGAACCAGCATCAGCTTGAACCGGGATGTTACCCAGGGCCAATACCTTCTCACCTCATCACGCACAGTCTGCACGCCAGAGCCCCTTCTCAGGGCCACAGAGTTTCACTGAAGTTTTCTCTTTCCTAGTGAGACACAGGTCACACCTGGAGCTAATCAGTAATATTTTCCTGCATCTTTACTGCCACCATGTTTTGCTCATTTGTTTTCCAATCATTACTGCATCTTGCCCTGCTTGCTAGGCACCATGCTAACACCTTCAGAGAGAACAGCAGTGCTGGTCAGTAAACCCTAAAGAGGGTTAGCCTGTTCTAGTTCAAATCCAGTAGCCATATGAAGTGTTCTCTGGAGACTAGAGTTTTGTGAAGAAGCATCCCCTCAGCGTAACACACCTTTCACAGAGTCCCTTTCTGATGAAGACACCCACAGTCACACCATTTTGAAAGATGACTGACTTCCACAGCTACCATTGAGGCATACAACTCAGTCTGTGTTCTGGGAAACTGGTATGAGATCTGTATCCTTTGGGTATGGAAGAGAACAGATGCAGTTCTGATGCTACCGCCCACAGCTTGCAAGCCTGTGATCATTTCTAGACCATCAGTTACATGCCCTCTTATTTTGAACATTGCATAATCCCTCCAAGAACTTGGCTTATCAGTTCAACTTTGCACTCCCTGCAAACAGGGAAGCTGTTTGTCAGAAACCTGTGCTTCTCTGCAAAAAAAAAAAAAAAAAAGCCTCATAAACCTTTTATTGCAGGATCCTTGGCCACTATGGTAATTTGTGCTTGCCGATCCCACCGCCACCAAGAGTCAACAACTAACTGAAAATAGTATAACACACTGCTAACCACGGCAGCTTTAGGAGAGATCCTGCAGATTGCTGCACTCTTCCAAATAAACTGCAAGTGTCTAATGTACAGCATTTGGAGCTTTTCCCTCTGAAAAGAAAAAAAAAAGACTTCAAAGAGGATGCAGCCCTATTTTATAACCTCCGTGGTTGCACCAGGATGCATGCATGCTCCAGTACACACACAGATGGGCAACTTCCTACTCCACAGGATTATCGGTCCTCAGCTCAAATAGCAATTGAAACGATTTGGCTCCAGAAAAACCACTGCTGCAAGATTAAGTTTGAACTCAAAGCTGTGCAGCAGAAACTAGATCTATCCAGTGCAGAGGAGAGGCAGAGCTGGACTGGGTAAGAGGGAAGTGTAAGCTAAGACAAGGCATGCGCAAGGGGAAGAGGTACACGCAGCCTCATCAAAAACACGCCTTGTGACCACAGAAACATACTGAAAGTCAAGTTGCTGGCTGCATCCTCAGGGCAACAAAGAACTCAGTCCCCAACCCTAGCAGACTGGTAAGGTAAAGGGAGGACGACCTGTCTGTCCTCTGACAATAAGCTTGATGACAGGTTTGGAAAACATGTTTTGAGCCAGCTTCCCCATAGACCTCACTCACACAGTGGCCTCAGTTTCCACCAGCAGCTCCCCTACCTGAGCACAAGACCAAACCCTTCTCTGCCCATCAGCTCGCTGCAAGGGCTCAAGGGGCCCATGGGTGGCTGGAGCCCTCACATCAGCCTGCTGTGAAATCAGGCTTTCAGAGCAGGAAAGGACTGTGCTAAAGGAAGAGTCAAGAAAACCCCTGCTCCTGCCTTCCAAAATACTAAAACTGACAGTCTGATCTGGCTACAGTCAGAGCGACTGGGGGAACCACAGATAAAGAATTGTATGTAAACCGTATACAGGAACACTGGAAGGAAGGAGAGACAGGACACGGCACCATGTCAGGCTAACAAAGAACAAAGCCTTTACAGAAAGGCAGGGCAGTACATCACTGAGAAGAACCTAAACCCCACTTGCATCCCACAAGTCAATATGTGTTTGTTGAATTCAGGAAGTGGGTTTTGCTGTTTCAAGTACACTTAATACCTGTTTGTCACTGCCCTACAGAAGAACATCGCTACATTCCCTCAGCCAAACGCTCTATTGTTTGTGTTGGAGCAGAGATGTTAACAGCCAACTTGTGCCTATCAGTCAGAACCTACTACAGTCAGCTGAAAAACACAGGGAAGCACCAGCAGCCTGCCAGCATGCAGAGCTAACAGGTGGTTATTAGAGGCTGTGGAAGTTCAACAAGTGGAGCTTTTCCTTGCCATGATATGCAGTGGCAGAGGCCACCAACTACAGCCACCATTTGAAAAAACAAAAGGGAAATCAGCCAACTTCCTCAATATTTTGGTACGAACAACGAAACACATGCCATTGAAGAGTTCCTGAAGAGGACAGGAGCCAGGAAGGAGTCAGCATGGTGCCAGGAAAGGAGCACAACAGGACAAAAATCAGTGGTAGCAAGTGACTTAAGAAATTACGACCTTGCTTTGAGGTTGCTGTGTTCTTGGGTTGGTTTGGTTTGCGTGATTTTTGTTTCAAACCACTGTCCTTTTCCCTAAGGGGATATGTTAACTCTGCCTACCTCCCTAGGTGCCCACCTGGGGACAGGCAGTCACAGGGCTGGAGTGCCACCTTCCGGCAAGTCGTAGCAGCGCTGCCTCAGCTCCCCGGAGCTGGGCAAAAGGGAGGACACCAGGAGTTCCCACAGCGTCCCGGTTGCTGCTTCTCCATCCCACGTCCTCACCTAGTTCGTGGGCCACTTAGAAAGAGGCAAAAGAAACCAGGAAGCATGATCCCAAGCAGGCTTCTGGCAATCCAAAGGGACAAGGACTACAGCTGCTCCCAAGACCAGACAGTTGTTAGATCTTCTCATCAGCGTGCCCCAGGTCAAGGCCTGAACATCCTCCAAATCAAGCACAATAACCACCTGAGGATCAACTCGAAGCCACCCCAGAGTCCAGCAGGATGTTTGTGACAGAGAAAGCTTGATTATTGTTTGGCAGGTTTTTTGTGGTTTGTGGTTGTCTTTTTTTTTTGTGGGTTTTTTTAATGCTTGGATCCACCTCCAGGCACGAGCTTTCTGCACCCTGGCCACACTCAGTGAGTGGTACCCCAGAGTTTAACAGTCCTCGATGGGCCTGTCTTGTGTGAGGTGATCCAGTATTTCTAAGGTGGCCAAAACCACGAAGGTGACCGGCAGCAGCAAGTTTCAGTGCTCAACTGGATGTGCTATTAAAACACTTCCTTCCATTTTAAGCCAGACACACCACCTACAATCCCACTCGATTTTAAAAATCTGTTTACAGCCCAGTGTCTCTCTCCCAAGAGTCCCAGTGAACTCAAGCTTTCCTCCTACAGAAGCCAGCCCTGCTCAAACTTTCCGTATCTTTCTACCATGTTCTATTTCACTTCAGCCCGTACAGTTTCAGCAGAGACAGATTCAGTTGGGTACAATTTCTTCCTCTGACCACCTGGTGCCTTGCTTGCCCTGAGCTGTTTACTGAGAGCGGTGGTTACCATTTCCTGCACAAGTTTCATTAAGTACCCTAAACGAAAGGAGTGGGAAATAAGTCATGTTCAAAAGGGAAAGATAAATCACCCTATTACACCTATCTGTGTGTCTGCAGTGGAAAATCAAGTGGCACAGGCTTGTCCCAACGTCACCCAGCTAGGAAGGATGACACAGCACCTCTGTGCACAGACACAACTCCCCAGCACTGCCAACAACCTTTGGCTGAACACTTCTGCAATGCTGCCTACGCACAAGCCTGGGTGAGATGAAGGCTCCTGGCACAGGCGTGTGCTGCCATCCTCCCAAAAGAGCTGTTCCCCGCTCCAACTGTTTGGAATACAAAGACCTACTACAACCTACAGGACAGTTTCAGGGAACAAAACGCAGCCCAAAAGGCTGCACAAGAAGCCACATCTAGTCTACCCTCTTTTCTACTAGGCCAGTCACTAAAAACATCAGGATTATCAACAGAAGACACTAAGACCCACTGGGCAAAACCAGCCTCCTTTCCAACCTACCTGTGTTTAACCACCCTCATTCTTCTGTTTTAACAGGTCTGTAGCATCCCTAGAAGTTATTTGGGCTTCTAATACACTGAGAGCAATTCCCACCTTGGACCAGCTGAAGCTCCTACCACCTCCTTCTACTTCACTGACACTCCACTGGTGTGATGAACACAGGCCCAGAGGAGAGCCCTCCATCAGTACAGAACCGCACCAAGACACAACGCTTGGACTCCATGCACAAAAGGCTCTACAAGAGAGCTCCACCACCCTCAGTGGGTTACAACTACCAGGCAACTGCTGTCATGCACACATGTTTTACAGGAGGACCATGTTTTTTTAAAATCCCAGGGAAAATTAACACAAGGCCCACAGGTGAGAGCTCTGATTCTGCAATGGAAGGCAACAGAAGGAGCTGTGCCAATGAAGCACACACACCCTGTGAGCAGAAGCCTTTAACAATGTAGAATCTCTGGTTTGGGACCTTCAGATACAACCAAGAGAGTTCCATTCAAGAAGCTGTAAAAACACAGCAGCTACAGGGCTGAGTGTGGAAAGCTGGTCTGAAAGCCCTCAAGTCTGGAAGGGCACAAACATTTCAGATGTTGTCCACAAACAGCTGGTACTCACGTGATGAAGTCCAGAAAACTTGCAAGGGGTTCATATGCATGGTTCCTCATGTGACGAAACTCCACCACCATTTTCTCCTTCAGCTTGTCATCTATGACAGAGACAGTGAGTGGGGAGGCTTCATTGGCCAGGAAGTTCCCATAATCTGTGCTCTGGAGGTGCAGCTTCAAGTCTGAAAAAGAAAGAACAACTCCATTCTAGAGAGTCTGTGTTGGGTTTGGGTTGGTTTTTGTTTCAGTTTTTTTAGCACACCCAAGAGAGCTGTTGCTTGGTAATTCTTCAGGCATTTTCCTCTCTGAAAGGTCACCTAGACAAAACTCATGTGTTAAGTCATACCCTTGTATTTCTGCTCATGGACAGTCCACACAGCAAGAGATGAGTGTTCCACCACACCAGCCTTGTCCTATATTAAAGATGAAACTGGGACACACTTGTGCCAGCTGTCCACTATGCTTGATCATGGTGGAAGGTTACTCATTTCCTAGCAAGTAATTGCTAGAAATGTAGAAAAGAAAAAAAATAATTAAAAAATCAAAACTTTGGCACTTCATCTAGCCAAAAGGGCTTTGGTTGCAGGCTCTTCTGCACCCACAAGCAAGTTCTCAGATACTAGTGCTGTGGAAGCATCTGAAAAGCTTTCTAAGTCAAAGAGATGAGAACAGCAACCTTGAAATTATAAAGCAGGTAGGTATTACATTATCAAATCTGCCCAGCTAATTGCATAGGTAAAGAGCAGTCGTATTTCCGTGGCCTCACTCCTCACCAGCCCCTCTCTACCTCTTAATGCCCATCTCATATGGCAGACAACCAGTGCCCAGGATGGAGGAACATGCTCAGAAGCCTTCCCCTCCACCGGTTTCAAGTAGAGGAAACCTTTGTTTCCTCCATTACCCTTGCTGCAGGTCAGGTGCCCAACCAAGCTGCAGTCCTGGCCAACAAGCAACCACAACATGCTGAGCTCTGTCAAGATAAAAGCCTTAAGCCAAAAGCATTTAAATGTCTCTATGGAAAAACTGAATCCAGAACAGAGGAATGTCATATAATCCTACTCTACTAGCTGCAGTGGTACATAATGTTCATCTCCCTTCGGCTCCACCTCAGAGGACCAGTTAGGCAAGCACCCTCCTAGGGATTGAAGACCTTTATGGGGAAAGGAGAGTAGCTGGAAGAGCTTAGTCAAAGCAGATGTGAACACACCATCCAGAGAAAACAGAACAAACAACAAAAATAAGACATTTCCCCCTGGTTTCTCTGAAGCAAGAGCACTGACGCTGCCTTTCTCTTCCACTGATCTGCTTTGGAATTGTTTGGGTTTTGATAGTTAAGATACAATTATGGAGGGGAAATCCACCTGAATTGTCACAGAATCATTAAGGTTGGAAGAGACCTCCAAGATCATCTGATCCAACCATCCCCCACTACCTCTGTTACTCACTAAACCACTTCCCTAAGTACCTCATCCGAGCTTTCCTTGAACACCCCAAGGGATGGTGACTCCACCACCTCCCTGGGTAGCCTGTTCCACTGCTCTTTTCAGAAAGAAATTTCTGTTCATTTCTAACCTGAACCTCCCCTAGCACAACTTGCAGCCATTCCCTCTAGTCCTCTCACTACCTATCTGTGAGAAGGGGCTGAGTCCCAGCTCCCCACAGCCTCCTTTCAGGGAGCTGGAGAGAGCAATAAGATCTCCCCTCAGACTCCTCCAGGCTGAACACCCCCAGCTCCCTCAGCCACTCCTCAGAAGGTTTGCTCTCCAGCCCCTTCCCCAGCCTGGTTGCCCTTCTCTGGACACACTCCAGGACCTCCATGTCTTTCTTGGAGTGAGGGGCCCAAATCTGAACACAGTATTCAAGGTGCAGCCTCACCAGAGCTGAGCATAGGGGGATGATCACCTCCCTGGTCCTGCTGACTCCGCTATTCCCGATGCAAGCCAGGATGCCATTGGCCTTCTTGGCCACCACAGCACACTGCTGACTCACGTTCAGGCGAGTGTCAACCAAAATAATGTTTTAATGCGTATCAGTCCCTCTTCTGAAAGTTACTGAACGATGCACTTTGGAGTCCGAGTGAAAATTAAGTTCCCCTGGCAGACAAGGGCTTTATTAGTTGTTTTTAGCAGAGGCTGGATAAAGCATAGAGCAGCTGCTCAATGAATACAAGAGTAGGAGTCCTACCACCCATAAAGCCAGGCTGCAAGGGAAGGCACAGGGAACTACAGTAGCTGCATTCATATACCTCCTACTTTCAGTTCTCTGAAAGCTTATGGAGCTCTAACAAAAACCAAACCTGCCCAAAAAGGCATCTGATGCTGGTTTGCAGCTCTATAGGACCTAGGACAGGAAGCAGCTATTGCATATCCTACCATGTCCTACTTCAGTAAGAAAACTTCCAAAGGTTTCAGCTTGTTTCCTCAACTCCAATCCTGCTACTCCAAAACCATCCATTCCTTTTGGTGACACCACGGCCTGCAGCTCCGCTCTTAGCGAGGTGGCTTCTTATTGCCTCAAACATATCATGTCTCTTGATGCCACAGACCCAATGACAGTTTGCTGTGCCATCCACTTCCAGGAAACTGGAGCTCCACCCCATTCAGACCAGAATCACACAAACTGCACAGTGTGCCTTGCAGCCTCTCCCTCAACAGCTCTGAGCAAGCTCCCATGAGGGATCTGGCCAGAGCATTTGTCCTGCTCCATGAGGGGGTTGCCCCTGCCCCAGCCCCACAGCATAAGAGCCAGCAAAACATTATGTTGCAACTGGAATAAGGGCCATGTTTATATAACACTTGGAATTAATTTTTACAGAGAAGGCCAGCCACAAACTGCAGGAACGAAACTTCTGAATCTCCAAGCAGACAGAACATATTTTCTAAAAATTGGACCAGATTTATAAACCCTGACTCAATGCATCCCACAGCGTACCAGAGTCTGATGTTAGCCTGTCCTCCTCCAGCCACTGGGCCGGTCACCGAGCCTCAGCCAAGCGAGTTTGGGAGTTTTTAGGAGGACTATTCACATGTCAAGCTTCTTGGTTAAGAACAGACTAATCCCGTGGTTTCACAAATCCCCTGCCAGAATCGCTCTCCCAGTAGCATGGTGACTAATAAGTGGCCCCATTGCTGAGCAAGCCCCAAGCTCTCCAAAAGCTCAAGCTCCTATTTCCTAATACAAGTTCAGACAGAGCTGGAGTCGGCCTCTGGCAGGGGCAGCAGCACCTCGGCAGGGACGGCTGCGAGAGATCCCACACACTGCATATCGAGCAGATGCTGGCTGCAATCTTCTGCTGTGCCTCTTCCCCAGCCACCTGGTGAAAGGGAGAGAGATCTGCACCCAGAGCCCAGCCAGGCCTGATGAGCTCCTCCCGATGCTGACTAACAGCAGCACAAGGCCTCAGCCCAGCAACTGCTTTCGAGACGCACATTTGCCTGTTCCAGCATTCTTCCAAGCAGTTCACGCACTTTTAAGGAACAGACTGAGCCAGCATTTGGCAAGGGAGCGCTTGAATTACCACAACACTTTTTGTTTTCTCCCCCGCAAAAGCTGGTAAATTATGGCCAGGTCACAGTTCCCAGAAAGCTGCCTCGTGCAGGAGCACAACAGCTTGTAAAAATGACAGCTTTTTCTGCTGAGCATTCAAGTAGGGTAGCGCTCAAGATTACCATGACATGTACTTACAGCCACCTCCTTTCAGCTCTTGGATCAGGCCCTCTGGTTTCAATGCAGCTGGCTGTACACAAGGCATCAGCACAGCTGAAGCTTAGTTCAACACACCCCTGTGCCAACACCACACCTCGACATTTCAGATGACATTTTCCTGAGACACTTCAGATCCACAGCAATATTACCACTCTCTCCTGTGAGCCTGCTTTGTCATAGCGAGGAATCAGGCTGTTACTCAGTCTTTCAGACATCTGTCTGTCATCAAAGCCTGCCTTGTAAGCCCCACTGGGTCACGTTTCCACCCCTTCTATCTCCAGCGTCTTCCCATAGCTGCACTGCAGAGCTCTGAATCAACTTAAAGGCTCAAGCACTTCCAAAGACTGATTTGTCTTCTCACCCATGGACATACAATTAGCTTTCACAGCTTCCGAGCTGAACTGATGTTTTCACACAATCATCTGCTGTGATCTCACTCCAGAGCACCCGGGGCCGTCACTGCATATATATAAAAATTAAAATAGCGTTTGCCATCTCTCAGGCCTGAGGCAGTGAAGTAGCAGAGGCATTACACAGCAGTCTGCAGATCAGTGACAATGGCCACATCTCCCTTGGAAGGCTGCAGTCCTTACCCTTTGGCTTGCTGCCATCTGCTGCAGCCACCTCACACGCTCCTGAAGCTGCCTCTCTGAAACACCACCTAAAAAGCACCCAGAGACCCTTCATTCCCCACAGAATTTATTACCTTTTCTGCAGTCGCACACCACCAGCCATGACATACCACTTTTCCTCTGCTATCACATTCCTCCGTGCCACAGCTGGACACACAGAAGTGTCATCTTTGGCCTGTTCCCCCACCAGTCTCACCACGAGCTCTTCACTACTGTTTGAGGCATCCTCAGCACCGAACAGCAGCCTGTGTTTCTAGCTCAGCCCTTCCTGGGGTTGAACTCACTCCCAGACAGGCCTTGTTTCCTTAGCAGCCCTTTCCTGCTCCTTCCAAAAGGCAAGGTAACCCCTCCTAATCTGCCTGTACCTCCAATTAGCTTCACACCTATGTGCCCCTTCCCCCCCAAACCAGACAGCGCTAAGTCACAGCTGTAACCTCAGAGGTCAGTTAACTAACAGGACATTGGCCCAGCACAGCAGTTTAAAGGGAGAGGCAACAAATCACTCAGAAGCTAACAGAAACAGGGTAGAAGGGAGTCTCACACTGCAGGAGCTGACAGCAGAGGAAAAACAACACGACAAAAGCACCAACAGGCTGCCGAGAGGGAATACTTGCCAGGAAACTCAGACACCAGCATCTCCTAACAAGGGGCAGGACCCAAACAAGAGTTGAAGCTGCACCAGTGCTAATAAGCTGACCTCAGCTTGGAGTTTAGCTAGGAGAAGCTATGAAGCAGGTCTCTGCCCAGTAAAGGAGGCCAGAACAAACAGCAAAGAGCCTCTGCTGAACCCTGAAGGAAGCCAGAGACCACAGTGTTTGTTTGCCACCATGATTTAGCAGGCTGTGCAAGTGCCATCTTTCTTCCAATAAATAATGTTTTCCTTGAGCTTATTTTAACAGGACAGCTGATTACCCAGCTGCAGTGAGCAGTTACACTGGAGGACACAGGACAAAGCACAGAGATTAGCAGCACAGCCTTCCGGCTACCGCTCTGTTGCTGCACAAGCAGCCAGCACTCACAGAACAGGAACAGTCTATACCCTCATGCAGTCTTGCCATTTCCATATGCCCTGCCAAGCCCGATCCAAGGTACATCTAAGCACAGCCACACTTCAGAACCAAAGTGGCCTCTGCTCACTTGGTGTTAGCGGCAAAAGATCTATACTGTTTGTCCCACACCACAAGCGCCACCACAGACCGAGGTGCCAAAAGCACTCTCAGAAGTAGCCTGTAGCTCAGAGCGCAGTGCAGCATCTCTACACAAGAGACACACTGCCCATGCAGTAAGCTGAAAGAAAAGCCCAGCTGCAGCCTTCTAGGGCCCAAATGCCCAAGAGGAAGAGAGAAGGGTAGCACAGCTTCTCCCACCCTTCTCTCAGCAAAAGGAGGTGTGGCAAAGACTCAGTATGTAACATAAAGCAAAGGCAGCCTCCAGGGGAGGTTAAAAATAAGTCAAGTCCTTGGGACTATGAAAGCCAAAGCTCTCACTCAGCAGAAGCATGGTGTGCAGAGGACGTGCTTCCCAACATCCATTTGTCAGGGGTAAAGGCCCACAGCTCTGCTCAGACAGGCCAACACTTCAGTGCATCCAGCCATTCTGTGGCTAGGCAGTGAAAAGACAGGCACACTTCACCCCACAGCAGCTCAGCCGTGTGATCAGTACACACCCACATATTTCATTGTCTCCCCTGACATGGAAAGAGAAGGAAGAGGACAGAGTGAGGGAGAAACTGGATGTCTCTGCACTGAAGAGGCATTTAGGACAGCAAGCCTTTAGCAATCCACTCCCAAGCTGACTGAAACCAGCACTTCCCTTCTGGGTGGCAAGGGCTATACATGGCAACCCTGCAAATACTCTTCAACACTCAAGAACAACCAGCCTGCCCAGTCCTGGCTTATTCCACACCATCCAGCCCTAACATCAAGAATTCAGTGCTCGCTATGTGCTGCTACAGATGGATCTGACAGGACACAGGGCTCTGGCATGTGTGAGGATACCTTTCAGACAGACCACCCTCCCCTGCAGCTGGTGTGGAGACAGGCAATGTAGAACAAGTGTGACCTCATTGCTTTAAGCTCTCCAATTTCACTGTTGATCTGCATACATCCTAAAAATGGAGGCCCCAGGGACCAAACTGAGGAGATAAAAGAACACTGCAGTCTTGATTCTTTTAGCAAGAAAGGATTTCCATTTTACTTTCTTCTCCTAGCCACTCTTCACATCCCAAATGCATGTCTGGGGCTCAAGCAGTTACTCTGCTCTTCCCCAACCTGATGTGACATTGCACTACCACCCTGGGGTTACAAGGGCTGAAAACCCCAGAGTTTTCACAGGACAAGTGCACAGCAGACTGATAAACCAGAGGCTGAGATGCACACATAAAACGTGACAGTCCCCTGGGGAGGCATGGGACTAGTTACACACACAGACCGTAAGCTGAATACAAGATGGATCCTACTCCTCCACATGCACGCCACTGTTCCCCTAAGTCCCCAGCTGAGCCAACCACAGAGACCGTAGCACTAGCACCCACAGACAGCCAGTGGTAGAAAGACACCCCCCCCCAACAGATGTCCACACTAACAAGCTTGAGCCAAATACCAGCCACATATCAGGCCACTTCACAGCCTCAGCACCCAGCTGGAAGGAGGCACATCCTACTGCCGATATTCACCACAGCAATCGCCTTTATCACACTGGTAGGAGAGAAGGAAATTTGCTTCCTACCTTGCTGCTGTGGAAGCAAGAGGAATATTAGCAACAGGAGGCTTGAAGTTAAAGAAATTCCTGTTCCTGAAGAAGATGCTTTTGTGCCCTTCCCAGGCTCCATACAGGTTTTGCAGTAGGGAGTGTTGCAGACTGACAGCAAAGCCTGGCAATAATCTACATTCCAATCCCAGACTGAACTCCTTAAAGCAGCATCGCTTTATGACTGCATCAACAACTCCAGAGATACCAGCGGACCTATAACAGGCTACTGCGGCTCTCAGGAGCTGGAGACAGCTCGCCATCCTTTTGACAGTAGAAATCCGTGTGACTTCTAAGTCTGGCTATCCCAAGACAGATGCCACCTAAGAACAGACCCATGCTCACACCACTGAAGCAGAAGCAAACAGCTCCAAGTCCTTCACTGACACCTGGTGTCAGAAGCAGGAACTGGCTACAGAGGGCGGAGCAGGTTCCAAGCAATGTCCGTCACAGGTGTACAGCACACAAGGGCTTCCGGGTGGGAAACAACCGACGCGCCGGGCCTTTTGGAGCTGAAAAGGGGGATTAAACGCATTATTGCCAAGGATTTCAAGAGAAACCTTAGCCAAAAGCGCGCTCTTCCCCTACCCTCAATCCTGGTCATGCTTTCCTGCCCCTTCTTAAAGTCAGCTCTAGCATCTGCCTGACTGCCCAGAGAGCTTACTTCTGTCTCTTCAAGCAGCAAGAGCTCGTATCGACGTGATCAGACAAGGGGAGACGACAAAGAACCACTCAGAAAAGTGCGATCTCCTCCTTCCAGCAGCACTAAGATGTCAGCCCAAGTCCTGAGGCAAACAAGTCAATTCCTTTGTGCTTCCAGAGCCATCCAAGCGCACACAAGAGGGAGCAGTATTTCACACCTGGAAGCACAACATCCTCCAGGCCACGTCAGTAACAGTGACCATCCAGATACCTGGTTCCCAGGGCCAGCCCCGGAACAGCCCTGGTCCTTCAGGACTTCTCCAAAGCCAAGGTGATCAGTTGATCCAGGACTGGGACTAACTGCAGCAATGAAGACAAAACAGAAACAGGGAAGAACATACGATTCTTTTACTCCCAAGCGTTTATTATGGCTGCTGATAAACTAGACAGTGTCGGATTTAGTGCAGAGGAGCCCCTGGGAGAGAAAGAACACATGATAAAAGTCTGTGGAGAACAGAAAACCAGTACTGAAATGGGAAAATCAGAAGTAAAAAGGACAGAGGAAAGAGACAGCCTGACCGAAGACCTACGGAAGCGATAGAGAGCAACGTTCCTTTGAAGGAAAACCCTTCTACAATTTTTCTACAGGGGCACAGGGAGCCATGTGGAGGAAGAATGAGATTTACAGTAAGCCTGGAAGAGCCCTCAAGTTCCAAATGAAGTTTGACAAAGAGCAAAGCAGCAGCTGTCACCGCTGTCAGGGACGGGACAGCAACGGTACCAAGACAAATATATGGGAACTCCAAACTGACTCATTCCCAAAGCTCAGAGGGAGAGCTACGTTTACGCAACTTGGTTCAGAAGGCAAGGAAAGGGGGAGAAAAAACACAAAAAGAGAGAGAAGCTATAAATACAGAAAGCCTAGAGAGAAGTTATTAGCAGGGAAGGTAATAAAGTGATAACGTGGGGCATTCCAAGACTTGTGATGAGCAGGAGTAACTTCCACCACCCTCTTTCAGGCCTTGGGCTCCATAGCAAGAACGACAGAGACTGCTGCAAGTGGAGAGGTGCAGAAAAGGCTGGTTGAAAAGAGGCTTCTGACCTAAGTAAAAATATCCTGGGTATTTTTGAGGTAGATACTGAGGCACATTGCAGCACTCTGTTCCCATTCTGTTGTTTGATGTCTGCGTGAGCAACTCCAGGTAACATGCATCCAGGGTTCAGCTGGCCAAGGATCTCTCTAAACAGTCAATATTAATTTCAATTGCCCAGCAATGACCATCGCTATAAAGCTGATGCTTAACTAGTATTTTTAGAAGAAAGAGCAATTCAGTAATTACAGTCCCATCAGCCAAAACAACCGGCATGTGTTTCAAGCCTATTTCAATATAGATCTGGGTTTGCTGTTCATTATGCCCGGACACGACTGAGTGAAAACTGTTAGGTGGGTCACTGGCACTGGGGAACAGTTTAGCACTAAGAATATGAGCTGATCAAAGGTGAGACAAGTACCACAGAAAAAACCCCACACAGCTCTCTGGGTTTGTGCATGCTGATCTAGTAAAAAACCCCACAATGGCTGGGAAGTGAGAATTAGCCTCAAAGAGAACTTGCGATTACAGGTGGTGGGTAATTCACTAGTGAATTTATGAAGATCTGCCCTGGATCTTTTTTCCCACTAGCAAGCCTTCAGTAACAGCTGGCACTTCCACAGACATCCCATCTCCTCAAAAACTGAGCGTGGGTACCAAGAATTACGTTGGATTACCCCAAGAACCTCGCTTACGGCTTTAAAAAGATTTCCTGCGTTGCCTGCCATTGAAGAATTTAAAAAAAAAAAGGAAAAAAAAAAAGAAATCACAGTACAACTCACCAGCAGACGCCTGACAAACCCGCCCGGCTCCCAACAACCGCAGGACAGGCACCGCAGCTCAAGGGGCAGCCTCAAGAAAGCCCTGTGAGCTCCAGCTTCCCTAAGCCACCGTATCAGATGTTGTAATCACAGGGCCGGGACACGGAGTCAGCTGAGCTCGGAGAGAACCGCCGGGGATAGGAGAAGCGGGGGGAAGGATCAAGGATTTGCTCTGCCGAGGGGACCGCGCCTCAAAAACCCCGCTATCAGCGGGGGTTTCCCCTGCATTCCCTCGCCTCCCCCACCTTGCCCTCCACCCTCACACGCCAACCGAGTCCTCCCCTCAGCACTGAGGCGATGGGGGGGGGGGGAGGGGGGGGGGAAAGGCGCCCGCCCCGGAGCCCCGGCGCCACTCACCCTCCAGGCTCTCACACTGTACCAAGTTGACGTAGTCGCCTTGCCGGAGCACCCCCGCCTTAAAACCACGCACCAAACCTTCCAGGTAACCGTTATCCACGTTAAAATACAGCTCCGGGAAAGACGACATGGCGGCCGGCGGAAGCCAACGAGCGAGCACTCCCCCTCCCTGCCCCGCCGCCTCACGTGACCCGCCCGCCGCCTCACGTGACGCCGTCTAGCTCCCGCCTCTTTCCCTCCCTTTCCCGGCATGCACTGCGTGGGCGGGAAAGCCGCCTGAGGCGATGGGTGGAGGGGGCAAGGTGGCGGCGGTGGGCAGCCCCAGGGAGGGCGGTCCCGGGGGTGATGCAGGGGGAGTAGCGGCTGCCGCGGTCGCCCCGGGAGCGCCCTCCCCACCGTTGCTGGCTTCTCCAGCCCTGCACTCCTCTGTGAGGCTTCACCTCTCCCCCCACCCCCGCAATGCCCTTGCCCAGCCTGAAGCCCGTTTCCGCCCCGCTTGTGGGTTTTTAGGGGTTTTTCGTGGTCTCCACGGAGATTTTTTTACCTCCTGGTGGCGTAACGGTGGCAGAGGAGGTTTTGAGGTGGATGCAGGTCGTGGGGGTGACAGCTCGTAGGGCCCCTGGGTGTCACAGCAGCCTGTGTCACCGCAGGTGGTACTGTCAGGACACAAGTAAAGCTCCCACCCCCTGGGGTACCCCTTTTGCAGAGACATTGCTCCCCAAGGGCTTTGCAAGGACCCGCCCTGGGACAATAATCTCATTTTGCCTGACATGAAGGTGCCCTGGACTCTTGGCTATGTGGCCATGGTGCCCGCTTGTGTGCAGGTAGCAGTGAGGTGCTGATAGCAGCCCCTCTGACCCTGGGGCTCAGGGCTTTCCTAGCCCAGGGAACAGTCCTTAAAGGGTGCCCAGTGTAATTTCTCAGCTCTACCAGCATTCACATTCAACCATGCTAAACGTTCAGCAGTAGTTCCTAAACCAAAGGAGCCAGCACTGAAAGACGTACCTGGCCTGAAATCTCCCCATGGAGCCCACAAAGCAGCCCCTCTGACCCTGGGCCTCAGGGGCTTTCCTTGGCAGGGAACAGTCCCTGAGATCCCAGGCGGACACTTGAAACCATTCCAGCTCAGTGACACCTTTTTGCTAACGGCTGCTTTATTAGAGCTGCAGAGGAGGCGGCGGCACATGTGGGCAAGAGTAAGTAGGCCCCATGGCACAGGTGCTAGTTCTTGCCACAGGGGAAATTGGTGCTGATTTTCCTGCAGTAGCAAAAGGCGTTGAAGAAGCGGCAGTAGCAGGTAGCACAGGGGTCGCAGCAGGGGACCTGGTGTCCGAGGCAGGACTCCAGGAGACGGACACAGCGGCGGGGGGAGCGTTCTTCTCTGCCTGCAGCTTGCAGTTCTGTGGATGATGCCTGCCGGAGAGGGGAGGAGGAGGAGGAGGAGGAGGAAAAGGATTGGCGCTGAAACACCGTGTCAGCAATAAAGAACTGCGTGGGAGAGAGCCAAGAGTGGCTGGTGAAACCTGCCGCTAACAACAGAGAGCTCTGTCACGCTCAACTCCAGGCTCAGTCTGTCGGAAATTGCCCCGTGCACTCTCGGTGAGCTTCTCCCACCACATCTCAAAGCCTTGACACACACATGTTATTTGAAACATGGCCCCAACAGAGGCATCAGGGTCTGAGCTGAGTGAGACGCAGCGCTGCATGGTGAGCTCCTGCTCTGGGGAGGCTTCCTGGGCTGCCTCAAGGTTAATTAATTAACCAGACGAAGGAGTGAGGGAGTGGACCACCCTCCTTTGAGAGCCCCTTACAGCTCTGGGCAGCTCATCCCAGCCCTGGCTGCTCCCTTCAGGTGAGGAGCGGATTCCTCCTTCCTACCATGTTGTGTGTTTGCCCCAAGACACCCCTGACCACAACTTCTTGGAGGAAGCTGCTGTGGCCTGAGGCTGCCCTGCTCTTTGGGCTGTCTATAAGAAAGCCGAGGGAGTGTTACCTGTGGTTCCAGCACACCGCCCCTCTGCAAGAGGTCACCATCACTGTCTTGGACTTCCAGGGCCATCGGCTCGAAGCCCAGCCTGGGGAGAGCTCCTGTGAGATACAGAGAGGCTGGAGGAGAGGCTGCTCTGTTTCTGCTCCCCACGGTCGTCTGCCTGTGTCCCAAAAAAAAGCCCCTGCAAGCTGTGAGCTGCCAGGGCAGCATGAGGGAAGTGGCTCTTACAGGAGAAGTGTCTGACCCCAGGCCTGGGGTCCCCACTTCTATTCTGTGGACCCTGGCGTGCCAGCAAGCAGTCGATGTGGGGATGGCAGGAGGACAGGGGGGCTGCAGAACTCACCCGCCGGCTCCGCAGACGCCTCCTTGACTTTCCGTAGCAGGCTGGAGTAGCGTGCTCTGTCTGCCCCCTCCATCCCACCACTCACCTTCTGCAGGTGGCTGCGGCCGAGGTCGGCGGTGAGGATGGCCTGGATGCCCTGCAGCAGCCCACAGCACAGCAGCAGCACGTTCAGCATGGTCCTGGGAGACAACCTGCGCTCAGGGGTCCTGACCAGTGTCAGCCCACGCTCTGCCAGCCTGGCCCTGACCCTTGCCTCCACCCTGCCGCCCTCACCCCCAGAGCAGTGCCGTCTCAGTGAGGGGCAGGTTCCTATGTCACAGCCACCGACACCAAGCTGTTTGCTCTCTTGGCCTTGAGAGCCTTTCCTGGGCCATCACACGCTGGGTAGCTTCATGCAGACCCACCAGAGTTAACACCGGGCAGTGGGACACCCCACGTACAGGCCCACTCGTGACCTCAGAGGATGGGCTGAGATTTGGGGTTTTTTTCAGCAGATGGGGGTCTCCCTGCCCCTCACACAGCCTTCAGCAGGCACCAGACTGTGGTGCCATGCATTCACCACCTGCTCGTGCATGGGACGTGGCCAAAACATCTGAGACAACTCCAGGACTCGCAGTCCAGCACCTCCCCACTTCTCCCCCAACTCCTCTGGAACACCTCTCTCTCCTGCTCCTGCTTTCTCTCCCTGTTCTCCAGCCACCAGCCCTTGAGCCACGTTTCCATGCCCAGCCTTACAGCCTGCAAGGAGCCCAGGGAACGGGCAGGAGCGACCTTACGTGGTTGAAACATGAGAGAATGCTGTAACAGAAATCTCCCCCAATGTCCCTGGGAAATGACAAAAAGTGCTGTGCTCCAGCTCCATTTACAGCCAAACCACAGGGTTTGGGTACAGTAAAGAAATGTCAGGATTCAGGAAAATAAAGTGCAACACAGAGGCTGGCTGAGGGAGCAGCCAGGGATGCGGCTTTGCTGAAGGAGGGCAGTGATGGGCTAGGTGTCATGGCCAAGTCCTTCACAAGAGGCCCCTCCGTGCCACCCAGCTACTTGGAAAACCCACCAACAGTCAGCTGCACAGCTTCAGTGTGGGAAGCATTGGGATGCCAAGCCACCTCTGCCTGGGACTTGGGCACAGTCATCAGATGTCTCCCTGAGTTGGACCAGCCTGGGGTTTTCACCTACTTCTAGTACAGGTTTCCTTCCCCCTCCCAGCACCAGGGAGTGGGGTTCAGCAGTGAAACCCAATGTTGGCTGCTTTGACAGCCTCGACGCTCCAACCCTGGCTCTGGCCACCCAGAGCTGTGCCAGCCCCTCCTCACCTCTCCATCCCCACAAGACCACCCAGCTCTTTGCCAAGAGAGACCTCTCCGCGCCATGGGGACCCCCCACGCACCCTGAACACACCCCCAGACCCTTCGCGGTGTAAGCACTGACCTCTCCGACCAGAGAGGGGGGATTGCCACTTGCTGCTCCAACCGGGCTCGCTGGGAGCACTGCTACCGCTCTCTGCCTCAATGTCCCGCTCTCCACATGCTTACTGGAATTTATATCGGCTTTTTATTAATTAAGTGCTGCAGCCACATGACTCTGCTAACTACCAGGTAGGTGGGCTTCTCTGGAAACGGGGCTTTGTCTGGATGGAGAGGCGGTGGGAGGGAGGAAGGGCTCCTTCTCTCTGCCCCGCACGGCGGCAGGGAGAAACATATCCTCGCTGGCCCCAAACACCAGGTTTTTTGGGAGTGATCCCTGCTGCCCTTCCTGGCTGCTTCCCTTTCTGGCCCTGTCTGAGCAGTGCTGAGCAGCAGCCTGAGGACATCTCTTGAGTTCCTGGCTAGAGAAATACCGGGGCTACCGGTGCATCTCCTGAGGCGCGCTGAGCTCTCTGCTGGTTTTCAAAGGGAATATTGCCCATCCAGCCATAGTAGGGAGCCTCTGGAAGTCCTCCAACTCCTGACCACTCCTCTGCAGATCCTTGAGGCTCCCGCCTGTGCTAACTGCATCTCTTCATCCATCCTTTGGAAACCCGCAGCTCCCTCGAGCCCCACGCTCTCAGAGGAGCTGCCTTGTGCATCCCAGGCTCGTCTCCTCCTTGGGAAGGATGGAACCAGCTGCTCGGTTCTCCCCAGCCACGACACTGGCTTTCACAGCCGCGACGTGTGGCTCCATGAGCTGCTTCATGCTGAGACCCTTGAGGGCCACTCCAAAACCCAATGGGAGCTGGAGCCAGGCCAACACAGCCTCAACCCCGCAGTCATGGGGCTGGGCACCGCTGGAGGTGACACCTCTGCAGTCTCTTGGGACATGCACTGCGGGTGCAGCCCCCCCATGGGCCTGTTCTTGCTGAGTGCTTCAAAGCCGAGTGGGCATGTCTATGACAGGCATTTCCCCATCGGATATGGACTTGTGCCCAGCACCCAGCCCTGACATGCACAGGCCTCTCGCTGGTGGCCAGGACCCAAGGACCAAGGGTCAATCAGAAGACATGGTGGAGGACCCTCTGCATGTCCCCAGCGAGGGTGTGGTGCCAGCCCTGGGCTCTTTGTAGACCCCCCTCTCTGCGCCCCCCATTCACTGTCCTGACATGACACACGATCCCCCGCTGCACCCAAGGGCCAGGCTGGCGCAGAAGGGGCAACACATAGGACCAGGGAAGGGCTCATCTGCTCCATCCCTTCTCCAGCCAGGCTGAGAAGGGACCCAGCATCTCAGGATGTGTCCCAGCACCTCAGCACCCTGCTGGGATGCCCATACACAGCACCCATCTGCCTCCTGCACCCCCATGCCCAGAAGAAGACTTGTCTTCAGATAGTGGCAGGGTTGCCAACCCCACGCTGTTCCCATTCCCAGAGCCCAGGGGGGTGCCCTACCCAGCCCCATTTCTGTGGCAGAAGCTTCTGGGCTCGTCGATTCCCCCCCTAGCTCCTCCATCCCCAGCCCCGGGGGGGATCAGGTCCCCCATCCACGCTCCCCCTGGTCCCCGGCTGACGCCAGCCCCTGAGCAGGGCCCTCAGCCCGGCTCATTAGGGCCTGTTTGCAGCCTGCGGGGCCGCGGGCGGAGGACTTCTGGGAAGGCATTAGCGGTAACGAGGACGGCCCTGCTGAGAGCTTTTTAATCTGCAGGAGCAACATCTGCTTTGTGCACATCCCTACAGCCAGTAACGAGCTAAATGAGGCGGCCGGCCGCTCGCCGGGCCGCTTCCAGGAAAAGAGGGCTTGTGGCAGCGGGGGGAACGGGGAGCCGGGGCTGCGCCTCCCGACCTCAGCTCTTTGCGCCTGGCCTGGGCGAGGGTGGGAGCGGGTGATGGAGCGGGTCTGCGGCACAGCAGAGATGCCCATGAGTGAGTGCCCCCAGGCAGGAGAGCAGCAGGGTGGGAGCCCGTTCTGTGGTGGGACCCTCAGGAGATGGGGGGGGGAGATGCCGAGCTCGTGCCGAGGGCTCTTTCTCTCTCCCGGGAAGACGCCTTGGCAGGCAGGCTGCTCCTTTAGCTCGTTCCTGGCCCTCGTTACGGCTAACGCCGGCCCAGTCCCCGCTGCCCCAAAGCGCCCCGCTCGGGGGCTCCCCGGGGCAGCGCTTCCCCGGGGCTCCCACTTCGGGAGGTGCGATGAGCATCACCTCGGCCTCAGCCCCGGCGGGAGGGGGACGGGGCCCTTTAAGGCGCGAGCTCAGAGCCGCCCTGACGTCAGCGGGGCGGGCGCGCCCGGGCAGCCGCAGCCCCGGCGGCCCCAGCTCCGCCGCCCCGGTGAGTGCGGCTCCGCCGGGACGCACCCCGGGGTGCCGCCGGGGACGGGGGGTATGGGGGGCGCCGGACTGCGGGGGGTGGGTGTTAAGGGAGCTGGGGACTGGAGGCGGGGATATGGGGGTTCCCGGGGTGCTGGGGTGAGGGTATTGGGGTGCCCGGGGTTCCGGGGTCGTGGGGAACTGGAGGTGGGGTATGGGGGACCCCGTGGTGATGGGAGAATGGAGGTGAGGTATTGGGGTGCCCAGGGTGAGGAGTTCTCGGAGCTGAGGTGCCCAAGATGCCGGGGAGTGGAGATGAGGTAATTGAGGTGCTCAGAGTGCTGAGGAGCTGGAGATGGGGGTGCACACGATGATGAGGGACTGGAGATGGGGGGAATTGGGGTGCCTAGGGTGCCGCAGCCTGAGCATCTGGAAGTGTGGGTATTAGTGTGCTCAGGGTGCTGGGGGGCTGCATGGGGGGTATTGGGGTACCCAAGGATGCTGGAGAGTAGAGGTGGGGGTACAGGTGGGTGCCCAGGTCCTGGGATATATGGCACAGGAATGTTGGGTGTCAGGAGTGCCTAAGATGCTGGGAGCCCTGCTGTCCTGGGGCCTCTGGTGTCTGTGGTGCTGGGGGACCTGGTATTTGGGGGTGCCTCACCCCTCGCTCCACATTGCTCAGCATCTCCCCCGTCCAGCAGTGCCCGGTGCCTGTCCCCGCCTGACACTGCCAACATGGCCGGGACGCAGGGCTGCAGCGAGGGGAAGATCGCGGGGCTGTACGACCTGGAGCGCACGCTGGGCAAGGGCCACTTCGCGGTGGTGAAGCTGGCGCGGCACGTCTTCACCGGGCAGCGGGTGGCCGTCAAGGTGATCGACAAGAGCAAGCTGGCGGGGGAGGCAGCGGGGCAGCTCCTGCAAGAGGTGCGCTGCATGAAGCTGGTCCAGCACCCCAACGTGGTGCGCCTCTACGAGGTCATCGACACCCACGCCAAGCTCTACCTCATCCTGGAGCTGGGTGACGGCGGGGACATGTATGACCACATCATGCGGCATGAGGGCGGGCTGGCCGAGGCACGAGCCAAGCACTACTTTGCCCAGATCGTCCATGCCATCTCCTACTGCCACAAGCTGCACGTGGTGCACCGCGACCTCAAGCCCGAGAACGTGGTCTTCTTCCAGGAACAAGGGGTGGTCAAGCTCACTGACTTTGGCTTCAGCAACCACTTCCAACCCGGCAAGATGCTCACCACCAGCTGCGGCTCTCTGGCCTACTCAGCACCTGAGATCCTGCTTGGGGATGAGTACGACGCCCCAGCTGTCGGTAAGGGCGGTGCGGTGCGGGCGCTTGCCCTGGGGATGTGCCCCTTGCCCGCAGCACGGTCCTACCACCCGGGTACCACCTTGCACCCACGCTCCAGTGGCGCTGCTGTCCCTGCAGGGAGCATTTTGGCCCCTTGGGTGCTCGGCTGCGCGGCGCTGCGCTAGCACAGGGTGATTCTCCCTGCAGAGGCCGTCCCTGCTCCCGCTGAGATCCCATGGAACGATGGCTGGTGCCAAGGAAATGGGAAAAAAAAAAGCCCAAGCCAGCTGTGAGCCTGGCATGGCATCCACACAAGGAGCAGCGCCAGGGCGCAGTCGCCGGCGAGCTGATGCTGGTGGTTATTTGGAGGGGCGATGCCGGAAGGAAATCCGCTCGGGATGCTGCCATTTGGGTGGAGCGGCTCCGAAAGTTTCCTTTGCTACATCCCCACCCTGAAAACCGCTTCCTCTCCGTGACTCCCAGCACCCTTCCCCCCCTGGCCAGGGCGCAGGGTGCCCCAGGGAGACCATCCTGGGGTGTGGGGGGCCGGGCTGGGGGGCACTGAGAGGCTCTGCTAGGACAGAGGGTTCGTGGGAGGGAAGTGGGACCCCAGCCAGTTCCACTGGAATTTGGGGCAGGAGGATTTAGCAAAACAAAACACGAGCCCTTAAAGTAAAAAGCCCAGCGTCGGCTCAGGGAAAAGGCGTCTCCAGAGTTGAAAACAGGGATGGCTTGTGGAGATGGTAGAAAAATAAGCTGGTGGCTCTGCAGAGGGAGGTAGAGGGAGAAAAGCTGTGCAGATGAGACGTTTTCAAACGCAGGCACTTGACTTAAGAAGCTGAATGTATTAAGGGAGAGCCCAGGGTGTGCTTAGCATCCTAAAAAAGCACTTTTGCCCAGAGTTTATGTACTTGGCAGGAGGAGCAGGAGGAGATGCTGCTGGTCCTATCCCCCAGGCAGGGCAGCAATCCTGCTTGGGCTGATGCCTGCTGTGGGCAGCTGGAGAGCCCGGGTGGGTGCTGTGTGCCCTGTCCCATTGCCTGGTGTCCCCTGCGGCGCAGCCTGGTGATGGCAGGGTCTGTGCAGGGACTCGAAGCTGGAGTGATGACATGAAATGGTGCCACGAGTAGATGGCCAGTGTGGGGGGGACATGGCAGAGCTCAGGGCTCAAAAGGGGCTAAGATCTTGCCTGCTTCCATAAAGCCCCTGAGACCTGCTTGGGTGTGGGGATGAGGAAGGTCCTTCCCTGCCTTACTGGAGCTGTGGTGTCCCCCCCCCCCATCCACGGGGCAGGCCGTGTGAGCTGTTACCTCCAAGGAGCATCCCAGTGAGCACTGGTCTCTGCTGGGTCAGCACTGGGGGCTGGTGAGTTAACCCCTCAGGCTTGCTGGGGTGGGGATGCTCTCCTGGGCCATGGTGGGCACAACCTAAACAGCTGCTGCTGCTTCTTGCAGACATCTGGAGCCTGGGGGTCATCCTCTACATGCTGGTGTGTGGCCACCCCCCCTTTCAGGAGGCCAACGACAGCGAGACCCTCACCATGATCATGGACTGTCGCTACACCGTCCCCCCGCACATCTCGGCCCAGTGCGCTGAGTAAGCACCTCTCCCCTACCCTGGCACCCCAAGAGCCTGACCCCCCTGTCCCCGGGGGTGGGTTCCCCATCCCCAGGGAGCTGGGCTGGGAAGGGGGCAGGGAAAATTCAGGGTTCCTGCGCTGCTGCAGGATTGCAGTGTCCCCCCCTTTCCCCACCAGCCTCATCTCCACGATGCTGCAGCGCGACCCGAAGCGGCGAGCCTCCCTGGAGCAGATCGAGGGGCACCCGTGGCTGCAGGGGGTGGACCCGTCCCCTGCCAGCCGCTCCCTGCTGCCTCTCACCTCCCACAAGCGCGTGTCCGAGGAGGAGCACGAAATCATCCTCCAGGCCATGACGTGTGGGAATATCGCCGACCGGGACACTATCCAGGAGTGAGTGGTGGGGCGGGATGCCGGGTCAGGACACCCTGTGAAGGGTCCTGGGGTGGGGTGTGGGGGTGTTTCCCCTCCATCCCTCAGGTGCTGACGTGGGTCCCTCGGTCCCTTGCAGGGCGCTGGAGGCCGACCGCTACAACCACATCACGGCCACGTATTTCCTGCTGGCTGAGAGGATGCTGAGGGAGAAGCAGGAGAAGCAGGGCCACCGCCTCAGCCTCGTCTACAACCTGGCCAAGGAGGTGCAGAGCAGGTGAGCCCCTCTGCCACCCCCCTGTCCCCTCCACGCCACCCTGGGTCCCGAATGCAGGGTCCTGGCTGGTTCCCGTCCCCTCCCTCGCTGCAGCTCTCTCAACACCTGGCTGGGTACCAACGCATCCACATCCCCCCCTCTCTCAGGACCAACCTGTCGGACACATTTGGCCCTGTGGGCAGTGCCAGCGGCCTCCTGCCCTTCACAGAGGTGCCAGGGGGCCTCGCTGCAAGCCCCCGGCTGTCCCCCCTGCCCACTGGAGGGGATGTGGGTGGCCGGCAGCCCCCCAGGACCCTGCTGAAGGTTCCTGCCGTTGACACCACCATCACCAAGAGCACCCCGGCCCTGCAGCAGATCTGTGAGGAAGAAGAGGAGGAGGAGGATGATGAGGAGGGGAGGCCCAGCACCATGGAGAGGAAGAGCAGCTCACTGAACCAGGAGCAGATGCGAGCTTTCCTGTGTTCCCGCCGCCCGTCTGGCTGCGGGGAGGTGTGGGGGCTGGGGGCCGAGCTGGGGGGCCGCGGCAGGCGCTCGGGGGTGGCCTGGGCTGGGAAGGAGGCAAGTGGGGGTCGGGGTCCCCCAGCGATACGGGGGAATGGAGCTGAGCCCGCCAGGAGGGAGGAGGATGTGGAGCTTGGGGGCTCCTCAGCAGACCCCCCTGGGAAAAGGAGAGCCACCCCCCTACCCCAGAGTGGCTCTGATGGAGTCCCCCAGGTACGGGGGGCAGAGACAATCTCCACTGCCCTCCTGGCCCCTACAGACAAGTCCCCAGGGCCCGGGTCACCCCCTAGCCCAGCCCGGCGGTCGGTGGAGAGCAGCTCAGGCCCAGGGGGGACCGAAGGGGCTGCAGAGAACGTGATCAAGCTGGACCCGGGGAAGAGCAAGGGGGGCAGCCTGCGGGACAGGCTCCTGCAGTTCCCACTCTGTGAGAAGGCCCTGGCCTTCAAAATCCGGCCGGGCTCCAAGGAGAGCCTCCTCTCCCTGGGGCAGTTCAACTGCTGCCATGTCATTTAAGCCCCCCCTCGGTGTGAGGGTCCGGCCCCTAGCCAGGGGCCAGGAGGATGCCCGCTCCCCCCACCTTCAATCCTGGCTGTGGGGCTGGTGGTGGGGGGGGGGGGGGTTGTCATAGAGCTCCTGCTTTGTCACCCACAGCACTCACCCTGCTACACCCACCCCAAGCACCTGCTGTGACACCCCCCTCCTCCCCCAAGATGGGACTGCCTGTGGAGGGTGGGGGTGTGGGGTGAGGCAGGCTGGGGTCTGTCCCCACACCCTCCAGCATGTCCCCAAACCGGGGGCTGCTGGGGTGGCCCCACTGGGGTCGGAGGGACCACGAGATGTTTTTTAACTACTAGAAATAATTTTTTTAAATAGTCTATTTTAATGTAATTAAATAGAGATTGCTATATCCCCCAGCCCCCCCCCCCCGGGGACGGCATCGCCCCCCCCAGCCCCGCAGCATGCACGGCCCCAGGGCCAGGCTCTCCTGCCCGTGGCGGCCCTGGGACAATCGCTTGTCTGCCTGCAGCCCCCCCTGCCCACCCCGCCGTCCCCCCCAAACCCCGCCGGGGCCAGGCACAGCCCTCCCCACAGCTGCGCGTGACCCGAGCCTGCCCCCCTGCCCCGGCCTCCCCTGCAAATAAGCTCCCTATTTATTATCTCTTTGTTTTCTTGCTGGCAAGAAATGAATGGCGCCTGAGGCATGGGCCGGAGCTCGGCCCGAGCTGTGCGGTGCGCGTGGAGGGATCGGAGCCGCTGGGAAGCAAAGTTCATCAGGCCCAATAAACTAAACCTGTGAGTCGCTGCGGTGCGATGTTGTGTTGCAAGGGAAAGACCAACTCCCCCCCCACACACACACCGCCCTGCCAAGGTTGGGTGGCCAGGAACATCTGCCCCAGCTCCCACCTGGGTTCCTCTGTGCCAAGGGGGGGGGCAGTGGGGTTGGTTTGGGGCTCTGGGTGCAGTGGGCAGCAGCTTTCCCTGCCCAGGGATGTTTGGGTGCTGCTTGGGTGGTGTGAGCCCCTGTCCCTGGGGGATGCGCAGCCCTTTCTCAGGGAGCAGCTTGACATGGTACTGGCTCTCCACTCAGACAGGGCCCAAGGTGGGGTTGCTGGGGACGTCACAGGGGTGAGGACAGGGATGGGAAATGCCCCCAGGTTCGAGGGGGGGGCCTGGGAAGAGGCAGGCAGAGGGTACCACGCACCTCGGTTCAGGCCCAGGGATGCCCCTGACATCTCTCCAGCCCCTGGTGCGGCTGGGCCCTCAGCCCCCAATTACACCCGTGTCCCTTTCTCCAGCCCTCGCTCCCGGCTCTGCTGTGTGCTCTGTCCCCCACTCAGACACCACCCTTACCGGCCCTGGAATGGTCCTCTGGGGAGGTGGTGGTGGGAAAAGAAGCAGGGAAGGGGACGCACCTGCAGCCTCTGGCAGGGGGAGGAGGTGGGGCTCATGTCCCTGGCTCCTAAAGGATAACTCCAGCGCCTGAACAGGGGCTTGAACCCTGGACCCTCAGATTAAAAGTCTGATGCTCTCCCAGCTGAGCTATCCAGGCTCCTGTTTCGGGGTTTGGGGACACCCATGACCGGCACTGGGGAGCCTGGTTCCCTGAGGGACAATGTGGGGACTCACTTTGGCCTCTGGCCCTGCACCCAGCCCTGATGAGGCCTCCCGTGCACCCAGCATCTGGCCCCGCACTGGGCTGGCCTCCCACTGGGACACTGACACCGGACCGGTGCTGCAGGGACACACCGGCACGGAGGGCGAGCGGGGGGCTGTGGGGCGGCTGTCACACCCCCGCCGCCCTCACCCCACTCCCCTCCCCCGGGCTCCCTCGGGGAGCGGCAGCCGTGACCGCAGAGCGACCGGTACCGCGCGTGGTGGCCGCCGCCACTCGGCTCCCAGCGCGGGCTGTGGCGCCGGGAAAGGCCGGGACGAAGCTGCGAGCAAGGCGGCCGCTGCCGGGGGGTCGGTGGGCAAAGGCGCCGTCACCTCGGAGGGGGCTCCGGCCGGCCGCCCGTCCTTTGCTCCCGCCTCTGCCTCCAGGCCCGCGGGAACCGGGCCCGCTGCTCCCCGGGAACCCACCGGCTCGGAGGGGGCTGCTGGGGGTGAAGGGACGGTTAAAGCCGCCCCCGAACGCTCCCGGGCTGAGCGGGAGGGAAGGAGCCTCGTTGGCTTCATCAGGAGCAGCCGGTAGCAGCGAGTGCCCCGCCACGGGCCGGGGGGGGCGCGGGAAGCCGAGCGAGGGGCCGGGGCGGGCAGAGCGGAGCGCGGCGGGCGGGCGCTGGGCGAGCTCCGGTATCCCCGTTAACCGGAGCGGCCGCCGGGGGTGTCCCTGCCCCCCGTGCCTGGGGGACGCGGGCGGGAGCTCGGGGAAGAGCCCCGGGGGCTCCGGGCCGGAGGGGAGCCCGCTGCGTCCCCAGAGACAGCCAGCGGCCGCGGCGCACGGAGCGCCCCCCGGGGCACGGAGCGCCCCCCGGGGCACGGAGCGCCCGGTTCAGGCTCCCGGCCCTCCGCGGCCGCCGTAGCCCGGGCGGGGCAGGGCCGCAGCTCCCCGCCCCCAGCAGCGCCCGTCCGGCCCCACGCGGAGGCAGCGCCATGGCGTCGGCGGCCAAGCGGCCCAAGGTACCGGGCGCGCAGGGACCGGCCCCGGGAGCTCCGCGGCAGCGGGGCCCGTGTCCCCCCCGTCCGCCGTGTGCCGGGACGGCCCCAGCCGGGCTGCGGGGAGCGGGGTGCGGGGGGTCTCCCTGCCTCAGCCCGTGTCTTCACCCGCAGGCGGCCGCCAGCAGCAGCGCCCGCGGGAAGGGCAGCGCCGGGCCCCTCTCCGGCTTCCTGGCGTGGTGCGGCCGGGCCGGGGTGGAGCTCAGCCCCAAGGTGAGGCGGCGCGGGCCGGGTCCCGGCGTCCCCTGTGTCCCCCGCCCCGCCGCCCTGACCGGCCCCGCTCCCTCCCGCCCCAGGTCCGGCTGAGCAGGGAGGGCGCGGTGGCGGGGTACGGCATGCTGGCTGCCGAGGAGCTGGAGGCGGGCGAGGTCCTGTTCACCATCCCGCGCTCGGCGCTGCTCTCCCAGCACACCAGCGGCATCCGGGCCCTCCTGGAGGAAGGTGAGGGGCAGCGAGGGGCACCCGCCTCTCCCTCGGCGTTCGCTTCAAGGGAGATCGCGGCTCCGGGACGGAGCCCGGGGGCGGCCCCGTGCTGCGGGGAAGCTGCGGGAGCTGCCCGCTCCCAGACGGGCGAGGGGCTGCCGCGGGTTTCGGGGGTGTGAGGGAGGAGCTCGGGGCCCGGAGCGGCAGCTGCCGGTGGGGCTTCAAGCTCAGGATAAAGCCCTCAGCCCAGGCTGCAGCCCGGGGACAGGCTGCCGGGGATGGAAGCGCCTGAACGGCGCCGCTCAGGTTTCCCCTGCGCTCTCCGTGTCGGCAGAGCAGGAGTCGCTGCAGAGCCAGTCGGGCTGGGTGCCGCTGCTGCTCGCCCTGCTACACGAGTACACGGCCAGCAACTCCCCGTGGCAGCCTTACTTCTCCCTCTGGCAGGACTTCCGCAGCCTGGATCACCCCATGTTCTGGTAAGGCAAAACCAGGCCCCCGCTGAGGAAGGGGGCTCGCGGACCCTGCTCCCGGGGGCAGCAGGACATAAAACCACCGGCATTCTTGTACCAGGCCTGAAGAAGAGCGAATGAGGCTGCTGCAGGGCACGGGCATCCCAGAGGCTGTGGACAAGGACCTGGCTAACATCCACCTGGAGTACAGCACCATCATCCTGCCTTTCATGAAGTCCCACCCCAGTGTCTTTGACCCCAAGCTGCACACGCTGGAGTTGTACAAGCAGCTGGTGGCATTTGTCATGGCCTACAGGTGAGGGGGAGGCCACTGCTCCGAGGAGCAAGGGCAAGGAGTAGGAGTGGAGGCAAGGGTAGAGGCTGTGTAATGTAAAAGGTTGCAGTTGCACAAGGATGTAAGGATAAGGTAGAGTTTGTTTGGTGCTGCAAGGTGTAAAAGCCCACTTGGTGTCATCACCCTTGTCTTAGCTTTCAGGAGCCTCTGGAGGAGGAGGAGGAGGATGAGAAGGGGCCCAATCCTCCCATGATGGTGCCTGTCGCTGATATTTTGAATCATGTGGCCAACCACAACGCCAACCTGGAGTACTCTCCTGTGAGTGCACAGCTGCTCTGCCAGGCGGCACCATGTCCCGGTTCCTCTGCAGCGTGACGCTCTGAACTGGAGCGGCCACTGCCCCTGGCTCTCCTGAAGATGCTGCTGTTTTGCTTGAGATAGCTCAAACTGGGCACTAGGAAGCACTTGGGGGGGGGTGTGTGTCTCTGAGCCTCTCCAAAACATCTTGTTTCCAAGCAGTAGCATCACAGCAGCTCCAAGAGCCTCTTCTCTCCCCACTTGCAGCACTGCCTACGGATGGTGACCACACAGCCTGTGGGGAAGGGCCAGGAGATCTTCAACACCTACGGGCAGATGGCCAACTGGCAGCTCCTGCACATGTACGGCTTCGCTGAGCCGTACCCTGGCAACACCAACGACACGGCCGACATCCAGATGGTGACAGTGCACCAGGCAGCACTGCGGCGTGAGTGACACCCATGCCCGGGACCGAGGGTGACACAACAACCAGGCGGTTCAGTGGCAGGTTGGGGGCCAGTTGTGGCTCCCTGCCACCCTGAGCCGGGTTTGCCGCTCCGCTGTTCTCCCAACAGGAGCAGAGAGCGAAGCAGAGCAGCGGCTGGTGTCAGAGCAGTGGGACTTCTTGTGCCGGCTGGAGATGGTGGGGGAGGAAGGCGCCTTCGTGCTGGGCTGGGATGAGGTGCTGACAGAGGAAGAGCTGTCCATGACATTGAAGGTCAGCACTGCCAAGCAGGGGAAGAGCTGCTGCCCCCCTAAGAGTGCAGAGGGGCACACAAAGTGGTTCGGTGAAGAGGCAGAGCTCATACAGGGGCTTTGGTGCTAACACTGCTGTGGGAGAAGGGGTAGGAGACAGGGTTGTCCATCTCCCCAGGCTCCTCTCCTGAGCTAATCGCCCACATGCCCTTAATGAACCAGTCTGGGCTGCTGCAGAGCTTTGACCCTTCACAGGCAAAAGCTCAGGTGTCCTTCAAGGCGGTCCCCAACACAGTCTGTCCTGCCCCACACCTGCCTTGGGATGAGGGCTCAATGGCAGCTCCCTGCCCCTTGGGTGCAGCTGAGCAACAGGCCCCTGTGGCTATGGGACCACCCTGGGCTTCAGGAGAAAGCCGGATGGACCCAGCATGGCCCTGACTTCTCCTTGCAGGTACTGTGCATGTCAGAGGAAGAATTCAAGGAGTACAAGGAACAGGATGGGTGGGAGGATGACAGTGAGGAAGAGGAAGGCTCCACCCTTTCAAACGAGGCTCTCTCCAGACTTAAACCCCCTTGCAAGAGGCTCCTGTATGACAGCGTGCTGCTGACCCTCGAGTCGTATGCCTCAGACCTGAAAGCAGAGCAAGACTTGTTAAACAACAAGGAGGCGTATGAGAAACTGAGCCGAAGGGAGCAGCAAGCGCTGCACGTGCGCTATGGCCAGAAGAGGATCCTGCATCAGCTGCTGGAGCTGGTACGCTAGAAACTGCCCTGGGACTGGCCCAGGAAGGGATGGTGGCCTTTGGCCATCTCTTCTGCAGCAGTTGGAGGACATGTGGGCCCACTCATCCCTCAGGTGGCTTCTTGGCTGTCTCTCCTGAAACTGAAGCATCTTCCGCAGCACGGGGGGAGGGAGGGGGAAGCCTTGTCTTCACAGGGAGCTCTGGAGCACAGCTGCCCCCTTCCCAGCTGCCCAAATGGCTGCTGTGGGACACATAGACCACTAGGTCAGTGGGTGGGCTCCCTTGTACCGCTCCTCATCCAGCTGAAGGGGGTCAAAAGGCAGCCAGCAGCTCACAGAGGGTGAGAGGGAAGGGAGGGGGAGATGCCGATGGCCCCAGACCCTTCACTCACTCTTTGTGAGCGCTGAGCACTGGGAAGAGCACAAGCTCAGTTGCATGGGCATGGCTGCCCGATGCAGCCCTTGGGGGGAGGCGGTTCTCCCCGGGCTCGGGCACTGCTCTGCATCATGGTTTTTGGCTGTGACACACAGCCTTTGGGTGACAAAGCACCAGGGGTTTGCAGGCCAAGGTATGTGTAATAAAGGTGGTTCTGCCCAACCAGCGCTGTCTGCTCACACAGGGTGCAGGGGTATCTAGAAAGGGCTGGGAGGGGAAGCCTTGGTTGCTGCTGCAGTGGGAGGCAGTGCAGACAAGCAAGCCCCAACACTAGCTGTGGAGGTAGGGCCCAGGCACAGCCCAGCTGCACTGCAGGGTGTGGGGGTAGCAGCACCAAGAGCAGCTTTTGCTTTAATTCCCACGTGACGGTGGTGGTGGGAGCCTGGTCTCCCTCCTTGGCTCATCCCCTTCCTAGAGCAGCCTGGATTCCAGGCCAGGCACACAGCAGATCAACAGGCTGCTCCCCCTTCCTGTTCCCCTGCCCCCCTTCCACCCTCCCTTTACAACCAGCCCAGTTCTTAGCACCTCAAGGGAACTGGTGTTGGTACAGAACCAGAGACCCCTGAGCTTTCAGGGCACAGCTGTCAGTGCTGGCTATGGGTTCCTGGAGTCAAACGGCAGAAAAATCCCTCAGGGAACCTGGACTATTGGAACCAAACCTGGTTGCTGGTAGCTCTGAGTCCCAGTAGGCTGCAGGAAGAACAAACTGGAGTTGCACCACTCGAACAAAAAAGGCCAGCTTCCAAGGGCTCAGTTTCAGGACAGCTGCTGGCACCGCTCCTGTGAGGACAGAGCTGGGCTGGCTCAGCCCAGAGAAGAGAAGGCTGCTTCTGGGGAGAGCTCTAAGCCCCTTCCCATCCCTTGAGGGGCTCCAGGAGAGCTGGAGAGGGGCTGGTGCTGAAGTCAGGAGGGACAGGCCCAGGGGAACAGCCTTCAGCTGCAGGAGGGCAGCTGGAGAGGGGCTGGGAGGCAGAAAACCTTCCTGGGGAGGGGGGAGGCACTGGCACAGGGTGCCCGGAGAAGCTGGGGCTGCCCCTGGATCCCTGGCAGGGTTCAAGGCTGGGTTGGATGGGGCTTGGGGCACCCTGGGCTGGAGGGGATAATCCCTGCCCATGGCAGGGGGGCACTGGGGTGTCTGAGTGCCCTGCAGAGAGACTGGTCCTGCACTCAGAGGCAACCACACACCACTGCCTAGGACCAGGGGCTGGGTGGCACCCTGTAAATTTGTGCAGCAGAAGCAGAGCCAGGCACACAAACCCTTTCAACCTTGGCACAAAGTCTGATGTCTCTCTCCATCCCCCAGTCCCAGACAGCTACCTTTACCAAATCGGTGAAGTTACCCCCAAAAAGCCAGCAGGGAAGCTCCTTCCTTCTCCTGGTAGGTTTTGAGGCACAGGCTAGATAGAGGAGGTGCTAGTACCAGCAACACCAAAGCCACATGTCCTCACAACAAAGCCCATTAACTTCTCCCCTCCGACCTCACTCTAGGAAACAAACCCCAGTTGCTCCCACACTGGAAAATGGGGGTTTTCTGGCTGGGTGGAACTGGAGAGAAGAAGCACAGTGGCACGTGCTGCATGTCATGACTTTAATGTGTAACTACAGTATGCATACATACAAGAAGTGGGAGAACTAAAGCCCGAGAACTAGAAAGGCTACAAAATACAACACGTGGACCAATACTTTACAAAACATTCAAAATCCTTACAAAATGGGCTGTATTGGTCCTTGGGGGGGGGAGGGGGATATTTTTTCCTGTTTGGTTTTTTTTTCTTCTTTTTCCTTTTGGTTTTTTGTTGGTTTTTTTGTTTTTTTCTTTTTTACAAACTTATATCGTGTGGTCACAGGGTGGTGGGGTGGGAAAAGGTTTAGATTGAACCCCTCCCCCACTCCTTTACCCCCCTCCCCCTCTTCTTCCCCTTTCCAAAATTTACAGTGTCCCCCCCCCAAAAAAAAAAAAAAAAAAGAGAAAAAGAAAAAGCTATAGGCCTGGTCTCTGATTTCTTTACTAAAAACAGCCGACCCTCTCCCAAAGGGCCTGAGGTGTGTCTTCTCCAACAGAAAGGAGGCATTCTGACTGCCGCTCCACTTGCTGCCTGTCAGCATTTGATGAAGGTTGGGGAGAAGGAAAAGCAACGCTGAACCTTAAACTCCCCACCCCCCCCCCTCTTTACCCCCCTGCTCCACAGCATTCCCATATTCCAAATGCATCCACCTGTTTTTTGTTTTGTGGTTTGGTTTTGGTTTAGTTGGTTATTTTGCTTCTTTTGTAAAACAACTTGCGTGATTTGGAGGTTACCCCTCATCCATGTGAAGAAAAATAAGTTACATAATATTATAATTGGCTTTTCATTATTCTTTGGGAGTCTGGGAATGTCAGGACAAGGAGGTCTGCCCCAGACAAGTGCTTGGCATCAGCAGCTACCCCTTTATTACAAGCTGGACAGGCACCAGTTACCCACCTGCCTTTTACACAATTTTGCACAAACCCAAAAGTCCGGACAAACGTATCCGGTTTTTTTTTTCCTGGTATTTACACTAGCTCAAAATGATATTCACAGCATCTTCTGAGATTTTGGCCAAAAAGTCAAAGAAAATATAAAATACAGAATTGTTTTATAACTTTGGAACGTGCCCAACATAAGACTTTCACCCGGGGTCTGTTGTGTCTACCCGATTGAGGCTGGGAAGGTCAGGAGGAGCCTTACGGAGTCTTCGGTTGGTCAGTGGGATGGGGACCTCCAGGCTGGCACGTATAGGACACGAGATGCAGCTCACCTAACTGGCACCAGTCCCTTCCATGACTTGCTGGGCCTGCTTCTGCCCCATGCAGCACTGTGCAACTGACTGGAACAGCCTGAATGCAGGAGGAAAAGTGGCATTAGGAATATTTACAGCACCAAAACGTCTCAGCCACTGCTTCAGATGCCCCATAAAACCCCCTCACTGAAACACTGAGTTATACTCACTTCTCAATCTCTGGAGCACAGTGAACAAACTCGTGGTTCCAGAACTTGAACGCTGGATTTTTTATCAGCTCAATGAAAGTAATAAGGAGACCCCAGGGATGAGGCCTATTTACAATCAGTCGTTCCAAGAGAACCCTGAAATCCCAAAGCAAAGGCAGTTAGAGCTCAAAGGTCCAACACACAGGCAAAAGGGAAGTGAAAAGCAGGCAGGTTACTGCCTTCCTGCTGACCTGGTGATCTGCTCCTGGATAGCCTCGGTGTTGGCCTCTGCAAACAGGTACAGCATGGTGCAGCTGAAGTAGTGGGTGTGGCTGTTGGGGTAGCGCAGCTGGTTGGCAATTGCATTCAGGAACAGGTACCGGCCTGCAGAAGAGAAGCTGTGAGCACCTACTGCTTCCTTTACACACAGAAGACAAAGCAGTAAAGAAACAACCAGTGTTGCTTGTAAGGTTTGTGAGCGCCTTGTGAAGGTGTAAGAAACAGCCAACTGAAGATACAAAAAAGCCTGGCCAGCCCAAGCTGTAAGGATTCAGTTCCTCCTTGTTAAACTCATTTCTCATTCCTGTGAGCACCCCAAACGGTTGGGTTTAATATCGCTCCTGCATCTAGAGTTTAGTATTCTAACCTAGCATTACTTCCTGAAAATTCCCTAGCAGCTACATGAAGCCATCTGTATTCCCACAGCTCAGGCAACCTGCTGTTAAACTTGACATCGTGTGAACTAGGAGCATTTCCAGCTCACCTTCAGTATCCAGATCTACTGCCAGGTTCTGGAAGATGTCCATGTGAGCCGAGTGGGTGATGGTGCTCATGGAGGGTGTGCTGCCTTTGTTGTGAATGTGCGCAATAGCTTGAGTACCTACGTAGAGCACCAGTGCGTTAATCAGCTGGATGTTGTAGCGGTTGCCAGGTTCATTTGATACCTAATAGCAAAGATAGGAAAAGCATTAAGGTTCCCTATCCCTCCAGCAATGGAAGGTACAGCATGTACAACAACAGCATCCGAGTAGCTTCTTGGTTATTATAGAGACATCTGCAAATTCAATTTGGTGTTTACCCACTTCCAGCAGAGCAGTTTGGTTTTTATATATATATATATACACACACATGTACATTTGAAAGCGTCAGCATCGTGCTGATGGACCCAAGAGGTAATTTTTGTACTCCTGACCTAAAAAAAAAGCCCCAAACAGCCTGGTAAAGGCAATCTGAGTTCAGCAGCAGCGCTGGAGGCTGGCTGAACACACTCTGCCTCTCTGAAGGCTTCACCCTGAGCAGCTTTCCCAGACTCTCCAGCTGCAAGAGACTTGGGGACCGCAATCCAGGCCACACTGTGTAGGAGGTGATGTTAGCTAACAATTCTGAAACAGGCTTGAACTAATTCTTCCCCCTACTCCTAACACATCAGCGTGCAGATCCACAGACTGCTGTAATGATGAACCCAGATGAACCCATGTGGAGTCAAAGCATAATCAGATTCCAAGAACCTGCAGCCCAGCTAAGAAGAGCTGCTGGATTTCAGACAGCGCCTGGGTAAATCATGTGATGGAAGCCACAAGACTCTTCATCACCAAGGGAGGACAAAAAAAGCAAGCTTGATGCAATCAGCTCTGACCACATCTCCTCTAAGATCTGCAAGGCTGCGTGCTGGAGATGTGCACGTTTTAGATAACCTCACATTTTCACTTGGGTGAGTATCTGGCAGCTCACATAGATAAAACCAAGCAAGGCAGATGATTTTAGGGTTGTTTAAAGTCAACACTCACTCCTCTTTCTTTGAATTCCAGCTGGCTGAAACTACTTCACAGACCTAAACACCCTGCTAGGGCTGGTAGAGGAACTATTCAGAGAGGTGTTTGCAGAGGCTGTCACTGCCTGAAACACCTGCTTGCTACACACCAACAAAATTCCTGCAGGAAAGGAGAGCAACTCGTTTGTCCCACGCTACTTAAATCCAGCCTCCTCAGAAAGCAGCCACTCACTTGTAGGTTGCTGCGCAAGTCGGACAAAAACGTGACGGGAGAGCGGGTTTTGAGATAGGAATCCAGGTCTTTCTTGAACTGTGGTGGCATCACTCCAGTGAAATTCGTGAGTATCCGTGGAGCGATATTGATCTCACTTAACATGTCTACCTGTTGGGAGAAAGCCCAGTCAGACAGACAAACCACAAGCAATCCCAAAAGGAACAAAGGCACAAGCAGAGCTGACAGTGATACAATGTCAGCTCCTGCTGTCAGTCACTTTCTACTACCAGCAATGAAAAGGAAATGCTGGATTTTCAAGGGGTTTTTTTCAGATTTGGAAGAAATTTGGTCTGTAACATGCAAACTTACTGGACACAAATAGGATCTCAAAGGATTGAGACCAGAGGATAAAAATAAAAGGTGTTCAGTCACCACCTCTGAAGTCTCCCTCCCTGCGTTGAAACAGTTTGGTAGTTTAAGAGTACAAAACCACCCACATGAGTCAAGAGCAGCTTTCTTCAGTCTCAAGGAGCGATGCTTGCACAGTGAGTGTGGGAGCTGCACTCTCAGCACCCTGCATTGCTTTGGCAGGGAAGAGTAGCAGGACGATGCTTCAGTAGTGTGAGGAATTCCATGGTTAGAAGGCTGGTGCATGCCTGGAGTTGCATTAGGTAACATGAGCGCTTTTCAAGGTCTCTCCCTGTTATGCCAGAGGCTGGTTCCAGAATGGTTTCTCTCACTGAGATAGGAGAGAATCCATGTTTCTCTCTTAAGTATTTAGAGTTCCCTAGGGCTCAGACACCAGCTCTTCAGCAATTCCTTACTGAACTCCCAGCCCAGCATCCTGTGGAGTGCAAGCTACACAGTTCAGCGCAAGCTGAGCAAAACTGAGGCAAGAACTGCTGGCTGAACTTTCCAAGAGCAGAGCCACAAAGAATGCTCAAGCCGCCTGCTTTTCAGGGACAGTGAAGTGATAAAGATGCCCTTGATCCAACACCACATGGCATTCAGATCTAGGGACACCATCAAGCCTAAGAACATCCCTTTGCTCTTCCATGGAAAAGCTAAGTTCTCAAGCTAGCTGATCAAACTCACGGAAGTCCTACCTTGAGATTGGGGGTGAAAGGGTCTGGAAGCCTCATGTTCCGTGGGAAGGCACTCAGGATCAGGTTCCTTAGCTGAATACAGTTAGGTGGGATCACATCACAGAATCCATAGTGGTAATCACAAAGGAATTCTGGGAAATCATGCAACAAGACCAGCAACACACGCAGAGTGCCCTGGGAAAGAAAATGGAAGATGAAGAGGTGTGTAACTGGACACTGCCCAAGGGCTTGCAGAGCTGCCCTTCTATGCTGCATGGTTAACAGTGACAGGGAAGAAATCCATCTGGGAAGGTAGCCTACTCCTGTACCACACCACAGTCACACTAAGTCCTATTCTGCCCCCAACTTTGGTTCAAAGTAGCATTTATTAGCTGGGTTCAGGGTGGTTTTTACCTTGTAAAGGATTTGCATAGGTTTGGTGAGTTCCACGTTTCTAAGGAAAGGAGCCAAGTACTTGAAAAGATCGATCAGCAACTGGGCATACATAGGCCAACCCTGTCAAGAGAAAAACAGGAGGTGGAAAACATACAGTGGCGAGCAGTTATCTTAAGCTCAAAGCTATAATTAAGGTTGGTCTTTGTATAAGCCTGGTTCAAAGCTTTACCCTACCCCTTACTCTAGCAAGAAGTGCAGCATGGCTCATTTAAGGGCCTTTGCAGCACATGGAGTGCTACGGGTGTTTTCAGAGCGCCCAACGTACACCATACTTAACTGACAGTATTAGATCCAGACTACAGCTCTTCCAGACCACAAAAAGCACATTAAACAAAATCCACCCTATATTCCATAGTTTATCAACAACAGACTCTCCTCCATGCAGTTAGGTTACTGTGAATATGGAAGACAACAAAAACAGCTCAGCCATGCTACTAGCGCACTTGGAGCGGTGTGAAACAGCACCACACCACATTAGCATCCGTGTGAGCTTTTTAATTCAGAAGAGAGAAACTGCAGCCACACCTTCTGCTGTGGTGTATGTGCCAGCATTCTTGCAATAAATATCCGATGGGAGATCAGTTCCAGCCAGGCATAAACAAAACCTGGAGCTTTTGTAGGCCTCAGGATGTGAAATGTGTTACTGAAAGAAAAGTTAGAGCAGGTTAGAAGTGCACAGCAATAAGATCGCTTTTCATAACATCGAGGGAAAACATACACAGCCCTAAAAGCAAGGCACTTTAGCATCTTGCAGTTTACCAGTCACCTTCCTTAAGACAAGCAAGTGGACAGTCTACAGGAGAACCAGTTGTTCTGAATGTGACTAAGCCACCGCAAAGGAACAGTCAGATAGCTTTTAGATGAAAAAGTCTCGGTCCTGCTGGGTAAGGATGAGCCTTGTGGCCCATCTCAGATACATACCAGAAAGCTGTGAGTGTTTGGAAGTTGATGGTCTCCAGCACATGCTCAGGAGCATTTAATTCCAACAGCAACATGATGAAGATGCGATGGTAAGGAAGCTGCTGAAACTCACTCTGCCGAACATCGTGGTCTTGCAGAAGAACTCCCACCACAATACCCAGAACCTAAAGAGATCAAGACATTTCAGTGGCAACAGCAAGAATTAGTCCCAAAGTCAGACTTTAACCTAATCAGTAATACTAATGACTAGTAAATTAGCTAATACTTTAACCATCAGTAAAAGACAGAACAGTAGATTCTGGCAAGTTACTGGAAGTGTTATGTGACAATCCCTATCGGCAGCCTTCAAGCACCACACTGTTTTCCCTGCCCCACTGATCAATTGCAATGACAGTTGCAATGACTGACTGGGCAGTGGTGGAAGGTCTTTGCTACCTCATCTGGTATTTCAAGAGTAGCCTGTGTTAACATCTACAGCAGATTACATGCTTTAAATGCAAAGAGCACACAAAAAGGTCCCCAACCTTATTCAGGAGGTTGATCTTCGTAACTGTGTTGGTTGCCTCCCCGGAGTGCTTCACTAGCAGCGCAATAAGTCGCACAAAGGCATCCAGGTTGTGGTAGCACTTGGCTCGAATCATAGTGGGGTTGGCAGCAGGGTTATGCTGTTGCTCAGCCTGAGCACGATAGCTGATTTCAACACACATTTCGGTGCAAAGACGGAAAAATCGGGTGATCAGGTCATCTGTTTTCAGGATTCCTTGCTGGTGCATCTGTCCAGGAAAGGAAAGGAAACCTCAGAACTGTCACACAAAGTCCATCTTCACAGCTTATTTCAAAGAACTCCCAAAGCACCCACCTTATCTGACACAATTTTTACCATGCTCCCAAGAGCCAGACAGCGAGCTATCACTGCCGCTTTCCCCCCAGGAGAATACCTGCAAGCCAACACAAGGGTGGCAACACAGTTTTAACAGCAGAGACATTTACTCCCAATCCAGTCCTTGATCCCAATTCTTTTAAACCATCAGCACAGCTGAGGAGCCTGTTTCAGAATCAGTTCTGCCACCAGCACTTGGCTTTGCATGGAGGGAAGTGGTTTGGTTTGCCAGGCCTTTTGGAGCCCACCAAGCTCTGGGAAGGGCAGGACTCACCCACTGTCTCAGGAACCATCACTAATTTTCAGCCACAGTGCAGAAGCAAACCACATCTGCAGTGTGAACCTTCCTTACAGGGGAGAGACTGGCTTTTGAGTAAAGCACCTCACTTCCTAACTCCTCCTGCATGGACACAAAGCTGTCTCACTAGCACAATCACTGCCTCTTGGAGAAGTGCTGGAGAATTTGTGTGTCCACCCTCAAAGCTCTATGCTCCCTTCTTATCAGCCATACTTAATTTAAGCAGCCATAATTATGGACATTTAAGTTCAGTAATAAACTCTTCTTTAACACAGTTAATATAAAATACTCCTTTAAAACCCACAGCTAAAGCCTGTAAGGAAAAAATTACATAGTTACATATTTTAAAATTATCTATTATGTAAATTCATACAAAAGGTAAGCAAACAAGTGTGATACTAGGGTGAAGCAGGACAAAAGTGCATTGAGTATAACAGGTATAACACCCTGAAGCGTGCCTCAGCACGGTACTTTGGTCTAGAGAATGAGGTCACATAGAGCTGAGAATTGTTTCTTTAAAAGTAGGTTTAACACAAAACTCAAAAACATCAAGGAAGATGCTATGCAGCACAAGTCAGCACAGAGCTGGCTACAAGCCAGCAGCACATGAGGACACTTAAGTCACATAAAAAGAAAAATCACAGCATCAGTCAGATCTCTAGGCATTTTCTGTAGTTGTAAATGTCTCTTCCTCAGTAGCTGCAAAATCCACAGCATCTCTGTGGTATTTACATGGAAAAGTAAAGCGAATGCAACGCCAACAGACCAAGTCAGGGGCTTCTTTGCAGCTGCAAGCCAAGGAGCTGCCAGGAAGCCAGGCTGAGGAAGAGGACTGCACATCTGTAGAGCTGGGCTCCTGACAGCATCTCCCTTCTAGGTCACACCTGGAAGGCAGATGTGTCCACTGCTCGTGAAACACCTGATAAGGTGCCGGGAGCAAAATATTTGAGGCTATTTAAGTTCTAGGCAGTACTTTTAGCTTCCAGTTTCCCTTCACTCTAACCATTTCACTTAGGAAAAAGATTCCTTTGTTCATGCAGTCTGGAACAATTCACCTGCAGCAAAATTTACCAGCCATTTCCTTCCGCAGGCTGCCAGAGCCTTTGCTGTTACCTGTAAGGAGCAACGGTAGTTAAACTTCATTACAGAGAGCATTTCAGAGCTGCTCCCAGCAGTCAACTCAGGCAAAGTTCTTTTCCCAACAGCCTTATCCCCAAGCTCATGATCTGAAAGGACGACTTGTTGCTACAGTATCTGAAGAACATCGTTTGGTGAAGGGTAATAGGGTTTCTACCACCCAAAACCAGACAAAACTTAAGTAGTCAACTGTTGCATGGCCTGAAAGCTTCAAAAGGCTGCTTAACATGGGTTACAACACCGCTTTAAAACGGAGGGCATCACACCCTACTTATGTTGAATAAAAAGCACCTTTCTTTCCAAAAGCTCTACCTGTCCAACAAACGCAGAGAACGCTTTGGTGCTGTCACGGCCCGCTGCAGCTGAATGGTAGAGGTTGACCCACTCCCGCAGCAGGTACTCTGCCTTCTCCCTCAGGCCCGGCGGGTCATCGTACTCGGAGGCCTGGGAAATCCCTGAATGCATCATGAAGTTGGGACCTCCATGAGCACGGTCAATCATGGCTTCGTAATTAGATCGGACCACTTCCATCAGCTGGGGTAATCTGATACAAGAGACCAGAGTAAGAGCTGGGTTAGAATTTCTCCTCCCCTGGAAGCTACGTGAACTAGGAGCTCAGTCAAACATAGGAGAAAGGAAGCAAGTTAGTTCTTTTGCCAAATCCTCCCACAGTCAGTCACCAAAGCAGATACATTTCTGATGAAAGAAGGAATACTGAAGTCAGCCCAGCTTTGAAATTCCACTCCAAGTCACAAGGCAGCGTGCTGCAAAAAGCACTGGAGGTTTCTGTGGACCTGAGAAGCCCTAAAATGTTCTGAGATGGCAGTGCTAAACAGCCTGGCTGGGGCATCAAATTTGGCTGCAAGCACAGAGTAAAAGACCTGTGGTTTGGGACTATCACCACCCAGCTGGATGCTCCCAACAGCAATCCAGAGCTCTGCAAGCTCCAATCCATGTGATGCCAAACCGAGGAACAATTGCTTTCACCTCAGTAACAGCAGACCTGCAAGTCCCACAGGTATTTCCAGATGCTGTCAGGCAACACTGGATACCAATTATCTGCTGGTGGGTGCAAGGGCCAAAGGAGGTTGGTGGCAGATTCCTTCACAGGTTCTAAACAGAAAGCTGTCTGGACATAGCATGGATTGTCTAATTTGATGAACTGGGATTAATAGCCACATTAGCACATAGTTAAAATTTAAACAGGTAAGAATACAACTTCACTGCAGCCTTCCCATCCCTGAAGGGAGCAGAGAAACAGGAGGGAATCAGCTGTTCCAAAGGGCAGAGACTGGCAGGACAAGGGAGATGGAGTGAAGCTGAAGGGTTAGATGAGATATTGGGGGAAGTTCTTTCCAGAGAGAGTGGTGAGGGGCTGGACCAGGCTGCCCAGAGGGGGTGGGTGCCCCATCCCTGGGGGTGTTCAAGGCCAGGTTGGATGAGCTCCTGGGCAACCTTGTGTAGCTCCAGGCCTGGAGGTTGGTGGCCCTGCCTGTGGCAGAGGGGTTGAGCTCTGTGACACTTGGGGTCCCTTCCAGCCCAGCCCATTCTGTGATTCTATGAATACCGCCCAAATTTGAGACAACACAGGAATTCAAGCACGTTTCTCAGTACTGCAGGATTTTGAAACAAAGGTTTTCCTGCTCAAGCATTCAGATTGACATCATGCTGCAGCTGCTTGTATTCTGACAAAGTCAAAGCAATTTCCTTTGAGTGACAGTTTAAACTAAGCAAGGACTGCGGCCTGAGAGACCGTGTAACGCTGTACGACTGAATGATGAGAGGCACTGCCTGTACACGAGTGCAGGAAGTCACACATGACAGTATTTCCACCTCACCCTTCCGGGGCGTTTCCTCTGGAATGAGCGTTAATCCTCATGAGCGTCTCAATCGTGTGGAACAGATCTGCCTCCGTCATGTGGGCGACGCTTCTCTCATCCACCAACAAGATCTTTACCAACTGCATGGCAAATGCCACAGCCATGTAGTTCAGGCCATTCTCCATCGACTGTCAACATGAAAAAGGCAGCCAGAGTTCAAGCACCTATCTTACAGCAGACTGACCCTAACCCTTCCTCAAAAGAGCAAGTTCCCTTTACCTGAGCCAAGTGAAGGTCATACTGCTGCATGTTAACGAGGTGATTGCGGATTAGCAGCTCCACAGCTTCCACATTGTACTTGTACTCATCTCTGCACTCAATCAGGCACCTGAAGGATTGATTTTATTTTAAAAACTGTACTTAATGCTCAAATCTAATACTTCATACAGAACTGCACTATTTGTTGACTCATTACTCTGCTCCAAAGGAAGCCCAGAGCATTCTCTAAGGTAACATTTGAATTCAGAACACTCAGCAGCCTCAAATGTTTGTTACCCTGCACAGCTGCTCACAGGTTTGGTTTATCCAGCTGCAGAAGCCCCTCCTCGCAGGACAGAGCAAGCACACCTGCCTAACTGCAGCACTAGTGCTGCTGTAGGTGTGTGCCATGTCATACAGCCTATGACAGCATACAGAGACAGTCCCCATAAAAAAATCCCACCCAGAGCATCTCTAGTGCTTCATTCCATTCAAAGTTCCTACCATGTTTAAGATGAAACAGCATTACTAGAAGATCTAGTTATTTTGACTGAAAAAGCTCATCATTCTTTGCTCAAACTGCAGCAATGCAAAGGCATAACAGGCAAAGGATTCAGAACCAAAGAGCAGCTCCTGAAAGATGATGCAACATCAGTGTTCCTATTGTCACTGAACTAACCTAGTAATTTGTTTGTTACACCATGGAGATCCATAGGCCCGGCCGTCCTGCAGAGCCTTCAGCACAAGCAGATGACACTCCCGGTAGCGAAGCAGGAGGTCAGCATCAGCCCCACTGGTGGCATCCAGTAAGCCCTCTACAGCCTAGAACAGATGCAACCTGTTAGCAGAGGAAAAAACAAGTCCTCTTCCAAGTCTTCTGCAAATTTACATCAGGTTTATCACCAGAAGACTCAGCAGACACAGGAAAAAGATTTAGTCATTGTGCTGATTCCTCGGGAGGGTTAGGTGAGGCTTTTCCAGTTACTACGGCATCTACACATTCGCTGTACACAGCTGCCCTACCACAAACAGGCTTAACATCTCTTCCTGTCTCCCCACCTTTACATATACACCTAGTAGGTATGAACAACCATAGTAATTTGTGCTGCAGGTTCTGTAAATAAATGCCTCCTCAGGGGCAGCTCTACTCACAGCTCGTAAAAAAACTACATGAAAGGAGATTTACAGAAGCTGCCAGAGGTCTGATCTACTAGTTCTGGCTGGGAGGGAGTTCATCATCTTCACAGCAGCTGAGTGCTAGGTGCTTTGGATTTGTGCCAGATGACCGTGGCACCAGTGCTTTGCCAAGTGCTGAACTGCACTTGCAGAGCATCAAGGCTTTCTCCTCCCACTTTGCTCCCCCCTCCATTAGTCTGTAGGCTGGGGACAGGCGAGGGGCTGGGAAGTAACACAGGTAGGAGAGCTGATCTGAAGTGAATAAAGGGGTATTGCATGTTTGCCTTCCCAAGCAAGTGTCAGGCATGCTGAAGCCCTGAGACACTTGCCTGCAGATGAGAAGTGTGATTTTTCTGTCTGTTTGCGCACACAGATTTTGCTTTCCTTACTCAGACACAATCCGAATGAACAAGTTCCCTCGCCTTCCCTCTACTTCCTTCCTGTCCTGCAGGACAGTGGAATGAGCAAGCAGCCAGGCAGAAGCTTGGCCGTTGGCTGGGACCAACCCACCTCACAAACTCATTTATCAGTTACTGCAAAATACAGTCCCCCAGTGCATGTTAAAACCCCAGTACTACACTCAACACTATCCACCTACCAGGGCAGTTGAAATGCCTTCTAAGCCTCCATCATCCTGAAATCTGATTGGGGTGTAACAGCTCCCTGTTTGCCACATGCAAATGAAACTCCTCCCAACAGAAGCCCTGGGATTCTCTACCTGTGTCTTCACACAGCAGCCTTCTGCTGGGTGTAGAAGACACCAAGTGAACACCACGGCCCTTTCCAGAGGCAGCAGTTGCTCGGTGAACAACAAGTTCCACAGGATGCAAAGATCCACAGTCACCAGCGAGGCAATCGACAGCCAGATGAGGCATCAACTCTGAGTTGTTAAGGGAGGAGAGCTGTTAACACTCACCTTCTGCAGCAGGCCAAGCGCAGCAATAGCGTCACGGGAGTTACGTGCCACTACCACAGCCTCCAAGAGGCTGCGCAATGCTTGAGCTTGAGGGTTCATGGCCAGGGTGTGTGGAATGGACTGCAGATGCTGCTCCAGTTCTGTCATACATTTGTCATAGATCTGCGCCACATCATCTGTAGCCCAAGCTTGCTGCTTAACAGAAAGCAGGAATGAGTGATTTTTTGCAAGGACTGCATGTATGAAACTCAAATAATGATTGGCATTTCTGCTTTGGCAACTATGGCATCCAGAATTTAGTCCTCTGCAGTACTGTCATTAATTATCCTGGCATAACATGAGAAATTAGAGCTGTGGAAATAACTAGCAAACAACTCCAGCAGTCCTTAAGACCAAGTATGCACACAAAACCCCACTCATCATCTCAAAATCCTTGCTTGCCACCCGTGATCCTCCTGCATAAGTAACCCAAGGTTTGAAACATGTTTTGCTGCTACTAAAACTACACGAGGTAATCCTAACTTGCAGGCCTTGCCCCAATCTGGGTTACAAACCCCTAAGATTGGATCAAAGTTTTAGGTCACCATTAGTTTAACACGTATTTCAAGCACTGTTCCAAGCAATACAGGTGCCTGACTACTCCCCGACTAGCAGAGGACAAGTTCCACAACGTTCACTAGAAGTGCAAGAGTACTTGAGCCGATTAGTTAGGAAACCTCTACCTTCATAGGCTGAGCCAGGAATCCTGTAGGCTGAGTCAAGTCGTTGGTAGGCAAGAAGCCAGGGACATTGCGTGCAAACTCTTCATAAACAGCCAGCTGTTTCGGGTCCACACCTCCAACCTTTGCAATGAAAAGAATAGGCATTCACCTCTTTGTTCAGCGCTGCGGCATAAGAAACACGGGCAGTTTGTGTAACAGGGAGCTGCTCAGTCATGTTTGTAAACCCAGTGGCCTAGACCTCAAGTGGGAGGATTCTGCTGCTCTGCACTGAGGTCCTGTCCCTCCGCCACACCTTCTAACAGGATTTTGCTACACAACTGCAACTCAGATTCCCAGAAACAGGGATAACTGATTACCAGCTTCACCTGTGTCTCGTGCACAAGAGAAATGCTCTGCTCAGAGCACATGGTATGTCTTTTAAAGGGAAAAGATAAAGGAGATAAGACAAGGAAGCAGACCAGTCATCCTTCAGCAGAACAGCACAGAACAAGAGACAAGGGTGTTTGTATCCTCAGGGAATTGAGGATGAGTTGAATATCAACTTTGGAATAACGTTTTAAGGTGTTTCCATAACTAAGATAATAGGAGTTGCACTGTTAAACAATACTACCAATACCCAGGACTGATCAGCCAAAGCTGCACCACATACTTTTCATTATCAGGGGAGAGCAGCATCAGAACAGAGCTCAGTTAGCTGCCTCACCTTTAACCTGATCTGTTCTGGCATCCGCTCAGCCTGGTACGTTAACACGACAGGATCACAGTACCGACGACCCTCTTGTCTAGCATGTTTTCTGAGCTCGAATTCCTGGGGGAATAAACACCAAGCACCACATCGAATTTTAGATACTGAGGTGACACGAGCACATCTAATACTTTTAGAAGACGGCTGCCCCATACTTACAGTTGCAAGCCTCTTGTCCATCTCAGGGCCTGCCTTCTCCACAGCCGTCTTCTGGATAAAGCAGCACGCTAGTTCACAGTTATCCTGTGCTAGCTGGGCAGCTGCCTGCTCCATCATGTCCCTCTGCTGCGGGGAAGCTGCCTATTGAAAAACCACAATAATCAGCGAAGGCTGTAAATTCTCCCTGTACATTGCCAGCCCTAAAATCCGCACCACCGCCGCCTATGCGGAATGGCAGCAATGAAAAGGAACGCTCTTAGGAATGCGCTCTCTTCGCATGGAATACACAATAATAAATTTAATTTTGCATAGCTTTGAATAAAACATGTAGGCAAGATGACACTAAAGACTTTCAACAAGGAACAACACAGCAGGAGGTTCTCCATCTCCTCCATCAACCCATCTCCAGGGCACAGAAATAAAGCCCTGGTTTAGACTGACATAACACAGGACAGATGCTAATGCAGGAAAAGCAAGCGTCGCATCACAGCCTCAAAGTTTTTTCCACTTCCTAGGATGAGAGAGATATAAAGGTACATCACTAAATGCAAAACAACAGTCCTAAGCCTTTTTCAGTGTGTTCCTTCTCTGATAGAGGTTTTGCTCTTTCTTCTTGGGAGTTTAAGAGAGCCCTGAACAGGTGGATTTCTCTCCAGGGTGCAGAACAGTAACTCCCATTGGAAATCTAATAGATATCCAAACCAAAGAGTCCAATCTACTTGAGTTTCCTTGTCCATTAGTTCCTGAAAACCAACACTGCTTCTTTCAAATAAAAGCAATCCTTGCTTCCCTACCCACTTCCTACAGCAAACCAGGTGGGAATTTTGTTATCTGGTACTGCACTTCCACAGCACGATGTTTCATAGTTATCCCTTAAGAAAACCTCCTAGATTACAACTGGCCCCATATCAATTTCACACATCTTCAACATGTCAAGTTGCTTTTATGGTCACCATGTTTTCATCCTGTTTGTGACATTTTTACAAATGCCACAACACATTAGCACTCAATCTTCCATGAAACTTGAATTACTTCTGCCTACACACCTTCTTCTGTAACACATCATGTGAGGCCAACACGCAGAGCTGTAACACTGACCTGTGTTCACCCTGTCTCCTCAACTTGAGTATCACATCTCTACCTTCTCACACCACCCAAAAGCCAGCCAGCACTTCTCCTACTGCCTCCCTGTATGAACTGTGGCTCCATGCGATCAAACACAGCAAGACCACACACAGGAGCAGTATCTGTGCACCCAGGGGGCAAAAGTGCTTCCCACTGTGGACACCAGCCTGCCAGCTGAGCTCTGCCAGCACAGCTGCTAACAGTGGTCACTGGCTCAGCTCACACACTAACCAAGCAATACTAAAAGCATCTACCCCCACCCTGGTGCTTAAGGCAGAAGAGTAAGATCCATTTGTATGCTTCTCCTGATCTCAGCAGTCAAGTTACTTGAAGTCCTGTATGCAAAGGGTCAAGAAAGTTGGAGTCCTGGGATTTACATCCATCCCATACCTGCAGAGGGAATTTTTACTCCCTTCAGACCACTAAAACCTGCCCTCCTGAGCCAGTCACCATGCAGGAGTAACTCCACTGCACAATGGCCTTTGCACTGTCACTCCTCAACCAATAGGAAGCAGTGCTGTGCCCTTAGACCGGCAGTCCTCTAACATCCCTGAAAGGACAGCAGATCTTATCTTTCCAATGCTCTTGGTTCTGCTGCCAGCACTTATGGCAAGCACAGTGAGCTGTCTGGGTACTGGCTGCTCTTCTGGCTGATAGTTCACAAATCACATTCCATTTAGCCAAGGAGAGGCTAGCACTGCAGCTCACAAACCTTGTTTGTTCCTAAAGAGATCTGAGAACATCCTCTAGAAAACCCAACAAATTAACAAACTGTGCAAAGTGGTCTCAAATATGTATCTGCACAAGTATAACATCTATCACATAACAGCACAAGTAAAGATCTGCCTGAAGCATGCATGTTTCCTGAGACAATCCAAGACATCACCAGAAAGTCCCAGAATCAACTCAGTTCTACCCACTCTGACATTTTCTACCTCAAAACCCCCAGAAGACAAAGCACTTCAAAGCTTCTGTGATGTGATCAAACTGGAGAGAACACCAGGGCAACAGGAGAAGGTCATCAGGAAACTTGTGTACAACATGCAAGATGAACCTTACAGGTTTAAGACACGAGCTGTTAATTCAGTACACTCTCTTCACTGTAATTCCACAGGAATCATGCAACTTGCCCATTAAATTAATCTCTGCACTAGTTAAGCCATGTAATTAAGCAGCAAGTCTGCAGCGCAGAGAGCTGCTCTGCTAATGCAGGATGTCATTAGCTGGAAATAAGCTTCAGATGATACAACTCTTACCCTCAGTGCAGTAGCAAAGCTGTTTTTCAAGTTGGTAGCTATGCTCATCAGCAAAGGTTCCCTGCAGGTAATCATGGCCATCCCAGCAGTCAGATTCCGCATCATATGGTGCGCAGCCACACGCATTCGTGACTCCTCCGAATCCAGCGCAAAGTCCTTCCTGACTATCTGCTCACACGTAGTCATGGCGATCTTAATGGACCGATCGACCACGGGATGGACCAGCTCTTGCACTGCTCGCTCTATAGCCTGTCGCACGCACTGCTTCAACTGTGGGTGGGCTTGGAACAGCGGGATCTGGAGGAGGATTGGAAAGTTTAGTGAGAAGGAAGTAAACCTGAATCCCACCTACCCTAGATGTTCCTGTGCTACACAGGAGCTACTATGGTATCTGTTTGGTAACTCTGAAACACAGACGTGACCATTTTTCTTCCAAAGCTGCAGCTGAGCACAATGCACGGACTAACTGAAGAGCTACATCGCTCCTTTAAAGCCCAAGTCCTCACAGCAACTATCACAGCTGACACCACCAGAAACCAACTGGATACTCATGTAAGCACCACAGCAATAGATCACTTGCCCTTAGTGTAACTACTGACTGCCCCTAAGTTCTCCATCTGATGACTTGTTAAGACCTCACCCTCCCCAATACTTTTGAGAAGTGACTCCCCAGTAGCTTCAATTGTTCCCACCAGATCTGTGGTCACGTTGGTGGCAAGAGTTCTTTTAGTAAACCAAATCAGGTCTAAAACTTACCGTTGGATTTAAGGTTATATGTGGAGCCAGCCCTCCCAAAGAATAGACGTTGATATCATGATAGCTGTACTGGGGCTGAGGAGGAACCGTAGCTGTACAGGTGGTGCTGGTGGCTGGAGTTGTGGAAGCAGCTATAGAATACAAGAATGTTTGCACTGAACCATTACTGAAAAGCAAAAGCTTACAGCATAAGTACAAAATTCCCAGTTAAGTCAGCAAGCAACCAAGAAAAGTCTGATCATGAAGTTTAACTTATCAAGTGATTTTTATTCTCCACTTTCCCCACACATTTTAACTGAGCTGTTTGTTCTGACAGTTTAGCCCATGGTATCTTGTTAATAGATCATCCTGCTTCACCCTTTCCTGAGGAGCAGCTATACACAGCATACATAGAATTAGCCCTCAGGATGGCTTCCATTCCCCTACTGTCTCCAAACTCTGTGCTCCCAAGCGTTCAGTGTGTTACAATGGGGTATGTAATGTTCTCCTCTGCAATAGCATAACCTGTCTCATCACCACTTGCCTAGCATGGTTTTGGGTTCTATTCAAAGTGTACTTACTAGTTGTTGTAATGGGTGGTAGCTCTTCTGGCTGCTTCACATCCTTCTTTGGAGCAGAGAGCTGCTCATCCAGATTTTTCAGACGATCCTTATCTTTGAGGAGACTTCCAGGTTTCAGCTCGTTGATGTCTAGTGCAAGATTCTTGCAGAGCACCTCAATCTCAAACTTCAGATTCAACTGCACAACAATTCTACTTTAGGTTATGTCACAAGGAAAATACCCGAAACATTTACTGGGCCACTGGACTCCCAAGCTTCCCATTCTAACCCCACACCTTCCAGAGATTTCAACAGGGACTGAGAATGCTTATGCAAATATTTGGCATGCTGACCTCACAGGATAGAAAGCTGCATCTAAGTTCTACCAAACCAAGCAACACCCAATTCTCCCCAAGCTTAAGAAGTGAGATCTGGTCCTTCAAAACATCCTTCTTGACTGGTATGTCAAGAAAACCTCACATTCAGTAGGTATAGGAAAAAAACAGAAGTTTACTTTTAGATCATGTTCTTGATGTAGCTCAGCTAAAACATTCATAATGGCCATTGTCCATGGGTTTGGAGGCCTGAAGACCTGCAAGAGAAAGAGGAGAGCACTACTGCACGAAATTCTTGAATCATTTGGATAACTTGTGACTGGAAATATTTGAAGCATAAATAGCTACGTGTACATACAGCCATAGGAACACTTGTACAGCTGCAACTAGGGCTGAATTGAGTATTCTGTTTGACTGGAACTAGATCAGGCAGGTAGTTAACCATTAACCTGGGAACACAATGACTTGGTCCTTCTGAGGGATCAGTTCTATGTCAAGCAGAACTAACAAGAAGGGGCTGATGAGGGTCAAAGGGGGGTGGAGTGATTAATAAAATCAAATCATGGAATAAACATATCTTAGAACCTCTTCAAGGGCTTCCTTGCATTTCTCCATAGAGTTCTGTTCAGGGATACCACAGCGCAGATCAGCTAACACAACCTACACTCCAGAAACGCAGGGGCCACGTACCTTCCCTCAGAACAGAGCTCCTTCCTTTAAAGCCCTTACAACCCTTTTCCTCCTCTCTCCATGAAATTCAATCAGCTTCCACTTTGTGGAAAAAAGCTAATTACTTTCTGCAAGACTTGTTTTGCCTCTTGAGCAGTAACTCTGTCGGCACAAAGACACTTACCACACTCCTGACGCTGGATTCTAAGACTTTGGCAACAAAGGGCACTACATAAAGCAGCTCCTGCTGGCCCTTAACGTATGCTTCCAGCAGTAGCGATTTCACATCCAAATCCTGAAAAATACCATAAAAATTAAAAGGGGAAGAGGGTGGAGAAAACAGCAGGTACAGGGAAAAAAAATATTCCACTTACACACTACTTCCTTACAGGATATACTGGTAAAGCTGAGTCAAGACAGTCCTTGAACTTTACAGACCGCTAAGTGTGGGATTAATTGATTTATTCTGGCAATAACTACTAACATTTCCAGTACTAAAAATATTTAGAAGTCTTAAATGATCAGCTCTGGATTCATACTTTGTACTTAGTGCACACACAAAAAAGGGGCATTGGTAAGGTGATAGAAGTTTCCCAAAAAGCCTATAATACTGTGCAACAGTGTACTGTGCCAAACAAATCTGTCGACAGATGCTCACCGTGTGCAAGATGGGCTTATTTTTAGCCAGCGTAATCATTCCCAGCCAGTGACCAAGGTTCTTTAACAAGGAACGGTCCGAGAAGTTGGCTGCAGCTTTATCTGATGTCAGCAGCACCTAATAAAAAGAAAAAGGCAACTCTAGCAACAACTGGGAGATAATCTGACTTGAAACCAAATCCAGCAGCTGATCTGACTTAAGACAAAGTTTTAGAACATGTAAGTTTTGAGCTTGTCACATTAGAGTCACTCGGAGTAGCCTTTGCTTTAAGGCACCACCCCATAAACCTGCCCTGTACCAACTTCAAGATTCATTTACTTCAAGAAGATCAAAGAGAGGATTATGCTTCTCCAAACCTTACTGTTTACTCTGTCCAGACTATAACTACAGGCATAGTAAAGCAGAACATGTAAAGGGAATGCTTCATCAGACCTGAAGGCTGCAGTTTGCACTTCCTAGGAAACCATTTAATTCTCACTTCAAGGCCCGAATCACATCGCAAGTATTCTGCTGTTAGTTCTGTTCCTCGGCTTCAGAGGAGCATCAGCTGCACAGAGCAAGGTCAGCTACGCTCTAGAGAGCCAGGAGATTCTTTTGCACTATAGCGTAACCCGCGGTGGTCAAGAAAAGCCACCAACAGGTTTAAAAATAGTGCTTGACAAGCTTGTTTCATTCACTTATCTCTTCTTGGCTACTGCTTCTCCTGCCTCCTCCTCTCCACACCATCTTCACAAATATTCACATAGCCCTGTAGTAAAATCTGGTCATTACACCCCCACACACTTTCTAAACCCTCCTCTTCCCTTTTATTCTTCCTCGACCACATCAGAGAGCGTGGTTTCTTACCTTTATGTTTCCCCACACAAAAGATCTAGACCATAAGCAGTTTTCCCCATGGCTGTAGTTTGCAAGCCTCACACAAATTTACAGTCCACCTACATAAATGAATTCAAATGCAGATTTGCCCTCTCATTCAATCAGAATTAAGTCTTTGATACATTCCTGATTGAAAACAGAAGAATCCAAGTATTCATAGAGGTACCTCGCTGGTTTAATTGTAAACTAGCAAGTAGATTTCCAGATGATATTCCATGTTTGAAGCTCAGCACCACAGTAAGCAAAGAGCCTGAGAACAGCACACTTAAATCTTTAAATCTACTTAAGGATTAGAGAACTTGTACTACTCACCTTGATGTTTCTGTAGGTTTCATTCAGAACCATTTTATTAAACTCTGGATTCTTAAGTGTGTCAAGGAAGTTGGAATATAAGCTGTGAAAATTCGGCTCGATGCTGACTCTCTTCATCACAAGATACTGCGATACCCATGGCATGAACTCTTCTTTCACTGTTTCCTTCAGTTCTTCAACCTGTTTCCATACCAAAGAAAAGCCATGCCACAGAAAATGTGAGAAATGACCAAAAAAATTCCAAGGTCAGCTCTGACTGACCTCTGCCATGGTCACACAGTTGCTAAGGGTGTTGGGTATTATTAGCCAGTCTTTTGTGGGGTTTTGTTTGGTTTGTTTTGAAATCAGTGTTTCATTATCCAGAGATCTGGTCAACCAGTATGAACTTAGGAAATCATAAAAATCAACAAGGCCTAAGAGTTTACCTCTCCCCAACTTGTCAGCTTTTTACCAGATGATGCAAAGTGTCAGCATCTTATGCTAAAGCAGTCTGTCCACAGGACAGACAGCATGGAGGGCAGCAACACTGTAGGTTTCTACAAGCTCAGGAAGGATTCCCTGAATTTCAGCCTGAAGTGCAACAGTCCATAATAAAATCACAGAAGGCTTTGGGTTGGAAGGGACCTCAAAAAACATGTAGTGCCAACCCCCTGCCATGGGCAGGGACACCTTCACTAGGCTAGGGTGCCCAAAGCCCCATCCAACCCAGCCTTGAACCCTAACAGGGATCCTGGAGCAGCCCCAGCTTCTCTCTGGGCAGCCTGTGCCAGGGCCTCCCCATCCTCAAAGTAAAGAATTCTTTCCTCACATCTAACCTGACCCTACCCTCTGTCAGCTTGGAGCCATCACCCCATGTCCTGTCACTGCACTCCCTGGTGACCAGCTCCTCTCCCACTTCCCCGTGGGACCCCTTCAACTATCAGTATGCTGCAATTACTTCCCCCCAGAGCCTTCTCTTCTCCAGGCTGAACAAGCCCAACTCTCACAGCCTGTCTTCATAGCAGAGGTGCTCCAGACCCCAATCGTCTCCATGGCCTCCTCTGGCCTTGCTCCAACAGCTCCATGTCTTCCCTGTTCTGGGGAACCCAGAGCTGGATGCAGCACTGCAGGGGGGTCTTCTCATGGGAAGAGAGCAGAGGAGCAGAATCTCCCCCAAACCTGCCAGCCACGCTGCTCTTGATGCAGCCCAGGACACGGTTGACCTTCTGAGCTGCCAGCACACACTGCCAGCTCACGCTGAGCTTGTCATCACTCAGCACCCCCAAGTACTTCTCCTCAGGGCTGCTCTCAGTCCATTCTCCACCCAGCCCATCACTGTGCATGTGCAGGACCTTGCCCCTGATGAATCTCATGCAGTTCTCAGGCCCACCTCTCATCTTAACCTCACAATATTTAATGGTACCCAGCCCAGTTACAACGCAAATGTTTGTTCAAACTTGTATTAATGTTTTTCAAAAGCCTGCATTAGCATTCTTCTGGTCTTTTAAGTGACAAAACCCATCAGAAAGGGCTAAGCAGCAACTATTGCTGGCATCTGCTACAAGTGTTTTCTTGAAAACAAACCATTACTGACATCTAATACTTTAGTACAAAGGATCTGGCTATACAGAAACCAGGAAGAGGAAAGGAAGAGTAAGAACAGCTTTTACTCATCTCTCCTTTCCTTGAAAAAAGTCTCTCCCCAAAGAGGTTCAAACAGGAAGTGTTGGAAACCAGTTTTTCTTTACAGTGTGCTCCTTCCTAACGTTTTTCCAAGTTGGAATTTTTGGAGAAACATCATCTACCACTTCAGAATGGATTTCCAGAAAAATATATATATATAAAAAAATAATTTTACTAGTGTTCTGCCATACTTGCCTTCTGTGTCATATTTGACTGAGACAGATTGTTGAAGATGAATGCAATTTTTTCCTGGACATTCTCTGGAGGTTCCACAATTCTCTCCGTTTGATCCGTAGCTACTAACAGTGTATCAATGTTGGTGGTATTGATGGAAGGCTGGAGGAAGAGCAAGAAGTTAAGAACAGACAATACCTAGAGGCGACATCAAAAGACATTTTTGCTCTGTTCTGTCAAGCAAAAAAAGAATTGAGCTCAATCAGGTGACGTCTATTGTCTCAGAGTCATTTTCAGAGCACTCAGATGGAGCCAAGTGACTTCTTGGCTCTACAATGATCAATAGACAGCAGAAGAATGCTGCTGTACAGAAAGCCTCTTGGTGTGTTTATGCTCATACATAATAGGTGTGGTTGCAATGGCTCCCATTAGGCTAACAGCCTGCACACGCTGCTAGCCTGCAGAAAATCAGTTCAATAGCAAGCAGTACTTCATATGGCACTGGGTATCCAGGAACACTTCAGTGCTGAACTGGGAAGGAGAAATCCCAGAGGTTCACTGCTGAGAAAGCTGATGAAGTTGGCTGCACGTGACCCCTGTCCCTGCAGCAGCAGGCCCAAACCCAAGGGCCTGAGCAGTTATGGGGAAAAACACCCATCAGGGCCTGAGTCTAAAATTGAATACAAGCACCTTAAAACAATAGCTCTCTACACAGCAAGGTGTGAAAGACACCAATAGCTACTTAAGAACCATTCCCTCCATCTGCTCACGCCACTTTCAGGTACTGTTGGCTTTAGCCTCCTTGAATTTGAGGAGTTTCTTTACAGCATTACACAAAGGCAGTATCAAGCAGCGAGGCTGGCTCACCTTCACAGTGCATTAGTTATCCTACAGAAGCAACTATACGTGTGGCCAGCATTAACATGGGAACATGTGTGCCCCTACATGTTCTGTGGAATAGCCAATACTATCAACCTGCCAACCTGTAACAACTCTGAGTAGCCATTTGGAGTACGTTTAAGAAACTAAAGATTCAAACAGCAGAAGAGCAGCTAACAGCTATTTCAAGAGTCCTGCTACAAGTCAGTAACAGAAACAACAGCTCTGTAACTGTCTTGGTAATCCAAGCCTCCAATAAACACATTTCTACTTGATATCGTAGTAATTCTGGAGTTTCATGGTCAAAAATGCCTTCTCTACAAAAGCACCAGTCACATTTGAAAAGGCCTTATGCTGTAGACATAGGAGATGGACCACAGTCTGAACATGTGTAGAACAGGAGTTAAATTGGACTCTCTCTCCATGTACTCAATCCAGACCAGCAAGTTTTTTCCTTTGCTTCTCCAGTAAGGACACTGGAGACAAAGAATGCTTACCGGTACGTCTTTCTTGAAGCTAACTCCAGTTGGTCGGGTGATTGTAATGGTTTTTGCCACGGTGGTGGTGGTTGAGGTGGTTACAATAGTGCTGACTTGGCCAGCAAGAGGAGCTTTTGCTGGAACTTGGGCCTGGGCCTGAGCCTGGGCAAGTGCAATACTTCCAGGGGTGGTGATTGAGCCCTGCATCTTCACAGGAGGGTCTCTGGATTGCTGTCCATATTCTATGTACTAAAACAGGGTGAAAAAGCACAGACAAAAATTCACACACTGCAACAGAACTACAGGCTGAGTTTTAGTATGAGCAATATAAAGGTTTGCCAACAATCTTTACAATTCTCGATGCTAACACCAATAAGAGAACCTGAAACTACAACTGATTGCCCTTACTTATCAAGTCTTGTCACTCTACTTACTTCCTTACTGGAGGGGAGCCTTAAGCTCTGCCTCTGACCTCAACAGGTTGATGTTAAATGTCAAGGGACTCAGCATCTTTAAAATTTTACAGTGCCCCCATCCCTGCAGGCCTGGGATAGCAGAGCAAGAGGGGAAAGAGCTTAAGAAACTTGCTACATAGCAGGTAAGAAGTCTTCCCCAAGGACTCCTAAAGCTACACAGAAATGGTCAGGCCAGAAGCTCACAACAGAAAGGCAAACCCACAGGTCTAAGTGTCAAATTAATTTTTACATCCCCGAAAGCAGCTCTGCAGTAGAAAAAAAAAGTTTCTTACCCACTGTAACACATTTACCCAGAAGTCTGGAGCAGCAGACAACACACTGATTTGAGGGATAGGGCCTGAAGCCTGCTAGTGAAACAGAATGCTACCGGGCTCTGCAGCTTTGGGTAGCCACCTCTCTACCTTCACACTGGAGAGCATCATTTTTTCCTCCTTTAGATTACGCTCTCAAGCTCTGCACTTTTCTGTATTGCTGTCAACAAAAGCACCTTCGAGGCAGACACCATACAATCAACACCACTTTTACTCCTTGGCGTGTTTCCACTACTCTCATCAGACCTTCAGGAACAAGATTTTTCTCATCTTTTCCTGGATTACCAGGTGTGAGTATGAAAACACATAAACCCAGGGGAACACCCTCTATTTTAAAAGGAAACTCCAAATCCTTAGGGGACCGGAATATGAAGGCACTGAAGCACAGCCGTGCGCACTGATTACTGTGCAGTTGTATTCAGGCAGCTACTTCACCACACACAACCTGAACAAACTTATGGAAACAGAAAAGGTACTGGATAGAACACCTTCACCTGCCTACTCCAGCCCACAGCAGTGTCTTTAAGAAAAGGTGTCCGATTCTGTGGATGTACGATGTTTGAACTTGTGACAGGTGAGAGGAATTTGCTCAAAAGAATTCAAAATCCTAGAATGCCAGCATGCCAATACAAGCATACTCACCTCCTGTAAATGATGGGGGAACTGTATAAAGTGACTAATAGAAGCCAAGTGCTGACAATACTGGGGATAGTCCTTCAATCTGTCAGACAAAACGTGTGTTAGTCAGAAGCACAAGCGAGCATTTCGGAGAAACACCAATCAAACACTGCCCTGTCATTCCCACACTGCACCACAGAATTCCTTCTGGCCTCCTTACAGCAGCCAGGCTATAAACAAAGCATTTTCTACAAAGTACTTGAAGTCAGTTCATTTAACAGCAAAACACAAGGTTTATTTACAGTGTCTCATCTTATCCTACATCACTGCACTTCTGACCGAGCACGCAATTGCATTTGTATTCAGCAGCTGCAGTAAGATTACTGGATCAGTGTTTTTCAGTCTGCCTCGGTGTGTTTATCAGATCAGACTGCCCCTAACACCCAAGGTAGAAGCTTTGCCTGTGCACACCGATTAGAGTTCTACTTGTAAATGTTAGGCACTGTTACTACTCATTAAGAGTAAACTCTTCAGGTTCAGCTTAAAACGGTTCTCAGATGTAAGAAGGTAGCTAAGTCTGAAGTACATCGGCATTAAGTGTCTATATTCATTCTGTTCAGCCAGTTCCACAACAGTATGTAACTATGGATGCTGCACACAACAGCTCTTACTACAGGTGAAATACTGCAGGGCAGATGAACCATGAAAGGAGAGTAAAGACAGAAGATAACATGCTCCTTGCTTATGAGTCCACATTTCAAGTCCACACATTTCTAGCTGTCAATCCCAAAAAGCTTTCTAAGCTCAAGTATCTTCTCCCAAAACAGATGTTTCTCCCATGGGCATGCAGTCCTGCCTTCTATTACAGCCTGCCTGGAGAGTTTCCTCTCTCCACAATCCATTAAAAGGGGGTTTTTTTTCATACTTGAGATTTGTGTAAAACCAAAGTCCTAGAGATGAGTTCCTAGACAGCCTTTCAGCAATGAACAGTGCTAACAGCACTCCATGAAAATGCACCTGTGAAGACTAATTACATTCACCGTGCTTCTAACAAGCTGACAACTTCCCCTAACTCCACGCTTCACTGACTTATTTTTATAAGCCAAGGCCACCAAGCTGTTTCAGCATCTCAGTTTGCCCCACATTTCTCCTGGCACCAAGCTGAACACTTTGATTTTATAATCAATGCTCTTTCACTAGAACATCAGTACACTCTGTTTCTGCTCAGTGTATCTCTAAAGTAATCCTGAAGTTGAGATGTACAGATTTCTAACACATCTAAACAACCCTATGCTATATAAGCAGAGCAGGACTGAGGTTAACAAGACATTACACATACTGTTATAGTATTACCAAAAGCCACACTCACCTATTTTTAAATCTATCTAGTGCAGCAATACCAAAATAGTACATTTTGGATGCAAAAGGCTTTCGTAAGGCTTCAAGAACATAGCGCAGGGCCAGGCCCAGTGCCATGTAAGTAACCAGTCCTTTCTCTATGATCCCACCGAAGAGGCAGGCTGTTATGTGCAGCTCTTTATCTGGGTACTGGGGAAAGAAACGGTATTCCTCAAACAAGTTCCTCAGCATACAGTTAAACACCTCTCGCTCCCGTTTAATGTTGGAGTCCTTAAACCTCTGCAGCATTTCCAAGACCTGCAAAGAAATTGGAAGTTGTGATTAACAGATTCACTTTATTTCAGCCCTCCTGCGTCTCCAGGTTTCAAAAGGTAAACTGCACTACTACAAGCTAGACTGCAAAAAGCCTCCTTTCAATCAGCAGACAATATGCCACTACCACAAGCTTCCTTTTCAGACTTGAGTTTTCACCTTCACAGAAAATTTTTGCTGCATTGCTTCAAAATTAGACAAATGAAAATTAATGTTCAGGGTCTTCCATAATTCATAACTACACAAATGTATTAAAGTAAGTTTGAAGTACTTCAAAGAGCAAATACATCAGACCAATAATTACTCTCATAGAGACACAGGAGGTAGGACTTTGGACACCTTCATATATTTAGAAGGTGTAGACATTTCTAGATGCTTTAAAGACAAATGCATTCAAGGTAAGCAATTAGTGCAGACTGTGGACAGGTTTGTATGTATTTTGAATACACACTCTTCCATTCCACACACTCTTCCCACTCAGCATCGCTTTAGCAGCATTAATTAGACATCTAAAGTCTTCAGCCCATAGAATGCACTGTGGATTGTAAAGATCACCTGCAAGTTTACTCAGTACACTTTGTAAACTTGCTTTCAGTGTACCTTATCAACTGTGAGCAAGCAAAACAATAGCAGTGCTGCAAGAGCCCCCGCTAGCCCTTTCATACCTCCCACTAAATGAATACCTAAAGGGATAATTACTCTCCACATTACAGCAGGTCTCTGAACTGGTGACGCAACTGCTACAGGAGGGAACTCACCTCATCCACAGACATGGTGGGATGCGGTGGATGGTTGTAGATGCGCTGGAAGTAGCTGTTTGCCTCATCATCTATTTCTTTGCTAAAGTGCTGGTTAGCCTCTGGCCACACCTGAGATAAGTCGGCTGTTAACAAAGGGGACAGGGATCACACTCAGAACCACATTGGGCTCCCAGGATTTCATCTAGTGCTTTCAACTCTCCTGCCATATACAGAACATGCTAGCTCTCCTGAAAAGCAGATTTAACCTTTCTAGCAGACAGGAACTACAACTTAAAAAAAAATATCTGGTTGCAGTACATTATATTGACACAAAAGGACTGAGTCCAAAGCTAGAAACAACCTCACACACTGCTGTACTCCTAGAACCTGCTGCATCCTAGGCCAACCCCAACAGAGACCTAACCCCAACAAATACAAACCAGACCAGAATAAAGCATGCTACACAGCACTAACATGCAGACAAACTTTCACACAAGCTTTCAGGCCAGCCCAGTGAGAATCACCAAGGTTCTACTGAATGCTCAAACTCCAAATGATAAACTAATGGTCACTACAGCCACCTCTGCTGTGCATCAGTAGAGAGAGATTAGCAGCTTTTGCAGAGGAGCTGAAGGAACCAGGGATGTAGCAGCAGCAGTGTGAAAGGCTTAGCATCTGGCCGTGCCTCCTGAAGGCAACATCTGATTGCTTAAACATTTTGCTGTGAGCTCACTTCAGAGGTGCAAATGAGTTAAGGCGGCTCAGTGTTAGGGGTGAAGTAATTCCTTCCAAAAAACACCTTCCCATCAATTTCCATCTTATTTCTTTCCAAGGCTGTAGTTTAATTTACTGCTTCACCTTTGAGTTCTCTGCTGCAGCAGGACCTTACCCAGACAGCTTTCTATAACCTTGCTGGAAACAAAACCACAACCACCCACTTACCAGATGCACAGTTACCAAAGGAACATGACAACACTTTTGTTCAAAACACAGCACAGCCACCATAAAAAGACGACAAGAACACTGTTCATGCAAATCCATAATGTTCTGGTTTTATACTAACAGTGGGTTTTTAAAAAAAAAATAAATTAATTCCCCCCCTTCTCCCCCAGGCTACTTGCTGAATTTTTAACATAGCAATTTAGAAGCACCTCTTTCAAACTAGTGGCATAATGCAAGAGGCATGTATCTAACATCTATTCCTTATGGCCTGAGCCTCCCCTGAAGGAAACGCAGATGAACTGCGGAGCACAGTCACACCTCACAGCCACAGACAACACTACCACTTACAAGGTTTCATCTTACTCTGCTGGAATGTTGGTTGGTTCAGTCCAGATGTGCTCAGTTTCCTTTGCACGAATGGGTCATTGTTCACCGCAGGAAGGCCCAGGGCTCCCGTTCCTATGCCAGTCAGGCTACCCGTAGTAAGACCACCTACTGAAAAGCAAAAAGCCAGCCACCTCAGTTGCACCCGTGACAGTACACACTTACCAGCCCCAACACTTGCCATTTCAGAGCCGTGCAGTCTCATAACTACCCAATATCAAGCAGTTTCATTCCTCACCTCTGTCCCAGCCTAAAACAATGCTGCTAAAAACCCTGTCAAATCACTCACCCTCTCTTGACTCTTAAACTTTTTACCTTACTGCAACCATAACAGGCACACCGAAGTGCTGTTTCAGCAGTGACCTAGCAATGGAGACTGTGCAATTCCCTCCCACAGAACACCCAGCTGCTTGCTTGGTATTTCCAACCATGTCTTAGCTACACTGTGTCAAAAATACAAACCGCTCGAGCCAGATCGGTACCTGGAAGCTGTGAAGAGAGTCCTCCGATGCCACTGAAACCTGTCGTCTGGTTTTGGGTGGAAAGAGGGGGAAATGCTTTTGCTGGTGACTGAGGAGTACTGAATGCAGAACCCAAGTTCGGAGGGAAGCCTTGCATGCTCTGGGTGTGAGGAGCAGCTGAGCCGCCTAAACTAAGAGATGCCATTCCTGCGAGTGAGTCGATCTGAATGAAGAAAGGAAGATTATAATCAGGCAGCCATGAACCAAAAGAACAGAGCAAGCAAGCTGACTTTTGGCACTTTCATACAAAGGCAGCTACATCTAATTATCAAGTAGAGCCTCTCTGCATGGTTACTTTAAATTCTGAGATCATCCAGACTACCCCAAAAGATCAGTTGGTCTATAAAACACGATCTCATTGTTATTTCTGTAATCCCACAAATCCCTGTTCTACCGGAGGCCTTGCAAAAAGGCTGGATGTTCTGTAGTCTGCAGTTCAGTGGAACAGCAAATGCTTATGAGAAGCAGCCTGTAGGTTTTTGTGCTAGAGCAGTTTATGCTCTGCAGTTCACAACCTCAGACTTCACCCAAGACTTACAACAGCTACTCCGTGTCAAGCCTAGAGAGTATTTTTGACTGTCTGAAGGATCCCATCATGTCCCAGTTTCACAGCTAGATACCTGAATGCAGTCTTCACCAAAAAGCATTACGACCTGGGTGATGAGTAGGAAGCAAAGCGCAATACCAGCTGACAAAGCAATAAATTAAGAGCTCTTGACTTGGAACAGCAGAAAACTATTATCTACACAAAAGCTAGCACAGCTACAGAGTAGCATCTGCTGCTTTATTTATTCACATCACTTATCTGCAGCAGGTTGCCGAGATATTGGGTATATTTGACGAGCAACTTCAATGAAGTAACAATTTACAAGGAAACTGCTCTCTGTATTTAGTTTACATAATCTACTGATGGTTCAGATGCTGAACTGCCACTATTCCACCTGAAAAAGTTGTTACAAATTTAAAATCTGCCATTGAATATAACTGCTAGAAGCAAAACCCGCCTGTAATGTGTTGCTCCCAGAGGAGGAAGGGATGATGAGTGGCAGGGAGTAACTTAAATGTACCTTGTTTTTAAAAGAGCAGTTCAGTTGAGAGCTGAAGAGCCCCAGTTATAACAAGTCCTTACGTTCTAGCACTGCTGCTTGGCCCGTGAAGCTACAAACAAGACACATCAGGTTCAAAGGCAGTGCTTAGTTCTCAAAAGTCCTAGTAAATTTTAGCACTTTAAAAGAAACCCTCAGTTAGGTTAAACAAACTGAATTTCTATCTCTCTGCAGTGCTCCCATTCTGCTACACCTCAGTTACTTCTTACAGATATTTTTGAGGCGAAAAGACAGTTCTGAACTACAACCCTCAGGCTTTATTCTGTAGTTACGAGTCATCTGGACATGCAAGCATAACTACTAAGGGAGGCACGTGATCTTTTACTCAGTCCTGCTGAAAGACTTCAAACAGCGCAGCAAAACTAATGCTAATCAACAGCACCTTCTGCAGCCACAGTATTTCCTTTATCTACCTGTACAGGGGAGATGGCATCCAAGCTGCTGGCGCTGGGTGGGCGTCCTTTTGGCATGACTCCAGGTGGTGGCTGCCTGGCCTTGTTCATGACATTGCTGCAGTTCGCTACCATGGTGAGGATGGTCTCTGACAGCTCCTGAGAAACACTCCTGGAACAGAGGAGTATAACAGAGTTGTGAAGCATCGGTGACACTACAGCCTTAGGTTGTTTGGGTTTCCTACAGAAATCAGGGCCACAAGTTGTGAAACAAACCCAGCAGAAGCTACATTGTTACTTGCAGAACTTGCATTAGAGCTTGCCATGGCTATATACAGACAGACAATTTCAACTGTAGATCTAAAATTTCACCTCTGATAGCAAATTCAAACACTGCTTTACAGTTATCCCAGCAAGTAATGGCTTAGAATGCTGGGATGTGCACCTACGTGGCTCCAACAGCCCTTGGAAGAACAGAGGCTTATCTTGCCTTTGCCTGCTGCTGTCTGAAGGACAGGCATGCAGTTCAGTCTCATAGAGTAAAACACACAACTGATGCTAAAATCTGCTCCTCTGGGCTCCTTCTTGTCCCCAGATTTCACCAATTATTACTCTCCTTCTGAACCTCTTTAAAAAGAAGGTCTCTTGAAAAGAGGAGGCAATGTGACTAGAGCTTGGGCTACACACTCACAGACAAGAGAGGTGAGAGAAACACCACCCGATTCACTGAACGTCACCTACCTACAAACAGCAGGACATGCTTCACAAGCTAACCAAAACAGACACAGGAAACCACTAACCACAAGGAAATTGCAATCAAAAGCCAACAGAAAACTCAAACTTAGGCCTGAAGTCACCACACAACCGAGGGCAGTCAGTACCTCTCCAAAATATTCCACATCTGACTGCCAGGTTCCCAAACCAGATGGAAAACCAGCTCTGCTGCTGACAGACCTAACCACAAAGCACACTAACACAACACTAACATTTTCCTTTTGGAAAATACAGCTAATTGTTTACAGCTTTCCCGAACTTCCCTTCTACCTTTTTGATGAGGACAGCTAAAGCAGCAGGCTCCTACCTGCATCAGTACAACTGTACTAACAGAGCTTCATTGCTTCATTAACCTTGTCTGGAAATTCCTCACTAACTCCATTTTCAGGAGCTTTTACTGCACAGTTGTTGGGACAAGGGGAAAAAAAAAAAAGAGGAATAGTCCTGGTGATTAAGGCAGGAAAACAAAGCGCAGAGGAGCCTTCAGCTTTGGCACACATCCCATTGCAGGCTACATGAAGTTACAGCTTCCAGTTGTTCTCCAGAGCCAGTGATCCATTATGTAAGTGAGGGAAAAGCTTGCCCCGGAGACAGGGGAATCTGGAGAGATGCCATGGGTGAGCAGGTTTCTACACCAGGCAACAAGCGTTTTATCAGCTGTTTCACAAACTGCTTTAACAACCTCTCAAGTGTCCAAGACTGTAAAAGCAAGGGGCTGAAAAAGCAAACAGACACCTACCTACCTGAAAAAAAATAATCCCAAAGGGATGTCTGCTTGGAGCAAGCTCAACCTGAGCTAAAGACAGAGCCCTGTGCACAGCACACAGCAGGCTCAACTTCCACAATACGTATTTGCCAACATGCCAAAGCCACACTGTTTTAAATCTCAACAATGAAATGTACATATGCCCAATTAACAGGTAGCATGCTAGGTGCAGGAGGTGTTCCCAGGTCACACAGCACTGCAGATGAGCAGGGAACCAGATTATGGCCTGAAGAGCTGACTTCACATAAGGTTACCATGCTTGATCTTCTGTACTCCCTTTTTTTGTAGCAGTTACATTTGCAGTCTGTATGCTTAAATACCATGGCACACGTTAGTAAAACACATTCCAGTCCCCTGCAGATAAGGCATATGGCAGCCCACAACCAAGACCAGGACAGGCTTACAAGCCTAGAGTTTGGTCTTTATGGTTAAACATTCGACTCGCATTAGGTCTTGCCACCTAAGCAGACTGAAGGTCAGCTTTATCATGTCACAATTATCTTGCTGCATCAGGATGGAAACATCCCAATATCAGACAGTACAGAACTGCAGGCTTTCACAGAAACCCCCTGCATTAGAGGCAAGTGACACAAAGTAGTAGCTGGGCAGGCATGGGTTGACAAGTAGATCAAAGAAAATGCTTGTATTTTCCAGGTCTATGTAAAAACATGTTTAGGCACCTAACCTAACCAAAGCCATTCCCAGAGAAGTGGGGGAAAAACTGCAGGAGGGAGAACTCTGAAACACAAGAGAAGAGCCAGGGACCACAGCCAGCCAACCAGCTCTAGAGAAACAAAGCCACCAGCTTATGGGCAGCTCCAGCTTGCTAGAATAACAAGTTCACACCTCTTGCATTTATTTTTTTGTAAAAGCCATTTTTACAAAGCATGGAAAGGCCTTTTCTTTCCCCCAGGCTTAGGTAGGGAGAAGCCTCTTTCCTTCTCAAGAAGGAAGGACGCTCCCCACACTGATGCACTTGGGAGTGTGCTAGACACCACAGCACAGAAGATACGCTGCCGCCTCTCTCAGCTCCCTGCAGCTTCTTGGAGGACTTCTCACAAGGAGTTTGTTACCAAATCACATCCCCTGTTGGCCCACAGTGCCTGCAATCACCCTGCCTTCATTTTAAAAGGGCTTGGGAACAAAAGGAATGCTTATTCCTTTGTGAAGCCTCACTGCTACACGATGCTCACCAGGGATAAACAAGTGGCACCAAAAATAAAGTCTCAGAACCCACAGGGTCCTAGCCATTAAGAAAAGTGCCTCCCTAGACACAGAATGGGACATGAAACAACAACTGCAGCCTAATTACAGAACAGGCTCCTAAATAAACAGATTTAAGAGATGCAGACTTTGGCTGGTGAAGCAGAACTACCCTCCCAGATGTATTTAATATTTACTGTGATGATTTTAGTCTTCTTGTCTTTACAACGCCTGCTTCTATTGGTGACCGAAACCCAAGATAATCAAAGGAATTGCTTCTTCATGAAAGAAATCCAAGCATTTTCTTTTTAAAGCTCAAAGAGAATAACTAATGGAAAATGACTGCAAGTAGGTCACATTCTTGCATAAAAGGGAATACAAGTAGCTATAAAAAGAAACCAAAAGCTGGGAGAACTGTGCCAGTAGAGAACTAGTGGCTTTTAGAATGAATACAACTTGGTAACATATTAAGATTCAGAACACAGCGACATTAGACACAAGTCAAGTCTACAGTTAACTATTGCACCTCTAAAATCTGAACAGGGGAGCATGCAAAGTGAGGGGGGTGCATTGATTTGTGAACTACAGGCTCAGGAGAGGGATGCTGAGTGAAAAAATAATGGCCATCTCTTCAGTTCAAGAGGAGTGCTAGACCATTGCACTTCAGACAATATTTCAGCAGCATTTTGAAGTTTAACTGCTCAGGTCCCAGTAGAAACCAGGAGAACCCATTCTCCTAAAAAAAGCCTTAGGGGTACCCTTGCAGTTCAATTCTGTGACAATCCTGAGTTGATACTCATATCCTAGCATCTAGGTAACAGCCAGGAATCAGCCTGTATGCCTTTAAAGATGCTTCTTACATCTGCCAGCCAACGCTGACTAAGCCAAGAGACACAATATAAACCTTAGTTAGATCAACCAATGTGAAAATTTAACACCAAAATCAGCAGTCTGAAGCTTTCAGTCTCTCTGGCTCACGTGTCACACTATGCTACACCTAGATCTCTCTGAAGTATTGCTGCTGTTAATGGTGTTCAAGAAGTAACACCCCAAACGTTTTACAACATTCAGGCATTTTTACTAAGTGTGACCACAATCTTTACAACTTGATTTGTCCAATTTCAGTTTCTGTTGGTTTCTCCTGCAGTTTACCGCTCTGTCTGGCAGATAAACAAAGCTCACCTGGACCTATGGTCTTTCTTCTGGGCTTTAGCTAAACAAATTGATCTGCAAAAAGACCTCAGGTATTTTCCACCCTTTGACAACTTCGAACCTATCAGAACTTCAAACAAAAGTTACACATTTAGTCTCAACTGCTTTACAGCCACCACTTACCACTCTTCTCCTACACAGGAGGATGGCATTAGCCCTTTCTGCCAGACCACAGCCACAGAGGCATTTGCTGAATGCAATCGCAAAACCCTTCGAGTCACTGTTTTCCAAGATGCTGCCCACTCCAGAGTTACAGCCTATATTCTTTTTTGTCCAAATTACAGCCCTATACCTGGCCATTAACCACCCAGGACCTGACTAACCAGCCAGCCCCCAGTTACCAAGATCACCACCTGCTTCATCCTAACAGCCTGAAAGAGGTTTTTTGTCCTTGTGACCTAGCTTCCAACGGAAACTTCAGCAGGAAATTAAACTTACTACTGAACCTATCCCTGCAAGTTTATATACTTTCATTAACCCCGTTCTCCACCTCAAATTCCAAGCCAGCCATGGCTATGTGCCAGCAAACAAGCTGCAAACAGCTTACATATTCAGCACATAATCCTTACCCAGCACAAGCTTGCAGACATGCCAACATAGTTGCCAAGGTTTCTGGAGGAAGTTGAGCACTTTTGGGTTGATCTTTCTCTGGAGCAAGGCCACCCAGGATAGATGGACATCTTCTCTTTAAGAAAGTCATGCAGGCCTGGATAAAGGGCTCCTGAAGGGAAAAAAAAAAAGTTATCTTAATTGCCCAAACTGCATCCATGCCACTATTTCAAACTTGGCAATTGCACCATGGAAAGAATCGCACTAAGCTATTGTAGTTCAGTGAAAACTTTGAACTATGAGACCATGGACACTTTCCACAACTTTAAAACTACTTAGAAAATCGTTAAAGTGACTTCAGTTAGTCACTGATAAAAGTGCAGAAATAAAAAAAAGAAGGAAAATCCTGCTTTACCCCATGCTCCCGAATTTTATCTGTGAGCCATTTGTCAAGTTTGAGGTATTCCCGTCGAGAGGCAAGTGCAGCAAGGTCAATAACAAAGGCAAATGGAGTACCATTTAGCAGCATTGACAAGGCCTAAAGAAAAAAAATCAGAAGACTACTAGTGAAGACAGAAGGATACCCTTTTTTTCCCCTTTCTTTCCTTGCTAATCCCCATATACTTTTTCATAAGTCTTGCTATCACATGCTGCTATGCTTTGTAAACAAAGCAATCCCGATACACAGCTCGCTGGTGAGACACAAGGAACAGCTCTCTTTCAAACACAAGGCACTACCCCCTCCTTTGAAGTGACCCTGTGCTTAGTTTTACATTTCTCTATGTGAAAAGCCATCAGCAAGCAGCTAAGAGCAACTCAAGTTCATATTGCAACAAAATGAATCAGAAAAGCCCAGTGTCTCCCTGCAACCTGCTCTTCAGAGCCACTTTGAATGCATCTGGCTCAAAGTGTTCATCTTTGAACATATAACTGCTACAACAAAACTGGGCTGATGCAACAGCTGGTGCTTTTGCACTGAGACACACCCAGTTATTATGCATCTCATTCTAGGTAGTGGTGGAAGCCTCAAAGAAGCCGGTTGCAACAGCCTTTTTACACAGGTGCAAACAACTGAAAACTAGTATTCTGAAGAAATCCCCGTGTCATTAAGCTGAGCAGTGCCATGTTCACACTGCTATCTGAAAGGTATTTTCTACATTCATGTTCCAATGGTATTCAAGGTTAAAAGTTGAAGCTTTTCCTGGATTTACAGTACATCCATGTACTGAGCAGTCCTACGGCACCACTTCCCAAGTTACTTAGCAGCTAAGCCACAATAACCACCTCTACTGCACACTCAAGTAAAACCCTTGGGTTTGCAACTGGACAAGCTAGAAAGCATCTGCTGTTAAGGTAACAACTCAGCTGAAGAGCACTCAGTCACAGGAGCATACACTGGTTTTGGGTCTTATTTTAGTTTTGAAGTTTTTTTAAGATGAGGTACAGCAGCAGCAACTGAATTCAGACATGCATTAACAAAGAAATCCTTACTAAATCAGTCACATCCTAAGTTAAGCTTAGCCTTCATCAAAAGAAGAGCGAGCCCATGTAAGACACCAGACAGAAAATAGCAGCAGCGTTTTGCAAAACTCACCTTCAAGTCTTGTGCCACATCAAGAATGCGTGACAGTTTTGCCTGGTCATACTGTTCCCCTCTCATGTACCATTCTGCCATTGCATGCATGATAAGCTGACGAATCGAAGGAGACTGACCCTAAGGAGAATTAAATGATGATTGCACTTTGTGCCTCGAGTAAAGCCATCAACAATGTGAGCACTGAATAGCACATTTTACCCCTAAAGCTCAACATGCAAATGTATTCACTTCAGAACTCTGATTCTGAGTTGGGGTCTTACCAATGCAAAAATAAACTATCCAGGAGCTACAACTCCTGGTAAGTATGCATGACCTCACCTCCTTCCTACCACTGCACAGGATTTATTCTTCTCAACTGTACAGAAATGGCTTTTGGCATACACATCCTAGACTGAATGTTTCTGGTACAAGTAGTTTCTTTATACCTAGAATAGCCTCTGACTTACAGCAATTACAGTGGAGATTATCTCCATTTAAACTTCCTGACCTCTTGCTGTTTCAAGTTTCTAGACTTTAAATATGTGAGGTTGAGAGTTGTGGGGGGGTGTTGCTGTTAAGAGGTTTTTTGTGTCGCTTTGGGGTTTTGGATGGGGTTTTTTAATGCCGGTTAAAACAGAAAGGTTTAAAAAAAAAAAAGTCAAACTTAAGTTCAGTCTCAACTTTTCCAGGAGTATTTTCTCAGTGAACATTATTTCTTTGTTCTGAATGTATTTCCCAAAAGATAAATCCTATCACAACAGTTTGCTTCAAGACAAGGGAGGAGACAACTTGTACCTTTCATAAACCACTGATAATTTACCTCCTGGGTTTAAAAAATTACCCACTTCATAAGCCACAAGCAGCACTGCTGTTCTGTTTGCCCCATTTAACAAGCTTTCAGTTACATGAATAAACTACAGGCACACTCCAGTGAGAACACTTACCTGTCCGTGCCATGCATAGTGCAAAATGATGGCAGAGTTTGGATGGTTGCCGAGGAAAATTGGCATGAGGGTGGAGATGAGTTCATGGCGCAAGGTATGCCAGGAAGTGTTGATCTGCAGTAAGGCCAATACCAACATATCTGGGCAATGCTTGATGGGAAAACTGAAGAGCTGCTTAACCTGCTCGTACTGCCCCACTTCTGCCAGTCTTAGCAAAGATTCAATCAAATCCAGGCTCTTCCTAACGAATGGGAAAAAAACACAAACAGACAAGCCCCCCCCCAAAGTTACAAAGCAGTTAGCTTACGGCATCCCGGGATTCAAGTGTTCTCTAACAACAGCATTAAGACTGTAAAGTAACATCCATTGCAAACAACCTGATATTGTGGCTCTTATCACACAGTTAGAGCTACAAGAGTATTCTTAATCAGAAAAACCCTCCCTTTTTTCATGATTTTGCTAGGGATGATGGAAAACTGAAAGCTGATTCGAAAAACTTCAGCTGGAGGTGGGTCACTTGAAGAGTTTCGCTTGAAACATACGTCCAGAAATGGAATATGCTGGAATATGCTTGTTTAAGCATCTCCAAGTCTCCATCTGCAAAACTTTGTGAATGTATTCTACTTGCTTTGTCTTCTTTACAGACCCACCAACTCCCACTGTACTCATATTCCCTTATCCTCCGATGCCCTATTTTAGTCCATACAATGGAAACACCAGCAAATGCCTTCACTGAAACCAGCTCTATCACAAGATGGGGTGTAAAGGGCAGCTCAGAAAGTCAAAGCTTCATACAAGAACTTGGCAACAGCTATATAAATTTGCTATTCAAATCCCAGGTCTTTTCATACAAATACAGAGAGTTGCTGTGGTGTCATCCTTAAGAAAAACAGATTTGAGTTCCTATCTCCTCCATCTCCTTCTCTCCACTCACAGTAGCTGCCAAAATACATTAGCAGAAATTCCCCAGACAGCCAGAAGACTCCAATAAAAGCAAGAACAGAAGAGCATAGGAAGTTCTGATAACTTTCACCAATCAAGCACAGAATATTAATGGCTGCTCTATCGGGATACACACAGAGCCACAAATAAATCCTGTTGTCTGAAGACAGACCAGGCAATAGTCTTACTCTAGGTGTGAAAAACAGTCGAGAGCAGGTTTACCATGTAGCGATTTCCCGATTGTCATCCTCCGGAGGTGCTTTCAGGATGTCTGTGGCAACAGTATGACAAGGGTAGTCAGCAAAACAGAAGATGTCAGGATTTATGAGGGAATGTTGGATGAAGGAGAGCTGGAATAAGAGACGTCAAAATATAGTTTAGATATTTATAGTTTCAGGTTCCTTCCGCTTTGTCAACTCAGACTGTTCAAATCAAAGCAGTATGAATGAGCCAAGACTTCCTAGCAACTGATTCAGTGATGTAGCTTAAGAGACATTTAATTAATTTTTCAAGGCTTCACAACGTGTTTTACATAAGGCTGCACTGCACACTTCTCCCAGGAGCTCTGCAGTGCCAGGGTGCTCTGAGGGCACCTCCGTGCAAAGCTGCATTCTGCAGACAGAGCTCTAGGTAAAGCCTCCAGAGCACAGTCATGGAGTAACAGTCCTATACATCAGAACTACACTAATACCAAAGGTGTGGCCACAGGCATAGAGCAAGTGACCATCTCCTCCTAAACAACGCAGACACCATGCAATTAACAGGCTATACTTCAGTAATATCTCTGAGACCAAGTTCAAGTGTAGCTTGTTTAAAAATTCACATTACCGATCCACCTTGGCCATTCCAGAAATCCAGGAACTTCAGGAGTGTTGTACAGATACAGCAGAAACATTGGTAAGCCTACCTGGCCCTCTGCATGCTTCCAAGGCCTGTATATGGCATTCACAGGGAACACTTCCATGCCCAGCCCTCTCTGGATGCCAAACACTACAATATGCAGTCCTTTGCTGTCACGAATCTGAAATCCTGGGTGGTCCAATTCATAGGTTACTACTTTGAAGTCCAGGCTAGGATTCTGCAACCCCAAAACCAAGCAAGAACAGTCAGCATTACAATTACAAAATAAACACTACAATCTCCACCACTGCCTCCTAATAACTCTCCTTCATCAGTGTTTTGCCCATCTTAAAACCCACCCGACCTCTAGCTGAAATCACGGGGTTTGTTTTTAGAAGGGTACAGTTTAAGCCACTGTGAGAACTAGTTGCAAGGGGATGACTGAAACTAGCCTGTGAGACTGCACTTCCCAAGGCACCCTCCCTTCCATCAACAAGCCTTAAAAAGCCCCCAAACCACAACATAGTTTTTTCCTTGGCATACTAGCTCATCCCTTTTCTAGGCCTCCATGTGCCCTCCAAGAGAGGCCAAACCAAGAGAGGCCAAAAGGTCTGGCCTACTGGCAAGCACAACTTGGTCTTCCTTTTTAAGGACACACAGCGCAAGCACTTACAAAGCACCTACTGGAATTTCAGCAATGGGGTGAAGCTGTAAGGGTGCTCCATAAGGAGCTTAAAAGGAACTATGGCTCTCCTGGAACATGGACAGTTACTTTCAGGGACAGGTGAGCACCAAAGACAAAGCTACTTCTATGTTCCAATATTTAAAATAAAACCTAAACAAAACAGTGACTTCTGCCTGGATTAGAGGGGGGTCCAAAAAAATCCCCTAATTTAAGGTTCTTATGTTTCATTATTAATTCACCAAAAAAATTGCTGCATATGAAGTGGAGGAAAAAGCTTCCCTATTGCTGAAGCTCATCATACAGAAGCAGCATTCAGAGTCTGGAGTAAGTAGCTACAAAGATGCTTTGTTTCATTTTCAACATTAACACCCACAGCGAGAAGCTTCTCAAAACAAGATGCCCAACACACATACTCCTGACACTGTCAGAAATACAGTCTTTCCAACACAAAACTCCTGGGAGGACACACACACTGGAGTACGTGGCAGCAGTGTGGAATAAATCTCAAGCTGCACCCAAATTGCCCACATGAGTAGCTTTTATTTCCCACAATTCCTCAAAATATCCTTGTTCAAGAAAAACAAAGCAACAATCATTGAAGCACAGCATCACACTCACATAAACAAGATTCAAAGTCACTCAGGTGGCTAGGAGCTTGAAAGCCTTTAGATTCTCAAAGAGCCATGCCCTTCTTTCAGATACTCCACACAAAAGACTAAGATGCTCACAAAACTTACCAGCTCTTTAAGAACATCAATTAAGACCTCCACATTCCAGGTATGGGATTGTGCTCCATCACTTTTATCTTTCCCATCACTCCAAATCCCACTGCCAGGAGCCGAAATAGACTGCAAGTTAAATACACTCAATCAAATACTAGTTAAATATAAATCAGACTCAAGAACGCTAATAGTAGAACACCCTGCTCTATGAAGGAAAGTCTATAGAAGTTCAGACCAGTAGCAACACCACTTGCTTACTGCTGAGCAGCTTTTATTCAAGAACGCATTACAGACTTCCACAGCACAGTCAGAAGTTTAAGTGTTGCTTTTGTTATTCAATTTTTACAGTTACTAGGTGGCTAGCATTTAATATCCTCTTTCTGATTAAAATACATAAACCCTCACCCAGCAGGCTACTCACTTGTAATGGAATACCATCCGTCAACCCCGAATGAGTTCGAGCCATCATCCCCAGAACTCTGGCAACCTGGGCAGCCGTGACTTCCCGAACACCAAACTGCATAATTATGTTGCGACATTCTTCAACACTAAGAGGCAACAGGACAGAGAGTCCTTAGTAGTAAAGCAGGTTTCAATATAAGACAGACCAATACAAGACTGGTGAGTACAAGCAGGACAGTGCAGATGAAAAGAATGTTTTATTAACAGGCGCACATTAACAAAGGAAGTAGTTTTCAATGTCTTCCAACACGCTTATGTTGTTTCTGTTTATAAACAGTGAAGTAAGGAAACTTATGTTAATAAGTGAGATTTGATCACTTGTCCAAATACTTGTCCAAATACAGAATCATTTACTTCTCTTAGCTTATACTTCAGTAAGTGTTCCTTTAAAAATGTTCGGTTCTTACTGAGGGCTAAGACTAAGGCCCCCTCCAAAACCAGCCACATATTTGCAGGCTCCAGTTATCATGATCAGTATTAGAACACTACCCTAAATCCATAAAAACAGCATTCAAAAATTAAGCTGGATTTGGCCAATAGATACACAGCAGGAAAGAAACCTTTAACATATTCCAATTCCCTCTCCAACAGACAGCTTCTGAGTAAAGCCTACTTTCTCCTTCCCCTTTCCTGGTAACTATTCTGATTCACATGTGTCCTGGGTTCAGCCCAGCAGCAGGCTGTGTTAGCCCTGAGAGTATTCCATACCAATTGCATCACGATCGGGCAGGCTGCCCCCCTTTGCAGGGGCGACTCCGGACCCAGGCACGGGAAGTCCCGGTCTGGGCAGGCACAGTGCCAGTTCCAGGGGAGACTCCGGACCTATCAGAACCTGCTCCGGGCACGGGAAGTCCCGGTCTGAGCAGGCGTGTGGGAGTTCCGGGTTCTCTCTCGCTCTCTCTTTTTCGGGATTGGCGTGGCAGGCGGTGGTGAGGGGGGTGCTCGGGGGTGCTGGGCTCGGGGAGTGCTGCGTTTGGGAATCTGAATCTGGATCGGTTCGGGCACGGCTCAAATGACATAGTGTGGGGAGAGGTTTGCACTGTATATAATAGCACTGTAGTTAGTTGTTTTCATACTTTTAACTGTTGTTTAGTAAACTATCCTTATCTCAACCTTGCAAGGCCTTTGGTTTTTTTTCCTCTGGCTCTGCAGCTCCTCGATTAGCTCCTTTCGCCCATCCTCCACCTCTTAAAGTGGTAGGGGGCTTCTGTGTTCTGACCTTTGTGGCCCCAGCTTTCCGCTGAGGTTAAACCACAACAACATGTAAGTAGCCCCCACATGATGCAGCACAGTGCCGCTACTCCTGTTCACACCACACAGCCCTGCCTAAGCAGGCAAAAACTGATGCAGCTGTCAAGACACTCTATTGCCAGCAATTCACTACTGTAATTAGATTCTAGAGCTACAAATAATCTCAATCTCGCTGTGTACCACATCGATCAAAAGCAAATATAAACAGAAAGCTGCTGCTGGCCAGTTCTCAAAGTAAAGCTATCACCTTCAGTTCTTCATGTGGGCAGCCAGCTAGCAGGAGTGTCACAAGAGCTAAGTTCTGCAGATCTAGCAGGATTTGGCTGGAATTTATGCCTAACTGCTTTGCTTTTACTGAAAAACCTTATAAAACCTTCACAAGGAATGTGAATACCTTTACCACACATTTCTAATAGTGATGAAATCCTCCACAATCTCAACAGACGTGCTATACGTATGAAAAGAAACCAAAATATAAACCAGGAATTTAAACAAATGACCTCAGAATACTTGATAAGGTTCTGGTTGTTTTAGTACTTGAACTGTTCTTTACCTTTTGCCACAAGAAACGAAAACTCCCCCCACCCAAGGTGCTTGAAAACAACATTTTCCCCACAAACCTTGTGCAAAAGCCATAGCCAACTTCCTGCATGAAATCTGCCAGAGAACTCTCCATCATGGTTTTGGCTATCCCTCCAGAATCAGGCAGGATCCTGTCCATTAGAATGTCCCGTTTTTCAGGGTATAGAAGTGGTGCAAGCACCACAGGGCAACGTTCCTGGGGAAAATCTAAAGGCAATGGCAACAAAAAACCCATCAAAAATCTGAGAACACCAGTTGCATGCAAGTGACTACTCAAAAGAGCTCAACTGCTGTACTCAAGCTTCCCAGCTGTTGCAGAAATGAAGAGGGCATACTCATGTAGCATCCTTCCATCCCACCTCCCAGTTCTCTGTTGGTACTTGGATATTCCTAGAGAACCAGAATGTCCAACAGATTAAGCTCCTTGCAGCTGCCCCAAAGGGAAGGCAGCCATGCTGGTGGTTAAGTTTAGAACTAGATTGTCACTAACAGCAGCCACCCAAAAAAAGCACAGAGCAGGAAACAATACAACAGTAAGCAACAGCATCTCCTCCAAATCAGAAAGTATCAAGATACAAAGGAGCCACTACTCAGTCCAAGAAATATCACAAATCTAGCCCAGGCATTGAAAGAGAGAACACTCCCTTCTGCCTTCCAGGGAATTGAGGGACACAGGGATGATAGGATGCAAGGACAGGAGTCCTGCTCACAGCAGAAAGCAGCAGACACCTCAGGGTGGGCCTTCCCGAGAGCACAGTATCCTTAAGGTGATGCACAACACCTCCAGACCCCTCAGGACCATTTGGAGAAGAGTTCCCGATTTCCCAAAGCAAAGAGAGGGGAAATGTGGGAGCTAAACACACTAATCTTTATTAAAGCAAGTATGCACTAAGGAATTACAAAAGGCCTCCTCTAGGTCTGCGCAGAAGCAAGGAGTACATAGAGTTAAATTGCTAGTCTCCAGAGTCCAAATCCTTCTTATAGCAAACGCTTTTGTTTTGGAAAGGAAGCTACCACCACATCAATAATGCCACTTGTCATCACACAAGGACTGTGGTAGCTTCCAGGACTATGAGCTAGTTTAAATCAATCAAAGGTTATGAAAGTTTACTGAGCTTTGCCTCCCCAAGCTCCCTACCACTTCAGCAGTCTGCTCTGACAGGAAGCAGCAAAAACCCATTTTCAAGTTAGCATCTCACCAGGGCTCCCTGAACACCACACTTACCTCTACGTAATGTTTTGAGGAAAGCGTCAATCTGTTCCTGTCCTACCCCAAAGGCTCCCTTCTGCCCAAAAAGGAGATGGGAGAGGAGAAGGTGCAGGACCTCTATTGCAATATCTTGGAAGCCACCTTCTTGATTTCCACTGACGTCCGCGTCAATGTAAGAGCGTAATAGATCCGGGAGTTTCTGTTTGATAAACTGGGCAGCTTTTGAAAACAAAAAGATGTCAGAGTCAAAACCCAAAATGGCTTTTTAATATGGAAGCTCTTTTTTGCTAGGTACCATTCTCTGAATCTGAGCGTTTACACAAGGCACAACAGCTCAGATTTAAATAGAAAGCTTTTAATCGATACGTCAGAGCTCAAATATTAACGGATAACTAAAAGGTCAGACATCACAGTACCTCAACCTGATTCATTATCTAGAAAGTCATTTGTGGACAAGACCTTCAACTTTCTATTGAGATGAGTGTGCCATATACTGCCCCCCCCCCCAAATGGTGTTAAGACATCAACAGCACCCCTGAGTGCAAGGTCTTGCATTACTCTGTCAGATACACATCTATCCTCTGACACAGTCTGTGGCTCGAAAAGACTAAAGTTGTCCCTGCTGCAGCACTTCAGAAGTTCCACTTACCAAAACCTCGTAGATCTGAGCTGAAAGAGTTCAGTAAAGCGAGACCAAAAATCACCTACAAACAAGACCAAACGCCATAGTAAGGGGGCATCATCCTTTTTAGTGAGCTTAGCCAAAACACACAAAGCCAGTTATGGAATAAACGTACCTCTTGAACTTTACTTAATTTGATGACTTTACTCAATTGGGCAAATAAATGGGGTGAAGGCTTTAGACTCTGAAAGAGGTAAGAAGAGTGAAACGAAAGCTGTTAGGGATTGGTCTCATTCATGATGTGGCAGGCTCTCTATAGAGACTGTTTGGTCTGGAATATTAGTAACTATTCTGCTCTAGGTTAACACAAACCTTGTGTCATGTAAACACCTCTGGAACTATTTCTGGATACATCCTAACTAAAGCTTCCTCCATATAAGCCCACTAGTAAAGCCCCATCATGGCTTTTATAGTGAAAGAAACTGGAACACTGATTTTGGTTCCAGCTGCCATAAATGAACCTTAAATTACTAACGTTAAACTTTAAAATTAGCTTCCTGTCATTACAGGTAATCAAATAACTTGCTTTAAAAAAACAACCCTCCCAACTTCTGGGCAAGCTCAGTTTTTGAACACTTTGGTACAATCATTCTTAGCCATTAAACCCCCCCACCAGGAAAAGCAAAAGGAAAACCCAAGAGGCTCCATTCCTGTGGATCAACTCACAGAATCACAGAATCTTAGGGTTTGGAAGGGACCTCAAGAGATCATCGGGTCCAACCCCCCTGCCAAAGCAGGTTCCCTAACTCACTGCAGTTTCTGACACAGGGATGCCCTTCAAGAAGCATACAAACCTTCTGATAGTGCAACGGATTGTCAATGGCGTATGACAGCGTCGAGATGAAGTTTGGTTTTGTGATCAGCGACGCACACTCCTGGATCAGAAATTGAGTCTGAAAAAAACAAGGTAACTTGAACGCTCATTGGTTTGTAACAGGACAATAAACCTAACCTTCTAGAGCTCACAGCACGTGATAAAACTAGCCAAAGATAAGGTGCTTAAGCCTTGTGTTAAAATGTTTCTTTTTGGTCAAGTTTTCTTCAGGTTTAAGTGTGTTTCTTTGCTTTTAAAGCCTGAGAAAGTGATCATGTGTGCAGTATTTATTTTCCATAAGCATCCTCACACACTGCAAAAAAGAGTCTAAGAATATTTGATTCCTGTTTAGGAGCTAAAAAGTCTGTGTTAAAAGGGGGCCTTGCCCAAGGGTGAAAACACCCCTGAGAACAGCCACAGCCAGCTCTAGAAGTGCCAGTCAGAAGATCTGGACAAAGACTGGCTTTCAAAGCAGAGCACAGCATCTCAGACAGAAAGAGCCATTTGTACTGCAGCTGTTTGTTTTTCCAGATCAACAGGCTGAATGAGCCAGGTGTCAACAATTTATTGTCTTCTGACTTGAAGACTGGCAAAAGGTGCTCACAACTGAAAGGCCCCACAACAGGAAACAGCTTGAGGCCACCGCCTCTCACCAACTTTGGGCTTAAAACGGATCAGATCCTACTGCAGAACTGTAACAGCCAAACTTCATAAGCAGATGGTGCAAACTTTACCTGATGGAAATCTTTGCCACTGCTTTTACCATCGCCACTGAAATCCACGTGCGAGAATAGACAGCGTAGTAAATGCCTGTCTGCCTCGGGACCGTGCCTATTCACAATCTGGGGGGAAGAAACAAGTCAAAAGAACAACTTGGTAGCCAAGAGTCATTACAGAGCAAGATCTGGGTATAGCACTGCAGGCACACAAGTGGTTAAGTGATCTACAGTTTTATCAAAGCTGCTAACAATGATGTTCTTTAAACAGTAACCTAGAAATCAAGGCATTAACCCTATCTGCAAGTGAAAAGTATCAACTAAGAGATAAAAACAATAATTTAGACAAGTCAGTGACACAGAAGTCAAACATTTTGTGGTATTTTTAAACACTACATTTAGCAGTATTCTTACAAAGCTAAATAATAAAGGGTTTTTAAGTCACCAAGAGGTCAGTTTCTGTCACCAAAGCAGCCCAGAACCCACCATGTCACGGCCTTACTTGTCCCCATTTCTTCCTATAGCTACAGTGCCTAACTCCACAAGAGGACAGCCTTGGGACAGCATCCAGAGAGAATTTATCCGAGAGACAGCCACCACACAGCACCTTCACTGATCCTGCAGGCAGCTTCTACCTCATCTCTAGGTCATCACCTGGCTGCCATTACTCCACAGACTTTTAAGACAAAGGGAATGCCATACAGGGAGTGCTTCCTGCCATCTAAAGGAAGAAGTTCAGCTCCAACTCGCTCATTAGGGAGCTTTAAAAATCTAGTACCACACGCTGAACACCTGCAGCTGAGAGCTTTTGCCACATCTTTGCCCTGTCATTAGAGCTCATTCAACTGAGCTACACACTCCAGTCATAGATAGGGGATCTGCATTTGTTAATTCACAACACCTATCCCTCATTCCTACACCTTACCACCACCATTACACTTTTGTTAGCATCCCCCATCATCGGGCTATAAAACAGATTGTGAGCTTGTTGTTCCAAGTACCTTCAGGTTGTTCCAGCATTTATTCACTCCTTCAAGCCTCACCTAACTGGACAGCATTACTTGTTTTTAATACAATTCAGAGCAGCAGAAATCTTCAGTCACTTCATCACCAGTAGCTTGCATCTTTTGCCCAAACAATAGCAACTAACATCAAATCCAACCCTCACCTATACAGCAAAAATTCTGCTGTAGTTTCCACCTTTCTGGCTACAGAACAGACATGACACACTAGTATGAACCAGCAGCACTGCTTCTGCTCTGACTGCCTCCACCAAGCCCACTACTTCACCTTGTCCTAAAAAACCCTTGCTTGCAGGTAGCTTTGTTGTACAAACAGCAACACTTCAGGCTGTGTTCACTCCAGCTCTGCTATTTCCAATGGTTCTCATCTCAATTCTTCTACTATTATCAGTCACTATCCTTCCCTTTCCTCCACAGCCCGCTTATTCCAGTGGCTGTCAAGTTTTGTTCTGCTAGGAAAAAACATTCAGGTTGGACATAGCTCTGCTTCTTGACCAGAGGGTAGAATATACGTGCTTGAGAGATGCCAGTCCAGAGCCAGTAGTCTATCTCTGTTACAGTGACAGCACCATCGCCAAATGCTGCCATCCCCTGTGATCAGGCAGCAAGATGTTCAGGCTGCTGTAAAAGACAGCAAAACTGAATTGATTAACAAGCTGTATGAGTTAACTCAGGCTGCAGGAAACAGGAGATCTGCTTCAGCAGTCCCTACTCAATACAGGTTTAGATATGGTAACAAGGCTGGCATGAAGCTGGATCAAGCTCTTAGAGAGCTATCTGGTGCCATGACTGAGATGAGTTCATCAAAGCAGATGGATACAGAAGAAAACTGGATATATCAAAGCCACCAACACAACCTCCCTGCATCAGAATCACATTGTTTCCTTGTATAAAAGCAATTTCACAACGTTAATAATTTGAAAATTTGACATATGGGGAAGAGAAGGATTCAAATTCAGTGCAGCATCTTTCAACCACATCCACATAAGAGCTTCTCCAGGAAAACAGGGAATTAGAATCGGTAGCTTTCTTGTACAAAGAGCCAAACAAAACTTTCATAAGGGCAGCCTTCACAATTACAAGTGTAGCCCATCATGAAATAATCTATAAAGACCTATTTTTGGTTTACTGTGAGTGTGCTCAAGCACTGGCAGAGGCTGCCCAGAGAGGCTGCAGAGCCTCCATCCATGGAGGCTCTCAAAAGCTGTCTGGCCATTCCTTCCTGGGCAAGCGGCACTGGGTGACCCTGCTCAAGCAGGAGGTTGGACCAGGTGAATTCCAGAGATCCCTTCCAACCTCAACTGCTCTGTGATCCAGGATAAAGTTTGATCCACACACACTTGGTTTATCATATAGAGGTAAATTGGGTTTTGTTTAGGTGAACACAGGGTTAGATCAAAGATAAAGACTTGCCTTCCCAGATGAATCTGACCACAAAGCCCTTCCCTCCTCTCCAATCAGACTCTTTGACAACTAATTCAGGAAGAGGAGACCACAAAAACTCATTTTGGAGGAAACCATTCCTTAAAATTTGTCTGCAAAATGCATAAAAGGTTTTGCTAACATTTATTTTTTAAAGCAGTCTTAAAGCATCACCTACATTACATGGCTACTGAAAACATGCTTAAGCAGGAATTAGTTCTTCAAGCTTTGCCACAAAAAAACAGGTGGCATTTTGGTCAGTTGTAACAAGCTCCAACTGTGGTTTTCCACATAACTCTGTACACTTAAACATGAACTTTGTAAAATCAAGTGAATCATGCCAAAAATTTACATGGCACAGTGTACTGAGACAAAGAATTCGAGCACAAGCATATCATCTCTACAACCACCTACAGAAAAACTGGACTAGCAACCACAAAAGTGAAGTTATACCAGGAAGTTAAAACACCCCAAGACAAGAGATCATGGAGATTGTAGGAATTTAGTCTTGAAATGTGAGATCTGTCTTATAACCAACCATACTTGAAACAGGTATTCCCAGAGATCGGTGTGCAAGAGGCCTGCTGTGAAGGATAAGGAACAACCTGCCCCAGTTTTAAAGATCTATATTCCGACTGAACAGCAGATCAACTGTATCTTCTTCCAAATCAAAGAAACATGTATTATCCTGCACATAAGCATTCATGACAGATCTGCAGGTGACACCTCAGTCACACCTCACTGCAAAAGTCACCTGTTGAAAGGAATAGTGACTGGAAGGGCAGCACCATCTCAGATGTGGCCCCTCCAAGTACCAGAATTGCAAAAATAAGTGGAAACTTTACAGAAGTTCCAAGAAATGTATCTCCTTCACAGCTTCATTCTAAGCAGTGAGCACTGGTGAAATCACCCCCTTTCACCTCAAGATAAGTAATGAATGAGCTTCTAATGAAGTCAGCTGTTACCAGAAACTCACTCTGCTGAAGCCCTCTGGCCTCCTAATCTCATCAGATCACTGCAGGACAGCACTAGGGTAAAAAAAAAATACAATTGAACTGGCCCAGCTGTCTGCTGGGAACTGAACTAAACCAGTTTCTAAAACTGGCTCAGTAACATTCACTTCCTCCTAAGTACTCCTCTGTGGATAAGGCTTCTCAGCCCATCCTGCTCGTCAGAGCTATTTTAAAAAGAGTCAGTAAAACCAGAATTCATGCCCAGATCTCAGATATTTGGGTTTCAGTCTACAGTTACTCCACCTGCCTTCTGAAAACCCAGGGTCAATTAAAAAAAGCTAGCTTGGTTTCACCACCAAGCCACACCTCATCACATGAGGTGAGGAGCAAAAAGCTTAATCTGAGGTGAGTGAGAGCATTCAGGTGTAAGTCCCCATGTACTTGTGAGAGTAAATGTCTGTTCTCCTCCCTCTCCTAATCAATGTTCTACAGAACTTCCAAAAGTGGAAAGATTTAACCTGGAGGAGCTGGGAAAGCTCCAAGACTCCAAACACTCCAAGAGACGCAGTTACTCCTAATATCAAACTGCAAAGTTAGCACTGGTCTTTGCTCCGAGCTGCCATATTCCATGACCTGAGAGATGAAACCACCAGGAATATCAGTCATGAGCTGTGATTTTGAACCCTGCAGAAAACCACACACAGTGCTGTACATGAGAGCACCACGGAGCACAATCCGGATGGGAAGAGAAACTCCACTGGACAATGGCATCTTTTCTTCCCAAAATTTCTCTCGTAGCATCATTATGCTTTACTTACATGCTGTATTTCCTGCTGGCTGGCTCGGTAGTTTTTCTTGGTTAAATTGTCCACCAGGTAGCTGATTTGAGACAAGGCCAGCGAGAGCGAGTCAAGATTCATTGCTGGTTGGGGCGGAAGCAGGCGGCCGAGCCCGGCGCAAAATCACCATTATTCCCCTTTAGTCACCTCAGAGACAGGTTAATTTTTTTTCCCCCAATTAGCCTGTATCTGGTTCTGTGCTACTTTCCTCAGCTCTTCTTTCTCAGTTGTCTTCCTCTGTTCTGAAACATGGCACCTGAAAGACAATATTGTGTTAGATTTAAGTTCTGTAGCAGCTTCACGTTCTAGGCACCACTGTCACGCTGACAAGGAGCCAGTCAATACACAATAAGCTTTAATTTGGAGGCATTTTTAATTTAAAAACCAAAATACCTTTAAGCTGTTTAAAAGAAGTTAGTGGTTTTGTCTGGTTTTCTTTCTACTTCCACCAGAACGCTACAGGGTAGCAAGTTAAAGCCTAGAAAGATTTGGCCTTATGCCTCAAAGCTTTTGCTTTGATATTTTTGTTTACAAGCTACCTTGGCAAACAGGAAAAAGTTTAACAAAGAAATTGATAATACAGACATGTTTGATAGCTTAACTTGCATAAACCATTTGACATAACTACGTCCACAGGAAAAAAGAAGCGCTATTAAGTTTGCACAACACAAGTTCAGTTGTTTTCACACTACCCAACCACATTTATTCATTTCTGCCTTTTGCCATTAGGGATTTGCAAATGGCTCTGTTGGAAGAATGACTACCCTTTCAGCACTGTGAGAAAGAAGAAAACGAGATGCATGATGAATTAGATACCACACAGCAACAATCAGAGGTCAAAATCATTCAATGCATCAATCACAACTTTAAACCCCCCAAAAAAGTGCTTTTTAGCCACTGCTGTGATACTTTACTATCACCTTAGTATTGCACTCAGCCACACACACCAAAACAAGCGATTATGAATGAACAACACACACAAAGAGCTGCAATAAACTAACCCTAACATTTGGCTTACACCAAACAAAACAGCTTTCCAGCAAGCTACAACACCAGAGCTTGCCAGCTTAATAAATTTCTATGACAACATAAAACTTGGCACTTGACATCTCATCTGTTAAATTACAGATTGCCGACGTGATAAAATCGTGTCCCAAAGCAAGTCCCACATAACCAACAGTCTGAGGAGTCTCAAAGGAAGCTGGAAGCCGCTCCAAGAAGCAGCACTGTAATTTATCAGAGGAGGAATCAAGCTGGAGAGTCACTGCTTTGAAGCTCTACTTGATCAAAACAAAAGGTCACCAGGCTTCACGCCAAGTCTGAAGATGCCTTTTTTCAAAATAAAAACTACCGCTTTTCTGTCTTGGCTGTACAGCCAAAACCACCAGTAGACCATTTCTGCTTCATCATTGAGATGGATGGCACAGGGGATGCGTTAACTCGGCACGCAGAGCCCTTGGGAAAGAACCCCTGCAGCAGCGCTGGATGTGCCAGCCATTCCTCTGCCAGATTTACACAGGAATTGAAAAGGCTCTGCTGGGTAGAAGTAGAAAACTCTTTCCCCTCTTTCCCTTTGTATAAAGTTTTTTTGCTCACTTAAAACTACAGCTTATTGAACATTTCCTTCCACCAGACTCCTCACAGGTGATAACCTGAGTGGAAGAGGCAGGAAGACACCTCTCGGCAGGACAGGCAAGGCTACATGCAACATCTGGGGAAAGCTTACTTCCCTCTTCCACAAACACCAAAACCATCAGGAGCAACAAATCCTACCACAGTAGGCAAATATCATTCTACTCTTTGGGAAAAGTTTGTTAGAATAAATAAAAACGTGGGTAACCTATTTGTAAGGGAAGTCAAATCAGACTACTTTCATTATGCCAAAGAAAACCCTGAGTACTCCTAGAAACTCTGTAAGATGTTACTTACACCAAAAACCCACCCCCTTACATCGCATGAAAAAGAAATGGTCAAACAACAATGTTGAAAACATTCGTCAATGACAAGGCAGTTGAGTTGTGAAAGAATTTCAGAGCATGTTGAAAATTGCTACAAGAATTACAAAAGACTTCCAATGCATCTTTTTTTTTCCCTACATCTAACAAGTAGGAATTCATTACCTTCATTTACAGGTTAAAAAGCCCACTGACTAGCAAACAGCTTCATGGCACAGGGGGCAGGCACAAAAGTTAGCAAGACTTCACAGCATCTGATTGTTGTGGGTTGGTTTTTTTTTTAACCCCCTGTTCCTCTTTAATAATCCAGAAAGTGTCGCTGAGCACAGCAAGCTGACTCTTTCCAGAACAACATGTAAGATATGGGACCAACATTAGAGAGAGTGGTGACGGGCTGCCCAGAGAGGGGGTGGGTGCCCCATCCCTGGGAGTGTTCAAGGCCAGGTTGGATGGGGCCCTGGGCAGCCTTGTGTAGATCCAGGCCTGAGGTTGGTGGCCCTGGCTGTGGCAGGGGGTTGGAACATTCTGATCCTTGGGGTCCCTTCCAACCCAGACCAGTCTGTAATCCTATGAACATCAACCTTATGAAAATCATGTTAAAACTCAAGCAGACAGACAGACCACCACGCTACTGCTTACACCCTCAAAAGCCACTGCAAGCAGCTCGCAAGGGGAGTTCCGTCACTACCAGAGCCCCAGAGTTCAGCAACCACCCTGAAGAACTCAAGAACAGAACACAAGCAAAAAAATCCACCTCAGTCATTTTCTACACCATTAACAGAAGTTTCAGAGTTGCCTTTCAGGCCCCTAGAAGAACCACCACACTTCTCAAAGTATTGTTCCTCAGACACACACAAACCAGCATGGCAACTGCACCTCCTCCACCCAAAAATCAAGGTACTGCAAACTCCTGAGTTGGGCTCAGTGCTACATCCAGTCCTCCCTGCTGCCACCCTGCGAAGTCCCAACACTGCCCATCACACCCCTCTACTTGGGCAAAACGGGAGAACACACTGCAATTGCATGGGAAGCACAAGCAGCTTTGCCACTCTCTAACAGCAACACCTGGCAGTGCCTCCAGAGAACCCAAGCTGGAGGCAAAAATGGGATCTTCCCTTTCAAGGAAGCAGAACAAGAGCCCAAGTAGACACCACAACTCCAGAGCAAAACACAATAGCTGAAGGAAACAGCTTCCTATTTATGTTCTGAACAGACAGACTGCGTGGTATGTATCCTGACACAAGGGGGGAGAAAAGAACCTGACAACTCTCACAGCAGCAGACAGGAGCATTTCAGAGTTTCAGATGGTCCAACCTAAGTTAGAGTAGGACATATAAAACAGAGTAATGAAGGGAGCCCTGCCTGGGAAGCAGAGGGCCCAAGTGTCTCTCTGGTCATTCAACAGAAGGCTGAAATTCAATTTCCACAGCACTGATTAAGCGAGCTATGAATGCTATGCAAAGGGGACTTTATTTTTAGATGCATATATTCTTAGTGGGAATGAATCTCCCTACATAGGCCTCAACAATTCAAGAAGCTTTTGGTCCATGGAGCAAACCTCCTGACTTCACAGGTTTCGAAAATTTCAGCTTCAGCCAGAAAAACTTTACAAAACACCCCTTAAATTTGCTGACAAAACCAGCCACTTTCAATTTCAGTTCCTACGAGGCAGTAATGAATTAAGCCATCAGGCACAGGACACTAGAGCTCTTAAAAGATTAGTGTTTTATAACTTACAACTTGGCTGATTTTTATGAGGTAGAATACATTTACTGAAGTGTGCAGTGTTACACAGCCTTGGTGCTTTTCAAAGGAAATCAAGAGGCCATTGGCTAAACATTTGGCAGCTATTTCAGTAGATTCTTCTCAACAGCAGAACTCCACTGGGTTATTAAAACAGAAATATTGTATCATTTTAAGCAAGAATAAAAAAAACCCCACAAAGCACAGCTTAGAAAGGGCTCATATGCACAAGCTGTGTGGTTTGACAGAAACACTCTCTACTAACCTGAAGCAGATCACAAGGAGTAACTAAACCTTGCTGCTGATTCTGAGGATGACAAACCTAAAATCTTCCACTAATTAAGAAACAGCGTTACAAAGAGAGTCATTTCAAAATTACCTTAGGCTGAACTTTGGCTTTATTTTTATTTTTTTAGCAATTTGCAGAAATGCTGCCACTGGGTTTCAAGCACTGTAAAGATTTTAGGCCACACATACCACACATGGAGGATAAAACAGCTCAAGGGACAGAACCAAGCAGCCCTTTCACTGATCAGGTTCTACATTTCTGTCCAAAACCTTCCTATAAAACACAGAAGCACCAGTGCCAGGCTTGGTCTTCCAAACAGCCTCTTACCTGCTTCTCAAACCCGTGCACAAACAGGACAGATAAAGAGCAGCACACCTGCCTGAAACCCCATGAGAAACACTCCAAGGGGGTGTGAATATGATACCATAGTTAAGTTTGATTTCAGGATGTGTCATTCCAAAATCCAGAGGAAAAAACCTTCCTGTGTAAGTCACATTAAAACAAGCTAACGACTAATTCAACTGGTTCAAGTTTGGTGGGGGGTTACATGGAGGAAAAGCCACCTGAACATCCCATGTGCTGGAAAACGGCACACAAGCCTGGTCAAGCAGACACTATGATGCTGATCAGCCACACCAACTTCAGGTCAGCCACTCCCCAAGCACACATGTCTGTTCCCACACATGAAGGTCAGTTAAGCTTCAGGTCTGGAACCTGCTGCAGATATATTGAGCGCACATCCAATGTGACACGGCCACTTCAGGCACTGTCAGACCTCGAGCAGGACTGTTTGCCAAAAGCACAACCCAAACAAGAAGTTCTCACTTCCAACTTCCCCCTCAAGCCAAACACTGCAGGAGAAAGCTTCCATCAGAGGGAAGACCTGTCCTCAAAGGCTTTGTGCTCTTTTCCCAGACAAGAAGTGGTTTAGAACAGCTGTTTGAAAAGGCATTCACACAGCAGGGATGGTTACAGAACAGAAACCTGGCCAAAACACAGTTCACATACTCCACCATGATTCTCAGTGATCAGCATTCCCTTCACAAGTTAGTGATGACCCACCACAGGGTCACAAAATGTCACTGTCCACTTTTCCTAAGCTGCATTTGCACAGCTTCTCTTCCATTCACTTGATGGTGCAGTGAGAGGAGCCCTCTCAGCATCAATCAAAACAAACTGAAGACCTAAGAGCATGATGCTAGAGGGATAAACAGGATTGGGTACTTGAGAAGACAAGGTTGCACTTGGTTTGGAGACACAGGGCCCAGAGGATCTCAAGTTAACAGCAAGCTTTAAAGGATAAGGGCAGAAAAAAAAAGCCAGGACAACAAGAAGCCTGGGAAGGGCAAACAGGTCTATTAACAATGAAGCTTGTTTCCTGTAGTACACAAGCCAGTCACCTCACCCAGGCTCCTGCCTATAATTTTAGTCAACACCAACATAGCTACCTAAGAAACAGGAAGCATTTAAGTTCTGCACACTACGAGTGACTTGTCCTGTGCCATACCTGTTTTGTTACCCACTCAAAAAAGAAAATAAAGAGCCCCGCTGAGGGCAGATGCCACACTGCCTTCCAACAAGGGGAATTCAGAAACAAGACCATCCAATCTCATGACATGCCAATAGACCACAAGTCCTATTTTTTAGCATTCATCTCACTTCTGGTTCCAAGCATGGTCCAAACCACCCACGGCTTGTTGAAATGACACTGTGGCTGCTAGCTAGCCACGCTGTAGAAAGACAATGTGGAACTGATCTGAGTTAAGAGAGCTACCGCAGAGGAACTACTTCTGACAATACAGTATCTGTCAAACCGCCAACTGTTGCAATTTCCCGTCCTGAAATACTCGAGTCCACTTCACAGGGCGGCACGTTTCTGACTGGAGGACAGCGTCGGAAAGCGTTTCTTCCGTGTGGCGTGCAGGAAGGTTATGTCACCAGCTTACTGACTAGAGCTCAGTGCTTACAGGCCGCTTGTTTCCTCCGGGTAAGCCCCCCGCAACGCCGATCTTCTAAAGAGGCCACGGAGCCAAGTGCAAGGGTAGGCGCGGCCCCGGCCGCGCTCCCAGTCCCTCAGAGCTCCTCGGCCTGTCACGACCAGCGCTACAAAAGCTGACAGGGAAGAGAAAACAGCTAAAGGGGAAAAAAAAAACCCCACCGCAACCAACCGACCCACCTGAAAAGGCCAAAGCTGCGGCGCCGCCTCAAACCGGCGGCCCGCCGGGGCCTTCCTCCCGCCCCAGAGCCGCGGGCGGCAACTCCCCCCCCTCCACGGGCACCTAGAACCAGCCGCGCCTCCCGCCTCGACCGGCCCGGGCCGGGGCCGAGCCCGAGGCCTCCGAAGTTTGTTCGGCTGCTCCTGCCGCCAATCGGACGCCGGCTGAAGGAACGTGCGGCGAGGGGAAGGCCGAGGCGGGGAGAGGAGCGGCGCGGGCCGGGCCGCTGGGGCCCCGCAGGCCGCCCCACACGCACCCCGGAAACGGTAGGGCGGGCCGAGCGAGCTCCCTCTACCGGCCCTGCCGCCCCCCGCCCCGCCACGGCCGCTCCCCACACCCCCCCGCCGCCTGTTCCCGCCGCGGCCTAACCTCGCGCCGCCCCCCCCCCCCGCCACCAGACCGGAGCCGCGACCCCCACTGCCCCGGAGGGCCCGGTGCTCCCGCACCCCCCACTTCCCCCAGCGCCCGCCCGCAGCCCCCAAGGGGCGGCCGGAGCCACGCTGGGCACGATGCTCACCTCAGGGGCCGGAACGGGGCAGCGGGCTGGGGCCGCGCGCGCTTTTATCCTCTCGCCTCCGCTCGTTTCGCTACAAAATGGCGGACGGGGTCGCGCGCTCACGTCGCGGCCTTTCCCCTCCCCCGTCCCCTCGCGGCACGCCAAGGGGGGGGAGGGAGGGCGGCGGGGACGCGGGGAGGCAGGGCCTCAGCCGAAACTCCCGCCCTCCCGGTGCGGCGGTCAACCAATGGGAGCGCGGGGCCGCCTGCGAGCTGCCCAATCGCCGCAGCGCGACCTCAGGGGGACTCTCCGCCGCCCTTCCCCCCGTCCCACCCCGGCACTCCGCGCGGAGGAAGCGCTGCATTCATTGGCCGAGAAGCAGACGGAGTCCTTCCTACTTCGTTGGCCAATCAGCGCTGGCAAGCCTCCGGTCTTTACGCATGCGCTTAAGCGGCCAACCCGGGCTGACGAGACGACCAATGAGCGCGGCGCGGGGCGGGAAGGGGAAGTGGCGGGGGGCGCCAAGAGGCGCGCGGATTCATTGGCGGGGAGGGAGCGGGCAGGCGGCGCCGCCCCTCCCCGAGTCATGCGCTGCGCCCCGCCCCACTATTCCCCCCTCCCTCCCCGGAGCGGTGGTACGGCCCTAGGCACCTCGCTTCCTCCAGCTCATGGCGGTGGTACGGGCCGGGCCCAGGCGGCGCAGCTCCTCCTGCCCTCACACACACCCCACCGCCCCTCCGCCCCCGCCTTGGTACGGCCCGGAGCGCCGCGTTCCCACAACATGGCGGCGCGGGGCCGGCTGTAGAGGCGCCTCCCCCGTAGCGCCCGCTCTGCCCCCGCATCCCCCTGCCGGTGACACACCGCCCGCACACTGCCCGCTCGCCGCCGCCTGTCCCGCAGGGGAAGCTCCTCGACCTCCTCAGCTCCGCTCCCCACCCGCCAAGCCGGCAACGCCAGAGCTGCCCCTTCCCACCCGCTTCAGCCACCCCCTCGCCACAGCCCCCTTTCAACCGCCCCCCTCCCCTCTTCCCCGCCCCGAGGCGCCCCCGGGAGGGCCAGCCCTGGGTCGGTACCCCAGGGGTACGAAGCCATGGGGCCTCACCTCTGGCAGGGGAGCCTCCTCCACCGCGGGGTCAGCACCGCAAAGCCAGCCCGGCCACCACCCCTTCCCCCCCGCAAGGCTGGTGGTTTCAGGGCATGGCCTCAGCCCGGGGTCCCAGCCAGGAGCACCCCAGCCCCACAGAAAACAGCTCGCACCTGCCCAGTGCACGCACCATAACATCACTTTAATTTACTGAGTCGAGCTCCCTGCACGTAGAAAATACATTTGAAAAGGCCGGTGCCCACGAGCAGAGAAACGGCCACTGCACCTCTGTATGGCCTGGCTCTCAGCTTCCCTGGGGAGGTCAAGGGAGCCCAGCGGCTCCCTGGGTGACAACCAGGGATGGGGGAACGCTGTGGCTGCCTCTGCTCTGGCTGCAGGACCTCCTGGTGCCAAGCTCAGGAAAGCCAGAGCCACAAAAGCCACCGGGTACCAAACCCCTCTCGGTCTCGGGGATGGACACCCAAAGGCAGCTCGGTCTTGGCATCTGCTGAGCCTCAAGCATCCCGGTCCTTACTGGGCTCCAGGGGGAGGTGGCTGTGTTCTTCCAGCACCCAGGAGGTGTTGGGGTGCTTGTCTTTATGCCCAGGGCTCCCCCAAACCCCAGCACCAGCTCTCAGGCAGGAGCCGGATGAAGGGGCTTGGAGGCAGCCGGTGCCAAACTGGGGGGGGTTTGCTGGAGCCTGGCTTTGTCAAAAGTTGAGGGCTCAGAGGTACCTTAGGGGAGGCAGGAGGGACACAAGGGTCCCCCCAACATTCACGCTGCGCTCGGGGCTTCTGCCTCCTCCCCTGTCTGGGTCTCCCATTACAGATGCAGCAATAGATACATGCAAATCACTCCCTCCCATGGGGTTTTGGAAGTCAAACAAAGGAACCCAAAAGAACAAGAGCAGTTTGGTCTTGAGGTTTAACATCCCCAAGCAAATCCGAAGCTGGGAGGACTCCTCAACCCAGCAAAAGCAGAAAGGAAACTATCACCTAGACAGGGAACGGAGGGACAGCCCAGAGCAACACCAGCCAGAGAGAGTGTAAACAACAAAGGGAACAATATAAAACGACGCAATACTGACTGCTTTTCCCCAGAGCATCCCTCAAAAACTACTCCTGGCCTGGTCCCATTCCCTGCACACCTCCTGGAAGAACAGGATCGTAAAGATGCAGAAGAACTGTGCTCTAGCGTGGGGTCTGCAATGGATCCATGCAGCCCCAGCACCTTCTCCAGCGACGCAGCAATGCCCCACAGTGGGAACACAGCACCATCGTTGTCCTCATCCTCCAAAAAAACCCCAACCCCCCAGGCTGAAGGTGAACGTAGCTCTGACGGAGGGAGATGTAAGAGTACAGGCTGGAGACTGGTGAGGTGAGCCACTGGAAAGCAGGGCTCCAACTAAACACCAACACAGAAGGGGATGACAGGGATGCCGCCCTGTCCCACCAACATGATTACCAGTTCCCTTTCTGCAAAAGGCGCTGTCTCCCTCCAACACTGAGAGCAGAAGGGGTTTTAGGTGAGGAGAGGAGCTCCGCGGCACAGGGGTGAGAGCAGCATGCCTTCATGAACCCCAACCCCCACCCCTTCATGATACCTAAGGTAGTGATGTCAGCCCCTGAGGGGCAGAGAGGGCTTGACCTGGACTACAGGTCCCCTTGTAGTGGTGCTCTGGCTTCACCAGGGAGTCAGGGCTGAGAGGACAAAGCCTGACCTTCTGGTGTGTTAAGACAATGAGATACGAATCTTTCAGCCAAGATAACAACATTCCTCTTGGATCTTCGAGGTGTTTCCTCCCCCGCTTCCCTTTTGTCCTTGGGGAAATCTGCATCCCTGCAGCAGCAGCACGGTCCAGCCTGGAAGAGGAGTCAGGCTGTGAGATCCACGAAGATGGCATTGGCAGTGGTCTGTCCAAAGATGAAGGCTCCGAGGGTGACCATAAAGACCCCATAGCTGACCATGGCCCACCAGCTGTGGATACAGGACAGGGAGCATTTAGAAGGCACCTGCACGCCAACATCCACAGGGGAAGTAAGGCAAGGGGAAGCATGTTTCTGTTACCTGATCGCCCTGGTTTCTTGGATCTCGGAGAGCTTGGCTTGAATCAGACAAAGCCCTGAAAAGGAAAGGAGGCAATTCAAACTCAGGTGATGACTGAGCAGACACGCCACACCACAGAGCTACACTCCCCGTTGTGGAGCAGAGACTCCAGTCAAAATAGCTGATCCGCTGACCGACCTCATGTCACACTTCCGACCTTCTCTGAAGGCCTCCTGGTTCCCACATCTCCATCCTGCCCCCTCCCTCTTTGAGACACAAGGCTGAGGGACCTCCACCAGCCCTGTGTATCCCAGGATTCCCTACCTGGGAAGACGAAGATGAAGCAGGCAGCTAAGCCCCCAATGACGGAGATGACTTTGCCAATGTCAGGGATGAAGAGAGCCAAGAGGAGGGTCAGGAGGAACCAGCTGATGGTCTGAAGCAGGCGCCTCCTCCGCTCCCGAACCACATCCTCCTCCACCGTCACCCCAGTGTAGCGGAGCCACAGACCCTCCAAGACAGCCCTGCAGGGCAAAGACCCAGAGCAGGGGGGGGATTCCTGTGCTGCCCTTCCTTCCCACACCAGCCCCTGCCTCCTCCCAGTGCTCACCGGCCACAGAAGTGGAGGATGGGGTAGGACGTCAGCACGCAGAGGATGATGAAGGCCCGGGCAAGGGCAACAGGGATGTCATTGGAGGGGTAGGACAGCAAGACGTCCTGCTCCACGCCCGCTCCAAAGGTCAGGAAGCCACAGACACCTGCCAGGAGGGGAACTCTCAGTGAGAGATGAGGACAAGCCTCTTGCATGTGTGTTTGAGGGACTGGACACGGATTGATACAGTACAGCGGGTTACACAGACTCTCCATGCTTCCCACTCCATCCCTCAGCTGACCAGAGGGTCCCTGGCCCCCATAAGCTCACAGCCCCCCCAAGGATTGTGCCACCAGCATCCCCACACTCACCAGTGCCCGTGTAGACGAAGAGAGCGATCACCATGGCTGTTGTCACCACTGCCCCCCAGGTCTTCACCTCTGGCTGCTTCATGCTGTTAAAGACTGGCACGCTGCTCACGTGGCACTGCCGGGGACACGGAGAGAGAGCAGGGACACGCGATGGGCTGAGCCAGAGGCACGAGGAGCCCTGTGGGATCTCATGCGGGATAGCCCCAGGTTTGTCGCGGTATCGTGATCCCCTGGGTTTGTCGCTGGAGAAGTGGGGGACAGGCTGCCCTGGACTTTCTAACTGGGACAAAATTGATCTGTCTCCAAACAGGGGTGGTGAGATGTTAAACTGGCTTCAGCCCCATCACAAAGGTGAGCATGTGGGGAGGGTTTTGACTGAACACCCAGGGGAAGGTCCCTGGACCATGCTGGTCCCCCAGCATGGGGACAGCTGCGGGGTAAGAAGGGGAGCACCAGGCTCGTGGCCTTACCTGGAACCCGAAGCAGATGGTGGGCATGGCATTGAAGACGGCTGTCCAGCTCGAGGGGCTGCCAGGGAGAAACACCCACCAGTCAGACCAAGTATCAGGAGAAAAAACCCCAAGGATCTACTCGGGCAGTGCTGAAAACAGGCCTAAACCTTGCCCTGCCTTAAAATTTCCACTTCCCCACACCAGGTCTGGAAAGGTCCCCACCCCACGAGGCAGGGGACAAGCCACAGGGGCTGTGCTGGCCGAGGGGACAGACAAAAACACCCTGGAATTGAGACAGCCTTTGCACGAGGAACTCCAGGCCCGGCTGTATTGAAGCTAAGTCAACAGTGCTCCTCAAAACCTGCGATGGAGCCACAGGGATCTCCAAGAGGTCTTTTTCCTCTTCTCCACCACCTTCTCCTCTGGAATATGCGGAGATGCAGCCACTCAGGACCTTCTGGCAGCCACAGGCAGCGTCCTCAGGCCCAGGGTGAAGGATTTCTCCCTGGCCTTCGTAGCCCTCACTCCTGCCTGTCTCCACCGTGCTGTGACAGCCACAGTCAGCATCCTCTCGCACTCACCTGGTGGGGATCTCCACAGGCACAAGCTCCTTGTCGGGCCAGATGTACTTGATGATGATGACCGCCGTGACGTACCAGGTGCCAATCACGCTCAGGGAGCTGCCAGAGGGGACGGGAGACCATCAGCGTGCTGCCTCCCTGCTCTGCGGAGGGTCTGCTCCCAGCCTCCTCTTCCTCCCTGCACCCCCTGCACTGCTGTGTGGCCAACTCCAAAGACCGGGCACAACGCAGTTGAAAGCTGCTCTCCCCCCACTGCCTCCGGCAAGGAGAAGGGAAGGACACAAGCCCCAGAGTACAACACCGTGGCCACAGGATGCTTCCCAGATGGGGAACGGAGGCACGGGAAGGTGGAGGAGATATCCAACCTCTCAGGGGTGGGAACCATGGTATTTCCACCCCTCATCCCCCAGGACTGTGCTTACCTGAATACCCGCTGGTCTGCCCAGCTCCCAGCCCTGGGGGGGCTCTCCCCACCCACCTGGCATATTTCTGGAAGCCGATCTCCTTGGGGATGGAGAGGGGCAGGATGAAGAGGAAGGCGGTGATGCTGATGGTAAACTTGCGGTCTGTGTACCAGCGATTGCTCCCAGCTTCCTCAGGTTCCGTCACCAGAGCAGCAATGACTATGGGCACAATGTGGGGGTCAGATTGTCCCCTTCCAGCTGGACAGCAGGGACAGCAACTGGGTATTTATTCCCCACCGTGGGAGATGCTTACTCTTGTCCTCCTGGTCTCCGATGATGATGAGGAAAGCGATGCAGGTGCCGAAGGTGTAGACGGCGATGGCCACCTCGCACAGCACGCCAGGCACCTTCCCGCAGACGGCCCACACTACCTCCTGGTAGGTCCGCTCGTTGCTGGCCTGCGAGCAGTATGCCAAGATGACCAAGCCTCCGATGATGAAGATCAGCATGCACTGGGGTGGGGAAGAGACAGGGAGGGACACTGAGGCAATGGCATGACAAGGTCCCCAAAGCAGCCCAATCCTAAACACACAGAGCATCTTTGGGGCATCTCACCCCACAGGGCTTCCTGCCATGAGCCAGGTCCTCCCTGACTCCCTTCCGGGGCTCCATCCATCACCCCCACATCCCCTCCCATGGTGGGACAAAGGACCATCCCTTCCCCACCCTCTCACCATCTGCAGCGCAATGCCTGAGGCCACACCACCAGCCATGCTGAAGGCGGCAGGGAAGTTGAGCAGCCCAGCCCCGAGGGCAGCGTTGACCACGATGAAGACAGCTCCCAAAGCTGAGGTGGCCCCCAGACTGCTCCCTTGGCTCTCTCCACTCTTGGGCACTGTCTCCACGCTGGGGCTCTGCAGCAGCCTGGCTCGTTCCCCGGCATCGGCACTCCATTCCCAATCCTTGTAGTCGCTGTTGATGCTCCCGGTGCCCTGAGCCATTGTCCCTCTGGGGGTGGCACACGCCACCGTCCACGTCCCACTAATGCTCCCGTACCGGGCTCAGCCAGCCGCCTCGAGGAGAGTCCTCAGCCAGCGCTGGCTCCATCAGGCAGGAGGGCAGCAGACAGCAAGGCTGGGTCCGTGGCAGCACGGGGCTCAGGCTCTTCAGCGCTCCTGGAGGGGTGAAGGACGGCACAGTGAGTATCAGTAACAAGGGACAATCTGGGCATCAGACGGGGCCATAGAGGAAAGGAGTTTGCTGGGTCTCAGCTTGATGGTGGCAGCGCACAGGTGTCCTCACGCCAGCAGAGATGGCAGAACTCACATCCTGTCCCCTGAATCCAGGGTGAGGACACCACTGCCATCAGATGGGGAACTGAGCCCCAGAGCTGCGGCCCCCTGGCCCGCTCCTCTGTGGGCACGAGACCTAGCGTCATGGCTCACTTCCTGCTTCCCAACCCCAATTCCTGCAAGCTCTGCAAGAGCCCCTGTGCACGTGCTCCTGGGTAAAGGTCACAGCTGGGCTCAACAGGAACCATCACCCATGCACATAGCAGAAACATGCAGCAGAAACACCCTGTCACCAGGGAGAGCAGGACTGGCCCCTTGCCACACACCCTGGGGGTGACCACCAACACGAGACGTCTCAGAAGCTTTTGGACATGGTGTTCCCAGCACCACAGCCCTTGGGCGCTTGACAGCCCAGATCTCAGCCCCATGCCTCCAAGCTGACCAAGATCAACCCTCACAACCTGGCAGGGCTTCGCAGGGACCTCTGCAGCTCTGGGAAATGGCTCTTCAAGGGAAACCTCTATTTTTTTCCCCCTAGAAGATGTCTTCTTGGCCAAGCCTTCGCTTCCAAAGGCTATTCAACCCCCATGTTTGTGCTGTATGAATCCTCTTGGAAGGTTTCTGGGGACAGGGCCCACAGGTCTGCAGAGGGGATGGGCTGCCCTGTCCCCGTGGGCAGGAGCCCTGTCCCTATGGGTTGGAGCCCTGTCCCTGGTGGGACAGGGGGTGTTCGCGGGGGTGGGCGCACAGAGGGTCCCCAGGCCCTGCTGCCAGGCCCCCAGCCCGGAGGAGGAGGACGCTGCTGGGTGCCCGGGTGTCCCTTCACCCCAGCCAACGCCGGCCAGAGGCCCCGAGAACAAACGCTCCTCAGGGGGTGACTCGACAGCCCCGCGTTGGCCCCGGCAGCGCCCGGCTCCGGCAGCAGCGAGAGACCCGGAGCTGCTGACGGTTCCCCCGGGGGGGTTCCCCGCATCCTCCCCCCAATCCCCGGGTGCCCCCATGCCCCGGCCCCACTCACCGGGCCGCGGGAGCCCGCTCCGCTCCGGCCCCGCCTGGGCTCGGCGGCGGCGCAGCACCGGCACCGCCCTGCCCGCTGCACGCCGGGGGTTGTAGTCCGCCCCCGGCCCGCCCCGAAACCATGCCCACGGCCGGGGATGAGCTGCTCTATCCCCCCGCCTCTCCGGGAAGCCCATCCCTACCCCCCCCTGGAGCTGAACCCGGAGGGCCCCGCAGGCAAAGACGGGGCGAGGAGGCAGGGCTGTGCTCCAGCTGAGTTTATTGTACCGGAGAAAGGCCTAGCGCCAGGGAGAAGGGCTCTCTGGAGCCACAGGGACCACAGCACGAGCACCCACAGGCGGTGGGGCAGCACCCACAGCAGCGGCAGCACGGGAAGCGGTTTATTGCACAGAAGAGGAGCAAGCGGTGGCTGCGGGCATCGGGCCATGTAAACAACCGTCGCTGTCCGAAGTACAAACCCTCTGTTGGCTGGAGGCTCCCCAGCCCTCCTCGGCCAGCAAGCAGGGGCACAGCAGGCTGGACCGGCCTGTCCGGGCTCTGTGCTGGGCAGGAATGAGAACTGAGAACTGCTCTGCTCGAGGTCCTGGTGTGGCTGCAAAGGGGAAAGGTGCCAGCGGACAGGGAGCTCATGCAGGCGCAGAGGAAAAGCCTCCTGGCCCACCCAGGGAAAGCTGTTTGCAGGCTCAGCTGTGCTCCAGGAGTGTGGGGCAGATGGCTTTTGGGAACTCAGGCTCTCCATTGACACCTACATCCAACCCTCTGGCTCCCCGACACTGAGTCACCCTGGGGCACCCATAGCTCACACAACCCCCTGGTATTTTGGGGGGACATGGGTGGGAAGTGCCCCCTTTCCATGGGATTCTCCAGAGGTTTGAGGCTTGCTGGCCCTAGCAGAACCCCTGTGCTGGCACAGCCCTGATAGGGAATATTTGGTCTGTGGAAGGGACAGGATCCAGGCATGTGATGACAGGACAGCCCAGCCCCACGCAACCCTGTGCCAGTTTATTTGCATTAAATAACCAGAGTCAAGTGAGTCACGGTGCCTCAGGAACACGCAGGGGGAAAGGGGGGCCTGTTTCACTAGGTGCCAGCTCTGGCTGCCCTAATGATCTTTCCCTCTTGTTTTCTGGCATCGCCTGAAGCATGGTTGAACAGAGCAGGTGAGAAGGACACCTCCCTACCCCCTGCGCAGGTGGACAGCACAGGGCACAGCTCTCAGCTTTGGGATGCACGAGGGCTGGTGATGGGGACAGGGAGAGGCAGAGACCAACAGCAAGCAGTTTCCAGAGGAGGTTCTTATTGGGGAGGGTGAGAAATTGTTTCACTTTGGGGCACGGGAGTTAAGTCAGAACCAGGTGGGTTTTGAGGAGGGACAAGGGTCTGCCCCACACACCAGCGCCACTGTGAATTACATCTGAGAGGACATTCCCCAATGAAAAGAGTGAAGCCAACGATGGAGATGATTTTTGTAGTGAGAAGTCCTCAGAGGGCAACTGTGGAGCTGCCTGCTCCCAAGCCAGGAGGATGGAGGAGGACAGAGCCTGCCAACTGCACAGACTGATGGAAGAGGTGGTGAGGGTGCACCAGAACAGCCTTCCCAACATAGCCCACCCAGCTCCCAGCAGCCTCCCAAAGCCTTCTCCTGGAGGAATAAGCATGGGGAAGAAGCCTTTGGTGCCTATGCCGTAGGAGAGCAACACTAAGCATTGGCTTCCTCCAGTGCAGAGGGCTGCTGGGGCTGAAGAGGAAAGGATGGACAGCAGGGGAGGGGCTGTGAGGAGCGGCAGCCAGCAACGACGTCCCTGCTCCACAACGCAGGGTGGTTTTGACTAGGCTTCTACAACAACTCATCTACAAGATACATTCAGCAGCGGCATCAAGTGCTGTGGTTGGAGATATTCTGATCAATTCCTTTCCCTCCCCATCTTCACCACTGGGGATGGGAAGGCCACCAGCTCCAGGGCACGCCTCTTGTCTTTACTTTGTGACTTGGTGGATGGCATGAGCCAGGTAACCTACATTGCCTGATGTAACTCCTGCCACAGAGATTCGTCCGTCCTTTGTCATATAGATGGAGAATTCTTTGGTGAGCCGCTCCACCTGGGGTGAAAGAGCAAAGGTCAAAGTGCAGCCCAATCTCTACTCCCTTAGCCAAGTGAAACTTCACCCAGCTTTTCAGAACTGAGAGCAAACCCTGAGGCTGCAGACACAGCATCCCACCACCTCCCAACCCACCACACCATCCTGTAAACCAGGAGAGTTGCTGCTGGGCCCCTGAACAGCCCTCAAACACCGTGGATGCTCAGCCAGGAGTTGCCTCACTCAAGCTGACCGTAGGGGCAGCCTCAGAGCGGCATCAAGTCACTGCTTCCTTTGAGGGAGAAGCAGACTATGTCTGCTTTTAACCTCCACACACACAGAGCAAAACATGGATCCACATGATGGTCCAGAGCTGCAGGCTTGGAGGATATTCCTCCTGGAGGAAGATCTGCCCACAAAGGCTCGTTTTGGCATCTGCAGTCAAGACCTTACTGACAAAGACTGCAAATGACACCCTGAGACCACAGGAACTGTGTTTACCTGCTCAGGCTTCAGCCCTGTGAAGCAGAACATGCCGATCTGGTCAGTGATGTGCTGCCAGTTGTGGGAAGATCCCTCTTTCTTGAGGTTGGACACAAGCTGAGTTCGCATGCTGATGATCCGGTCTGCCATGCCCTTCACCTCCACAAGCCTGAGAAGCCAACCCAGAAACCGCTCAGAGCGGGGCTGGGACACACCAATGCTGCTCCCCCCACCTGGAAGGGCCTCATACTCCAAAACCACAAATGATCCAAGACCAGAGTGTGAATCTGTCGCTCCAGCTGGGGAGCTGCTCCTTTCTCCTGGTTCCTGAAGGTAACTGGTCTTCATTTATTGCATAGCTGTTGGACACTACTACCAGAGTATTGTCATCTCTCATTTCTGAAAGACACGGCTGAGTAGGCAGCCTTGTGGCTGTGCTGCCCAAACCCAGACAGAGTAATACCTGCAGGGATATGTCCCACCGCAGGCAGACACCCCTGCTCTGAGGCAGTGCAGCTAGGAGACATCTCTGCAGAGTCCCAGACCAGGCACAAGCATCAGCCAGGTCCCAGCGAGGCCACGGCACACTGCCAGCCTTTGTTCTGCCAGGCCAGCTGCCAGCAGGGACCTGACACCAAGGGGCTGGGGGAACAGCACAGGCTCATGCCAGGAAGCCAGCTTAGGGCACGAGGGTGACATTCCTGCATCTTAATTCCCAGGGGGCTTACACTTCTACTTCACCCACGTGATACCTACTAAGTGGCTACAATGCCTCAGCTGGTCTTTTGAACTCCTGCAGCCCTTGGCCCTAGGAGAGCTTTAACTCCTCCTTTACACCATTTTCTGCCCCCCAGGGAAACCGGGGCTAACACTGGGGATTTCTCCAGAGGAAAGGGGCAGCACATGGCTCAGACTGTACCCCTGAAGACACCTCATGAGCCATCATGAGCATCAGGGGTTCCCTCTTACCACTCCTTCCGAAGGTCAGGGGTGTTGAGGATGATAGAAGCGATGCGGGCTCCGTTCAGGGGTGGGTTGGAGTACATGGGGCGGATGAGGATCTTCAGCTGGGATTCGACCCTCTTGGCTTCCTCCGCGTCGCTGCAGATGACAGTGAAGGCCCCTGCACGCTCTCCTGAAAGAGGGGCAGTCAGGTCCCAGCCTCTGCCCAGGGATACACAGGGCTGGGGCAGGATTTATCCAAATGCCACCTAGCTTTTCCAGAGCCCTGATCCCTAGGAGGGTCTCCACCAGCTCCCAGTGGGTTATCCCCCACCGATCGGTACTGCAGGATGAACATGGGCAGTGGAAAGCCACCGGCTGCTGAACCATGGAGGCAAGCGGCATCCCTCCAGCAGCCTGGATGAAACCCCCTCCATCCCACCTGCCCTACTCACCGTACAGCCCCATGTTCTTGGCGTAGGACTGAGACAAGACGATGTTGATGCCCTGCTCGATGAAATGCCGCACAGCCCAGGCGTCCCGGTTGATGTCCCCACTGGCAAAGCCCTGGTAGGCCATGTCAAAGTACACCAGGAGGTTTCGTTTCTGCCGGCGAAGAGAGGGGGGAAGAGCGTCAGAGGTGCTGGCGAACAGGGCAGCAGACTGAGGAGAGCTGTGCAGGCAGCAGCCTGCTCAACCACAACCACTCTCCTCCAGAAGCAGAGTTATTCTCCGCTGTTTGCCACAGGGGAGGCAGCCCAAACCCCACAGCTACCCACTGCACGCCCAAACCGCAGATCAAGACCCTCCCAGCACATTTACAGGCCATGCAGTCTGGCCCAGGAGGCAGCAGAGGATTCAGCAGTTAGAAGTGATTCCGTTCCAGTCCCTCCCATGTTAGCTGATTCCAGGAAAATCACCTGGCAACCCCCTGGGCAGATGCCAGCCCTCCCAGTGCCAGGCCACAGAAGCTGCTCAGGTATCTTACCAACTCTCAGGACACTACTAAGGCCAAGCATTCTCAAGCCAAATTTCACTGGCTACAGCCTGGGGGAGCAGCAGGGAGGAGAAGGGCAAATGCAGAACCTGCCCCTATCTGTTTCCAGCTGAAGCTTGCGAGGAGACACCAGGCACGTGAAATATCTTCCAGCATTTTTTAATGCATGAGCACCAGAAGCCTCCCTCCAGCTTCTCACTGCTCAGTTTTCTGCTGCTCTCCCTTCAGGCTTCCCCAGCCCAGTTCCCAGGGAAGGAGCCAGCACAAAGTCTGATGGGTCAGCTAGAAGCTTTGTGGGTGCGCTTGTCTTGCTCCTGTCAGTGCAGGAACGCAACACTCATCCTGGCTTCAGGGAAGGGAGTAGTCTTCAGGGCAGCAACAGCCAAGTGCCACCCAGGAAAGCCCAGAGATGTAGGGTTTTCCCCCAGGAATGGTGGGATACCCCTGGGATGCTCTACTGCTCACCTTCACCAGAGCCGCCAACTCCTTCCATTGCTCCTGCCGGGGATCCACCCCGGTGGGGTTGTGAGCACAAGCGTGCAAGAGGATGATGCTCTTCTCTGGAATTTTCTAAGGAAGATGTTAGGGAATAGGAGTTATTAATGACATGTGAGTGCTCTCCTCAGCTGCTGAGATGCGACTCTTGCCCTAGGCGGCTTACATGAGCTTGGCAAGGCTTCTAGCCTTGATTGGGTGCCTTCAGGCTACAACAAGATGACCACCCGTCTCCCCACATCACCTCCCTGCTTATGGGCATGAAAGGTGACTCACAGAAACATCATCCATGGCTCCAGAGAAGTCAAGGCTGCACGTCTTGGGGTCATAGTAGCGGTAAGCCTGTAGCTGCAAGCCAGCGTCACGGAAAATGGGTGTGTGATTGCCCCAGGATGGTTTGGGTAGATACACATCACGGCTAGACTTAAAGAACCGTTGCTGGTCAAAAGAAGACAGAGTATTCAAACAGTTTGAATAGATTCACACAGTTAGAGAACCCCAGAGGTTCAGCTATGGTCAAGGGATGTCCTGTCCTTCCCCTACTGGCCATAGACTCACCAAAAAGTTGGCTCCGATCCGCAGAGATCCAGTCCCAGAAATCCCCTGCACGGTGACATACTGCAAGGGAAGAAACAGCCCCATGAGGCTGAGCAGCCAGGGATGATACAGGGAACAGCCCTGTCACCTGTTGTGAGCAGAAGCGAACCCAGAAAGGGACACAAGGCTGGAGAGGACCACATGGGTTGGTATCTCCAAATCCAGGGCAGGGACCCCTGGCAGGGTCAAACCCCCTCCTTCCTGGGAAGGGCTGTTTCACCCCAGCCTCTGGAGGAAGGAGGTACCCTTGGCTCTGGCCAGCTTGCAACACCGAGGTGTCAATACTCACGCCAGTCCTTCCAATTCTGCTGGGCACCCCCATACCGACCGCACGTCACACCACGCTGTCCACCCCTCTCCTTACCCGGCCGCTCTTGAAGGCCTCACTGTTTTCACCCAGAGCCAGTTCCGCGGATGCCCGGGTGAAATCCGCCAGCCCCCCAATGGGCAAGTACTCCTTGTCCATCTTCTTGGATGCTATCATGGCCTCCGCCTGGGAAGAAGGACACACATCAGCGAGGAAGGCATCACCCCGCAGAGGATGGGGGACAGCTCGAGGTGGCTTCTCCTCACACTCGCTGGGCAAAGGTTTGCTTACAGGAGCTTCCTTCAAAGATGGGGGCTCAAACCCTGGGTGGTGGTAAACATTTTGGCTTGATGCTCTTGTGTCCACCATGGTGGTGAGGCCTCAGTGGGTGCCAGTGTCCATACAGCAGAGCCAGGAAACCCAATGCCAGGGGAAAGCACTCTGCTTCCAGCCCCTTACAAGTCAACACCACTGCACAAGGACACACGTCTCTACACAAGGAGACGTCCCAAAGCCAGGTTGGGTAGCAAGCCCCTTGTAGGCCCACATCATGCTGGGAGTGTTATTGAACTAGATGGGGCAGGTTACAAAGAGTGAACCCAGAAGGCCCAGCCAATTTGGAAAGGAGCCCACCTGAAAGCCAGCGCACCTGAGCCTTAAACCTGGCCTTGCTCCTCTCTACTTCTTTCAGGCAGACCCAGCCACAGAAACCAGTCTGAGTCCCTGTCTAACACGGAAAGCAGAGGCAAGAACAACCAAGGAGTCACACTCAGGAAAAATACAGCAAGGGAGACACTTGGAGCACCATGGGAATCCTATCCGTGCTCCCAGAGAGGCAGGACAGACACCTTGGCAGCATTCCCATCCCACCAGGAAACTCGCCAAACCATCCCAGGTCCCCAGGTGCCGACACAGGGAGATCGAGGGCCAGGGATGGTCCTAAACCCCACGCTGATGGGAAACATGGACCACACATCCTCCCCATGCCAAGGAGACCAGCCAGTCAATATGTGTGTCAGGTTTTTAAGGACCTCCTGCTATGCACACAGCCCCAGGACAGATCCATAATCCCCCCAGGGGGCTCTGTAATCCCCCAGCAAGGGCAGTGGCCACATCCAGCTCTCCTCCCCAGGCTGAAGTTTGACACTGGCTTATGGAGAAACTGGTGACAATGGCTCAGCCTAATCCATGAAGGGAACAATGTCAGCTCTTTCCTCGCACATGGGTCAGCCCAGGGAAGCACCAGCCGATTCAAGAAACACCTTGAGGTTCAGAGGACGCCTGGGTTGGAGGGCTCGTGGAAGGCAGCAACTAATTAGATTTACCCAGATGGGAATAGGACACTTACTCCCCGTATTATCCCCCGACTACTTAGCAACTGGCCCTCACCAACTGTTGCTTCTCAAAAGCATTAGTACTGCCAAAGAAGCCATCCAGGAACACCATCCTGCTCTGGTAGAGACAGACCCCTCGTCCTAAGGATCAGCAACCAGCACCAGGCTCACCTTGCGAACACAGTTCAGGACGTACGGCTTCCCGTTGTCATCCCGGTACGCTCCCACACCCAGGTTCATCTTCTTGGAGTTGGTGTCGCGCTTGAAAGCTTCGGTCACCCCCAGGATGGGGTCGGGGGGACCCATCTCCACATGGGACCACCATGAGCTGAAGGCAGGAGGGGGGAAACAAAACAGCAGCAGCTAAGAATTAAGCTTGAGAACTGGGTATGGATGTGCACCGGACGGGCTAGGGGGAAAGCCTGGGGGGGAATCTTTTAAACCACTGGGAAAAGTACAAGCAGTGGCCAGAGAACTGTCTAGGGAGGGGGGGGGGAAATCCCACACTGCTTCCCTATGCTCTGTATTTTACGTTGTGGAATGGGAAAAGAGGCTTGGTTCACTGTGGCTGAAGATAACCAACCCCTCCACGTCATTCACACAGAAACGGCCCCGCTTTCCTCACACCAACACGGAAAGGCACCGGGAACAGAGCCCAACCCCCCTGGCCAAGCGCCATCTCTGCAGCCCATGGGTGGGATCCCACCAGATCATCCCCTCCAGGGAACCTCAGCCAGACCCAGGCACCTGCACGAGTATGGAGCACCTTCTGAACTCCTGGAGGGTCTGTTGTGCATGAGAACTGACCTGCTTCTCCCACCTAAGGAAGCTATTTCCCCTCCCTGCCCTACAAACTGCCTCACTTGAGGAGGGATGTCGCAGCCAAATGCTGCTTTCCTAGAAGTCGCTCAGGACTTCCTGGCCAGGGTGACAAGAGGGGGAACTCCAGTGTGAGGGCCCCTTCCCTTGCCAAGGAGCACGAACCCTCCCTGTGTCAGAGGAGCTCTGTGCCCCTGCCAGCCTCTCCACAAGCCACCTGCCTCTTGGCAGGCCCCCCTGAAGACGGAGCAGCTCTCTTAATGTCAAGGGCAGACCAGAGCACGCTATAAAAAGAAACCCACTATTCTCCTTTTGGCCACAGCCTCTGCCTGGTCCCACCTCCAGACTTTACAGGCAGTGCAGGAGAAGCAGCTGTGGTGTTTTTTCCAAACCTGCCTTGCAGAGGGTTAGCCCCCTCCCAGCATCCTGACTCACAGCATCACATTGACCCATGCCCCAGAGCTCTGGGTCTCCCTATCTGGGGAGGATTCTGGGGCAGGATTCAGTCTTGATTGCCAAAGGAGAAGCTCCTGCTGCAATCGATTCCAGATACCAGCTTTACAAAGCTTTGGAAGGCCCTCTCACTGAAGATAAGAAGTTATCCCAACAGGAATGCTAGACCCCACCCCAGGCAACGCAGACAGCCTGGAGCCACCTGCTCCTGAGGTGACAGACATCTGCAGGCAGCGGGGCCAGGCGGATTAAGGAAGCTCCAAGGTTAACATGATCAGCAGAACTCACTAAGTCATCATCTCCCTCCACTCCATCCTGGTTTTGGGTCCATTTAGACCCAGCTTAGTCATGGCATAACCATACTTTGCACTAACACACGAGACGTCTCATCGGGGCCCCAAACATCACTTGCCCTGTTCAGACTGACCTGTTCTACCCATCTCCTCCCACCCCTTTCCCAAATAATACGCCTCCTCTTGCCAGGCCCCACGGAAAAAAGGGCAGCAAACACAGACCTGGGGTGGTTTAAAAATGGAAAATGTGCTTAGCATCTTCCAGCCCACTAACAAGCCTTAATTACCTCTCTGGCAAAGCTTGGGATCAACTTAGGAAGGAGGATGAGTCAGTTGCGCCAGCAACACGTACCCTGGCAGCATCCTGGCAGCATCCTGGCAGCGGGGACGCGGGCGGCAGCCAGCAGGGATGGAGCAGCCTGGGGAGCCGACGTGAGCAGGACCCCAGGACCAGTGGCTGCGTCGAGGAAACCTCTCTCCAGCAAGGGAGGGGGAAGAGAGAAGCACAGGAGTGCATCCCTCTGCAGCTGCACTGGCCTAGGATTATTCAGGATGGGGGCTGCAGGAGCCCTGCTATCTATTTTGAAGATAGTGCTTCTGGCACCTTCCTTCTGCTGGGCTTTTCCCTGAGCAGCTTAGGAGCGTTTGGGGTATTTAGGTGTCGATCCTGCCAGCACTTAAGCAGGTCGCTGGGTGCTAATAAACTACTGCTGCAATTAACACTTATCCTGCAGTGTTAACCTGAGCTGCAGCGTTAAGTCCTTGTGTTCTGAGCTGGCTTAAGGCAGGGAAGGGGAGGCTTAGGACTGATTTTCCCCTCTTGGCCTGAAGATTTGGGGTGAAGGCCAAAGAAAGACTCCTGTGATGTTTCCTGAGTGGTGAGCTTCCAGAAAGACAGGAGGAAAAGTGTCCAGGCCAAGCTGTCCAAACACATCAGGATGGCCACGAGATCCAAGAGACAGGGGTTTGGGACAAGAGGGGTCTAGGGGTCTGAAGCCACGAGTCCTATGGCACTGCAACCCCTGTTACTGTAACGCTGTCGTGTCTGCACTACGTTATATATATAATTTTGAGGAATTGAAGAGTGGCAGTCTCAAATAAAAGTCAAAGTTACAAACTGCACATCTTCTCTGGAGGTATTTCAGTGTGGAAAACGACACAAAGGCAAGTTTAAGGTGGGTACCCAAGGGGTACCTGATGTAAGCCAAGGAGCTACGGGACTTGAGCACAGGTGGCTTGAGTCTGAGGTTAGATGCTGAGTAGGCCTGGGATTCGAGCTGTCTCCGTGCTCTTCAGCCAGGACGGCCCTCCGAGCTGGTTTAACACACAACTGCAGGTGCCACGTGATGGATGGGACAGAGAGAGGGTTGGGGAGCACACCAGGAACCATGGGAAACAGCAACACCCTTTAAAAATGTACACAGACCTCCTGGCCCGAGCTGCAGACAGCCAGGACCGTGCCTGCAGACTCAAGCCAAGCCCAGAAAGCCCGAGCTTTCCTGCATGTGAACAGGCAAAGGTTTTCACCGTGCAGAGGCCAGTCCCTGTTCCCTGATGGCCACGTCAGTTGCCAGATTTCAAAACCTCTGGGGAGCCCCTGCAGCAGTTTGCAATGCCTCCCTGGGCGGATGGGCCAGAGGCGACACTGGCCGGATCCCACAGCTAAAGCAAATATTTACATGAGCCCAATGCCAAGAGGCTGCTCTGGCTACCACCACCCTTTCCAGTCTTAAAATTCCTCATCCCAATCAGCTGCAGGGAGAGCTCCCCACCCAGGGAGGCATTTCAAACCCCTGTCTCACCCAGGGAGGCATTTCAAACCTTTCAACCCCCTGCCTCCTGACACACCACTGAGTTATCACCTTAATTACCCATTTCTGAGGAATGCCTTTTAACTGGTTTTGTATCTCTTCACCTCTGACCCATTTCAGAAAGGGCATTCCCAGCTCAGAGCATCTGTAACCCCACAGCAGCCCCACTGTGATGCTGTGGAAGGTAAGGAACTGGAGAGGATCAGAGCTTGGTGTAAGGAGCCGCTCTCCAGGCACACTGCATGGGAAGAATGGGAGGCTGTGCACAAAGGCTCCCTGCTTACAAAAGGGATGGTCCACATCCCTTTTAGGTGGCCTAGACTCAGTCCTGAGTTTGTGGTGTGACAAGCTGGAGGACAGTGAAGGCATGGCAAGCAGCTGGCGTACCTTTCACAGGCCTCCTAAGGTCCGAGGGTGGAAAACACGAGCTCTAGATGTCAGCCCCATGGTACCTGCTGAAAGAGCCACCTCACAAGGCACTGAGGGGCTGGGCAAAACAATACTCAATAGCCTTTGTATTCTGCTGGAAGGGGGAAATAACCTCCTCATGGGCACTGCTTTACCTTGAAGCCTCCCAAGCCAGCACGGGCCAGATGTCAAAGCGCTCTGGAGAGCAGCAAGGCCTTGCCCATGTGGCCTGCATGCTCTGCTTCCCAGTTGGTGTTCCCAGTCGGAGCTGAGCACTGTAGCTCTCAGATCAGTGGTTCTGGGCTCTTCCCAGGGCTCTGGCTGCACCTTGTGCTCTTCTACCCATCCTCCGCTGCTTTCACAGGCAGCAGAGTCCAGAGACACCAGTGCAGAACTGGTCCTTGCTGGTCCTCCCTTGCTCCCATCCCGCCCACCCCAGCTCTGCTCGTTATAAGGTGCATGATGGGGAGAGGCACCCCAGCCCCATTTCACAGTGCAGTGGGTCTCCCTGGTCCCTGTGCACGGTGACACCCCGGCCCTGGTGCACAAGACTACCTTGGTCCCCATGCATGGTACCACCCTGGTTCTGCTGCACGTGGTCCTGGCGCTCAGTGCCACCCCAGCCCCAGTGTACAAAGCACCCCAGCCCCAGTGCACAGTGCCACCTCAGCCCCGGGGCACAGGGCTCCCCCAGCCACACTGCCACCCTGGCCCCAGACACCCCCAGCCCCGGTGCACAGTGCCACCTCAGCTCCGGGGCACAGGGCTCCCCCAGCCACAGCGCCACCCTGGCCCCAGGGCACCAGACACCCCCAGCCCCGGTGCACAGTGCCACCTCAGCCCTGGGGCACAGGGCTCCCCCAGCCACACTGCCACCCTGGTCCCAGGGCACCAGACACCCCTGGCCCCAGTGCATAGTGCCACCTCAGCCCCGGGGCACAGGGCTCCCCCAGCCACACTGCCACCCTGGCCCCAGGGCCCCAGACACCTCCAGCCCCAGTGCCACCCTGGCCCCAGACACCCCTGGCCCCAGACACCCCCAGCCCCAGTGCAGAGTGCCACCTCAGCCCCGGGGCACAGGGCTCCCCCAGCCACACTGCCACCCTGGCCCCAGGGCACCAGACACCCCCAGCCCCAGTGCCACCCTGGCCCCAGACACCCCCGGCCCCAGGATATAGTGCCGCCTCAGCCCCGGGGCACAGGGCTCCCCCAGCCACACTGCCACCCTGGCCCCAGGGCCCCAGACACCCCCAGCCCCAGTGCCACCCTGGCCCCAGACACCCCAGCCCCAGTGCACAGTGCCACCTCAGCCCTGGGGCACAGGGCTCCCCCAGCCACACTGCCACCCTGGCCCCAGGGCCCCAGACACCCCCAGCCCCAGTGCATAGTGCCACCTTAGCCCCGGGGCACAGGGCTCCCCCAGCCACACTGCCACCCTGGCCCCAGGGCCCCAGACACCTCCAGCCCCAGTGCCACCCTGGCCCCAGACACCCCTGGCCCCAGACACCCCCAGCCCCAGTGCAGAGTGCCACCTCAGCCCCGGGGCACAGGGCTCCCCCAGCCACACTGCCACCCTGGCCCCAGACACCCCTGGCCCCAGTGCCACCCTGGCCCCAGACACCCCTGGCCCCAGACACCCCTGGCCCCAATGCACAGTGCCACCTCAGCCCCGGGGCACAGGGCTCCCCCAGCCACACTGCCACCCTGGCCCCAGGGCCCCAGACACCCCCAGCCACACTGCCACCCTGGCCCCAGACACCCCCAGCCCCAGTGCAGAGTGCCACCTCAGCCCCGGGGCACAGGGCTCCCTTGGTGTAGGATGCCACCCCGGCCCCAGTGCGGAGGGATCCCACGGCCCCGGTGCATAGGGCCACCCCGGTCCCAGGGCCACCCCGGTCCCAGGGCCACCCCAACCCCGGTGCCCAGGGCTTCCCCGGCGCACCGGGCCGCCCCGGCCCCATCCTGTTCCCAGGGCCACCCCAACCCCGGTGCCCAGGGCTCCCACAGCCGCGGCGCTCCCCCGGTGTACGGTGCCACCCGGCCCCGGTGCACGGGCCAGCCCTGCCCCATCCCGGTCCCGGGGCTCCCCCGGCGCGGCGCCCCCGCCGCCGCCAGCCCGGTGCGGTGCCGGCGCCCTCCGGGCGGCCCCTCAAGGGCAGGCTGCGGGGCGCCGGGCCCGCCGCAGCCAATCGGAGGGCGGGAGCGAGCCGCGCGCCCCCGCCTCCCCCGGCCGGCCCGCGCGCCGCCCCAACCGCAACCCCGCGCCCCGCGGCGGGACCCCCCGGCGAAGGGCCCGCGCCCCTCCTCCCCTCGCAGCGAGCCCGCCCCGGGGGGGCCCGCAGAGCCCCTGGGCCGGCACCCCGGGACGGCGAGCGCGGCCCCGGGGGCCTCACCTGGCGCGGGCGGCCCCGGCGGCGAAGCGCGGAGCGGCAAGGAGCCGGCGACAGTGCAGCAGAGCCATGGCGGCGGCGGCGGCGGCGGGCGGACACCTCTCCCCGCGGCCGCCGGTCTCACGCCCCGCCCCGCGCATGCGCCGCGCCACGCCGAGCCGCGCCGCCTGGCGGCCGGGAGGTCCCGCTGCAGCCGCGCCGACCGTTCGTCCGGGGATGGACGGGGCTGCGCCGGGTTATAGTGGGCTGTGCTGGGCTGTGCTGGGATGTACTGGGCTGTACTGGGCTGTGCTGGGCTGTGCTGGGCTGTACTGGGCTGTACTGGGCTGTGCTGGGCTGTACTGGGCTGTGCTGGGCTGTGCTGGGCTGTGCTGGGCTGTACTGGGCTGTGCTGGGCTGTACTGGGATGTACTGGGCTGTGCTGGGCTGTGCTGGGCTGTACTGGGATGTACTGGGCTGTACTGGGATGTACTGGGCTGTGCTGGGCTGTGCTGGGCTGTGCTGGGATGTACTGGGCTATGCTGGGCTGTACTGGGATGTACTGGGCTGTGCTGGGATGTGCTGGGCTGTGCTGGGATGTACTGGGCTGTGCTGGGCTGTACTGGGATGTACTGGGCTGTGCTGGGCTGTACTGGGATGTACTGGGCTGTACTGGGCTGTACTGGGCTGTACTGGGCTGTACTGGGATGTACTGGGCTGTGCTGGGCTGTACTGGGCTGTGCTGGGCTGTGCTGGGCTGTACTGGGCTGTGCTGGGCTGTGCTGGGCTGTGCTGGGCTGTACTGGGCTGTGCTGGGCTGTGCTGGGCTGTGCTGGGCTGTGCTGGGCTGTGCTGGGATGTACTGGGCTGTACTGGGCTGTGCTGGGCTGTGCTGGGATGTACTGGGCTATGCTGGGCTGTACTGGGATGTACTGGGATGTGCTGGGCTGTGCTGGGATGTACTGGGCTGTGCTGGGCTGTACTGGGATGTACTGGGCTGTGCTGGGCTGTACTGGGATGTACTGGGCTGTACTGGGCTGTGCTGGGCTGTGCTGGGCTGTGCTGGCCTGTGCTGGGCTGTGCTGGGCTGTACTGGGCTGTGCTGGGCTGTGCTGGGCTGTACTGGGCTGTACTGGGCTGTGCTGGGCTGTGCTGGGCTGTGCTGGGATGTACTGGGCTATGCTGGGCTGTACTGGGATGTACTGGGATGTGCTGGGCTGTGCTGGGATGTACTGGGCTGTGCTGGGCTGTGCTGGGCTGTGCTGGGATGTACTGGGATGTACTGGGCTGTGCTGGGCTGTGCTGGGCTGTGCTGGGATGTACTGGGCTGTGCTGGGCTGTACTGGGATGTACTGGGCTGTGCTGGGATGTACTGGGATGTACTGGGCTGTGCTGGGCTGTGCTGGGCTGTGCTGGGCTGTGCTGGGATGTACTGGGCTGTACTGGGCTGTGCTGGGCTGTGCTGGGATGTACTGGGCTGTACTGGGCTGTGCTGGGCTGTGCTGGGCTGTACTGGGCTGTGCTGGGCTGTACTGGGCTGTGCTGGGCTGTGCTGGGCTGTACTGGGATGTACTGGGATGTACTGGGCTGTGCTGGGCTGTGCTGGGCTGTGCTGGGATGTACTGGGCTGTACTGGGCTGTGCTGGGCTGTGCTGGGATGTACTGGGCTGTGCTGGGCTGTGCTGGGCTGTGCTGGGATGTACTGGGCTGTGCTGGGCTGTACTGGGATGTACTGGGATGTGCTGGGCTGTGCTGGGATGTACTGGGCTGTGCTGGGATGTACTGGGCTGTGCTGGGCTGTGCTGGGCTGTGCTGGGATGTACTGGGCTGTGCTGGGCTGTGCTGGGCTGTGCTGGGATGTACTGGGCTGTACTGGGATGTACTGGGATGTACTGGGCTGTGCTGGGATGTACTGGGCTGTACTGGGCTGTGCTGGGCTGTGCTGGGATGTACTGGGCTGTACTGGGATGTACTGGGCTGTGCTGGGCTGTGCTGGGATGTACTGGGCTGTGCTGGGATGTACTGGGATGTACTGGGCTGTACTGGGCTGTGCTGGGCTGTGCTGGGATGTACTGGGCTGTACTGGGATGTACTGGGCTGTGCTGGGCTGTGCTGGGATGTACTGGGCTGTGCTGGGATGTACTGGGCTGTACTGGGCTGTGCTGGGCTGTGCTGGGCTGTGCTGGGATGTGCTGGGCTGTGCTGGGCTGTGCTGGGATGTACTGGGCTGTACTGGGATGTACTGGGATGTACTGGGCTGTGCTGGGCTGTGCTGGGATGTACTGGGCTGTACTGGGCTGTGCTGGGCTGTGCTGGGATGTACTGGGATGTACTGGGATGTACTGGGCTGTGGTGGGCTGTGCTGGGATGTGCTGGGCTGTGCTGGGATGTACTGGGCTGTGCTGGGATGTACTGGGATGTACTGGGCTGTGCCGGGCTGTGCTGGGCTGTACTGGGCTGTACAGGGCTGTGCTGGGATGTGCTGGGCTGTGCTGGGCTGTGCTGGGATGTACTGGGCTGTACTGGGCTGTACAGGGCTGTGCTGGGATGTACTGGGCTGTGCTGGGCTGTGCTGGGATGTACTGGGCTGTGCTGGGATGTACTGGGATGTACTGGGCTGTGCCGGGCCGTACCTGGCCGTGCCGCGTTATACCGGGCTGTGCTGGGCTGTACTGGGCTGTACAGGGCTGTGCTGGGATGTACTGGGCTGTGCTGGGATGTACTGGGATGTACAGGGCTGTGCCTGGCCGTGCCGGGTTATACCGGGCTGTGCTGGGCTGTACTGGGATGTACCAGGCTGTGCTGGGCTGTGCCAGGTTATACTGGGCTGTGCTGGGCTGGACTGGGCTATACTGGGCTGCACCAGGTTATAGCGGGCTGTGCTGAGCTATACTGGGCTGTGCTGGGCTGTACTGGGCTGTACTGGATTGTGCTGAGCTATACTGGGCTGTGCTGGGATGTGCTGGGATGTACTAGAATGTACCAGGCTGTACTGGGCTGTGCTGGGCTGGACCAGGCTATACTGGGCTGCACCAGGTTATAGCGGGCTGTGCTGAGCTATACTGGGCTGTGCTGGGCTGTACTGGGATGTACTGGATTGTGCTGAGCTATACTGGGCTGTGCTGGGCTATATTGGGCTGTGCTGGGTTATACTGGGCTGTACGGGGCTATTCTGGGCTGTACTGGGATGTACCAGGCTGTGCTGGGCTGCACCAGGTTATACTGGGCTGTGCTGGGCTGTACCGGGCTATACTGGGCTGCACCAGGTTATAGCGGGCTGTGCTGAGCTATACTGGGCTGTGCTGGGCTGTACTGGGATGTACCAGGTTATACTGGGCTGTGCTGGGCTGGACTGGGCTATACTGGGCTGCACCAGGTTATAGCGGGCTGTGCTGGGCTGTACTGGGATGTACTGGGTTGTGCTGAGCTATACTGGGCTGTGCTGGGATGTACTGGGCTGTACGGGGCTATTCTGGGCTGTACTGGGATGTACCAGGTTATACTGGGCTGTGCTGGGCTGGACCAGGCTATACTGGGCTGCACCAGGTTATAGCAGGCTGTGCTGAGCTATACTGGGCTGTGCTGGGCTGTACTGGGATGTACTGGGTTGTGCTGGGCTATATTGGGCTGTGCTGGGTTATACTGGGCTGTACGGGGCTATTCTGGGCTGTACTGGGATGTACCAGGTTATACTGGGCTGTGCTGGGCTGGACCGGGCTATACTGGGCTGCACCAGGTTATAGCGGGCTGTGCTGAGCTATACTGGGCTGTAATGGGATGTACTGGGTTGTGCTGAGCTATACTGGGCTGTGCTGGGATGTGCTGGGATGTACTAGGATGTACCAGGCTGTACTGGGCTGTGCCGGGCTGGACCGGGCTATACTGGGCTGCACCAGGTTATAGCGGGCTGTACTGGGTTGTGCTGGGCTATATTGGGCTGTGCTGGGTTATACTGGGCTGTACGGGGCTATTCTGGGCTGTACTGGGATGTACCAGGTTATACTGGGCTGTGCCGGGCTGGACCGGGCTATACTGGGCTGCACCAGGTTGTAGCGGGCTGTGCTGAGCTATACTGGGCTGTACTGGGCTGTACTGGGTTGTGCTGAGCTATACTGGGCTGTGCTGGGATGTACTAGGATGTACCAGGCTGTACTGGGCTGCACCAGGTTATAGCAGGCTGTACTGGGTTGTGCTGAGCTATACTGGGTTGTGCTGGGCTATATTGGGCTGTGCTGGGTTATACTGGGCTGTACAGGGCTATTCTGGGCTGTACTGGGATGTACAGGGCTGTGCTGGGCTGTGACAGGTTATACTGGGCTGTGCTGGGCTGGACCGGGCTATACTGGGCTGCATCAGGTTATAGCGGGCTGTGCTGAGCTATACTGGGCTGTACTGGGCTGTGCTGGGCTATGCTGGGCTGTGCTGGGATACAGAGGGCTCAACCAGAACATGGTGGGCCACACTGGGTTATACTGGGCCACAGAGGACTCAGCTCATGGACTGCTCAGCTGCACGGGGCTGTACAGCACCAGTACAAGTCTGTACAGGGTGGTATTGGGCCAAACTGGGTTGGACTGGGCAATACAGAGCTGTAAGGCACCATTTACTGGGCTGTATGGGGCCATACTGGGCTGTACATGACTGCACCGCACCATACTGGGATGCACAGTGCTATATTGTGATGTACAGTGCTATACTGGGATGTACAGAGCTATACTGGGATGTACAGGGCTATACTGGGATGTACTGGGCTATACTGGGATGTACAGTGCTATACTGGGATGTACTGGGCTATACTGGGATGTACAGAGCTATACTGGGATATACAGGGCTATACTGGGACGTACAGGGTTATGTTGGGATGTACAGGGCTGTACTGGGATGTACAGGGCTATACCGGGATGTACAGAGCTATACTGGGATGTACAGTGCTATACTGGGATGTACAGAGCTATACTGGGATGTACAGGGCTATACTGGGACGTACGGGGTTATGTTGGGATGTACAGGGCTGTACTGGGATGTACTGGGCTATACTGGGATGTACAGAGCTATACTGGGATATACAGGGCTATACTGGGACATACGGGGTTATGGTGGGATGTACAGTGCTATACTGGGATGTACAGAGCTATACTGGGATGTACAGGGCTATACTGGGACGTACGGGGTTATGTTGGGATGTACAAGGCTATACTGGGATGTACTGGGCTATACTGGGATGTACAGAGCTATACTGGGATGTACAGTGCTATACTGGGATGTACTGGGCTATACTGGGACGTACGGGGTTATGTTGGGATGTACAGTGCTATACTGGGATGTACAGAGCTATACTGGGATGTACTGGGCTATACTGGGATGTACGGGGTTATGTTGGGATGTACAGTGCTATACTGGGATGTACAGAGCTATACTGGGATGTACTGGGCTATACTGGGATGTACAGAGCTATACTGGGATGTACTGGGCTATACTGGGATGTACAGAGCTATACTGGGATGTACAGAGCTATACTGGGATGTACTGGGCTATACTGGGATGTACAGAGCTATACTGGGATGTACTGGGCTATACTGGGATGTACAGAGCTATACTGGGATGTACAGAGCTATACTGGGATGTACTGGGCTATACTGGGATGTACAGAGCTATACTGGGATGTACTGGGCTATACTGGGATGTACAGAGCTATACTGGGATATACAGGGCTATACTGGGACGTACAGGGTTATGTTGGGATGTACAGGGCTGTACTGGGATGTACAGGGCTATACCGGGATGTACTGGGCTATACTGGGATGTACAGTACAGTGCTATACTGGGATGTACAGAGCTATACTGGGATATACAGGGCTATACTGGGACGTACGGGGTTATGGTGGGATGTACAGGGCTGTACTGGGATGTACAGGGCTATACTGGGATGTACAGAGCTATACTGGGATGTACAGGGCTATACTGGGCCATACAGAGTTGTACTGCGCCATACTGGGCTATACTTGCCCACACAGGACTACACTGCACCATACTGGGACCAACTGGGCCATACTGGGTATTACAGGAGCTCCCAGTGAGCCTTCAGCACACTCCAGGAGGGATTTACTGGGAAGCACATCACCCCAGCCACCCCCAAAACTGGGGACACCAGTTACCCCCACCCTGCCAGTGCTCCTGGGTGGGATCAGGGTGATTATTGGGGGGGGGGTATGGTGATGGGGGGGGGGGAGGTGATGGGGGGGGGTATGATGATGGGGGGGGAGGTGATGGGGGGGGTATGATGATGGGGGGGGAGGTGATGGGGGGGGGGTGATGGGGGGGTGGTGATGGGGGGGGTATGATGATGGGGGGGGGAGGTGATGGGGGGGGTATGATGATGGGGGGGGGAGGTGATGGGGGGGGGTATGATGATGGGGAGTGGGGAGGTGATGGGGTGGGGGGGGGGGTATGATGATGGGGGAGGTGATGGGGGGTATGATGATGGGGAGTGGGGAGGTGATGGGGGGGTATGATGATGGGGAGTGGGGAGGTGATGGGGGGGGATGATGATGGGGAGTGGGGAGGTGATGGGGGGGTATGATGATGGGGGGGGAGGTGATGGGGGGGGGTATGATGATGGGGGGGGAGGTGATGGGGGGGGTATGATGATGGGGGGGGGAGGTGATGGGGGGGTATGATGATGGGGGGGGGGAGGTGATGGGGGGGTATGATGATGGGGGGGGGGAGGTGATGGGGGGGTATGATGATGGGGGGGGAGGTGATGGGGGGGTATGATGATGGGGAGTGGGGAGGTGATGGGGGGGGTATGATGATGGGGAGTGGGGAGGTGATGGGGGGGGTATGATGATGGGGAGTGGGGAGGTGATGGGGGTGGGGGGATCCCTCCCAGCCCCCCCATCCCTTCCCAAAGGATTGGGATGTAGCAGTACTCCACTTTTATTTGTAAACTCTTCTTTGGTCAACAGGAGAAACTCAACAACCCCCCCAAAATGAACAAAAAACACCCCCAAACCCCCCCCTTTTCCCCCCCCTCTCCCTCCCCCCCCCCAAGACCTCCTCCCCCCAATTAATAATTAATTAAACAGACTGGGTGGATGGGGGGGGCAAAAAACTTCCAAAGTTTCCCCCCCCCCCAAAAAAAAAAGTGGGATTGGAACCATCTACAGCAAAAACAAGAACTTGGGGGGGGGGGGGGGGGGAAAGGTGGGGAGGGGGGATGTGCTGAACCCCCCCCAAGGTAGACCCCCCCCTTTGGGGGGTTCAACACTCCCCCCCCCACCTTCCCTCCCCCCTCCCAGTACCACATCACTGAGTGCTCCTTGCATTGTGCTTGTATTTTAGGGGAGGAGGAAGATGAGGAGCGTGAAGGTGCGTGGAGGATGGGGTGGGGGTGGGGAATATGCACACATTTTGGGGGGGGGTCCCCCCAATTATCCTACATGGGGGGCTCGCTGCAGAGCACGACCTCTAATTCCTTGCGGTACAGCTTGCCCCCATCTGAGAGGTTCATGATGCTCTTCCTGTAGTTGGTGAGCTGCTGGATGTTCATCTCCTGTAAGGAATGTGGGAGGGGAGGGGAATTATCCCATTTTTCCATAGGGAACACCCCCAGGATGGATAATTATCCCCCCCCAAATCTGGGGGGGGGATATGCAGCGTCGGTATCTGGACCAGCATCCCCTGGTCCCCATGGAGGAGGGGGGGGGTGTGGATGATGGGAGGAGGAGGTGTGGAAGATGCTGCTGGGAGGGGTGGGGAAGTGTCTCTTGGGGTGTCTGAGAGTGGGGAGGGGGGAGACCCCCCTCGGGGGGGGGGCTACACAGGTCGTGTCCCCCCACTCCCCATCCCCCCCCCCAATTTATCCTTCCCCTCTTACTTTCTTGTTCTTCTCATACAGGTCCTTCAAGAGCGCGTCCAGCTCGTTCTCATCGATGAAGCCACTGCCGTCCTGGGTAACAAGGGGGGGGGACACACTGAAAGACCCCCCCCCCCAATCCCCTCCCACCCATAGATGGCGCGGGGGGGGCGGGGGGGCCCTCCAAACCCTTTACCCAGCCCTCGCACCCCAAATCAGCGCAGGGAATCAACCCAGCTGAAAACACACTGGGGGGGGGGGGAGGGGGTGAGTTTGGGGGGGGGGTTTTGAGGGGGGTGTTGAGGGGTGGGTTTTTTTTGGGGGGGGGGGGGGTGTGGCAGTTCTCCTACCTTGTCGTAGAAGGCGAAGATGGCATTGAACTCCTCTGAGGACAGCTTCATCCCCTGGGCAACCACAAGGGACCGGGAGGGTGAGGGAGGGCTCAGGGGTGGGGAGAGAGGGGGGTAAAAGGGGGGGTGGGGGGGCAAGCGGGGAGTGGGGGGGAGGGGGGGTGTTCTCAATTGCTTTAATTTTACCTGGAACTTGAGAAGGAAGTTTTCCTGCACGGGCAGCAGCCTGGGCAAGGAGCGGGGCAGGGATTGGGGGGGGGGGGGGGAGGCAGGAAGAGATGGGGGGGGGGGGGATGTTTAATCCAAAATGACTTTCGGCTCCGAAAACTGGATTCCTCAGGAGCCGGAGTGGCCTCATCCTAAGCGCGAGAGTTTTGGGGGGGGGGGCATCTTTCCCCACCCCCCCCCCACTCCCTCCTCGCCCCCCCCCCTTCCCCCCCCCCCCCGCCGTGACCTTACCGGGACATCTCCGAGAGCCCCAGCTTCCCATCGCCGTTCATGTCGAACATCCGCAGCTGCCGGGAGAATGAGGAGCATCCACTCACCTATCACCTCCCTCCCGCCACCCATCCCTCCACCCACTCACCCACCTGCCCTGGGGTTGCGAGCGCCCCCCACGCCCCCCCCCACGCCCCCCCCCCGGGTCCCCCTTACGATGGTCTGCGTGTACTCCTGCAGCTTGGGCTCGTCGTAGGGCCGGTTTGCCTTCTTCAGCAGGTCTGACAAGAAGCCCTGGGAGGAGAAGGCGCTGCTGGGTGTCCCGGTCCCACTGAGGGGACACACACACGACGTGGGGGGGGGGGGGGCACGATCCCGGCTCAGCCCACCCCCTGCCTGCAGCCCACCTTGAGCTCGTTGGCTTCGATGTAGCCGCTGCGGTCTGTGTCGTACCTCCGCCAAGCCTGCGAGGGAATCGCCGCCGTCATGAGCTCCCCCCACCCACCCCCCCACGACCCCCTCCCAGCGTCCCACACCACCCCTCCCCCCCCACCATCCCCGGGGTCACCTCCCGGCTCCCATCCCAGCGCCACCAGAGCTGGTGGGTGCCAGGTCCCTCTGGGGGCCAGGGGGGCTCCCTGCCACCCCTGTGCCCTGGATGGGGTGTTGCTCCATCACTTCACCCCCCAAGGCCCAGCTTCCCCTCTCCACCCCAGGACGCCGCCTGTCGCCCTCCACCCCCAGCCGCGTTTCGGTCCCCGTTGATGACGTTCCTCCTGCCCCACAGACGGGTTTTGGGGGGCCCAGGGGAGGGAGTTAGAGGCTCCAGCTTTCTGCAGCCCACCTCCCCTGGGGAGAGCTGCCCCAGGAGCACCGCAGGCTGGGGAACCTCATCACACCCCCTCTGTTCCCCCCCAGACCCAGCAGCATCCCCACCGGGCTGCCCCACCCCGGGGTTAAACCAACAGCTCAGAGGTGGTCGGGGCCGGGAGGTGGGGGGATGGTTTGGGCAGATCCCCCACCGGGATCCCAATCCCAGGGGGGGCCTGGCAGAGCCTGACCCCACTCACCTCCATGAACTCCGAGCTGGAGCCCACGTGCTGGCGGAAGCACAGCAGGAAATTCTCCTCTGTGGGCAGGATCTGGGCAAGCTGCGGGGACAAGGGTGGTGGGGGACACACATGAGCGTTGGGGGGGGACATGGGCCTTGGGAAGAATGGAACAGGAGTGTCCTGGGGGGCTGTAGGGCCAGCGCTGCTCACCTCTGCCATCTCAATCTTGCCGTCCGAGTTTTGGTCATACTTGCGCATGAACTCCTTCATCTTGTCAGCCAGGTTGTCCTTCCTGGAGTCCTGCCGGGAGGGGATGGGTTGGGTGGGGGTGGGGGTGGGGGTGGGGGTGGGGTGGGATGGCATGGGGATGGGATGGGGATGGGGGTGGGATGGCATGGGGATGGGGTGGGGATGGGGTGGGATGAAATGGGGATGGGGATGGAGATGGGGATGGGGATGGAGATGGGGTGGGGATGGGGTGGGGATGGGGATGGAGATGGGGTGGGGATGGGGTGGGATGGGGTGGGATGGGGATGGGGATGGGGATGGGGGGGATGAGATGGGGGATGGATATGGGGATGGGGATGGAGATGGGGTTAGGGATGGGGTGGGATGAGATGGGGATGGGGATAGGGTGGGATGAGATGGGGATGAGATGGGGATGGGGATGGGGTGGGATGGGGTGGGATGGGGTGGGATGAGGTGGGATGAGATGGGGATGGGGTGGGATGGGGATGGGGAGGGATGGGATGGGGATGGGGATGGGGTGGGGATGGGGATGGGGTGGGGATGGGGATGGGATGGGGATGGGATGGGGTGGGATGAGGTGGGATGGGATGGGGATGGGGATGGGGGGGATGAGATGGGGATGGATATGGGGATGGGGATGGAGATGGGGTTGGGGTGGGATGGGATGGGGATGGGGTGAGGATGAGATGGGATGGGATGGGGTGGGATGGGGATGGGATGGGGATGGGGATGGGGTTGGGATGGGGATGGGGATGGGGTGGGATGGGGATGGGGATGGGATGGGGATGGGGATGGGGATGGGGTGGGACGGGGATGGGGATGGGGATGGGGATGGGGTGGGATGGGGATGGGGTGGGATGGTTTAACCCCCCCGCCCCATACTGGTGTCTCCCTTCCCACACTGCCGGCCCCCCATCCCACCTATGGTTGCCATCCCAGAACAGGCCCGAGCCTGACCCTCGGGCAGGGGCACAGGGAGGGGAAGCAAAGCCAGGAGCGCCCTTACCACCCCTGCCCCCTTCCTTGCACTTTCCAGCTCCTGGAAGAAGTTTTCCAGCTCTTTCCCTTCGATGTAGCCATTTCCTGGAGAAGGAAGAATAAACGCATGCAGTGAGACCCCCCCATGTCCCCCCAGGTGTGGGTGGGTGGGCAACAAGGGTGGGATGCTCCAGGGGGACACACAGCACTTGTCCTCCTCCCCCAGCAATTTGGCTGTGAGGTGACAGTGCAGCAAACACCAGCCCAGGCTGAACGTCACACAAGGTCAGTGATGCCCAAATTTACAGAGCACCAGAGCCCTCTGTGTTGTAGCCCGGAGCTGGGGGGTGCAGCCCCAGGCTTGTCCCTTGCATCTGCTTTTAGGCTGTGGGGAGGAGGTTGTCCCCCATCCCACTCCTGCTGCAGTTCCTGTGTGGGATGCTGTAACTGGGTGGTTTGAGCATCCCTGAGCCAGGACCGGCCCCTCCCAACCTGCTGTGGGGACTAGTGAGGGCAAACTGGGGACTGAGACAGGGCTCTCAGCACAGCATCACCCCCAGGGCACAGGATCAGCCTTGGGACAGGGTCAGCCTGGGCTCCAGGGTGGACAGGGGCTCAGAAAGGTCTCTGCCCCCACCTTCCCCCCCTCCCCCCCCCAGCCAGCCCCCAAGATACAGTCCCAGCAGAACCTGGGCCATCTGCAGCCTTTCCCTTCCCATGGGATGCTCAGCTGAGCCCAACTGTGCGTCGCTCCCACCCCAGCCCTCAATGGCTTCAGGGGGGTGCCTCAGCAGCAGCAGCCCTGGGATCCCAGGTGGCATCTTCTCCCCTCTGACACAGCAGCTGGGAATAACTCATCCACATCCCAGCTGGAAGCGCTTGGGGAAGTCCCCGGGCACCTTCCTCTTTGGCGGTGGCATCCCGATGGATGCAGCATCCCTCCCAGGACAGGATGAGGAGCTCGGGCAGTGTTGGGTGCCGGTGTGAGCCACTGAGAGGTTTGGCTCCACAGCCTTTCTGGGGGGGGGGATTTGCAGGAGAGCCCCGAGTTCCTTCAAATTCAGTTTGGGAAATAAAAGCGAAAATCAGCGAGTTTTGAGCCAGGGAAAAGACAAAGGGCTGGAAAAGCCACAGCTCCAGGTTTGGCTGCCCCAGGCAGTGGCTAATGCCCCAAGTCCGTGGAGTAGCGGGGAGCAGAGCAGCATGGAAAATCCCCTCTGGAGAGCCATGGGAAACCCCCTCCGGAGAGCCACGGGTGGTCCATGCGCCCGCACCTCAAAGCATCCCGGCACCGCGGGCTGCTGGGGAAGCGAGGGCATCCCAAGGGGACAGCGCTGGGGTGCGAGGAGCGTTAAGGAGAAGCAGGTGCCACCCCCATGGTGGGGGGTTTAGGCACAGGGTGAGACAGCCCTGTCCATGGGGCTGAACCCTGGGTCCCTCCCTCCCCCCCAGCCCTTGGGCAGAGGGAAGTGGCCAGGGGTCAGGGAGCTCAGTGCAGCCGAGCGTTGTCCTCGCCGAGGCCGCCGTCTCCCCTCGCTGGGGCACCCGCCGTGCCGCAGCCCGGGGACCAAGCTGGAGGCGTGCCCGCCGCTGTGTTTGGGAGATGACGGAGCGCAAACAAGGGCACAGCAGGACGTGCCGCAGGAGGCCCCACTCCAGGAGCTGCCCCCTCCCACCGGGGTGCCACAGACCCACCCTGCCCGCCCCACTCGGGTGCCGGCTCCAGGGGTGGCTGGGGGCTGTGTCCCCAGGGCGGCAGGAGGGGCCCCGACGGTGCGGCCGCGGGGGGACCCAGCCCCGGCTCCAGCCCCGCACCTGGTGACGCAGTTCCCGGGGGGGGGGTTTGGGTCCCAAACCTTCCCCAGGAGCGTTCCCCCCTCCACCCCCCCCCCTCCTTTCCCCCGCGGCTCCAGAATCAACTCTTTTCCCCCCAGAACCGATGCTGCATTTTGTTTCCCCCCCCCCCCCCCCCCCCCCTCCGCGCGCTTCTGGGGCTGGCAGCGATGGGGACCAGGGGTGACGTGCCCAGCTGCAGCTCCGTGGGGAGGTGACATCCTCGGTGGGGGCACAGCCACTGTCACGGCATCCCCGGGGAGGGCAGGGGGGGGAAGGTTGTCGGGGCTGGGGGGGCTGACGGGACCCCCCTCCAGCACCCAGGGGTGACGCCAGCCCCGAGCACGAGTGTTCCCAGCCCGCGGACGTTCAAAGGAGACCCGGGGGACCGCCGGCATGGGAGTCCCACGGGTCGGGGGGCTCCCCGCGGGCTCCGGTACTGGAGTCCCCACCCTTTCCCGACGGGGAGATCCTGAGGTGGGGGGTCCGCTGGCGTTCCGCGCTCCCGGAGCTCCCCCCTCCTCGCTCCCCGACGGGGCTGCGCTCCGGGGACTCTCTCCATCATCCCGGGGACTCTCTCCATCATCCCGGGGACTCTCTCCATCATCCCGGGGACTCTCTCCATCATCCCGGGGACTCTCTCCATCATCCCGGGGACTCTCTCCATCATCCTGGGGACTCTCCGCTGTCCCGGGGCTCCGGCGGAGGGGTCATTACCTCCCCCCCCCCTCGACGGGATGCTCGGGGGGAGCGGCGCGTCTGCCCCCAGCACCCCCCGCCCCGCAGATGCGCAGCCCGGTGCCATCCCCGCCGGTTTGGGGGTGCGTGTGAGGGTGTGGGGGTGCAGGGGGGGTGACAGCGGGTCCCTCGCGCCCCGGGACTGACCGTCCGCGTCGAAGTGCCGCCAGACGTCGAGGAACTGGGAGGCGGTGAGCTCGGCCAGGTGGAGGTGCGGGGCCTGCTGCGGGCCGGCCATCTCCCGCTGCTGCCGCCGCCGCTGCCGCCGCCCGCCCGCCGCCCGCCGCCGCCTTTTATACCCACCGGCGCCGGTGCCGCCCGAGGCCGCCAGGGGGAGCCGCAGCCCCGGGACACCGGCCGGGCGCGAGGCGGGACGGGGCGATTTGGGGGGGGAAAGGATGGGTGGATTGGGGGGGGTTGGGAGGACGGCAGGAGCACCCCTACACCGGGACTGCAGCCCGCGCCCCTCGTCCCGGCCTTGTCTCCGACCCCCGCCCGGTGTCACCGGCCCTGCCTGACGTCACGTACCCCCCTGACGTCACGTACCCTGCCTCACACCGCCCACTCCTGCCCTACGCATCCCTCCTGTCCGGCCCCTGCCCCGTCTCCTCCTCCTGTCTGGCCCCGGGCCCCTGCACCCCCTCCTGCACCAGACATCCCACACCCATGTCACCTAGAACTCATCTGTGTCACCCAGGACTCATCCGTGTTACCCAGGACTCATCCGTGCCACCCAGGACTCAGCCGTGTCACCCAGGACTCAGCCGTGTCACCCAGCCTTCATCTGTGTCACCCAGGACTCATCTGTGTCACCCAGGACTCATCCGTGTCACCCAGCCTTCATCCGTGTCACCCAGGCCTCATCCGTGTCACCCAGGACTCATCCGTGTCACCCAGGCCTCATCCGTGTCACCCAGCCTTCATCCGCGTCACCCAGGACTCATCCGTGTCACCCAGGACTCATCCGTGTCACCCAGGACTCGTCCGTGTCACCCAGCCTTCATCCGTGTCACCCAGGACTCGTCCGTGTCACCCAGGACTCATCTGTGTCACCCAGGACTCATCCGTGTCACCCAGGACTCGTCCGCGTCACCCAGGACTCATCCGTGTCACCCAGCCTTCATCTGTGTCACCCAGCCTTCATCCGTGTCACCCAGGACTCGTCCGTGTCACCCAGCCTTCATCCGTGTCACCCAGGACTCGTCCGTGTCACCCAGGCCTCATCCGTGTCACCCAGGACTCGTCCGTGTCACCCAGCCCTATGTGGGTCACCGCATCCCAGCCCCAGGCCATCGCCCGTCGCCCACCAGCAGCTTCCCAGCTCACGTTTGACCAGTCCCGTGCCACTGGGTGCCCATGCGACAGCTGCAGCGGGGCCAACACCGTGACCAGGGGCGAGGACACCGTGTTTCAGGGGGAAACCCAAGGGATGCCGGGCTGAAGGCTTTGCCCGTCCCTCCTCGGAGGGATGGGAGTGATGCTCTGGAGGGAGGAGAGCGATGCTCAGCCCAAGCAGCGACACTTTTAGCCCCAGCCCCCCCCCCTTTGCCATCCCTGCCCTCGTCAGGAAATGTTCTTTTCCCAAGTTTTCTCAAGTGCCAGGGAAATTTCCAGGCCCCAACAACCGCCGCACACGGGGCTTGTCACCGGCTCCAGAGCTGCCTGCCCAGGGGAAGCGTTACCACGGCTACGGAGGAGGGGGGGGGGAAAGGGCGGGGGGGAGAAGAAAAAGATAATTCAGATTCAGTGAGAAGGCTCCAGCCGCTGGAAGCGCTTAATTAAAGATGAGGAGAAGGCAGGAAAGTTCAGACTTGCAGAGCAGAGACATAACTGGGAGCTGCAGGGTGCTAGTGGGAGGCTGGCCCTCCTGCCCGGTGCCTCTTGATTTTGTTTCTGGGTTGGGAGGGGGAAAAAAAAGGGGCTGCAAGGGTGCTCACATCACAGAGCCCATGGGTCTTTTGGGACTGGGAGGTTTTAACTCCTCAGGGAGCTGGGGGAGGATGCCAGACTCCGGGCACGGGGAGGGAGATGCTGCGCAAGCAGCCTTGGGGAGAGCCACAGGACAGCAGGACAGTCGTCGTCTTCTCCTCCTCCTCACTGCATGATGTGGCCTTCAAACACACAGAAGGGCATCCTGCGTATTCAGTTTGTGTCTCCAGGCTTTGGCATGGAGCTGAGCCCTGAAATGAGTTCCTTTCCCCATTATTGGAGCACAGTGTTTCCACAGAGCCCATTGCTTCTCCATCTCATTCCCTCCAAGGGCTAGGAGGGGACACCGCTGCCTCCTCAGGGACACATCCCAGGGCTGGAAGGGGAGCAGGGGGACAGGAGAACATCAGGTCCCCAGCACCCATCCAATCACACACTCCACAGGGAGCAGAGCCCAAGCCCTGATGGCTCCAGGTCAACAGCCCAGCACTGTCACGTTGCTCTGGGGGACACACTTCTCCCCTTACAAAGGGCCAAGGCTGCTCCAAGTTGGTGGCTGGAAGCAAAACTCTGAGCCCACAGTAAGAGTTCAATCTGAGCAGAGGAAATTCTCGTGGTGAAGCTTTTTGGGAAGGAAAAAGCCCAACCCCGACTCCCTGAATCCATCTGGAGGGGGGTTTCAGCAAAGAGAAACAGCTCAGGGGGTTCTGAGAACCTGAAGGCAAAGCAAGAGCATCTTCCAGCTTGTCCCAGTGGCCACAGCACCTCTCTGTGAAAGGGAAGGGAAGCAGCACAGAGTGTGGGGGTGAGAGGAAGCCAAAGCTGCGTTGCAATCAACTCACTGCAGCCCTGGACCTTTCCCAAAAGCATTAAGCAAAAGTCACGGGGCCGTTGCTCCTCTGTATATTTTTATCCAAGACTTCCTCTCCTGAAGTGCTGGTCCCAGTAATCCTGAGCTTTGAGCCCTGGTCCCCAAGGCCCTGGGTGCAGGGGGTGGCATAACCATCGATTGCAGCATCATGGCAGGCTTTATTTCCCTTCAGTTTCTCCCCCCCTTAGATCATATTTCAGCCTCTTGACACCCATCACCACCACCAAAAAAAATACTAAAGCATCTCCAGAGGCCACTGAATCCACACAATCGCATTCCCCCTCCCTCCCAAAGCTGGAGCAAGCTCCCTTCCCAAGCACCTGAGGTGTGCCCCTGCCTCCCATCATTCACAGGAGCAAAAACTAGGAGACTGGTGCAGTGTTTGAGCCACCGAACACCCCCCTGGGCAGCAGCAGGGGCAGCTCCAAGGGCTGTTAGAGAGCTTGAGTGCTCATGCTTTACACACAGACATCATCGGCCCAAGTTGGAGCAGCATAGTCATCTTCAGGTGGAATTTCACGCTGTGCCTGGACACGAGGGAAACGGGAGCACGCGGAGAGGGCTTCCATACCACACCTGGGGTGGAGGAGCAGAGCCAACAGGAGGCACCACCAAACCCCTCCTCATCCTCATCAGTTACAAGTACCATCACAACAGCAGGTTTTCCAGATGCTTCCCTGCACTCTGTGGTCCAGCCTGCCTCCCATGAGTTACTGCAGTCTGATGGGATCCCCACCGTAGCTCCATAGTCTTCATCTGCACTCAGAGGTGAGGCACCCTTTCCTAGGTGGGGGAAACGATCTGCTCACAGGGACAAGGCTGAAGAGGGAGCAGGTAAAAGCAGGTGGATCTTGCTCCACACATTTGCTGCTCTTCATATTCCACTGCTCTTGTCACAGTCATCGATGCTGCTTCGCTCCTGCTAGACCTGAGAACGCAACCACCTTGTAGAAGGAGGAGCTGGAGCTTCTCCCTTGGCATTTTACCACCAGAGCTGGTCCCTGAGGGCACCCTGAGAGTCAGACCCACCAAACAGAAGGAGCTGCTGTCTCAGAGGGCTCCTCCAAGTGCCAGGAGCTACTGAACAAGCAACTCATCCCAGCAGAACATGGACAATAAATGCTCCCCCTCCAAAAGTCCTCAAGACCAGGCTGGGCACATGTTCACACTAGCACTCACCACTGGAGAAGAGCCACTGATGGCATGTCCACCCTAAGATCTCTCCTACACCTGAAACACTACACAGCACACGTGTCCTCCCTGCAGTGACATCTGCACCATTAACAGAGTGCAGACACCCGTAACCTCAGCACGGACGACTTCGAGCAAACACCCAGCCAGAAAAAGCCACCTCAGCAGGTCATGGTGTCCTTCTGCACCTGGAGCAGGGGATGCAGGGGGCAATGGCCAGCCCCTTTTCAGTGTCTGTGGGGACAGGACAAGGGGCAATGGCTGCAAGTCAGAGCAAAGGAAGTTCCACACCAACATGGGGAAGAACTTTTCCCCAGTGAGGGTGAGGGAGCCCTGGGACAGGCTGCCCAGGGGGTGTGGAGTCTCCTTCTCTGGAGAGATTCCAGACCCATCTGGACACCGACTTGTGCAGTCTGAGAGCTGCTTTGGCAGGGGGTTGGACCTGATGATCTCTCGAGGTCCCTTCCAACCCCTATGACTCTATGATTGCCACTGAAGGCTGCCCTGGGGCGAGCACCACTGGTAAACAATTGATGGGCTGAACTGAGGATGGCTGTTCCATGACCCGTCTGTGACCGGGTGTTTGTGGTTGAGACCAGCACGTCAACTGGAAGCGATCAGCCAGGACAGCCATGGGCTTTATCGAGAGCTCCGAGCTAAACAAAGGGAAAGAGGTTACCTAATAATTACAGCCCCTCTCACACAGCCAGCTGCACCCGCGGCTCCACTTGACCTTTGGGGACCAATGAATTATGCATCATTCTGGTGAAGAGTCACCCTTCCCTGACAGGCCATCGACATGCTGGTGACCAGGAACACATTGGCCTCTCCTGTTTGTCCTCTGCTCACTGCTGGGCTTGATTCCTTCATGGAAGAGGCCCAGGAAAACCAGAAGGAAAAAGTATTATACCTGTTCCAAAATGATTTCCACATCACTCAACCCCCCCCAGGCGTCAGTGTGTTCCAAGCTGGGGTGAAAAGCTGGGTCAGACTCATCTCTCTGTCTTGGGACACCAGAAGGAAACCATCTCCAGAGCAAGTGGTTCAAGCTGCTGATTCTCTGAGACATCCAGAAACAATGAACAAACCAGGCTCGTCTGGATCCTGTTTCCTGCTCAGCAATGCACAGAGAAGTCACACCTTGTACCTGAGCTCCACTCATACCCCCTAGAGGACAGGGCAATAGTGATTCGAGGCTGGAAACAGAGAAGAGAGGGGTGTGGGGTGGCATTGCATCATGGTGAATAACTAGACATGAGCTGACAATGTGTGCTGACAGCCCAGAAGGCCAGCTGTGTCCTGGGCTGCATCAAAAGGAGCATGGCCAGCAGGTTGAGGGAGGGGATGCCACCCCTCTGCTCCTCTCTTGTGATACCCCACTTGGAGTGCTGTGTCCAGTTCTGGAGTCCCCAACATAAGGAGGGCATGGGACTGTTGGAAGGGATACAAAGGCAGCCAAGAAGATGATTGGAGGACCATAGCACCTCTCCTATGAAGCCCAGTTGAGATAGTTGGGCTGTTTCAGCCTGGAGAAGCAAAGGCTGTGGGGAAGATCCTACAGCACCTTCTAGTCCCCGAACGAGCTACAGGGAAGCTGTGGAGGGACTTTTTAGAAGGGTAGGGAGTGCCAGGATGAGGGGGAACAGATTTAAATTGCAGGGGGTAGATTTATATCAGATATTAAGAAGTTCTTCACTCTGAGGGTGTGGAGGCCCTGACACAGGGTGCCTACTCCCTCCCTGTCAGGGTTCAAGACTGGGTTGGATGGGGCTTTGGGCAGCCTGGGCTAGTGAGGGCATCCCTACCCATGGCTGAGGGTTGGGACTTTATGATCTTCAAGGTCCCTTCCAAACCAAAGCCTTCTGTGATCCCATGAACTGCTGAGCTCTGCAGATGGTTGGGAAGAGCCCAGAGAGGGTTTTCCTGATGAGACTTTCAGGGGTGGTAAAGGAACACAAGCACAGGGACATGGTTTTCAAAGCTGTAAAATCAACTGTAATCTGCTCTGCAACATTGCTTGCTCCAGACAGCTCTCATCCATAGCCCAACAGGTTCAACACACCCAGGTCCTCATTCAAAGCACAGAGTCTTCTCATGGACCTCCACCAGTTTTGGGTCAGGTCCTACCAAAGCATCCCAGCAGGTACCAAGCCCCTGACTAGGTCACAGCATGGGGTCTCAGTTCAACAGAGACTTGGGGTAGGATGGTGCAGATACAGCACAGTGGATGAGAAACATCAAACGCGTTGCAGGCTTGAACTCATGGTACCAAGGAGATAGCCACTGACAGAGGGACTTGAGAATCTGCCAGAGGTCAGACCCCATTTAAGCACCAGAAAGCTGTTTTGGTCACTGGTTGCTAAGAAGATTGTCCTGGTGAGGTTCAAAGATACCTCTGCACCCAACCAGTAAAGCACAGCAATCAAAAGATCTGTTAGAAAATCAGGGCAGCCTCAGCACTGTCTCTCTCCTGGCACTCGCCGGTGTTCGCACACTATGATGTGAAGGGTTAAGGGCTGAAAGTCAGGCAGAGCTCGTGCTTTCCCCCAGCTTGGCCAGGAGCTGTGCCACCAACTTCTGCAGGGCTTCAGCCCGCACCACCGAGACACGCAGCACGTCCTCATGGCTGGCTTTCTCTGGAGTGTTGTAGCTCATCACCACTTTGTTGGTGATGAGGGAGATTCCAAGGACTCTGAGCCCACAGTGCCTGGCTACAATTACTTCTGGGACAGTGCTCATGCCTGCAGCAGGAAAAGAAAGGACCAGCATGAGTCAGGATTTACACCAAAACAAGATGTCTCTTGTGCAAACCACCATCCCTCGCCTCATATTCCCCTCCCTAGCTCTCCCGAGCTCAAGGCTGTGAGACTTGCAAGGCAGTAGTAGTTGCAGCACCTCGGTTACAACCCTGCTCTGCACCATAAGCCTCCTGCACGCTACATCTCTCTCCCAGCTGCATCAGGCTGCTCACAGCCGTGCTAAGAGCAGTGCTGATGTGCTGCGTCATTCGACTCTTCTCTTCCTCAGCTTGGGAAAGGGAACAAAGCCATTGCAAAAGGAGGTGGCTTTGGGAGGGAGCTGAGCTCCTCTCCTCACATGATGAATCTGCAGATATTAGCAAATAGCCTTCCACAAGCTGCTTCAGTGATGTAGGAATCAAGCTGGAGGAATTTTACGGATCATGATGCTTACCTTCCCTTAAGCAGCTGGAAAGGTATCCATCATTTCCACCCCTAAACAACCGAGACCGTGTTGTAGGGAAGAGGCATGGAGAAAAAAGTCCTTGCAGGCTCGGGATTTTAAAAAGTCTAGGAAAGGACTTGATATCCAACTGGGCCCTGTGCAGTGGGGCTGAAGCTGAGCCATCAGCACATGGGAGAGCCATGCTCTTTGGAAATAAGCACAGCAGCACACTGGGCTCCCTGTCCTGGGCAGCAATAAGCACAGAGACTCTGTGGATGCATCCCAGGAGCTGCACTAAGCCACTGTAGAACTAAGCAGAGATACACAGAGTTCATTTCTCTGTGCCCAGGGGACTCAGAGAGCCAAAGACTGAAGCAAGCCAGCCTTGAGCAGAACGAACTATTTAATCCATGTGTCCAGCCAACCCTACTAGCCCAGGCAGCTTACCAACAGCATCCGCTCCCAGTGCCTGCAGCACACGGCACTCGGCGACGGTTTCGTAGCAGGGACCGGCCAGCAGACAGTAGACTCCTTCTCGGGTGAAGCTCAGGAAGCCCAGCTCCTGCGCGCTCTCCATCGCCAGGCTGAGCAGGTCTTGATCGTAAGCGTCTGACATGGAGGGGAACCTCACTCCAAACCTGCAAGGCAGTAAGAGCCATGCCAACATCACTACTGCTGCCTCCCCTCCATCAGCCTGGTGATGCTCGTAAGGGCAGACCTGCCATGGATGTGATCTCTCTCATCCCAGCTTCATCACCAGATATTTCTGCCATCAGGGCCTTCCTGCTAGAAATAATCGCACCAGAGCCTTGGGTGATGTAGAGTTCATGGCTGGCAGAATGTCTGGCACCACTCTCCTACCATATAAAGCCTTTAGGAAGGGTTGTTCCAAGGACTCTGGTCTCCAGAGAGCACCAGGAGTCAGTTACCTCTGTCCCATTAACTGCCCATGGTGACTTTTAAGTGTTGGCCATCCAAAGCCGCTGCCCCATGCTTCTCCCACACAACAGCTTTGCAGACAGGTTCCCTACAGCTCCGATGGTCATCCCAGTGAGGGGGTTTGAGCAGGATGGACAACACTGCACCTAAGCCTCATCCCAGCAGGCAGCTACAAAGTAGAGGGATGTCCTGTACCACCACAACAAGGGCCATCCTGTCACCAAGAACACCCACAGGCTTGAAACAGAAACAGCATTGGATGTCCTGGACATCTCACACGAGATGCAAGTCTTCCCCTCACATCTAGTTTGAAGGGCCTCAAGGAATGACTTTCTTCACAAGGCAGATGAATACATCTTGCTATTCAGAAAATACAACTCAGGAAAGAGCACCCAGCTCTGCATCTGGCTCTTGGCACAACAATATTGCACAGAGACTCTTCCAGGACACCAGTGCAATTTGGTTGCCCATTTGGGATACCCCAGTAAATTCTGCCTGCCCAGTGGCTGCTCATCCAGAGGACTCACACGTCCTGTAGGTCTTACATTGCACCTGCCAGCCCCAGAGAATGGGTGTTGGAAACACAGCAGAGCTTCAGGTGGTACTAGATGTCTACTTCAGGCAATGCCATCCCATTCCAGGTGTCCTCCCTTGCAGGGAAACGTGGAGAGCAGCACACATGGGAAATCCAGGGCCATGGTTTAGGTAGTCTGTGCTTTGAGGTTGGGCTTCTCACTTGCATTTGATCTTAACTGTTCAGTCCTGTTCCAGACTTAGCAAATCCTGCTAGGCTGCCTCAATGGGAGCAGAAATAGGTGGCCAAGAGAGATGCTCTGCAGCTAAGGAGATCTGGAAGATAAACTCCCAGCAACATTTACCAACTCAAGTAGGAGCAGACCAGACCCCTCACCTCAGCTATTAAAGCTCCTGCTTGTTTTTCTGTTCCTCCAGCTGAGTATTCAGGGCAAGTAGATGCCTTTTTTTAATGTTTATAAAAACTGAAATGTTACATAAATAAAAAGCAAACTTCCCCATCTGGTGTCTAAGGTAATAAGTATTCATCATTGTGAAAACTGCTTCTCTTTCCTGAAGGATGGCCAGCAATGCAGAAGCCAATCTCTAATTTATTAAATTCAGCCCTCAGATTCTTGCGGTAAATTCCCCTTCCACATCACTTCATCGCCGCTAGTTTTGCTCTGCTGTGCTTAGATAAGTCCCTTCCCAGTGGCTGAGCTGGATTTCAGGAGGAGCTTGCTCAGCTCAAGCTCTGCAGTACTGCAAAAGCTGATTCAGAAAGACCTCTCACCCATTTTGGTGCCTTGGTCAGCAGTACAGGAGTCACCTCCCAGAGTTCCGTGGTCTCCAGCAGGAAGCTGCTACGCTGCTTTGAGCGGTGTCCAGATGCACTTACAGTTTGACTGGCATTTCTCCTCCTGTTTCAGAGTGATTATGCAAGCACAGAGAGCTTGACATATTCCTGCACATGGCTTCTGGGCCTCTGATCATTCTCCCCATCACCACACACTAATGAAGATGTAAAGACGTTCTGCCTCAGATGGATGCTGCCTTCTCACCATTTGAATCGCAGAACAGCATTTATTTCTCCTGATGCAGTTGCTAGCACCATTCAGACCTCTTCAGAAGCAGAAGCCAGGTCTGGCATTGCCTTAGGAAGGAACCCACTTGAACAGAAAGGCAGGCAGACCACCTCATTGTCAGCCAGACCTAGTGTTTTTTGAGATCCCAGGTGCCTGCCCTGCAAACACATCCTTTTTTCAAGATGAAGGTACCAACTCAACAATGAATGTAACCATCTTGTTATCTAAACCCACTCTTCGCTCATAAACTACCCCCTTTGCCACCTCTGCTGCTTCTCCTCCAGTTTCCCACACTTGGCTTTCATCTGGCTTCTCTCCTGCCAGCTTGGTTAGGAAATACATCATGCTGCTGTTATCTCCTCATCACAATCCAGCCTCTTTCTTTCCTGCTGTAAGACTCTTGACAGCCTTGGATCTCTACTACTTCCATGTTGACTTTCCTAGCACCTGATGTGCTCTGCTTTGCTCAGCCTCCATTGCCAGAAGATGTATTCTCAGCTTCTTCACCCCATTTTGTGAGTCAAAGGGCTTTCTTTTGTAAATGCTGGCCTACCTCTCAGTGCTACAGCCTTGCTGGCACCATACCAATCCAATGGTACCTTGAAAGGGTGTTAGATTAGTTCAAGTCGGAAGGACCTCTGGAGGCCATCTAGTCCAACTTCCTGCTCAGAGCAGCTCTACCTGGTGGCAAATGCAGCCCAGGGGTGCAGATGTGTTACAAACCCCTCCCTGCAACACCCACAGATTAAGGATCCCGTTCACAAGTAGTATAGGAAACCTGACTTCCCAGCCCAAAAAGCCCTGGGTCACTCTTGTAGATCTAGAGGTGTCCCAAGAGGCTGCCAAAATGCCTACCTCTCTGACTGATGCCTTCAATGAAGACATGAAGCTCACAGCACACAGGTTTAGTGACCTGGATTCAAGTGAGATCATCAAGAGGTTTTATCTTTGCTCTGCCATCAACCTACTGCCTGGCCTCTATCATATCTGCTCCATCACACCAGAAGCAGGTGTTGATAAACACAGGATGAAGACACTGCAGTTCACCAGATTGCTCAATTAAGAGGAGCTAGCTGAGAGACAAGACAAGAACAGACAGCAGTGTGTCTCTTCAGCAGGCAGCATGGGTGGCCACATCAGGAGAAGGGCAAGAAGCCTACTTCTGTAAAACAAGACCTTCTGGAAGCTTGGGTATAGACTCCTCCTAGGTTTGTAGGAGTAAGAAGCAAGGAGAGATGCTGAGGAGGGCAGGGCAGGTGGCACAGCACACAGCTACCACTTGAACTTTTCCCTTGTGAGTACCTGGAGCCAAATTGCCTCTCTGTAAATATTTGCCAGTAGGCACCTGGGGCTGGAGAAGGGAAGGATTAATTAGTAACACAGGGCTGATGCCTTCTTACCTCTCATCGTTTGGTCCACGCAGCGGATTCTGCCCTCCCAAGCCAAACATGCTGATGTGATCTCTAATGAACATGATGTCCCCAACTTGGAAGTGGGGATTCAGTCCTCCAGCAGCATTTGTGACAATCAAGATCTCTACCCCCAGGAGAAAGAAGACCCTGATGGGAAAGGTGACCTGCAAGAACCAAAGGTATACCCACAAGGAGCATTGCAATTCATGGACTGCCACACTTGTAGCATCTGCAATTACACGATGCAGAGGAGGGTCTACATGAGGCTACACAGAAACAAACCAAGTTCCTCTCCAATTTTAGATTTTCCTCTAGCTTTAATTGAAAGAATGCTAATGTATTTTAAACATCTTAAAGTGAAGACCATTAAAATTTAAGCCCCTACTTCCTACAGCTGCATTAAGGTCACATAAACAAATGTCACAAGGAAAATGTGCAGGTAATTTCTCCTCACTACTGAGGTCTCGTGGAGATCAGACCCCTGCACTGATTGAAGCAACTATTTATGCACACAGGCTGGGAACACGGTTGATAAACCAGCTCCATACAGCAGCAATGTATGTCACAGCAGCAGAGAGATTATTTTATTCATTTCACTTTATTCACACTAAGATTGCTTCAGGGACCCTGCTCATCCCAAGTTAAGAAACCACTGGAAACCAAAAAGGAAAAAGAGGCTTGATTGAGGAGTCGGGATCTGGATGTTTCCTGATACTCTTATGATGCTAAACAGAAAGCATCTTCACTGTTGCATCATGTCTTGAAGAAATGAGTTAGTTTTAATAGATGAGCAAGTTTTGATAAGCTTAGTTTGGTAGGAAGTGCATTTATAATAGTTTTGCTCGATAAAAAGTTGAGTGGTGCCAAGTAATGCAGCTTCTATCCAGATGGAAGACAACCTCAGCCAGAGGTAACATCTCAATGCTGCCCAGATAGAGAAATGGACAAAGCTCTCCACCAGTAAATAACACCATGTTTCCCAATAAATGCACATGTGTGCCAGTCAAAATAAGCTGAAACATTCCCATACTTCTGTAGTTAACAGAGAGGTTACTAAGGTACACTATCCAGGGAGTTTTTTCTTGGGGAAAGCTGCTCAAAGCCTCCCAGCTGCTGATTTAAATTGTGGTTGAAACAAGAGTTAAGCTACATAAATCAATTTACCCAGTACAAGCCACAGCTCCATCCCACGAGCTTAGTAGGGCAATGCCACCCCATCTGGCTGTGCAGGATCAGCTTCCCTGGCAGAACCTGACCACTGAGCTCAAGCTCCCAGTTTTACTTCTCAGGGAGGAATCTGGCAGTCTGGGCAAGACTCATTGTGAAAGCAATACAAGGTCACTGCTAGAGCTCACCTGCTGCAAAAGCCACCTCTCACTTTGCTCTCTAGCTGCATTTTTTACAGCATGCCTCCCTCCCAGGTGAGTGATTATAAGGAAAATCACAGAACTGTAGAGGTCAGAAGGGACCTCCAGAGCTCATCGTGTCCGACCCCCTGCCAAAGCAGGGTCCCTAGGACAGGTCACACAGGGAGGCATCCAGACAGGTCTGGAATATCTCCAGAGAAGGAGACTCCACACCTCCCTGGGCAGCCTGTCCCAGGGCTCCCTCACCCTCACCAGGAAGAAGTTCCTCCCCATATTGGTGCAGAACTCCCTGTGCTCCAGCTTGAGGCCATCACCCCTTGTCCTGTCCCCAGAGACACTGAGAAGAGGCTGGCCATGTCCCCCTGTGTCCCACACTTCAGATTTGATAAACATTGATCAGACCCCCTCTCAGGCTTCTTTTCTCAAGGCTGAACAGCCCCCAGGTCACTCAGCCTTTCTTCGTAGGAGAGACGCTCCAGGCTTCTTATCTCCATAGCCCTGTGCTGGACCCTCTCCAGGAGATCCCAGTCTTTTTTATCCCAGGGAGCCCAGAACTGGACACAATACTCCAGGTGGGGCCTGACCAGGGCAGAGGGGGAGGATCCCCTCCTTTCACCTGCTGGAACTCACCATGCTGACAGAGTAACCTTCATAGCAGTGGAAGCGTCCCTGCATACATACACAGGGGTGGCCATTCAGCTCCCCAAACACCAGCCGGCCAACGTGCCCTGCAACTGGAAAGTCAGAGAGCATAATTTTAGATACAGTCTTCAAGGTGTTGGACTTTCAAGGGATTTGTTGGCTCATTATGCATGACAGGGGGGCTAAGCACTGCCAAACAAGGAGCTCAAAGTTAAATAGTTATCATAGCACAGAAATAAGCTTCTGTTTGTTGGTTTTTTTCTCCTGAGAACACACATTTCCCCACCGAGGGGCTGGTTTGCAGAGCAGTGCCACACTGGCTTCGGTTACCTCTCTGTAAGGGAGTCCCAGGATGCTGATGGATGGGTTGCACCAACCTGTGCTCCGTGGGAAGTGAGGGATGTCCTCATAGGGAAAGACTGTCTTGTTATCCAACACATCAGCCAGGCCTCCCAGTCCAGATCCGCAGATGATGGCAGTCCTTGGGCGCTGGACCGTACGGGCACGCAACCAATCTGCTGTTTCCTTATATACCTCATAGCTGTTTCTGCAAGAGAAGAGGGCAGCAAGGGTGTCAACCCATCCAAAGAACAAGCTTCAGGGCATAAAAGCCCTGAAAAGGTGTGAAGAAAGTTTATTAAGGTGAAACCAATAGGAGCTTCACTGCTATTATTGAAGATGCTTTGGGTTTGACCTCATATTTTACCCCCAGCCAGAAGCAAATGATTTGAATCATCTCTGCCTGTTTCACTCCATAGCAGAGAACCAGTTAATGCTACCTAGGTCACAGAAACATCATAAGGTGTAACTGCTCTGCTTTTGACCGGCTCTGGTCCCTCCCAAGTTACTGAAGGAACACAAAAGCACAGTTAGAAATCACAGCCATTGTGAGCGCACAGGGATGTCCAACCTGTGATGGGGAAAGACAAGAGAATGGAAGTCCAAGGGCAGCTGTACAGCACAGCTGGGATGCCAAGCTCATGGAGCAGACCCTGTCCTCTGCGCCATACAGACTACTGGGACATGGGCAAACATCATGTACAGAGATGGAGAACCCCATCTTCATAAGCATTGGGTACCATCAGCTCTCAGGGCTTCCCCCAGAGCTGGTCCCCTATCTCAAACACCTGTTTTCTTCTCAGTACCTTGTGCTTTTGATAGATGAGGGTAAACACTGAGATTTTGTTCATCTTCTCTCCCAGAGGGTGGGCAATGGGTCACACACCCCACCTAGTTGTAGGCAAGAGGTCCAATGACAGTCTACACCAAAAATTAAAACACTGAATTCAGGCTCTGAGGCACATTACTAGAAGGTGGGCTAGAAGCTGGCATTACCCTGCCTGTTATGTATCTGTCCCATGGCAACAGAGGACTTCAATTTTTAGACCTGTTAGTCCAGTCTTCAGATTTATTAACCTGAGTTTTGAAACAAAATCAATAGCAGAATAATCCTATAATCCTGTTTCCAATGGGACAGCACAGATATCTTCTGAAAGTCAATATCAAGGCTGATTAGAAACTCCCTTCAAAAACCAAGGCACCTATAGCATTACTTGGTGGCAGCTCGATCGTTACCATGATGAGTAGAACTAATGATTGTGTATTGCAGGGGGCTGGGTCAAGGAATGAATGAGCACAGGTAGGGCAGCAGGTTCTCTATATGAAAAGCTGATCTGCTTATTAAGTGGTGAATTAGATACTGCGAGGTTGAAGGTGATGTAAAATTGACTGGAGAGGCTGATGTGCAGTCACTGCCTGCTGCATGAATGTTTGTGTTTAAAAAAAAGCCTGTCTTTCCTTTCCAGGGAAGCAAACCTGAGTCATGGATTCTGCTGTCCACAGCCCCAGAGGGCATCCAGAAAAGCTCTCAGAGTGATGCTCGACAACTCAGGAGGCCTCAGACCATCAGTGAAGAGGACTTGACTGTTGGTGCACAACTTGTTCTTCTAACCAGAGTATCAGACACCCAAGTAAAGAATCTCAAGCCTATGGTTTCTCTTTATACTGATAAGGTAGGCAGTTATTGCACAAGTATCATAGGAGCTCCATCTTCTAGCTGTCCAGCTTCTGCATAATTCCTGCCTGGTACATCAAACTCATGTTCCTAGATGCAAACTGATGTCAAAGATACTACTTATTGGATAGCAGGTTTGTGTTGTAACTTCCACATTAATGAATTAAAACAAAGTCATTTAGCTGAAAAAAATATTTTTCCAAAGGAAAAGTCTGGAAATAAATTCTTATTTATCACAGCATATCATTGAGTTTTCCAAGTGTACCATGAGCTCCTGAAATAAGCTCAAGCTACACAAGTGACATTAATGAAGCCTACACTTGACTGACTCTATTATCCCTTCCTCCCAGAGAAAAGCTTTCAGGGTGCTTTACATACATTAATGAATTATTTGTGCCCCTGCCTCCTCCTCCCCCCCTCCCCCCCCCAATTCCTGTTAAATAATTTCTAAACAAGGATTATGGTTAAAGGGAACCAAGAGACTTTAAACACAACACCCAAGCTTTTGACATACCCATGGCAGGCATGAGAAGAGAATGAGGTCACCAGGATCTGCTCTTCCACTTGATTGCTAATCCCCTCTTTTTTGATGGTGTTTTTTAAAAGTGTGTACACCCTTGCAAAATAAGTTTAAGGTGGATGGTATTTCCATATTCCCAGAAAATTTAGGGGTGTGGGATAAATCTGATTCCACACCTGCTGAAGACATTGGGATTTACTGAGTCACTCTGAGTTTGGGGGATTTTTTTTCCTTCTAGATAGAAGGTTTCATTGACCATATCTTATACAAACAAGACTCCAGTGCTGTGTAACTCTCCTCACCTGAAAGAAGCTTCAGCAAGGTCCTCACATAGCCCTCTCCATCCCAACAGCTTTGGAGACACCAGAGCTGTCCCCAGTGCTGAGAGCACAGTGATGCCAAAATTAACTGCAGCTCCTCACTAACCTTTAGCTTCCAGAAAGCTTCTGGATGCCCAGCATCACAGGGGACCAGCTGGCACATATAACATCTGAACAGGAAGGAGACACCTGCTCAGAAGGGATGGAGGGTGAGTTAGACCTGTGGGTCACCAAAGACAACATTTTGCCTGGAACCACGTGGTCTGTACAAGCTTTTTGACAGCCCAAATTAATACATGTAGCACAAAGCCCCCTATAGCTACTCCAGCTCTGACAATGCCCACCTAATAATAGTGCTGGGTAGCATCGCTTTGGATTAAATCACAGGATCAGCTGAACACACAATCCCCTTTATTGTGATTGCTGTCATCCACAGGAGAAACACATCTGCTGCGAAGCACAGGACTGTCACCAGTGACAGATCTTTTATGGCATGAAAAGAAGCCACCCTCATTGTGCTTCTAAGTTGCTTGAGAGCAAATCTATGTAAAAAAAGAGCAGACCTACCCCAACAAACAGATCATTTTGGAGATGGGCATTACTGCCATGTCTATTCACAGCAAATGCCACTGCACCACATCAGTATCTGCCTCTCCTGGCCCATGACCTCTCACAAGGTCACCTGCTCCTTGCCATATTTCATAATACCAGTGCCTGACACCAGCAGATGGCCAGGCTCCTCTCCAGTAACAAGGTGTTTACTTCTGAGTCCCCCTCTCCTGACATTTATTGAATGCCTGGGAGGAAGAAAACAAAGGAAAGGAAAGCGATGCAATTTTGCCCCTTCCAGCTTGGATGCCCATCATCCCCTGTTTCACAGCGCCTTACCTGTCTTCCTCAGCATAGGCCATCCTCCTCCTCCTCCTCCTCTCTGCTTAACCGAAGGAAGGGGATGGTTGCTGGAAATTGAAACACAGGGTTTTATTTCACCAAAGAGCTGAGGCCCTTTGAATCCGTGGAAGCTGCCACTGTCTCCGGTGGGGAGAGATGGATGGAGGTGTGTCCCAGCTTCTCTGCTCTCCCCTAAGTATCCCTAATCCCCGAGTAGGAGTGGCATGTTCAGGGCATCTGCTTTTCTGCTCTCACCCCTCCTCCCACCCCATGACACACATGCTCTAGAGCCCTGCAGAAAGCTTACACACAACATGCTTTGTAATGCAGATTAAGCCCAGAAAGTTCACACACACACACCCCACTTTTCAGCAGCCTCCCGGAAAGGAGCCGCTGACAGTGGATCTGCATAGATTTGCACTGCTCTTACATCAACCAGAAAGCAGCTGGAGTCACCTGCTCCTCTGCAATTCAAACCCCTGGGACCATGGCAGGAGCTCACCAGGACAGCACAGGCACTGCAAGATGACCCTGTACCACCTACTGCTGCAAAAAACAAGAGTCTGCCATATCTGCCATCATTCTCTCATGGCAACAGCCCATTAGCTTCCCCCAGGTTCAGTCAGGGCTTTTTTCCTTCTCACATTTAATTGCCTCATCCATCTGAGAGGGAAATCCTACCTTGAGGTGTGCTCAGCACCTGCCCCTCTCACTTCAGCTTTGGTTTAGGTGGAAATAAAGCTTGAAACGACCTTGTCATGTGGGTCTGTCCCTGCACACATCTGATGCCAGCAGCCCCGTTCCAAAGCTGCAGATGTTTCCAAGACCATCAAACACTGAAAAGACTTAAGAGAACTGGTGATGAGTGGAGACTTTACATGTCCCAGGTGAAAGGTTACAGCGACCATGGATGCTCATAGCTTACTAGATTGAGAAAGGGCACATGGGAATAGAATTTATGAATATCCCAAGAAGGGAGAAAAACCTTAAGCTGAGCTTGTCAGTCCCTAGACAAGTCAGACAAAAAACAACTAAGAAAACAGCGATACATCAGTCTCAGTGTTACCTATTATCCTTATTTATTATTCATGTTTACTTGCTGGTCTTTAAGACCCCACATCAACATCAAATATCCCCTTGGGTGCCCCAGGAAATCATCTCAGAGAGCTTCAAAGACAAAACAGATAAATACAGCCAGAAAGACATGGGCTTTTTTGAGAGACACTTCACACTGGAAAGTAAAAAACCCACAACATCCACCCCTCTCACCAATTCCAGCACAGGCTGTGAGTCCTTAGCCACCACCAGGATTCCAGCATCCTGCACAGCAGCAAGTTCTGTCAATAGCAGGAATTTCAACATGGGCCTGAACAGAACCCCTAAGTGCCTTTTGCCCCCAAGTCCAAGCTTCTGCCTTTCTTCATGTTCACACTCCTATTTTTACTTTCTCAAAGAAGCATTTTAAATTTTTGAAAAGAAGAGCAGGTAGGACTGCCACCAGTTGAGGAAAGGGTGGGACATCACTGTGCTTCCATGGTGCACCCTGACCTGAGTTTGCTGGAGGCAATGAAAAAAATAAGTCAGCATTAAGGCTCTAATAGTACTGTTATTTTCCCTCCCATACCTTCTTCCTCACTCTGTTTTATGATGTTCCCCTTCCTTTCTCAGATATCCCCCTTTTTGTCACTCTCATGCTTGGGGAGAGCCCAAGCCAAAGCCATCTCTACCTCTTTGGTGTACATCTCCCCCCCCCCATCACCATTTTTCTCTACACATAATGCAGCAAGCTGCTCCCAGAGATGGCTTTAATCCGCTTGAGCTTGCCCTCTGGAAACCCATGCTCCTCTTGCCAGTACTCAGGAATTCTTTGAAAGCCATTATTTGCTCCCAATAAATTAAATGCTAAAGCAGCGTTAGGCCCTTACCATTGATTTTCCCATACCACTCTTCAGTGCCAGAGTTCTGTTGCCCCCCAGATATGTTCCCTTGTCTGGCCTTAACCTGATTACACTCATTAATCTGATTCTTTTTTGCAAAGCAGACAAGAGAGATCAGACAGCCTGGGAGCTCTTCCCAATTTGTTCTCATCTAAGACAATCTCTTCCCGGGTTTGGATTTACATGGAAAACAGGATTATCAGAAAGGGACTGGTTTATCTTCCTGCAGTGTCTGCTGTTTAACAGCTACAAAAATTACTTGAGTTTTAACCTGTGACGGTGCACTGGCTGGATGTGTACCAGATAAAGGTTTGCCCTGCTAGATAAAATAACAGGAGCACTGAAGGCATCCCTGTAAAGAAAAAATCTAATTAAGCTCCAGCTCCTGTACAAGTCTTCCCAAGCAGATCTACCTGGAAAATGTTATTGAATAGACTACATAATCCTCAAGAATAGACAGTCTTCTGTCCCAAAAATCTGTTGCTTCTTTCTCTAGGTAGGTGCCTGCAGCAAACCACATCTGTAATCCGGATCTCATTGATGTGGTGTTATTCAGGTCCCATTTCTGTAGCCAGAGCTTTAACTGCTACAAGATGCCAGCACAGTCACCTGAAAGAGTTTTATAACAAAGCTTCACATTCCTACAGCAATTTCTATCTAGAGAAGTGCTGTAAAGTATTTTGCAAGCATTTAATCAAAGCATTTAATTAATGCTTTAGGGTAAAGTCTCCCACTTCCCTGTGTGCTCACATTATCACAGCATCAAATTATCTCCTAGGCTTCTCACGCGTACGGCACATCACCCTTTGGGGAGAGGGAACTGAACTGCCAGAAGATTGTGAGGGTGCCAGAGGAGTGGAGACAACTAAACACAGCTGAGCCCAGGAGAAAGCAGCCCCCAAAGTCCTACAGCCATTACCATTCCCTTATATCTGCCAGAGGGCATTCCCCCCTTCCCCTTCCCTCTCCCCCCCCCCCCCATTCTCATACTCCAAAAAGCCTCAGTGTTTTAGGGGAAAGTGAAGTGGATAAACTCTGGAAAGATTATGCTTTTCTGTTGAATCCCTAAAGTGCATGTTCCAAGTTTAATTAAAAAATTACTAAATATACCCCTAGGACCAACTGGGATTTTCACAGCAGTTTGAAAACTCATCATTTATTTGTGCACTGGCTTTTCCAGACAGCCACAGGAAAGGTAAATAAAGCCAAATTATCCTGGAAAGGTTATTCTGTTAGAGATCAGGCAGATCTTCCTGGAGATTTCTATTAAAGTGAAGTGACACGTGTGCTGCTCAGCACACATCTCCAGGTAAGATGCCTCCATTGTGAACACAGAAGAAAGATGACCAGGGGAACAGAAAACCAGAGGCTCAAAGAGCTTGTCATGGTTAGCTGAGCAAAATGAAAACTAAGCGATGCTCCAAAGACAGCCTGAAAATGTTGCCATGGAGGCAGGAGAGATACAGAAACTTAAGGCAGGCACCAGGGAGCTGGTGAGATGTATGTTTAGTTAGGCTAGACATTAGCAGAAAGCTTCTAGCCACCTGAGGTGCATGGTCCCACACAGCCCTCCTGTAAGAGGGGAGGAGTATGTCAAGCTTGGGGTGAATAGCTGGGCTGCAAAAGCACTTTGAGGCAGTCAGGAAAAAGATAATCAGGGAGCTCAGGGGAAAATTGTAGCAGGGGGCTGCAACAGTGCTTTAGAGAAGGTAAACAGAGGGGAGTCACAGATCCTGGAGGACTAGCAGCTAAGAGAGGTCAGACACCCCTCTGCCCCACAATAAATACAAGTAGCTTGAGAAAAGAAAAAGAACTGAAGAGAAACAACACGTTTTCAGTGTTGACAGGGAAGAAAACAAATCTCCAACAGTCAAGTGGTACCACAGAGATACACAGATCACTAATGAGTCTTGAAAACAGATACACTGCCCTATTCAACACAGATAAATACAGATCGTACCCCGGGATCACAGCCAGCCCCTGGACTGGCGTGCTGCACGTGCTTCTTGGCAGGAAGAATAAGGACACATCTCCCTCCTAAGGCCACAGAGGACCAAGGTTTATTCTGTTCTGCAATAGTTTTCTCTCCAGCACCACCTTCCCATTTCCTTCAAGCTCTTCTTTGGAAACCCCTGCTTTCTGGAGATCAGTCGGTGAACATGTAGCCATGGTCTGTCAGGATGCAATTACACTGTCCCAACAGGATTGATGCTTCCTCATCTGCTCATTTGCAGTGCAACACCACAACATTGACTAGTCTAAAGGTTTTTCCCCTTAATTTCTATTTCAGTGATTTTTGGGTGGTAACTGTAGATCATTTTACTAATTGCCTACATTACACACTGCTTAAAGTATCACAACTCCTTTCCAGTACAGCAGGTTGTGGTTGCAATTCCTCCAGCAAGGAAAGCCAAAGGCAAACCATGAACCAGAACCAGGCCATGAACCAGAAAAAGAGCCCTCACAGACTCATCCCTCAAGTCCATGCCAAGCCACTGCCAACCCTCCCCAGCCTCACACACCACATCCCTATTTCTTGATGGAGCGGAGAACCACAAGTCCTGTAAAATACCAGAGGCAGCCTTAGGAAGTCACAGCCGAGCCTCCATGGGGGCCTTGCAGTTTTAATCCAAGGTATTTCTCCAGAGCTGCCCCCAGGGAGCTTTACAACACGCACAGGTGTAGCCAAAGCTACAGGTAAATATGCAGCAAAACCCTCTAGAGATCTCAAGAAGGCTGAAGCTAGGTGGGGTTTGTGCAACTGATAAACTCTTGCTAATCCCAGAGATAAATGCTTAGGTAGGTCCCTTTAGACCGTTGCTTGTCCATTGGTCTTTCCTCTGCAGTTTCAGGAAAGCTTACAGAACTAAAAAGGCTGTTACCTGCCTCTCTTTAGAAGGCAAATGCTCCCAACTTACAAGTGTCTTGCATCCTACATAGCAATAGCTAAAAATAGGGTGAGCTTTGATCCAAACCTACACCTTTTTGAGGGAGGCTGATCTTTATAAGCAAGGTAAGAAGCACCAGCAGGATTCATGGAGTTTCTTCTCACAGGGCTCAGCACATTCCCCCAGGTGCCTTCCTGTGTAAATCATAACATCAGAGGAGCTCCCAAACCCTCCAGCAATACTCCTCAACTCCACCACACAGTGTGACTATATTATACATACATCTCATTATTGTCATTACAGGCAAAAATATCAGAGGCATAAACAAGACTATTCTGTTCTTAATAGATGTCTAATGCCCAAAGTCTAGCTGCACTATGTCCCTTTAGAGACAGATATTTCAGCTCAGGCTTTCACCACTACAGCTGCATGCACATCTTATGATCTGATAGGAAAAGGGAGAGAAGAGGAGTTATCCATCAAAAGATTAGTTCCACAAAAGTGCAGCTAATCCCAACAGAAAGTGCTGTGCTCCCATCTTCAGTTCCTCACATGGATAGAATAGAGATTATTTAGCACAGAATACAAGTACCTACTCAGGCTTCTGCTTCAAGTTGAAAATGTTTAGGAAAACATAGGAAGAGAGTGAAGCTCGCAAGCCAAATTAAAAGCTTGATTTCAGCAGAAAATTTTTTTAAGCCTACTATTCATAAGTATTTCTTTCAATTAGGAATCTAGCAACATTGCATACTCAGTAAGGAATTGTTCTCCTGCGTATTTTAGGGAAGCCTAGTCCTCAGTAGCCCAGAACATTGCAACACAAAGATATGAGAAGTTGTAGTAAGAACCTAGCAAGATACAATTGAAAGTTAAGTGCCTTACTTACCCAAACACATAAGAACCCAAGAGTACATGAAAGAGTGATTTAAGTATTTAAGATAAAATTAAGAAGAATCAATGCTCCAACTCAGTTATTTAAATAATTTACTGTCTACTTACTCAGTAGGCACCTACTTACTTAGCAGATACGAGTCTCATAGCTAGCATCTAAGCACACAGGAGTAACAAAAGGAAGGCAACTAAACACCCAAGCATCTCTGAAGCTATCAGAGAAAGAGGCAAAATTACAAAAAAGTCCTCTCTGGATTTTAACAACAAGCACAAGAAGGAAATGCTTTGGCTTATACACGTCTGACACTCCCATTCAACTGAAACTAAGCTAAAGAGGAGACAAGATTTCAACAACACTACTGCTCCATGTCCTATACAAACAAACCAACCAACCAAAAATCACTAGAGAACCAACGATACCCTCAGCCACTTACCCACTATTTACCTGCTCTAACTGATTCACCCCCTCCCCTTCCCCCCTTTAAGTAGCCAAAGATGTTGATTGATTGGAAAGTGATTTTCAAACAGGCCAGTCAAGGGGTGAAGAGGTATTGCAGACATGCCTCAGCCTCTTTTTTGTTAGATGAGGTCTCTTTCTGATGAAACCGCTACTAATGATCTTGCTGCTATGCTGTTTGCCTGAGGTGAATGAATTTTAGCTTTAAAAGTTTGTTTTTCTGTTGTTTTATTTGTTTTTTAGTTTGAGTAGGTGAAGGATTTATGCTTAAAGTTCTATTTTGGTTTTTTAACTTTAAAAAGTCCCAACTGTATAGCTTAAGAGGGCAAGAGGAAGTCTGTTTATAGATGTATGTGTTTAGCTCAAACTTTAATGTATTAAGTTCTTTAGCATAGCTGCAGCAGGAGAAAAGGTAATTTAACTATGCTTTGTTATTGCATCCTTAAGATTGATGCACTAAGGGGTTTTTTTTATCAATTATCTAGCTCCTAGCAAAACTCAACTACATTAGTTCTGGAATCCTTTGTTCTATTAGTGCTGAATTTATGTCCTAAAACTAATTCTGGCTTAAAGCTGGACTGTGCCCCGTCAAGGAGAAATATGCAAGAGCACAAAAGTTAATAGCAGAAAACCTGGCATTAAAGTAAAAGGATTTCTGCTAACTCATGCTACGGCGTCGGCTGTTTGTTCCCAAATGTGCTGGCAAGTGTTTTGTTCCCTGACCTGCATATAAGAAAATCTCTCTGTTGCTTAAATGCAGTACGGACCCTCTGTCTGCTGTAGTAATTAATCTGTTTTGACTTTCCTACTTCTGCTTGCAGGTTAGATGTTGTTTTGCTGTCTAGAAAGTGTACGTATGTTTCCAGGGATGCTGCAAGCGCAAACTCTGTTCTGCTTGTTACTGCTCTGTTAATATTTCAAGGCTTTTGCCTCCTGGTAACTCAGGTCGGGCGTAACCAGTCTCCTGGGGTTTTAGAAAGGGCACCAAAGTGGGTTGTTAGGTGCAAGAATTGCCTTAAGTATCTGGTTGTGGGTTATAGAGACTAAGGCATGCTCTCAGGGAGCATCACCGCTGACTCTGGAGATGGAGGCTGGCCTCGGCGTGTGCATGTGTGGCTGGGAGGTGACGGTACTTTGCTCTGGCTCGGCAGATATCCCAAATCTCTTAACCAGAAAGATGCGGGGTGCTGCACCCCAGCCCCTCATCTCCATGGGCTCGCTAGCAGCCTGCAAGCACAGCCTCCTTCCTGGCTTTCCCCTGAACCACCTGTAAGCCCTGCTACACGCTAAGTGCCGCGATGGGACACGCTCCCACACCTCCCCGCTTTAAATCTGCTCCCACGTTGGTTTAAATAGGTGGAAGCCTCCGCCCCCACCCCCCCGGCTCCGGCCCCGGCCCCGGCCCGGAAGAAGGTGGCTGCACCGCCCTGCTGAGGAGGGGGCAGGGCGGCGGGGAGCGGCCGGGGCGAGGCTGCGGGGCCGGATCGGGCCGCGGAGCGAAGGGGCCGGGCCTGCTTCGCTTACCTCCGCAGTACGCCGGGTAAGAGCGGGGGCTCCAGTAGGCCGCACGGGCAACCGCGACCTCGCGTAGAGCTCCTGCGGCGCGGGGAGACGCTTCTTTCGGGCGCGCCTCTACGAGGAGCCGGGGCGGAGGGAGGCTGCCGGGCCGCGCTGTGGCGGCAGGTGGGAGTGGGCAGGTTGTACCGCGGCGGCTGGGGGGAGAGGCTTTCCCCGGGGCCCTGAGAGCCCTCGGCGTGTGCCGGGGCTGACTGTTAGGTCGGCCCGGTCCTAGAGGGAGCGGGTGTGCGGGGCTCGGGCCTTCCCCCGGCGTTGGGACGTGTCGGGAGGAGGCCGGAGTCCTCCAGAAGGCGTGGATGGAGTCCAGGCTGACGGGGGCAGGTAACAATTACAGGAGAAGCAAGTGAATGTCTGCCTGTTTCCCTGTCACCCTCTGGAGGATGGCTTGTTTCAGGGCTTGGCTGGCGTGAGGTGTAATTAAAAGGTGGTGCTCGTGGCTGGTGTTTATAAATGAAGTACAGCTGTTTTGGGGCACAGTAGTCCCCTGTGTTTCTCTTCTCAGCTCCTGTAGTGATAATAGGCTAGACTGTAGCTAAACATCTATCTGCAGAAAGGAAAGGGAAGCAAAATATGCTTACTGAAGGCAATAGAATTAAGAAAAAGAGAGAGGGAATGTCACTCACGCATGCTTTTAATTAACTGCATGCTTCTCTTCGTGGGATCTGATGGCAATGAGAGGAGCCGGCCGTGGGGTGGTGGCCTGGGATGCTATGCAGCTTCAGGGGGAGACATGAAGTGTTTAGGTTAGGCATTCTTTGGCTTGTTTGCTGCCAAAATCTTTCCAATCCTTTCAGTCTTAATCCGATATTGATCTAATAAACTGTTTTATAACACTTAAGATCATCGAGTTTTGCATCTGCGGGAATGGGATGGCTTGGGGGATGATTAAAATGATATGCCTGGGGACATCTCATCTTTTCCTGTAACTTTGATTAAAGTGTTTTGCTTAAATGAGCATATTGGTTTTGAATAAATTACTGGCTCACCGATTCCTGGGTAGTGAACCTAACTTCTGCCTCGTCTGCTTTGTGCTGTGTGCTGGAACAGATGGCAGCAGACTTGTTAACTTTATGCGGCGTGTGCTTGTGTTAGCCTGCTTTTATCCGCTCAGAGCACGGTGCTTTGCACTACTCTCTTCTTTAACATCAAGCATGAGTTAGCACTGACCACGGATGCAAGAATGTCTCTTCTCACTTTGGATTTATCACTGTTTTCTTCAGTGGGGAAAGCTAGGTGTAAGGATTTGGAGTGGCTGGGCAAAGAGCGGTAGCGCTGAGCACAGCAGAGGGGCTCTGCTTGATGCAGGCACTCTCCCAGCATCACCCTGGGCTCGGTGGAAGAGGTGAGAGTTTGCTGTGGTGAGGTAGGAGGGAATAGGAGTAACATCTGTGTGCCCTCAAAGCTGCCTTTGCTTGTGGCTCCCCACTCTTCGTGCTTTCAGGGAGAGGCATAAACACCACCGTAATAAGATGAAAAAATTTCTGAGCAACTTGGTTCATTTGTACAGCGTGTGGCATGTTCTCCTCTGTGACCAAGAGAGATACTTAAATCTTAAGTGTTCAGTCCTATATAGCAAGGTCAGTGAAGAGCCAAAGCAGCAGCTTTCATTTGCTACGTAGACAGTGCAAAGGGTGAACTTCCTGATTTCCAGATAACCTTGTTCGGGGTAGCCCTCATCAGCATGTGGTTCTGTGAAGCATTTCTCTTGTTCTGGAATACATAGATTGAGCGGGGGGAAATTTTTTTTAAGAGGACAAAAAAAGCTTTGCCTGTTTCTATATAATGGAAGTGATGATTTTTTTTTTCTCCCCTGCTTGTCTTCCAGGTTGTGAATCAATCCAAGAATGAACAAATGTAAGAAGCCTTATGTTGACCAGGCTACAAACCTTGAAAAGTTCAGTCCTGAAATTCTTTCTGAGATTGAGAAGCTCTTTGGGAAGAAGTTTACTTACACTAAGCCAGTAAGTAATGAATGGCAGCTCCCCGATGCCAGCGATGCTTTTACATGCAATCACAAGGAATTCAACTCACTCTTGGCTCTGAAGGACTCGATGAATGAAGTGAAGAATCAGCTGAGTGATAAGAACCTGGAAGAATGGCATCAGCACACCTCATTCACCAATAAAGCAGGGAAAATCATTCCTCACGTGAAGAAATCGGCGAACGCTGAGCTGTGTACCCAGGCGTGGTGCAAGTTTCACGAGATCCTGTGCAGTTTTCCTCTTCTCCCTGAAGAAGCTCTCCAGGATGGAGAGCTGAATTCTGTCCACCTCTGTGAAGCACCTGGAGCTTTTATTGCCAGCCTCAATCACTATTTGAAATCCCACCAGGTCCCTTGCGACTGGAATTGGGTAGCTAATACTCTCAACCCGTATCACGAAGCAAACGACACCCTTCTGATGATCATGGATGACCGTCTTATAGCAAATACGTTGCCTTGGTGGTACTTTGGCCCGGATAACACTGGTGATGTGATGACACTGAAACATCTGACAGGACTGCAGAACTTTGTAAGTAATATGACCACAGTTCACTTAGTAACTGCTGATGGCAGCTTTGATTGCCAGGGGAATCCAGGTGAGCAGGAGGCTCTTGTCTCCCCCCTTCATTATTGTGAAACGGTCACTGCTTTAATGATCCTGGGTGCTGGAGGATCCTTTGTTTTGAAGATGTTCACACTCTTTGAACACTGTTCTACTAACCTGCTCTTTCTGCTAAACTGCTGCTTTGAGGAGGTCCATGTCTTTAAGCCAGCCACAAGCAAAGCTGGAAACTCAGAAGCCTACGTGATTTGTCTTCGTTACATGGGCAGAGAAAGCATTCATCTGCTGCTTTCAAAGATGATGCAGAACTTTGGATCAGAAATGCTCAACAAAGCGCTCTTTCCCCAGCATATGCTACCAGAATCTTTTCTTAAAGCACACGAGGAGTGTTGCATCTTCTTCCACAAGTGCCAGGTAGAGACCATCTCTGAGAACATCCATCTCTTCGAGCACATGGAAGAAACTGAGCAGACAAAACTCAACAAGTTAAGGGACTGTGCAGTAAAGTTCTTCATGCAAAAGTTTCATGTGAAACCCATTGCCAGAAACAACTGGCTTGTGAAGAAATCTCAGACTGGTTGCAGCATGAATGCCAAGTGGTTTGGGCAAAGAAACAAGTATTTTAGTACGTACAATGAAAGGAAGATGCTGGAAACCCTCACATGGGATGATAAAGTGGCAAAGGGCTATTTTAATCACTGGGCTGAGGAACATAGTTTAAAGAATGCTGGTAAAATGTGTGTCTTGGAAGGATCATCTTCTAAGCTGGAGTGCAGCTTGTGGTATATTTTGGAAGGAAAAAGGCTACCAGTGGTAAAATGTTCTCCGTTTTGTGATGGTCAAGTCTTGGAAAATCTTAATGAAGCTATGGCTGAGTTGGAGGGGGAGATGCTGAGAAGCAGATGCATGCTGCAGTCTTGTCACTCATGTGAAGTTCTTCCGGGGGAACTGATACTGGCAGAGGTGTCTGATCTTTCCAGGTGTCATCAGGAAGCCCTCAATGAAAGGTGTAGTGACCAATTCAGGTGCCTTGTGGTGGACTGCCCGTCCATCTGTGATACTGAAAGCCGACCCAGCATGGAAATAAAGTTTCTGGACTCAGCCAAACTGCTGACTTTCAGCTTCTCTTTGCTTTATGATGGAGAACCAAAGTACCAGCAGCAGCTTTTGGAGTGCATTCTACGTTCACTGAGCCAGCTTACAGTGGGAGATGCATTGATTTTGCCTATTCTCTCTTGTTTGACGCGCTTCACAGCCGGCCTGGTCTTTATACTGCACTGCTGTTTCAGATGCATCACGTTCTGTTGTCCAACCTGCCATGAGCCTCTGAGGACTAGCACTGCTTTGCTGTGCGTCGGTTACCGAGGCCTCCCAAAGCCTGTTGTCGAGTATCTGCAGCATCTGGACAAACTAATGAGCTCCCTGCTAGACACAGACTCACCCCAGCAGGTTTTGCAGTTTGTGCCTATGGAGGTTCTCCTCCAGGGCAAGCTGCTGGAGTTCTTATGGGATTTAAACACAGCCATTGCAAAGAGACAGCTCCACTTGATTGTGCAAGCTAAGAAGCAGCAAATGACTGGTGATATTTCACTTTAAAATATAATTCTAGAGTTGAGCAAGTTGCTGCTGCTAGACCTGGTTTCACAGGCAGAAGGTGTTAAAAACCTTGTGAGTGTGAAGGTAATGTTGCTGTAAAACCTTGGTTGTGACATTGTTAGTGTTGGGAGAATGTTCTGAGCTATGGATCCCACGTGAATGGTACCTGGTCTGTCCTAAAGAAACCTAGTCTCAGGCATGGGGGATTTGGGGTGGAGGGTGATGGAAGCAGAGAAACTGTTTCTTCTCTGTCACAGCTCTCCCTGAGCAAATTTCATTGCATACCACCCAGGTGAGAACTGGCAGGCTTCGTGATGAGAGGTGATGTAATGCTGTGGTTCTGCTCCATGAGGCCAGACAATGTGGGACCCACTTGTGTGATGTTACCCCTCCTCTGTGGGATTTTGACCCATTTGTGTTACATTTTCCAGGGTCTGTAGGAGCCAGAACATGAGGCCAGAACTCTGGGCAGTGTGTAAGCCTGATGTAATGTGTAAGGGATAAGTGCCTCAGGAGCAGGCAGCTGCCTCGAAAAGGCTGAGTTCAAAATGACCTCTTAGCAGCAGTAGAGGTGTCTAGGCAAAGATGCTCTTTGGTTTTTATTTTGTTTGTGTGAAGAGCAGCAGGCTCTATGGTGTTTGACAGGCTACTGTACAACTTGGTCTCCCCATCAGTGAGGGGGCTGTTAAAATGTGATTTTTTCACATGGATTATGGATCCTGCTTAAAATAATTGGAGCCTCAAGCGTATGAAGACTTGCATCTGTCTACTGGCAGGAGCTATTAATGAGGAACTGTAAATGTTTATCTAGGCTAAAAATAGTCATGCACAGCTCTGTGTATCAAGGAGTGCTGAGGGTACCACTGCAGGAGCATTAAACTGAAGGAATATGTGTTAACTTTGGGAAAGTCTGATGAAGATTTTTGTTGGTTCCCCTTAAGGATAAAAGCAATGAAATTGGTAACTGCCTGTTCCTTTAAGGGAGTGAAACTTTATTTTCCATATTGCTGCTTTAAGAGCTAATTTTTGAGGGCTTGTGTCTATTAACATTTAGTTTTAAGTTTGTGTTTTACATGGGGAGAAAAAAAAAAGCAAACCAAAGAACCCTGCTCAAAGGGAGAAAATGATGTTTAAAGGAAAAATGCCCTTGCTGTTGATACATGCAAGATCTCCTAGAAAAAAAGTCCAAGGAGTGGAGATAGTGAGAAGGAAAATCTGGTCTGATGAATTACCGGTCACCTTCTGGAATCACCTCTAATTACCTAAGGTGGGAGCTTGAAGGGTAATTGATTGCTGGGGAGGATTAAAAGCACTGCTGAAAAACTGCTTTGTCCAGAGCTGCAGCACATTTAATGGGCTTTTCTTGCCACACTGATGGGGGCAGAGTTGAATGTGTTTAGCAGGTCATTTTTTATTTAAGAATTTGATAGGTGAATGAGTTGATGGCTCAGGTCTGACTAATTCATAACATCTCCTGAAAGTCTTCCTTTTTTTCAGTTGCACATAAGTAGAAGCCACCCCACAGAAGCTTGTGGGATTGGTCCTTGTTTTAATTTATTGAAATGAACTTGCTCTTTTTGCTGTGGGTCATGTTTCCTCCCTGACCTGAAAGGAAGGGAACAGAGGTTACAGAGTGAGAGACAGAGGGGGGAAGTACCTTCTCCTGGAAATCACTTCTGAACCTGTCAGCGTGAGTGTGGGGGAATTTCAGTGAGGAATAAACACTGAAAAGCAGAATAAAGGGGGAGGAAATATTGTAGAAGAATGGATGATGAGGTGATATTAGAGTTCACTATAAAAGCTGTCTTTATCCAAACCAAAACGCAGGAGAATGGTATCCTTGTCAAAGACACCCCTATGTCTCTACCTCTCTTTCCCAGGGGATTTGTGGAAGGTGGCTGGTAAGGCAGGGCTAAATGAAATATTTTGAGCACATGGGTGTGCTTATGCTGGGATATTCTGCTGTGGAAGCATGAAGCACCTCATCTAGTAGATGCTTAAATAACTTGTGGCTTGCTGCCACTAGCCTGATATTCTGAAATTCTCATTTTATAGGTACAGTAAGTTTATCAAGCTTTTGGTAGTTTGTTCTGACAAATTATGCAGATTTATTTGAGATTCCTTCTATCCCAGCATTCCCATGTCATCAGCCTCAATTTTTTTTTCCCATTTATTTTTAGGAGAAAATGTTTCAGATGATCACAAAGCTTTGGGGGAGTCAGTGTGGAAATCCCTCCCCCCCCCCCCAAAAAAAAACCAACCCACACATGTGCAAGCTGTCCCATGCAAAGCTGGATCTCTAAACCAAAGGAAATCTGGTGTCTTCTGGATTGTGATGCCCAGTTTTCTCTGGAAATTTTTTGTTGGCTGGCATGGGGAGGGAGATCACAGGAGAAGTGCTTTGATGGCAGCTGCTGCCTGTGTTAAAAAGAGTGGCTGTGGCTTCGAGAGGGTTTCTGTTTTGTTGTTGTTGTTGCTTTAATGGCAGGAGTTTCAAAGTAGGAATGACACTTGTCCTTTTAATTGTGAGAATCCTGCCTTGTCCTAGCTGTCTTCAGACCAAAGATTTTGGAGAGAAGTGACACTTAATTTCTGATGTGACTTTTGGAATATGTAAGGGTGCATGGGAAGAATGGATTAACCTTTGCAGAGAGGGTCTGATGCCTCCTGCCTTTGGTGAAGCTGTCAGGTTTTGGGTGATTTGATTTTTGGGTGACACCTGGTGCAGCATCTGAGTACCTTGACTGCTTTAACATTGTGGTTGTCAGGGTTGTTTTTTACTAGTTTGAAGATGAACCCAGTGTCAGTGTTCGTAATTAGGAGCTTCAGGTTTTATGCAGGGGGGGGGAAATAGAGGGGGTGGTTAGAATAAATTGACTGCAATGTGACCAAGATTCATGCCAGCTTGGAGGGAATTTAGCTTTGCAGCCCTGGCACTGCAGGTTTCCAGTAAAGGGCTGCTGATTAGCTACAACCAACATCATATTGCCAAAACCTTTTGCACCTTTTGCTTTAAGTCAGCACCACATATTGAAATCAGTTGTGTGAGGGTTGAATGAATTTGGTACTCCACTAAGTGAAAAATGCTGATTTGTTTTGTTTTTTAACTTGAGTTCCATCAAAGTTAAGAGAGTTGCTACTTATTTTTACTAATTTTGGATTGTATTTATTCTGTTACTTGCTTGGATGAACACAGATTGTATGTGTTCTTGCCACTGGCTTTCCAATTTACTTTCTACAAGGCATAATGAAATTTGTCTTATGAGATCCAGTAGTCTATTAAAACAGTACTAATTGGGGTCTATTCATCTTAATTTAAGCTGGATCTATCAAATTCCTGGTTGTAGAAGTAGAATGTGTAGCAGAAGTGTATTCTAGCAGAAAAAACAATTTGGGAGTAGATGGGGAGGGATTAATTTTACCTATGTAGAAAGTAGGAGGAAAGAAACTCCCCCTTGATTTCTGGCTCAGGGGTGCTTCAGGATGCAGAACAACATGGAATCTGTGATGTGCTGGAAGCAAGGGTTGATCCATCACCTGAAGCCTTGGAGCCTTGTCACTTCCTGCTGCCATCCCCAAAACCTGTCTTTTGCCATCACTTTAATTTCTGGTTGATTTTAGCATGTCAGTTTGTAGTGGTGGAGCAGGGGGAGCTCCTCTGTAACTTGTCTGATTGTGGGTTTTGGTGGGGAGGTGAGCTGGGTTTGTTTTGTGGTGTTTGTCCCTGTTTCCCCTGAGTTTAAAACCCAAATCTCTCTATTTCAGCCTGTAGCCTTGGAATATAAGTCTCTTCTTTTCTTTTAGGGATTTAGTGAGCAGAGACTGGTTAAAATTTCCTTGCCAAAGTCTCTAATGTGTCTTTTTTACACCCATCTCATTTATGCAGCTGGTTTTGTTGTATCCTCAGTGCTTTGTGCACTCAACAGAACACTCAGACCTGTTGATGCCAGAAGTGTGCTCAGGCCATGGCTGTTGGTGCAGCTGATGGGATTTGCTTGCCTTTCCTTCCTAAAACAACATGTAAAAGAGGGCTTTGAGGCATAATAACCTCAATAACTGACTGCCTTTCTTGTATGTGTGGGCAGCTCATGTTTGCACATGTGGATGGCCCTGGGATTGTACAGCCATGGAGCTTCTGCATCGGAACTAATGTGGGTGTGCTTTTGTTTTGAAGGATGTACCTATTTTTCTAAGGAGAGATGAAGGGGTGTTGGTTTAGTGTGTATTTTCATTTGGTCTGCAAATGAATGTCAAATTACTTTTTTTTTTTTTTTTTTTTTTTAAAGGAGAGGAAAATAAATGCTATTTGGAGAAAATAAAATATTTTATGTTAGGTTTTAAATGTTTCTATTTGTGTTTCTTTACCAAACGTGGAACAGGCCAATGGAGCACAGCAGGGAGGACTCTGGGGGGGATTTAATCTGTTGGGGTTTTTGAGCACTGGTTCCCTTGCTTTGCCCTTTGGATCCGTCCTTAATGAGTGGAGGATGCAGGAGTGTTGGAGCAGCCCGATCAGGGGGTTGGTGTTCGGGGCTCGCTCTCCTTAGCTGTCTTTATCTTTGCAGCCCCCTGGTTCAGAGAGACTTCTGAGTTGGGGATGTGGTCAAGGCAGCGTGTAGGAGGCTTGCACACAGCTCCCTTGGCCTTCCAACTGAGCTTTACAGTCTCTGTCCCCTTCTGTGGTGGCTGTAGCCTACTTTAAGAGCAAGGAGTTCAGTTTCTCCTGGCTGTGGCAGCCACTCTGGTAGGACAGGGCTGCTAGACATCGTACTTCTGCCCGTGAAGTCTCTTATTAATCCTTATCCACACGCCTTGACTTGAACTGCTTGCCTTCACTGAACAGTGTTATTAAGAAGAAGCTGTGTGCCTTATCCCTTAGGGCTGGCTCTGCTGTACTGACAGAGGTTCCAGCTGATCATCTCTGGCTTGGCTCTCTGTTTTCTCTTGAGACTGCTTGCTAACTAATTGTGATGATGCTCATGTGGGGTTTTTTTTCATTGTCTTTCTGCTTTGGAAGTGAAGAACTCCAGATTAGGGAGCTGGGGAAGACCGTTCTGTGTCTTAAAGGTATGAGAAACACATACTGTTTGATTCCTTACAGCTAGGAGGTATTTTCTGGGGAAATCTTTAAATCTTTGCTGAACTGCAGGACAGCGCTGTCTCACTTGATTTCAGTGAAGTGCTGGACTTGTAAGCATTGGCAGTCAATGTGGAAATGTACTTCAGAGGACATGAGGACTCTGGAAACGAATGGCCTCTGAAATGAGGAAGAGCCCATTGGATGGATTGTCTGGTTGATGTTGGTGGGCATGCTGTTTGGTGTGGCTTTACTGAGTTATGGGGAAGTGGAAGGGCTCAGAATTGTGTTCAGACTTACAGAGAATGCTGTGAAACACTTGCATTCCCAGTATAACAGTGTTTAAAATGCCAAAACCCAGATGAAATAGCAGGTTAGAAAGGAAAGGGGAAATGTCAGTGTCTCCATTTTGCTGCCACGTACCTTAAAAACCGCATATGTCACTACTTCTGTCTGTACAGTCAGCTTATATGCTGCCTTATGTTGATCATGCATCTCATTTGAATTTTGGTAGATCTTCTTATGCTAGTGTGCCTGTCAGTTTTTGAGCTTCATTAACTTGTGTTGAAAGCAAAGTGAAACCACTGAACACAAAGAAAATCTGTGCTCTCCCTGGCTGGACAGATACTCAGCAATCTCTCCTGCTGTTTTGTGTCAGGTCCTTGGTGTCCCTGGTGAGGCTGGCCAGAACCAGGATGCCATAAGGTAACTCATACTTACAGGAGCACTCCACAGTTAGTGGTGCCTTTGATTGAAACCACATTTTGGCACTATAGGAAACTTGACCCCATCTATTAGTGCGGGTCAGTAGTACGTCACTAAATGAGGATGGCTGTCACTTGTTAAAGAATTGATTTGTCTAAATTGGGGGTTGGGAGTGGAGAAGTGACTGTCACTCGTTGGCAAATTGATTAGTCTAAATTGGGGGTAGCAGGGAGAAGTGAATCGATATTCAGATAGCAGTTGTTGCTGAAGCTGGAGATGATTTGCTGTAGAGCTGAGAGATGATGGGCAAGCGCTGCCTGGTATAAAGGAAACCTCATGTGGAGGTAGCCCAGGTCCTGAGCTCTCAGGTACCTGTGCCTCAAAACAGTGACCCTGTAGCCAGTCAGTAATGCAACCTCAATTAGAGTGAAGGAATGAGGGGACTCTGGTGGTGAAGTGCCTTCATTTAAGTCTTGAGAGAATTAAGGTCGTTAAATACTTGCTTTATAATCACTTGACTGGCCCAGGTTGATGAGAGAGCACAACTCACCGCCGCTGAGTTGAAATGTAATGAAATCTGTCCTGGGGTCACAATTAAACTCAACTCCAAGGTGGCTGCTGAGTAGCTACGTGCTCCTTCGAAATGTGCTGCTCTGATGGAGGCGTGTTGGGTGGAGGGGTGCAGGTTTGGGACAGGGCTGCTGCTGCTGGGGACCTCTGAATCCTGGGAGCATCTGAGCTGCTGGGTCCCTGCCTGGCTTACCCCAGCTGTGCTGATGGGAGGCACCCAGCTATGTAGCTGGAATAAACCATGGCACAAGCTGCGCAGGCAGCGTAGAGAGCCCTGTGTGGAATGCCTCAGGAGCATGGGACGTGTTGGGGATCACTGCATGTAGCCTCCTGGCTGGTGGAAACGGTGATGTTCAGTGGTGTCACACTGGCAAAGCCACGTAGCAGACGTGCATCTCTTAGAATTAGCATTAACACAAACTGAAAGGGACTGGGATCCAGCCAGTGTGGCAGGAGGGAGAGGAGAGCTGCTTCAGAAATGTGCCACTGCTCTGTGGAACAGACCAGCCCTCACCCAGGGTGAACTTCAGCTTGGTCTGGAAATACCAGGGCAGGCTGGGTCTTTAATAACTGTCGGTGCTGGGGCCCTAACTATAAATCACAAAGTAATTGATTTCAGGGTGTAAATGAAATTTAGATTTATAGAGAAGTACAGTTATGCTTAAGATGCACAGTTAATAGTGCTGGCGCTGAATAAAACCTAAATTGGCTTTGTTGCACTTAGGGAACAAGGTAGTATAAACCCATGCATTTGTATTCATAGAAGTGCTTTGGTTCTTAATTATGTGGCTAGTTTTGTGGAAGTTCTGTACTTGAATACTTTTTTGAGACTTGGAAACCTGTTCAAAGCTCTGGATATCATCCACCTTTCAGTTCCCACACCTTTCTTGTGGATTGAGTACCGCTGCTCCCTGTGAGAAGGGAAACCAGGTCCTGACTCTGCTTGATCAGACCTTTGGGAGGCAGTTGGGCTAGGAGGAACATTGGGTTTGAGTGTGAAATTCAGTCTGACTCGCTGCTTGGTGGCTTATGGAGGGGACAGGACATCCATTGCCCCTCAGGCTGGGTGCTAGGATAGTGAGGTTTGCTAAAATGAAGCTGGTGTGGAAGTTCCAGGCCTGATTGGGGTTTGATCCTGATAAATAACACACCTCAGGTTTGGGCCTGAGCACATGTGGTGGCTGAGAACATCCCCAATTAGGTTTTGATAACTGACTGTACTCATCCCATCACTCTTTGCAGTTTTGGAGTGGTCTGAACCACTTCCTGAAGGAAACGGGGACAGCAGGACTCTCAGGAGCACAAGTGGAAGTAATGAAGCAGTAATTAGCAATTAATAAAATGTGGTGAAACTTATAATTTTCATAACTGCTGTATTGGCCTAGAGGTCTGATGCTGAAGTAGTTCCTTAGAAATCTACAGCTCTGAAGCTTAATTATCATTGCTTCCTTTAGACACCATCTGCTCCTCCAGCCAACTTGTATATTTATTTCTCCCCCCACCCCAAAGGTACATGAGGTTTTAAGCACTCTGCTTCTGTGGCTTTACACAGCAGAGATTAAATTGAAGCCAGGATTAAGGTACAGGGGCCAAGATGGCCTTTGTGGCTGAGGCATCATGCAGAGACAGGAGAGGGGATGGGGCTCTGTTAGAACAGCCAGCAGCTGGAAACCCTGCGTCCAAGGCCAGGGCTCTCTCCGGAGGAAGAGGAGGTGCAGTGATGCACAGTGGCCCAGCTGCTTGCTCCTCAGTGCAGGTTCATGCCTTGCTGAGCACTGGAAGGTCAGCTCAGGTCAGAAGCCAAACTACATTGCTGCTCCTTGCTCTCCTAAAAACGAGCCTAAAAAAAAGGGTCAGCTCATGAAAACAACTAGTCAGGCAACATCTGCCTTCTCTTCGCCCCTCACTGTTAATTGTTGATGGCAGGAGAGTCAGGCTGGGTTGGATGACTCTTTTGGTTTTGGCTGGAGGAATGCCCTATGGATTTGAACACAATAAAACTCTTTTCAAGCAGCAAAGGTAAGAAAATGGGACGTGGGGAATTTTAGAAGTCGTCAGTGTGATTTGAGATGTCACTCATTTCCACCAAAGGGTTGTATTAAGAATTCAATTTTTGTCTTGGGTAAATCTGCTTTAATTAATAGAGCAGATGCACCAATGATGCATCTGGAAATGAAATGGAGGGGAGAAGAAAAGAGGCAGCTGGTGCTAGTGGCTGTAAATATTTGCTTTTTGGGAAGTGAAGCTCTGCAGAACTTCAGCCCCTCCGTTTCAAATTCAGAAGCCTGTTTCTTTTGCTTGTGGAGCTATATGGAGCAGAAAAAATTAGCTAAACCATAATGCTTTGTTTGATTCTAGTGCATGTGATGCAAGAAGCATACGGCTTTGGAAAAGGGCCAAGACATGACATCTTGGTTCCTCCTGAAATATTAAGGCCAAGCCTCTCTTGGTGCAAGCAGCATTAATTTCAGAGGAGTTGTCTCTATTCTGAGAAGCCTTTGCGGGCCTCTGCAGTGGAGTTGTGGGTGATAAGCATGCGCAGCTCAATATGCTCAGTTTTGGCTCCCAAAAATGGGGCAGGGTGCTGTGATGGGCCTCGCTGGCAAACCATGTGGGAGAAGGGTGGGTATCTGCAAGGTGCAGCCATGGCAGGTGTGGGTCAGGACTCAGATCTTCATGTGGAGCTGTGGGGTTGTTAAAAAAGTGAGGCATGAATTTGGGTTTTGTGTGTTTTGGTGGGACCCTCCAACACTCCAGCTTTGCTGTTCTTGAGGACTCTGAACTGCAGAAGAACAGTTCCTCTTCCTCACTTTCAGTATTGGACATCCCATGACAGCCCTGGCTACTTGTGCTGACCTGAGGAGAGCTTTTGGTTCTGTTGTTTGGGGTTGGGTTTTATTGGTTAGTGCCTGGATCTGCTATGAAGAATCTGCAAACACAAAGCTGAAAGCACAAAATACAACAGCAATAGGAGAACATCAAAGCCAAAGCAATACCCCACTTGTGAAAGTTGGGACAGCAGAGCAGTGATGTCCAACCTGGAAGGGAGGCAATAAGGAAGGAGGGGTGGATCCCGGAGTAGGGATTTCCTACTCAGTGAACCAGATGGTGGTGACATCCTCAGAGTAGAAAAGTGGTAGTGTGGGTGGTGTTAATTCTCCTTGTGTCTGAGGATGAGACGGGCTTCCTGGCTCTGTGGTTTTGTTTGGAATAGTACATGGGGATGCCTTTCACCTGCCCTGGGGATGCCTTGTACCCACCCGTGCGTGCGTATACAATGGCCTTGTAATTCTGTGCCTTGATAACGAAGGCCCCTCCATAGCTAAGGGAGCACCTCAGAATGGCAAAACAGCTCGACAGAGGGCTGCATCTGGATCAAGGTGAAGCTCCTCAGCCCTTAAAGCTTAGGGAAGGGAGTTTGCAGGTGATGGGATTGTGTTCCCCAGGCCTGGGGAGCAGACTGTCACCCTGTACTGTGTCGTCACTGTGAAAGCGTGTGTACAGTAACGCTTTGCTCTGTGCTCCTTCTGTTTCAGAGCTTTGCCATCAGTTATTTGGTACTCTACTCCGGTTACTGTTGTCATTGTCCTGTTTTCCTTCATCTCATCCTTGAGTGACCTTGGTGAGCAGCAGGCATCTGAAGGTGGCGATGAAAACGTAATGGATGGGAAGAGGCAGCGGGACCGCTGGCAGGCAGAGATTTGTCAGGTGTTCAGTCTCACAGGTGAAGCAGCTGAGGTCTTTCAGGCTGTGATCTGTTTGAGGATGGGTCAGACAGGGTCACCAGGACATCGTGAAGTTTAATTTTGCATTGTAAAGGGATTTTCTACTTGTAAATTCAGGCAAGTAAGCAGTCATTGATTGGGATTTTAAACACAGTTAGAATCTCCTTTGCTACTTGTGTCTCTGCCAGGAGCTAAACTGGCAGCTGACAGCCCCAGTGGCTTGCTTCTGTGGCTCTGTCTTCCACATGACACACACTATCCATGTGGATTTAGGGGGGATGTGCCTCTGAAGTGTCTGCATGCATTCCTCTCCATCCCATTGCTTCCTTCCGGGAAGATTGAATCGCGAACAATGGCGCTTTCAAGCTCACGTACTCAGCAGGGGATGGGATGTGCCTGAAACTGTGGTTTTGACTGTCCAGGGAATGAGCTCAGACCTGAATTTAGGGTGAGGAAGTCAAAATATTTCAAGAGCAATGAAGAGAGAAGGATCCAAAGCTTTTAACCCCAAGCCTGTACACACCGAGCACGTGTATGCTCAAGTGCATGGCTGTGGCAGCCCGAAGCTGTAGAGTTACTGTGTAGAGAACCCCTCAGTTAGTGGAATCACCCTGTCATTGAGGATTTCAGTCAGCTAAATTGAAGAGGTGTTGGGCTTTTATCTGCCTCTCTGGTCCCTTTGCTACAGCCAGGGTGGCTCTGATGCCCTCAGGGTGCTCGGTTCCAGTTGTGGCCTCTTGTCTGATGTCGATCTGCTCAACTTATGCTCTCCTTAGTGATTAGGTAGGTCGTGGCAGAAACTAGATGGCTCCATGTTCATGCTGACAGCAGAGTTCCTGATGATTCTGGGCAGGGATTGTGCCTCTTCTGTTATTACGGTGTTTGTTGCAGAGTCTGGACCTGGTCAGGGCAACCACAGCTGTGGAAATCATTGATGCTCTCTGCTGTGAACCCACCTGTGAGCCCGAGCAGAGGTCCTGTGCCATAAACCTGAGACTGGTTGGAACCACGTGGTCCTCACACAAGGAGTTACTGAGGCATGGTGTTACAAACCTTACCTGCTTCTGACTTTTCTGACTCAGGAGGGCAGGATCTGGAAGTGAGTTAAATGCACGTCGCCATTCTGCTGTAGTGGAAGGCTTTTGGATAAACACCCCTGCCTCCTAGCTAAGGAGAAATGGGAAATCTCTGCTTATTAAGAGTTGTCTGCTGCTGCAGTGTGCTGGGGACTGGGTGCCTGCTGTGTTAGGGTGGGTGGACTGTCCCAGCACTGCCGGTCTTGTGCAAAGTGTGGGGTCTCCCCTGGATCTGGGATGCCACTTGTTTCCAACGGAAATGAGTGAAGCTATATGCTCCTGGCTGAGCTCTGCTCTCTAAGGGAGCTAGGGAAGTGGCCACAGTAAGCTTGGGGTGGGGGTGTCTCCACAATGGATGTGAGCCTGGTGCTGGTTGGTTACTTGTGGATGCTTAGGCAGTGGAAAGGGAGAGCTGTGTCCCCTCGAATCAGGGGTGGAGCGCGGTCCAGGCAATACAGCAGTGAAAAATATGCTTTTGGGATCAGGGGACCTGATCCATCAGGTGCTGGGCTAAACGATCACACACCTGATCCGTAGCCACCAGCTTTTCCAGTAGCACCATAAACTGTTCAGGGCTTGATCTGTATCTTAGCTAACTGTAAAGCATCAGGCAAACTTCTTGTCAGATGCTGAAATGCTGGGGTAACCGTGTTCCCTAGGGAAAATGGGAAGCTTTGGGGGCAGTGCTGTGACAACAGAAGTGCTATAAAGCAAGAAGAGGGAATGAGTTACGCTGTCAGGCATCGCAGACCTTTGATGTGGCAAAGGGAGTTGCCGGGGCACAGGACAGAGGACACTGAAATCTGTGTCCTAAGTGGCTTGTTGGGGAAGATGGATGTTTGATTGGGGACTTGACTTGCCATCTTCCTGCTGAGCTTTGGGATGCTGATCTCAAAGCTGGCTCCATTTAGATGGAGCTCCGTTTCCGAGCTGCGCTTCAAAACCTTGTGGAGAATGTACCCGCGGGGGGGACTGTAATTGCCATGTATTTTGACCATAATGATACGGGGGAAAGAACAGGGGCAGCTGTAAGGGATAAACGAGATGTTATGTCTCATCTTCTTTTTCCTGGGCGTTAGGTCTGCTGTGGGAGGCAGGAGGAGGGAGTGGGAGCCTTGGTCCTCTCAGCTGTGCGGGTGGGCTCAGGGATGGGATGCTCATTAGACAGCAGGAATCAAGAAAGGAGACCTAGGCCAAGCTCTTTGGTGCTCTGGCCTTGCACCAAAGGATCAGTTCCCTTCCTGAAGTGGAAGGGCTGAGCAAATGCTCCTTGCAGAGGGGCCACAATTTGCTTGGTCTCCCCCCTGCCCTTGACATTTTTTAAGGAAAGAGGGCAAGCCCTCATGAAGGTGGGATCACTGCACAAGAGGGGAGTTGTGTGGAGTCTGGAAAGTAACTCTTATAGAACCAGAGCAGAAGGATCAGGGTGGCTGAGCTCTGGATTTAGCTTCTGCTGTGGCTGACAAGCCCATGAGCAATTGCCTGTCGTACCATAGATGACTGAGAGCGGCACAGCCCCCTGTCAAAGCAATTGTGGCGGATTGGGAGGGAGCTCCTCTGTACCCGAGATGGGAAGGAAAAGGGGTGGTGTCCTGTCCTCACCCTGCCTGCAGAGCTGTGGCAGTCACCTTGGGGAAAGGAGTGGTCTGGGTCTGTGTGTGGGCAGCAAAACAAGCTGCGTGCTGTGTGGCACAGAGATACCTCTTGGGCAAAGCAACATACCGAGCAATTATTTTATAAACCTTAATTTTCATTCTGTTTCATGGCTGTCTGAACTGTTCTGTTGAATCCTGACTGTTCTCCCCAACTGTCCATCACCGACTCCCATGTTGTGATGACTCTTGTTGCAAATAGTATGGTAAAAAGGATCTTGGTTATTTTCTCTTTCCCTTTTTTCCCCTGTGAGAAGTCTCATTTACTTTTTGCAGCTGTCCTGCCTCTCTCCCCCCTATCATTACTGGGAAGCAATGTGGCAATTAGAGCTGGCCACCCCCGGGAGGAGGTGTGCTCCACTGGCTTTTAAAGGGTTCGTAGCACTGTACTTTCTGCTCAGCTCCAAAGCTTTTCTGTTCTCCCTGAACAGTGGATTTCCCTGTTAGGCCATTCCATGTACAGCCATGCCTGGGCAGGTACAAAAATATCCAGGTCCTGGTTTAATGGAGCTTTGATTCTCTTGTTCTCCTTTGGAAGGTGTATTGTCCTGTGTTTTCTCTCTGCCTTCTGCGGGCTCGGTGGGTCTCTGGAGCTGTTTGTTACTGTGGCCAAGTGGCTGCTGTGGTCAGAGACAGGGGGCTGATCCATAAGTCTCGCTGAAGCTTGCTCTGTTAGCTTCCAGAAAATCAGCCTAGGGCTGAGTCAGACCTGGAGGCTTGTTGATGGTGCCAAAGAATGGTGGGGTTAGAAGCCAACTCCTGATCTGACGGGCAGCCCTAATGCTGTTTGTTTGGTAACTTCAGATCCCCGGAACTGTAGGGCTTGGCAGGGACCTCTGGAGATCATCTAGTTCAATTCCTTGCTGAGACAGGGTCACCTCGAGCAGGTCCCAGAATCACAAGGTTGGAAAAGACCTTTAAGATTGAATCCAACCTTTCCTGTCCTGTGCTAAACCATATCCCTAAGTACCTCATCTACCTGTCTGTTAAACACACCCAGGGGCCCCTCCCTGGGCAGCCTGTGCCAGGTCCTGACAACTCTTTCAGGGAAGAACTTCACATCTGATCTGACCCTGCCCTGGGGCAGCTTGAGGCCATTTTCCCTTGTCCTGTCCCCTGGCTGAAGAGACCATCGCCCACCTCTCTACACCCTCCTGTCAGGTAACTGTAGGCAGTGGTAAGGTCCAGGACAGCATCCAGGCAGGTTTGGCATCTCCAAAGAGAAGGAGACTCCCCAAGCTTTCCGAGCAGCCTGTCCCAGTGTTTGGGCACCTGCAGAGTGAAGGGATTTTTTTCTTATACTGGGATGGACCTTCCTGTGCTCCAGTTTGTGCCCTTGTCCTGTCACTGGGCACCACTGAGAAGAGTCTGGCCTCCATCCCCTTGACACCCACCCTTTATTGGTAAGCATCAATGAGATCACCTCTCGGGGGATCCTTCTCCAGGCCAAACAGCCCCAGCTCTCTCAGCCTTCCCTCACACCAGAGATGCTCCAGTCCTGCATCATCCTTGGGGCCCTTGTAGGAGGTATTTAATTTGGGGCTTTGCATAAGGTGGTATAAAGCAATCCCATGCAGCAGGAAGCCAGAGACAAGGGGTTTTATTCCCGGGCTCTGAAGGTCTCTGCTGCAGTGATGGCTGTCTGGCTGCTGCCGTGCTCGATTTGATTTTGCTTTGGAAAAACTGAACAAAAATGTTCCTTTTCTCTGAGATGGGAGAATTTCTGGAGGTTTCCTGGTGGAGTTAAGAAATGCCTTCATCTTTGGTTTGTTGGTTTTGGTTTGTTTCTTTCTCCCCTGTGCATCTCTAGAAAGCTGGCGGTCGGCAGCCTAGGAGCACCAGTTATTCTGCAAGGAGCCTGGACAGCGAGGCTGGGCTGCAGCTGCAGGTACTGGGGGAGATGCTAGGTGCCTTGGTGGGCTGACCTCTTGTTTTTGGAGCGCCCTGTACTCTGTGTGCCAAGCGCTAATAAGCTGTTTTCTGGCAGCAGAACTGATGGGCCATCAGCCTGCGTCCTCAGAGAGGAGCCAGCGGGGGTCCCTCGCGAGGGGCTTTGCTGTGGAGATCTTTGTCATATCTTGACAGTGTTTGACGTTTCCCAGGTAATGCTTAAATCTGCCAACTGATGATATTTCATGCTTTTTTATGAGCCTCCAGGCACTGATGCCTATAAACTCTAGTTTTCCCTTCAAAGAATCATTACCAAAAGCTTTTGGGTTTGTGTCAGTTGCCAGATGCCACCCATGAATCTCTGCTTCAGTTGCTTTGGGGTTACTACACGTTGCCTTTAATTAAGATGTGTGGTCTTCTGGCCAGGGGCAGATGGACAGCTCTCTAGTGGCCAAATCCAAGATAAAACCAGAGGATTTATGGTACTGCTGCCTGTACCTGAAGGACTGATACTTTAGCCCCAGCATCTTTGGACTTGTCTCTTGGGAGGAGAACCCCAGGGCTCAAAATCCAGCAATTTATGCCAGTTAATTGTTCTGTTTCTGTCCTGCTTCTGGCCCTTAATTCAGAGACAAATTAAAGCTGTGTGGTGCACAGAGGTTGAGGGCAGGGTTACCTGTTCCTCTAGGGACACTCGCCTGAACATGAGCCAGCGGTGTGCCCAGGTGGCCAAGGCAGCCAGCAGCATCTTGGCTTGTGTCAGAAACAGCAGAGTCAGCAGGACCAGGGAGGTGATCATCCCCCTGTGCTTTATCTACTTGGAGCAGACATAAGTCTACACTGATTTGTTGCAGTCACCCATATTTAAAGGTGACTGGGACCTATTCACATTGTAGTAGCAACAGGGCTGAATTAAGTATCCTTTCAAAAATTATGGGTGCTATTCATGTGATGGTATGCGTGCTCGCTCCCTGAGTGTAGTACAGGCCCCAGGGGTGACCCTTGTACCACCATCACCTGCCTCTCCACCCCGAGGAGCACAGAGCTGCCAGTCTGGGTGGTGGTTAAAGCTTTGCTTCACCCAGCATGCTGGATGCACCCCGCTTCTTCACAGCAAGGTGTGAAGGTTTATTGTGGGAGTGTGTTGGCTAATCCAGCTCACACCATTAGATAGTTAGATACCTAGCAGCTCCTTAAACTGGAAGTACTTACTATTCTTTTATCAACTGTATGTTGTTAGTTTTGAAAGCCCTGGTGGTTCTTTAATACTCAGCTTTCCTGACAGGTCTGGGGCCCTGGGGGCTTCTCTGCCCACTGCTCCCTGGCAGTACCCCAAGTGCTGAGGAATGTGCTAGTGTCTATGCCACAGCCTCCATGACTTGGGGCTGTTGGATTGCAAGAGACTGTGAAGAAGAGATAGGTATCTCACTACGCTTGCAACACCCAAAGATAAAGGCTGCTTAAAAAAGGTTGCTTTTATTTCCATGGGTTATTAATCCCTTGCCCATCTTCCAGCAGGCATGTGCATGCGGTGGGTGACCTCTGTGCCTTTTTGCTGGCTTTCCTTTTTGGTATGAAGCAGCTGGCTTTTTGGTGTCAGACAGATGGCTGCTTAAAACCAAAACCCACCTAAACCAGGAGACGTTTTCAAGGTGCCAAGGACTTGAGCTGATGTTAATTTCCAGAGCAGGGGCTGCAGGATCACAGAACAGAATCTCTTGGAGCTTGTGCTATAGCTGAGGACAAACATGTGGGTCTGGCAGCTGTAAAGGCTTATGTGACTGACAAGGGTGGGGAATGTCCATCCTGGGAGATGCTTAACGCTGCTGGATGCTTCTCTGCACAAACTGATGTCACTTTGAAATTGTCTTGTGGAGGGGGAGGTTGGAGCAGAGACATCCAAAAGTCCCTTCAACCTAAATTTTTTCCATGGTTCTGTGCCTGATCCTGCTGATGACCCATGTGGTTTGCTTTGAGGAGTAAAAAGAAGAGAAGAGGGGGGGAAAAAAAGCATTATAAAACATGTAGAAATGTAGCAGTATTCCCCTCTGCTGCAAGCTCTGCTGGGGAGCAGATGTGAGCTGCCTTGTCCTAGATGAATTTATTTTACTGGAAAGATAACTGCTGTTGCTGTCGAGGTGCCAGATGGACCCGTGTAAAGACTTGGGGCAAGTGGGAATCTCAAGGGGAGAATTTGGGGACGGCATGGAGTCCGTGCTGGGACCAGGACCTGCACTGCCAGGGGTCCAAGGAGGGCTTTGGGAGGGATGTGCCTGGCTCTTCTCTCTTCAAGAGCTGGTTTTCAGGATTATGACCACGAGAAAGGGTTTCTTGGAGGCAGACATCCCCAGGAGAGGTTGCACTTGATATCTGACCTCTGTTTGTATTTCATACCAGGTGTTTCTAGGCCTTGAAATTTTGCTGGGGGCTCAAGTGAACAGTTAAGTCGCAGAGGACAAGCCTAGGATTAGTTCCCAGGGAGACAGGATGTGTGTGAGACCTGTGTGCTCTTGTAGGTTTTGTGGGAGACAAACAGGCTTTGTGGGCCAAGAATAGCAGGGCTAATGATGGGTGATGGGCATTTGGAGAGGGTTATGTGCCTTCAGAGCTCTCAGCAAATGTCAGCCAGTTTGCGTGCTGTCCTGCAAATGCTGCTTGCTGGGAAGGAGAAATCCTGCCCTCCCACATGGATGCTCCTCCCTGGCTGCTTTGCTTGTGAGCCTGCAAAAAGGGCAGCCCTTATGTGCAGGGACTGCGGATTGCACAGAGATGCAGCCCAGTGAGCCTGAAAGCATGGAGGGGCTGGGCTGCCCTCCCCAGGGTCCCCTCCTGAGTGCAGGCAGGGCCCAGTGTGTCTGACGAGGCAGAAATGCTTTCTGAGCCGGGGAGTGGAGCTGAGCTAAACCCAGGGACTGGAGCTGCTGTTACAGACTGCAGTGTCCTGTCTGGAGGGGGAGGTTTGCTGTCTGATCATCTGTACCTGGAGAGGGAGGGCTTGCAAGTGGAGGAGGGAGCGGTGCTCTGATAGCAGCTGGAGCTTTCCAGAGGCAGCTTGCAAAGCTGTCATTGCTTTTCCTTGTGGAGAGGTGTTGCTCACAAGCTGGCTTCCTGACCGGTCTCACTGCAGGGCTGATTGCCCAGCTCTGCTCTGCAAGGAGATTGACTGGCTCCCTTTGCAGCCCAGCTAGTCCTTGGGAAGGTTTGGTGTAGCTAGCTTGGTTAATCCCAGATGTGTCTTTCAGGAGGTATGGTTTGTAAAAGGAGTTCTTGGTGCTGGTGAGACCGGCCAGGAAAAATAAAACAAGCAGCCCTGGTTTCCAAGGGGTTTGGGAAACCTCTGTCATCGGGAAATGAAACCCAAGCTGTCTTTCCTCACTCAGCTTGGCAAATTGGGGTGTTTCTGACTGGCAGAAATGAACAGCCACTTCCTAATTAAAAAGATGGGGGCAATAGGCAGGGTTTAAAACAGGTATCTGCCTTGAGGCTGTGCTGAAGAGAAAGTCTAGATCCTCATTTCTCAGCAGTTACAGGTGCCTCTGCAAGGTCCTGATGCCTGGGCACAATTTTACTTGCCCTATTCTGCTTTTCCTCAGTGGTGGCAGATGCTGAGGGCACCAGCTGGATGCTCAGTGTCCTTCCATCTCCTTCCTCTTCAAAGCTTTTGGGTGGGTGACCAAGCAGGAGGCAGGAAGCTGTGTGGGACTGTGGATGTGCTGGGTGCTGAACTCTGCAGCCAGCGTGGGGTACCTGGTGTCTTCAGCTGGTGCACAATAAATTTACTCCTTAATCTGGCAGCACAGCATTGCCTGTAGTGCAGTTGTATGCACACAGCTGAGATGCTCTCCCCTGCCCTGGCCTTTCCAGGCTGCTTCAGGTGCCTGTTTTAAAGACCCATTGGTGTCACCAGCGTGCTATAAGGACACGGTGGAGGTAGGCTTTGTCAGTAATACTTCTTGGTCCTGTCTAGTTGGACTGGTAAATGATACACTCCCTACTAAGAGAGCTTATGTTGCTAAAGCCCCTGGGCTGCTCAGACAGAGGGAGAGAGGCTAATTACAGCGAGAGGCTAGATGAGCCTCTCCAGGGTATTCACACTGCTTGGTTGAATGTGAGTAGTTTGCTACCCCTTGTGACTTTGCCTCTACCCAAATAAGTGTTGCTGGACTTCTCACAGGGACTGGGGTTGAGTCTTTGTGAGATCAAACACCTTGCCTGGTCCCAGGCAGAGCTGTAATGATAGGTGAGTGCAAATTTGTCACATTCAGTGTCATCCTTGGTCCATCTTATGTGCTGTCTCTGGCATGGGAGGGATTAGTTGTTTCTCTGTAGGAAAGAAGAGAAGGTTTTGGGTTGATGAAGGAAATGGGGAATGTTTTCTTCTTGACCTGGTTGTCCCCATGCTGCCCTGTAAGGGAAAGTGTCTCTGTGATGTCCCTCAGGGAGTGCTCTGGGGCCAGGGATGAAGGAAACGCCTTGGAAGGAAGTGTGGTGGCTAGATGTGTGTCTTCTTGTGCTCTTGGTTATAGGACATCACCTGGGTCTGCTGGGGCTTCCTAGGACTTTTCAATACCTGGACTGTGAGATGGGAGTGTGAGATCTGTGCTGGGGATCCCAGCTTGTGTACTGGCCTACGCTCCAGGGTTTGCTGGTACCTGAAGACAGAGGTGTGCTGGAGAGGCTTCAGCTGCTGCAGCTATTTCAGCTGGTGCACTGCTTCTCACCCTTTGCAGGGACAGGAGTGCTCCTAGCCCTGCACCGTCCTTTCTGCATTGCCTTCCTGATTGCAGATTAATTTCTTCCTGACCAAAGAAGCTCTTATTTATCAAGATTTTGTGTGTTCCTGCTGTTTATTGTCCACCTGAAATCCTCCTTGTCTCCCACTGGCCTTGTCCTTCCAGGAGCAGCCAGTTGTGCTCCTGCTGCAGTGGGGAGAGTGCTGGAGTCAGTCTGGGGTCAGTGGATGGCAGCTGACAGCTGCTTTTTGTGTTTCCATCTGTTCCCTCTCTTCCCTTTTAATGAGATCAGGTGCCTGACCATGGTGGGAGGACTTTTCCATGTGAGAGGAAGTCACAAATGGGGTACTCAGGCCTTTGCTTTCATCTTCTGGCGGAGAGAGGCTGCTCACATCAAACCTGCAGGTAATGTCTAGAAGGGGTTGGGTGTTGCAGTCAGCCCTTTCTTGAGCGGTGCACTGGCCGTCTTCCTTCGTTAAGGGTTAAGACAGGGGTACTGAATGCTCCCAGCTGATCCTGCAAGCTGTCTGTGCCAGCACATCCCTCCTCTCCCCTGACCCTCAGCACAGCCCTTGTCTTTGCCTCTGCTCTGACTCCAGGTCCTCTGTGAGGCACCAGACGTGCCCGCTTGTTCTGATGTGGTGAGCGCAGCAATGCTGATGGGACGGAGATGTTCCTGATGTGCCTGTTTCAAACCGCCCTTGGGGCTCTGTTTTTGGTGATGAGAAGCCAGACGATGTGCCTGTGCCATCAGGTCTTGTCTGGGAGCCTGAGGCAAGGTCTTTGGGGGACATTAGCCAATGGTGCTCCATTTCCTTCCAGCACTGTAGCAGAGGAGAGGTTAATAATGCAAGATATCTGCCTGTTGCCCTTGGCTGCTGTGGCGTCCAGCAGGGAGCAACATGCAATTCAATATATGAATTCTAGGTGAAGCCATGAAGCCATTTTATTAGGTGAAATCACACAGATTATATATCTTTCTTACTGCAAATGTGGCAAGCTAAAAAACTGCTAATTGGTTACACACACTGTTCACACCATATTGATTGGTTAGTGATTATAATGAGTTCTGATAAACCTATCTTATAGCTAAATATTCTTAGTTTACCCTTAATACCTAAAAGCATCCCCACACCTGCTGTTTTGACCATCTTGTTATGGTTGGTTCCTACCATGTTCTGTTACTCCCAAATACCATCCCATAACTGCTTCTTGGTTTAGGGCAGCCTGTACCCCTATCAGCAAGGCCGCTGTGTTTTGAGAATGTGATTATTAGGATCCTCTCAGCATGAGGAACTTTTCCTGTCTCATGGGAACAGAAGAATAGTGTCAGGGCCTATGTCTTGGGAGAAGAGAGTTAGGCTGCTGGCAGGCCTAGCTGTCTTCCCCGACAGGCTGCGTGCTCCTGCCTTTCTGCAGGAGAAGAGCTGTGTAAACAGCATTTCCCACTGGATGGCAGGGAAAGGATTTCGGCCCTGTGGAGTATCTCCCTGCACAGACCAAGCTCTCTGTGCCTCTAAAAGAACAGGGCCAAGAGCCTGGTTTGGCCAGACCCTGCTAGGATGGAGAAGGGGTGGCTTCTGTGCTGGGCTGTGTGGAAGTGTGATCCCCTCTCAGCCTCCTCTGCACTAGCTGCAGTCTGTGCTGCTTGAAATATGTCTGTCTTTGAGTCAGAAGCACAGGCAGCCATCTGAGAGTGAGCTGGGAATGCTGGCTCCGAGCTGGTCTTACTGGGGGACTGCTGGATGTTGTGAGGGAGAAGAGATGTGAGCTCGGGGGACAGAGAGGGTGTTGGCAAGGGAAAAGGGGTCTTGTTTGTCCCTGTAGGGACAGATACGGGTATGGACAGGCCCAGGAACGAGAGGGTGATGTAAACCCTGTGCTCCTGAGCATCTGTGGTGCTGTGAAGTTCAGCTTCTGGGCTCTCTTTTTGAAGGTACAGGTCTCTTTCCCCAAGGGGGACACCTGATGTTTCATTTTGTGGCTAGCTTCCAAGCTGCCTTCGAGCTATAACTGATAAACCCTGTTCTGAGGAAGAAGCCCAGAAGATACTTGATTTTTCCCTCCATTCCCCTGTGTTACCTGGGCAGCAAGCTGTCTGAGAGGTATGGTCTGTCTTTAGACTTTTCCACCTCCAAGCATGATGAAGCCCCAGGACTGGGTCAGAAAGCAGTGGCTGCAGCCTTCTACATCCTGCAAGGCAGCCCGAACCACGTGTGTAAGCTTGCCAAGTATGTACACCCAGGCTGATTAGAATTGCAGGTCTGTGACTGACCAAAAAATGTCAGCTTGGTGGGGTCTGTAGCCGTCAAGAGCCATGGTTATGGTGAAGAAGCTGTAGGACAAACTGGCTGTGACCTCCCCATGCTCAGCAGCCAGCGGTCTGGGTCCTGTTTCTCAAACAGCTGCTGCGCTGTGGCTGAAGCCACATAAGCTGGGAGCGCGGGCAGGGGCCACTTCACTGCAGGCTTGCTGTGCCAGCCGAGCCCCTGTCCCAAAGCATCTCCCCCACCCCCATGCCGACGGTTTCCCTGGTCCCAGGGCAGGAGGAAGCAGGTAGTAACTCTCTGCCAAGGTGAGGCTGGGCGTGATGCTCCTGCTTTTGGCTGTTTGCCTGTCTCCAGTTTGGCATCTTTTAAATTCAACTGCTGTTTGTTTTGCCAGAGGCTCAAACTCCTTTGTGAGAACTGGGCAGAGATGTGGGGAACTCTGGTTGAGAAGGTTTTGAAGGTTGAGATTAAGAGTTTGACTTGGATTGGGGTTTGCGGGAACATCTTGGGTGAGCTGGCTGATACCAGAGCTCTGTGGGTGACAGCAGTGGTCAGGATGTGGACGTAGCGTAGCTGTGCACTGTGAATTGATGCCACAGAAGCTGGGATGTGTCTCAGAAAGGGAGAGAGGATGGCTTTTAGGGATGCTGGCGGTGCCCTGTGTTCCAGCTTGGGTGTGGAGTTAAAGGGGAGATGATCAAATCCTTGTGTGATCACACAGTGCTGTGTGTGACGTAGGTGGAGAGGTGGTTGCTAGGCTGGCGACTGGCCCATGGACTGGTCAACCCACAGTCCTTATAAGGTAGGGGTGCTGGAGAAGAACTGCTGTTAGGATCAAGTCTTTAGCAGCCCTGTTTGCACATACGTGGTGTTTATGTTTGAGATCCTTGCGGATGTTCCTTTAATGACTTCATGCTTTTCTTTCTGCTGTTACAGCCTCGAATGCCTATAGGGAGCCTCGAGGTTGGGTGTTAATAAGTGAAAACCAGGGCTCTTGTTCTCCAGGGAGAAATGCTCTCAGGTGCCGTGGGAATTTCATGCCTGGAAGGAGTCATAGTTGTTGGATAATTTCTGTAGCTCAAACCAACTGAATGAGCCTTGAGAAACTCTAGTTCTTCATCAGAGCATTGAACTCCGTGCTCAGTTAGTTTACACGGCAAAGCTCCTGGCATGGAGGGTGGGTGTTGGGTTGGCAGAGCAGGAAGGGGTCTGGTCTGATCTTGTTCACGCCTGGGGCAGCCGTGGTCCCTGGGCTGGAGGTTGGTGTAATAACCATGAGCAGCTGATAGTCGGGCACAAAGTTGCATGGGGTCAGCTGCTGTTCCTGGATTTTAAAAGTCCCGTTGTTGCTCCTTCCAGATTAGTTGAGGCATGGCTACTGACAAATTTCATGGAGCCAATGTGCTCTCCAGAAGGTCTAGTCAACTGCAAAACAAGATCCACCACAAGCCAGAGGAAAGTGTAACTGTAAGTACCTGCTGTGGCCAGATAGGAGCTGCGGTAAGGCTGGAAACCTTCCCCGTGTCCCTCCTCTGCCTGCCCCTCCTGTTTAGCCACACTGTGAAGGTACACACCACCTCCCTGTCTCTTTGCTGTCATGCTTCTGTTGGAGGTGGCCATCAGGGTGCAGTGGGAGATGGACTGTGGGCTGAAAGGCCAGACTGGAACACAGTTAACAGGATATCCCGGGCAATGCACTGGAGTAACTGAAGCACTGGGGTGCTTCTACCCATCCTCTTGATGAGGCAGCAGTATCTTCTGTCACAGAAGCATACTTGCAGGCACTGCTCCAAGCATACCTACCCTCCTGGCAGCTGGGGATGTGGTAGGGCTGCTCAAACTCTGAAGACTTGAGAGACGTGTCCAGTCCCAGCTAGAATGGGGTCCAAACCAGTTCTGTCTCGTATCCTGGGTGGAGTGCAGATCCAGCCCTGCAATCAGCTGTGGAGTTGGGGCAGTTCCTCCTTCCCATCCATGACCGTGGGGCAGTTCCTCCTCCATGAATGTGCCTTTTGCTGACCATAACTGGACATAACCTTGCCGAGGAGGTATCTCTGTATGCTTCTGTGGAGGGGGCTGTGTGGCCCGAACAGAGAGAAAAGGAGGGCTAATTAAAAAGATAACTAAAGCTTGGACCCAGCTAGCTCCACCTCAGTCTTGGCACAGCGCTGCTTTTCTGCTCTCCTCCGATTCACCCGGCGGTGACATCTCCACACGCCAGTCGGTTGTGAGCATTGTGCAGTTAGGGGGTTTCTGATGACTCCTCCCCACTCCTTTCAAAGGCCACTGCCTGAATCCTGCAAAGCTAAAGGGGAAACAAATGCCCAAAGAGTAGAAATCCTTGAACATGTCACATCAGATGATGGAGACGCGCAGGGGACAGAGCCGCTTGGTCAGAGCGCGTGTGTTCCGCTCCACATCATTCATTGACCGATGTTAAATATTTCAGCGGGGAACTTTGGGGACTTCCAGGACTATCCTAGGGGCTGTGGTGACAAATGATTTATCAGTGGTGCTTAAACACAAAAAGCCTTTCTGAACAGAGGTGTTTCTGCAGCTCTTGTTGGTGTTTTGTGTTTCAGCAGACTCCCTCTGCCCTCCGGAAGGAGATCTCTCTCACCCCGGCACAGAGGCTGACCAGCACCAGGGAGACAAGGCGGCCCCTGATTCTTCCGCCTCTGGACACGAGCAAAAGCTCCTGTCATGAGGTAGACCTTTTCCTGCCCTTTTCCTTGCCGTTTGATGTGACGTATGAAGAATGTCACATCAAATGGCAAGGAGTCCATCAGTGGACTCCCTCTGCCTTCCAGAAGACGTCAGTGACCACGGCGCAGAGGCTGGGCAGCATCAGGGAGATGAGGCAGCCGTGTATTCTCCCACCTCTGAACACGAGTGAAAGTTCCTGTCGTGAGGTAGACCTTTTCCTGCCCTTTTCCTTGCCATGTGATGTGATGTATGAAGAATGTCACATCAAATGGGAAGGAGTCCATCAGTGGATTCCCTCTGCCTTCCAGAAGGGGATGTCAGTGACCACAGCGCAGAGGCTGGGCAGCATCAGGGAGATGAGGCAGCCGTGTATTCTCCCACCTCTGAACACGAGTGAAAGTTCCTGTCGTGAGGTAGACCTTTTCCTGCCCTTTTCCTTGCCATGTGATGTGATGTATGAAGAATGTCACATCAAATGGCAAGGAGTCCATCAGTGGATTCCCTCTGCCTTCCAGAAGGGGATGTCAGTGACCACAGCGCAGAGGCTGGGCAGCATCAGGGAGATGAGGCAGCCGTGTGTTCTCCCACCTCTGAACACGAGTGAAAGTTCCTGTCGTGAGGTAGACCTTTTCCTGCCCTTTTCCTTGCTGTTTGATGTGACATATGAAGAATGTCACATCAAATGGCAAGGAGTCCATCAGTGGATTCCCTCTGCCTTCCAGAAGGGGATGTCAGTGACCACGGCGCAGAGGCTGGGCAGACACAGGGAGATGAGGCGGCCATGGATTCTCCCACCTCTGGACATGAGTGAAAGTTCCTGTCGTGAGGTAGACCTTTTCCTGCCCTTTTCCTTGCTGTTTGATGTGATGTATGAAGGTGTGTGCTGGTGGCAGGCTTGCCTCCAGCTTCTTTAAATACGGTGACAAGGTCCTGCTGTCCTTGCAAACTGGTGCTGCTGGTGGAGTTCCTTCTGCTGGGAGAAAGGGAAAACATATTTTTTTCCCCCCGGGGAGATGTTGAAGTCCTGATCGGTGCTAAGCCAGTATCAATAACCCCCGACCAAATTTTGCTAGAGTTTAGTTGCTATCACCAAAGGGATGGTACTGAAGGAAGGCTGCGTGGGACACAAGGGCACGAGCTTGCTGTTTTCCAACATCCCTTTGTACTAGCCTCCCCCTTCCTTGCTTTGGTGTAGTCACAGCATACCCTCAGGGCCATGGCACCCTCAGTGGAGTCGACCTTTGAAGGCTGTATACCCTGTGGTACCTGCTCAGGGCTTAATGAAGCCGATTTGTTAATGCTTTGGCTTGGAAGGAGGGGTGTGAGAGTTGCAGGCTGCAGGGTCTTGCCAGGGAAGTCCCCCTGGGCAGAGTGTGGTGGATGTGTTTTATCTGGAGTAACGCTTGCTTAGATGGGTGCTTAAAGCTGCCCCTTCCACAGGACCGCTCAGTATGACACCGCCCGGATGGGGTTACTGAGGGGGGGCTGTGGAGCTGGAAATTGCCAGCGAGAGACCCGTAAGGAATGGGTTAGGGGTTGCCTGGGACAGCACGGGAGGTTGGGAACGTGTCAGATGAGTGCAGGCAGAACTGGCAACGTGCTGCAGCTACCGGCTACAGTGTCACCGTGGTGTCTGGGGACAAGTGGGAGACCTGCCTCTGTCTTTCAGGTGGGTGCAGTGCAGCTGGAAGAGGGGAGACAAGGCAGGGAGGACTTATCTCTGAGGAATGCCTCCGCTCCCTAAGGGTTTGCTGCTCATGCATGTTCTCAGCCATGCTTCTGCAGCGGGATTAAATAATGCTGCACTAGCAGAATAGGGTAAAGAACCCGTTTAAAGCTCCTGGAGGAAGGAAATACCCAGTGGAGTCTTGCTCAAAGTGCTCAGTAATGCTGAGAACAAAGCAGAAGCTCGTCACCATCCAGCACTTGTATGGCTTGGCTCTTCTCTAACTGCTGTGTTACTTGCCTTTTGGTCTTACCTCCTCTGGTACTGTTCTTCTTGCTGGTTTCTAGGCTCTGCATCAAAGATGATGTTTGGGGATGTGTGGGACATGGAGTACAGATCATCCCAAAATTGTTTCCCATGGCATCTCATGTAAATTCTCAGGTTTCCCTTGCTCTGTGGGTGCTGGTGGCTCTCACAGGGTGTGCTCTGGAGCTGTGTGACCACACGAGCCACAGGGTTCTGCTGGAGATCAGCACTGCCTTGTGTTTTAGAGAAGGAAACTTGGAGAAACACCCAAAAGAGCTTCTTAGCTTGAGCCTGTTCAGCGTGGGGCTCTCCTCTGTGAATCTTTGTCCCAGCCCCTGAACCTCTCTCTGCTCTCTTTCATCTCCAGTTCTCAGCAGTGGACGTGGACCAGAGCTTGTTGCAGCCTTTCCCATCAGAGGTTGTATTTCGGAACTACGTCCCCCACGAACGCTTCAAAGCGACACTGGTTCTGAGGAACAATGACAAGGTGAGCGCTGGGACAGGGAGCTTTAGGGCTGTGCTGGAAGACACCAGTGTAATTCCCGTGGTGTAGAGCATAGCGGGTTAGGCAGCACACCCAGAATCAGATGTCTCACAGCCTTTGTTTTACAAGATGGTGGAGACCTTCCCATTGCTCCCCAGAGTCTGGTGGGACCTGACCCAAAGGAGCTTTCCTAGTCAGCATCCTTCCTCCTGGGAGCTCTGGACTGATGGCTGTACAGGCCTTACCTTACAGACCTCAGGATGGACAAGGTCCTAGTGGGTCCTTGGTTACCCTTGGTTTCTGGCTGGGCATCTCCACCTCTCGCAGCCTGTTTCGCTGCCTTTGTGCAGCTTGCTGTCTCTCTCCCTCCTCTCTGCTTGATGCCTGACTAAGTTGCAATTAGTGGCATTAGCACGCCAGGAAGGGGGCTGTGAAACAGCAGCAGAAAGCTACTAGCTTAGCAGAAGCGGTGGCAGGCCTTTAGGTGCTGCTTGGAGCTCCTGCTAAGCTCAATTCGGTTCTGACATGGCGCTCTGCTTTCCCTTTGGAGAGCCCCAGCGCATCCAGCGCTAGGTGCTCCTGAATGTCTCTGCCTTTCCTTGAATACAGACCCCAGCCTGGGATCGGGGGGTGATTTCCCCAGGAAGTTGGGAAGGGAAAGGTTGAGAAGTGTCAGGAGTTTCGTTCCGCTGTAAAGAGGCACCCTGAGACCTTTGGGATTTCAGCAGGGGACACATGTGCTCGAAGGAGGCGTGTGCCAAGCTTAGGCTGGTGGGAAGAGACAGGAGGGAGGAAAGGAGCCCAGTGCAGAAGGGCTTTGGGAGAGAACATTGGACATGCCAGGGTTGCTCTTGATGCCAAGTACACTGGAAGCAGGGGAAGGTCAGAAACAGAAAGGTGTAATTAAAGGCTCTGCTTTGTAACAAAGAGGGTCGTCTGGCTTTCCATCACTTTGGCAAGTTGACTGCTCTCATCTTCTGCATCAGCCTTACCTTGTAGAGTATGGTGGTTTTCCTCTGCTTCTTCACAGCCTCCTTTGAATTCCCTCAGCCATCTCTTTGTGTCTTGGGGTGTCTCTACCCTCCTATGTTTCCCCTTTGGCTCTTCAGGTTTGCTTTTATTCCCAGTAAGGCCAGAGTTTACGTGGTCTCCTCTTGCTGGTCTGTCCACATGACTCTGTAGCACCGCAGCACGACCACCCCTCTCAAACCCAGTATGTTAGAAGTGAATTTCTTCCTTCCCCCGGTATAACACATCCTGGTTTGCCTCTAGATACTTCATTCCCCTCTAGAGATGTGATGGCATGGATGTGTGCAGGCAGGTTCCTTGGGACTGTGGTCCCTTCACAGCAGGGTGTTGTCCTACCACCTCTGGCCTGGAGCGATGCAAGCTCAGCCTTGTGTGCCTTCAGAGCTCAAAGTGCTTTGGAAAGGTGGTTAAGGAAGGATGTCTGCAGGGCATGGCCAAGGCTGAGCTGCTCATGATTCCATGTGTGCCTAGATCACAGTTTCATGTCTTTCCCACAGGTTCCTCGGCTGCTCAAGGTCACTCTGGAGAGCTCTCCTTATTTCAAATTGGTCAGGCCCAAGTGTGAGCCCTACAAGGTGGCACCTGGACTGGCTTTGATGTTCCAAGTCATTTTCACCCCTGAGGAGAACAAGGTGAGACTGGAGGTCGCAGGAGGTTGATGCCTTCAGGGGAACGTACTGGGCTGGCTTCAGAACAGGGCATCGGATGGGGGTTTGGAGGAACTGTTGGTTTCACAGGCGTGTGCTGGATCTAGAACTGTGGGAAGTGCTTTTTTCCCATGGGGAAGGTCATAGGCTGGAGGCTCTTAGACATTTCAGACTGTTTTTATCCTTCAGTGTTGGCATGTTTAACGTCTGCTGACTCCAGGGACAAAAGAGTCTACTGCTTGTGGTGGGTTGGCCTCTCGAGGTGTTGGTTTCTAGTATCTGCCTATTGCTGTGTAATTACAGGTTTGCTCTAGTACCTATAAATACAAAAGTCTGTTTAAAAGCCACCTGTTATTTGGAGGATCTGAAACAAGGACCTTTGAAACCTGGTGTCACCTTTGTGTGTGTCATGTTGGACACAGTAGTGAGACAGCTGAACGTCATCTCCTCCAGTGCTCTAGGCTGTGGTCAGGCAGTCTGCAGCTACTCATGGTGTGGTACTTCTGTAGATGACAGAGACATTGGCCTGAAAGAGCGTGTGCAGGCAAGGTTAGGGCATCTAATTCCGAGGCATCTGGTGGTTCTGCACCAGGCTGGAGCTGCGAGATCTCTTTGGGCATAGCTGTCTTCTCGTTGTCTTCTTGCTGCTTGGGTTTAGTTCAACGGTTTGTCTACAGCACGGCTGTCGAAAGCCGGAGGGGAGCGGGCCCCTGGTTGCTCGCTTGCTCCCCATGCTGGCGAAATAAGCTGTTCCTTTGTAGAGGCTGAGAAATGATTTCACTTGGTTCATATTTAGGGCAAGGATTGCATTGGCCTAGGGCAGTTCTGCAAACCGCTCCAGTGAGGCGAGAGCCCGATCTCCCCGAGGAAGGCTTTGTGAAGCACACCGGTGCCTTTTAAAATGCGATTTATTAGTATTAATTAGCATTTGGTTTTGGGGTGGAAGAGGTAAATTGCTGCCCGTGAAGGGCCAAGTGCTGCTCTTCAAGCCCAGCAAGGTGGCAGAGCACCCCCTGAGCATCACTGCAGGTAGAAGTGGGGTGAGCGATCCCCTGAGAGCCCCCATAGCCGATGCCAGGCCCTTTGTCTTGCCCCCGAACTGGTGAGCGTGTGGCACTGGGAGCTCTGTCCTCGCACAGCTTCTGTGGAATCCAGGTGGTTTGGTGCCCGTTGCTGGGGGGTTGTGCAGGGCATTAGGAGAGGGACGTGTGCTGGTCGCTGAGCAGAGTTCTGATCCTGCCCAGCAGCACCTGGGCATTTACATGGCAGGATCAGAACTTAGTACAAGTGGAGCAGTTTGTCTTGTGCTGGATGGGGGGGTGAGTCAGTGAGGTACTGGGGGCATCACTGGCCCAGTCGGGAGGCGCACGGACCTGTCAAAATCCTTGGCAGAGAGGTGGGCTCAGGGAAATGGCTCTGTAGAGCCACCTGTGTTGGGCTTGTGGTTACTGGCATGCAGGGTTACCTGCTGGTTAGCAGTTGTAAGCCTCCCACAACTGCCTTTGAGCATCCTCTGCCTCTCTGCTGCTTGCCATCCACAGGCAATTGTGGATAACCTGGCGAATGGGAGATGCAGGTGCATTCTCTGACCCGCTGTCAGGGTTGGCGAGGGCTCCTGGTGCAGACTTGGCTTACCTAATTCTCTCGCCTTTGGTCTTCCCTGGAGAAAGTCTGACTTGAGCCAAGTAATTCCTGAGTAATTCCCAGAGTAAAACTACCAGGAGCAGGTGAGGTGGTGGTGGCTGAGATGCTGTGTGCCACAGAGCCCTTTCGTGAAAAAGGAGCAGTCTCTCTATTGTCCCTTGGTCATTTGGGAACATGCCTGGACTGTCAGACAGGAAATAAACAGCTGCCACGTCTCTTTGTTTATTGGCACTCGCTGCACAAATATGACATGCTAATTTTTCTGCTGGGCAACGTTTCCAGTGAGTCGGAAATTGCTGCTTTTGATTGACATGGTTCTGGTTTCTGGCTCCGGCTGTACAGTGTGGGTGTTCCCGTGCCACTCTGTGGGTCCTTCGCATCCTGGTCTGACAGCCTCTGCCTAATTGGAAACCAGTGTGGAACTGGGAAGCAAACATTCGGGCAGCAATGCATAGGTTTGTCTGTCCTTGAGGCTTATTAATGATCTTAAAGGGCAGAGGATGCAAGGAGCTTATCAAATCATGGCACAGCTTACTCAGTTGTGTCTCCGTGCTCTTCCCGCTGTGGCGATCCAGGCCAGACAGATGCAGCCTGTGAGGTTTGCACAATTCATTCCCGACGCTGAGCGGAGGCTGAATTAATGCTCATTGATTAATATGGGATGGGACAGGCCAGCAGGTTATTGTGTGACGGAAATGAACTGCTTGAAAATCGAGCCCGGTCCTGCTAGATGCTTTGTAGCACAGAGAAGCTGTTCCAGAGAGACCTTTACAGTGACTCTGGAGGGGTGGGAAAGGGGCAGAAGATGGAGGTGAATGGTCCTGTGCAAAAGGAACTCGCGGTGAAGTCTTTGGGATGGGTTCTACAGTGGTCGCCTGAGTGTCACTGGGTGTGAACTGGAAGGCCGGTGGTGATGCTGGGAAGGCCAGAGCTGGTTTTAACCAGTCCGAGGGTTTGCGGTTGTGAAGTACGAGGCTGTAAGCTGGTCCCAGCTGTCCCCGTAGGTTGGGAGCTTTGCTGAGCTGAGCTTTGCACAGGAAGTGATGTCCCGGGAGAAGGGGGCTCAGCGGGTGGCAGGAGGCAGCTTTCTCAAGGTCATTGTCTCTGAGGCCAAATCTGTGTTCCTTAGCCTTGCCTCCATGTATGTGGAGAAGTTGTAGAGCCCCTTCCTGCACCTCAAGCGGCTCCAGGAGAGTTGGAGAGGGTCTGATGCGCAGGACAGGGAGGGCCAGGCCCAGGGGAACGGCCTTCAGCTGCAGGAGGGCAGCTGCAGAGGGGCTGGGAGGCAGAAATCCTTCCTGGGGAGGGGGGAGCCCTGGCACTGGGTGCCCAGAGAAGCTGGGGCTGCTCCAGGATCCCTGTCAGGGCTCAAGACTGGGTTGGATGGGGCTTGGGGCACCCTGGACTGGTGGGGGTGTCCCTGCCCATGGCAGGGGGCACTGGGGGGGCTCTGAGGGCCCTTCCAACCCACGCCAATCTGGCGTTCTCTGATGTCCCTATCCTTGATCACTGCTATCCCAGTGCCCCTCACCGGGGAAGGCTGCCTGTGTGGGCTTCTGGGGGATTTATTCCTCAGGCTCTTCCCTGCTGATCTCTTTGCTCCTCAGCAATGACAATGACTTGATAATGATTTCCTTTCATTTCCCTCAAATACCTCCAATTGTTGGAAGTTTCTTTTTTCTTTTATTCCCCTGCTGCTCTGAACTCTGGGCATCCTCCTCTGTCTCCCTGGCATCTGGCAGGGAGAGATCAGTAAATAGGCCGTGCTGAGGCATAATAAGGCATGCAGCTCTCCTTGGGTTTCCAATGCCTTTGGTGTGGCCAAAATACCAACAAAGAAATTAGGAAATAGGGTTCTTTGCTGGCTATAATGCAGTTTGTGAGGCTCTGAACAGGCCAGGATGTGAAGTACCTGGACAACTGGTGCTGCTGCTGACCCCCAGCCAGCCAGGGGGGGACAGGGCTATGGCTGCCTGGCTCCTTGCTGAACCAGCCCAGGGTTGGGAATAGCACTCTTGGCTCTGGTAGGGCTGTCCCTGTGCCTCCGCTTGTACACCTGAGAGCACCAGCCTCAGGAAGGCACCCAGGCACTTCTAGAAACTTCAGAGATGTTATCAAGGCATTGACTGTGCCACAGTGTGCAGCAGAGAGAGCAAAGCTGTCCCTTGCCTCCCTGGGGACTGGGCTGAGGTGAAAGGGAGGTTGGATGTGCAGCGAGAGCTCTCAGGGCCTGGGAGGAGCTGGAAGAGGCTGTGCCAAGGGCAGGGCTGGAATTGTTGGTGCCCTTCAGTACCTGTCAGACATCTCTCAGGAACAGCTTGGGTATGGAGTGGAGCTGGCTCTGGGCTGGGGAGGTGGATCAGCTTTCGGAGGGTGGGTGTTCCCAGCCTTGTCCTTGGGACCCTGTGGGAAGGGGTGGGAAATATCTGCCTCCCCTGGTGTTAAAACAGTCATCTCCTTAAGGAGTTGTGATGGCCTCGGACAAGGCTGCCAGGGAGGGGGTGTGTTTAAAAAAAGGGTAGATGAGGTACTCAGGGGTATGGTTTGGCACAGGACAGGAACAGTTGGACTTGATGATCTTAAAGTTCTTTTCCAACCCTGTGATTCTGTGATTTCACCAACGGCTGGTGGCAAAGTCCATCCAAAACCATACCTGAGCATCCTCCACCAAGCTTCTGTGGGGTCACTAGGATGGAGTTAGTGTGGCGGCACAAGTGGGTGTGGAGTGGTGCTGGAAGCAGGTTCTTGTCTCTGCTGCAAGCCCTTCCCAGGGTACCAGCCCTGTCCCAGTGGTGCTGCTGGGGGGAAAGGTCGTTACAGAAAGAAGTGCTGTTATGTTATCGAAGGCTCCTGTTAGCGGTGGGAAGCAGCGGTTTCCCTTCTGCCGGGGACTGAACCTACCGTGATTTGTTCCTTCCCCTCAGGATTACTCCCACCAGATCACCTGTGTCACAGACAGGGAACAGTTCATTGTGCCGATCCGAGCTATCGGTGCCCGAGCAATCCTGGACTTCCCCAACCAGCTGAACTTCTCCACCTGTCCAGTCAAGTACAGCACTTCAAAGACTCTGCTGGTTCGCAACATTGGTAACCGGGAGGCCCGCTACTCCATCAGCACTCAGAGGTAAGGGGCCTCACTTTATTTGCCCAACAAAATGTGTGTGGTAGGTGTTTTTCTTCTAGAGCAGCAAGTTTCGCTGCCAGGAGCTTGCTCTGACATGGGCTTCCCACAGAGTCACAGGTGTCTCCACTCAATCCAGCGTGGGGTCCTCCATGGCTGTAGATGGGATCTCTGCTCCCTGACGTCCATGGGCTGCAGGGGGACAAGCCTGCTTGACCATAGTCTTCTCCATGGGCTGCAGGGGAATCTTTCTCTCTGGTACCTGAAACACCTCATCATCCCCCGCTGCTCCTTCTTCCCTGGCCTTGGTGCCTGCACAGCTCCTCACACCTTCTCACTCGCGTCTCTGGGGGCAAAAGGCAGCTGCTTATGGTTTTTTTTCCCCCTCACTGTGAGTCCCAGAGGCGCTGTGACCATCGCTGATGGGCTCTGCCTTGGTCAGCAGTGACTCCAGCCTTGAGCCAGCTGGTGTTTGCTCTGTGGGGCTGCAGAGAGCTTCTGGTTGCTCCTTGCAGAAGCCACCCCTGCAGCCACCCCTTTCTCCACCAGAACCCAGCCATGCAAAGCTGCAACATGTACAGGCACGTGTGCAAGAGGAGGAAGAGGATAGTGGGGTAGAAGGGAATGAGAGATCGGTCTGAGCATGTAGACGCCAGCTGATGGGCCTGTATCCTCCATGTTTTATCTGTACAGGTTAAATTTCTGGTTTAGTTGATGGAACTTCTCTTTTCTGGCCTGAGCAAACTCAGGCTCTTGCCCATTCATGAACCAGCTCAGGTGCCACCGTTCCCTAGTCTGCTGTCCTGCTCGTGCCACTTGTCTTTGCCTCCCCTCTCTGGCTTCCCTTCCCTGGCACCAAGCATAGAACTTCCTGCTCTCCCCATCAGGGTGTTTTTGCAGCCCATCTCCTATCCTTAACCGTTCTTCACAGTACTGAGAGCTCAGCTCGTGCATCTGGTCACGTCCTGGTGATGTTCCCTACCCAGTCATTGTTTGTCCAAGGACATGGCTGTTTTCTGTTCTGCATTTTGCTCCAGAGATGTGCTCTAAAGTGAATCTGTGGGGCCAATTCAGCATCTTTGACAGCTTCCAGAAAACATGGTCGCATTTTGGCCATGATTTGACTGCTTTTTCATGAAAAGAACCCACCCACCCACCTGAGCACTACCCATTCTTCAGTGTGCTCTGTGCCTGCCCTCCCTCTACACAGCCATGCCCAGCCCCTAACCGCAGTGCTTGGGAATAAAAATCCCAAGAGTATAGATCCAGTAAGTCTCTTCCCATGACATTCACAGAGGGAAATGTCATTCCAATAAGTTTGAGATGAAACTGGTGTCTGGGAGCAGACAAGGCGCAGCGCTGCCTTTTCCTGGGGTGATGGACATTGTGCTCTGCCATGCTCCGGGGACAGAGAGGGTCAGTCTGGGATGAGATCCCTCTAGGGGTGTCCCCACCCAGCTCAGAAAGCTTGGGAGATGATCCTCCAAGGCAGAGCACTCAGCAATCCCCTGTGGTAGCCATACATTACAGGGAGTTGTGGGGATGCACAAAGACCACCCAAGGTTATGAAATTAGGGCTGAGGCGCAGGGAAAGGGGGGAAGGGAAGGTTGGGCTTGGAAGGTGCTGAGTGTACCTGGGGTTTTTCAGTGCAGTCTTGGATGCTTTGTCCTGAGAGACTGGGTTTGATTTTGGCTGTTATACTGTTCCCAAAAAGTAGCATGTGCTAAGATTAACTCCTTGGGCTTGATGGGCTTTTTCCCTGCTGTAGGTCTCTGTGGACAGGGTGGGGCAATTCTGTTCCCCGTAACTTGACTGTCTGCCTTGGGGCTGGAGGTAGCTTTTAATGAAACAGGTTCTCCCAAACTCAAGGGGTTTTATGATGCTGATTAAGGCTGCAGTAGACCGAAGGAAGCTTGGCTGTTAGAAGATGAATGTAGCCTGGGACTCGCAGTATAGTGCAACCTCCTTGCACACTGTGTTTACCGAGCACGTGGCTGCAGGAGAAAAGCCAGTGGGGTGCTTTGAGAGCCCAAGTCACAGAATTGCCAGCTTCTTTCACTTGTCAGGTGCCTTTCTACATTGTGTCAGGAGTAGGATGGCCCTTGGTATCCTCGTGGGACGTAACTTTGGCCCAGCTCATCAAGATGGGGAAGCGTGACCCTTGGTGAGAGTAAGCAAGCCCTAAATACCAAGATAAATAATTCTCAAAGTGCTTACAGATCCAGTGTTGCCCTCTTGCTGAAGGGCCGTAAAAGGCAAGATCTCAGCAGGTCCTGGTGTGAAGGTATCTCCTGGGTTGGTGTGCCTAGGTGATGTACGAGCTGGGGACTGCAAGGTGCCACTGGGAGATCAGAACCTGTGAAACTTCAGACCTGGGACAACCAAGCACAGCTGGATGTAGCAAAAGCATGCCAGAAGAAAAGGAGCTATTAACTGCCGCCCCTCCCCCCCCAAATCTTATCTCTCCTGTCTTTCAGGAGCAGCAGTGACTCATTAAGAATGTAGATCTAACCGGAGGAGAATTATCTTAAAGTGCAGCATGCAATTAATTAATGGATAAAAGGCCAAACCTTGGGCTGCCAGCTTCATCTCTTGGCAGTGGCTTTCCTTTGGCTATTGCAGTGTGTCAGGGATGTCGCCTTAGCATCTCTTCTTATCTGGAGGCAGCGGGGGACAGCTCTGATGTTGACTGAAATTTAGAGGAGTTAGGTTTAACCATGGAGAAGTTTAAGTTAATTCTTTGAAGTACCAGGTCTGTGTGAGGGCTGATGAGCTTCTGCTCCAGCAGTAACCGAGTTGTCTTGGGGCACAGCATGGGGTGGGATGTAGGAGAAGCAGCATGCGATTTTTGCTTGGTTCCTGAGAACTGAGTCCTGAACTTGGTTGGATCCTCTTCTCCTGATAATTGGAAAATATGAAGATGTATCCCCTGAAGTCAGTCCCAGGAGTGCTAATTCCATCTGGGCACAGGAGGATGTAGATGCAGGGTAGGAGTTGGAAGGTGATGGGATGGGACTGAAGGATTCCCCTTAACCCACAGCTTCTCTGTCCTGGCAAATGAAAAGGACAAAAAAAACCCCATGCCATTCCCACACCAGGCAAGGAGCCCACTGAGCACCACCAGAGACCTGCAGCAGCCCTGACATTCCCATCACTGCAGCCCCGTGTAGAGCAGATGGTCCTGAAGCTGCCGGCTCCTCATCTTCCCTCCTCTCCATCAAACCTCTCAGGTCCAGCATGCAAACCTCACAGGCCCCATGCTCTTCCACGAGCAGCTAGCAATGTTCTCACTAGCTGTAATGAGAAGAGGTCAGGCCTCTAATTGCAGCAATGTCTCCTTAACAAGCAGAAACTTGGACAGTTTCAGCCCCTGTCACTGCTTCCATGGCCACAGCTCGGCTTGTGCGTGGCTCTGGTTGTTCTCCTTACATTTGTGTCTGTGGCATTCTCTGATCACAGCAGAACTCTCCAGAATGTAGTGTTAAGGTGAGGAATCGGCCACCAGCACAGCACTGAACCCGACAACCTCTGCTGCCTGAGCAGGGCTGTACAGGAGCCACTGAACCCAGCAACCACCACTCAGAAGCATCTCTCCTCGGCCTTATCCCGAGGCTGAGTTTTGCCTCTGTCTGCCAAGAGCTGTTTCCCTGCTGACAGGTTGGAAGCACTCGCATTGAGTCCGAAGTTCAGCACCCGCTTTGGGGTTACTGCCAACACACTGCATGGGATTTGCCTGCTGGGCCAAGCAAACAGGCTGGGAGCTTGGATTGCAACCCGGAGTCTCACATTGTGAATGCCTAGAAACCCTCCTGTTAACCTCCCCTCCATAAGCTCCTGTGGATGGTGCTTCATTAAGCTGGGTTTTTAATTGTTCTGGCTGTAAATGGGACATTCCTTTTGTGTCTGGTTTCTATGTCATCCTATGGTTCTAATCTGCACCTGTGCTCATTCCTTTGGGGCTTTTCTGGGTGTTCCTTTTCCTTGAGCAGCCTTCACTGAAATGCAGATAAAACATGGTCTGTCCTAGGCCAAACCAGGATCTTCATGAGGTTAAAATGAATTCTGCAAACTAGCCCATAATTATTCTCTTGTCTTTGAGAGACTTTTATTCCCCCATCTGATTTCTAGGCTGTTATCTCACAGGGATGGGTGTTGCCTGGACGTGTGTGTCTCGCAGTGAGGTTTATAGTTGGCAGGAAAAGACTGATTCCTGGGGACATCAGGGTCAAGCTGTGCATGCAAACACCTCTTACCTGCTCTGGGCTCTTCAAAACCCATTCTCTGATGGTATGGTATGAACTGGAGCCTGCCTGCAGAATCTGCTGGGGATGAAGTCATTTCATACCCTCGGGTCTTCCGAGAGCCGGATCCCTTCACAAGCATGAGTCACCAGCTGTGGTTCTCACCCCCTGTGTTCTGGGTTGCTGCTGCCGGCCACTTGTTTGCTCCTCGCACAAGCTGACATGAACTAGACTGCAAAAGAGTCCCCAGATCTCCCACCACAGTCCTGATACGTGTGTGTGTCTCTGTTGCAGCCCTTTCTCTGTTGATCGCTCTGTCGGGACGCTCGGCATCGGTGACGCAATGCAAGTAACAGTGGACTTCCACCCGCTGAAGACTGGGGATCATTCCGGTTCCCTGCTAGTTCACTACGACACGGGTGAGTGTCCTGTCTGTGGGTCTGTGTCCTTCAAAGCAGAACTTCCTTTGCAAACTACTTCTAAACCCTTTTATTTCAAAACCTCTGTGTATTTTGGTGCTTAGAAGGGCAAAGACTGAGCCCATCCTTATTCTGTCTGTCCGGTGTCCTGGCCCATCCCTGGGTGTTTCCTGCTGTCAGCATGGTGGCCACCACCCTACACCCCTATGACAGTCATCTGCCATCGTTCCCTGTTGTCCCAACCACCTAAATTCCCTCACTGAGTGATACCCCCGGCTTTACCTCCAAGAAAAGTGAAAAATAGCTGGTGCTTAGGGGTTGTTAGAGTGCATCCCCCTCAACAGGAAGGAGAATGCTTTGGGAATCTGTTTTCCTGGAAGCTGCTGGATGGAGGAAGGATGAACCTTGAATCTGTGTGAGAGTGTGTGTACGCGTGTGTGAAGTTCCATTCCGCCCCAGTGCTGTATTTGGTCCTGTAAGCATAACTGGGGGGTCCCTATGGGATGCTGTCCCATGCCCACTGTCTCTTACACACCTCTGCCCCATGTGCTACTTTCTCATCATCTTGCTGCACCCCCTTTTTCTACGCCGCCCTCTAAATCCCACTGTTGACAACATCAGGACTAAAGCATCCAGGACATGGGGGCTCCTGGGATTTGGCAGGAAGAGACAGGTAGAAAATATTTATGAGGGTACGAGGTGCCACCGAAGCGCCCTCAGCTTCATAAGTCGCTTTAAGAAGTGTAGGGGGGGAAAAACTCAAGGAGAAGGTGTGATGTTGAACCACTTCTGTCAGGATCTTCGTGGCTTGCTTAGAAAACCTGAGTCTTGTTCTCCCTGAAGCACCTGGTGTGCAAAAGCAATTTGCAGGGATGGGTGCTGCATGCTGGCTCGGGGATGAGCTGCATCCCCAGAGCACGTGCAGCTACCTGGCAGGTGAAGCCAGGATTTCCTTCCTGCCCTGCAGTTATCTTTAAATAAACCACAGTTTGAGAAAGCAGAGCAAGGGGGTGATGAAGGGATTATCTCTCCAGCTTTGAAGCCTACCAATAAGTAAAAGGCTGCTGAGATTAATTGCTGAAGTGAAACCCAAACATTGAATCAATGGGTCTGAAAAGCTGCTTATTGCAGGTGTAGTGAGGAGCAGTGGGTAGGGTCACCCCACCTTGTGTGACAAACCCTGGCTGACTTGTCCTGGGACTCGCATGCCAAAAGAGCCAGGCTGCTCTCTGAGCCACAAATGGAGCAAAAGTAGGAGCTGAGGGTGTTGAGAAGCCTTCTCCTTGCTTTCCTGTGTGTCTGGATTGACTCCCTTGGAAGTAGTTCTTGGTGAATTGTGCTGTGGTTGAGCACAGCTTACATGGGGTTGGGTTTGTGCAGTGATGCTTAATGTTTGCTGCAACTGGGACAAGCCTGTCCCTGTCCCTGCTTGAGCAAACTTAGAGGAAGTCACAGTCCTCCCTCTGCTTGCTATTGTGTTGATTTAAGTGGCTGCTCTTTAGACTGTCCTGGTCAGGAGTACAGGCGTGGATAAAACTTCCCCCGTGCACATGTGTCTGGGTGTGAAAAGCCCAGTCCCCCTTGAAACAAAGGGGATTTGGGAGGTTCTGGGCAGCTCACCATCTGTGATCATCACCCTATCAGATGATGGTACTGGAAGGGGTCAGCACATGTATTGGTTTGGAAAGGCTTCTACCCAAGGCTGGTGGGGGCCGAGCTTTGATCAGGGCTGTGTGGCTAAGGGGATGTGTAAGGGTTCCCGGAGCTGGGCTGGAGTTGCAAAACCAACTCCAGTGGTCCCATAGAAGGAAAGGAAGCCATCCAGAGAGATGTTGACAGGCTTGAAAGGTGGGCCTGGGTGAGCCTAATGAGGTTCAACACAGCCAAGTGAGAGGTACTTGGGCCGGAGCAGTCCCAGACACATACAGACTGCGAGAAGAGCTCCTGGAGAGCAGTCCTGCTGAGAAGGGCCTGGGGGTTCTGGTGGGGGGAAAAACTTCCCGTGAGCCAGCAGTGTGTTCTTGCAGCTCAGAAGGGTGATGGGGTCCTGGGCTCTGCTCAGAGCTCCCCAAATCCTCCCTCATGCTATGCTCCTGACTCCCAGAAGTACCTAGTACAGTAGGATGGGTGGGCTTCTAAAGCTGGGACCTGATGCTGTGCTTGTCTGGGGGGGCTTTCCGTGCCTGCTGGACCTTGCAGCAAGGTGCTACAGCATGTTTGTAGTCCTGGAGATCTGTCATGCGGTGCTGAAATTTCTCTGTACTGGGGTTTCCCACCCCTGCCCCCCTGCTCAGTCGCTGCATCCCTTGGGGTCTATTTGTCAGCACAGGAACCTTCAGTAATTAGCAAAGCCCCCGGAGCCTGTGCGTGGCTGCCAGGCTCAGTGCAGTGAGATGCTTTTATTGCTGTCAGGAATAAGAGTCGTTCTGCAGCTCATTTTCTGTCGGTGGATCTGTGAGGCTGTAAGGCAGGAGCAAAAGCCTGGGGGCAGGATCTTGCTGCCTGTGAGGGCAGAGATCAGTCAGGACTTGGCTGTGAAGTTTAGGAGATGAGTATCCAAGCCGAGCCAGCCCTGGAGTGGGAACGTCCACTCTGTTACCGTTCTGTCTCCCCTCGGTGCGGAGCCCCAGAAAGCAGCTTCCCCAGACCAGAGGTGGCATGTGGCTCAGGAGTCCTCCTCGGTGGGTTTAGTCCTGCTGGAAGCCCCCAGCCTCGTGCTAAGAGCCCACTGATGATCCATCTGGATGTCTGACAGATTTTCCCTCAACAGAGCATACGGGAGGGCTGACAGATTCCGAGCAGGAGCTCTCCTAAAGCTCTCTGCTGGTTTGCCGAGGCTCAGAGCATCCTCTGTGGCTCTGCACAGCCAGGGCGAGGGAGGAGGGAGAGCTCAGCCACAGTTGCTCCGTTAATTACTTCAAGAGCAGGTAGAAGATGCAGGCAGCGCCTGCCTCCGGCTCCGTGCTTGTCAATCAGATGGGATTTTCCTGCACTGGGTTAATTGCTGTCCCTGTAGGAAGTGGATGAAGTAATGTGTCCCCTCCTGAGCCCTAGGGAGCAAAACTTGTTCTCTGCCCCATTGGGGTTCTTCCTGCACGGGAGGAAAGAGAGCGGCTGCAGACGGGTCTCCAGTGCGGCGCTCGGAGCGCCGGAGAGCTGCCATGATGTGTGGGTTGGGCTGAGCAGTGTCCGTCTGCGGGAACGGTCTCTACGGCTGCTACCGGTGTCCAGAGCTGATGAGTGGATCTGTGCCCGGGGGCTTCTACCCTGCATAGATACCCTGACCCTCTGCCCCGGGATGCCTCTGCCCTCCTCGCTCTGCAGTGGCAGAACCTCTGGAGCTGGGAGCAGTAGCTGCCAGCTCGAGAAAACACCGTCATTTAATCTCAAATGGGGACAATGAGGCATGAGATCACTGGAGAAATTAAGCGTGTTGGAAACCAGCTAATGAGGGAGCTGAGGCAGAGCTCTTCAGTCGCCCATGGGATGACTGCGAGTTGGGATGTGATGTATTAGAGTGGTTGGGGTTTGGTAGCTGCAGGACTGGGGGTGCTCAGCTGGCAGTGTGGAAGCAAAGCCCGTGTGCCTTGGCCACGGGGATAGACTGCGGCAGGGGCTCCGTCACGCTGGAAATGGGCCATGGGGCGCTGTCAGCCATGTAAGTGACTGTTCAGCTCTTGCATGGACTGGTGTGGGGGTGCCAGCTGGGAATGTGAACGCGGTTAGGATGCTGAACCCCTGCTCTGGGTAAAATTAATGCTGGGATTAGCTGAATTGGCTCGCTTCAGGGCAATGCGGCTGCCCTAGCCCGGTTTGGCAGCAGGTTAGCGGGATGTACGTGTGCAGGAAGCTCATTAAATCTCAGCCCTGGTTGGTTATCACCGAATGAGTAACTGTGGAGTGGGTGTGCTCACACCTCAAAATCTCACCTACCCATGAGGATCAAGCATTGGAGAAGAGCACCGCCTCGCTGTGGCCTTAATCTGTGGGTCTGGGCTGGCTTTGGAGGAAATGGGCACCTTGTAGGGATCTGTTCTCCTTCCTTTGAGGTCCCCATCCTGCCAAGGGTCTTATCGCCCCTCTTGCAAGGCTGGCAGGATGATCAGTGCCTTCCAGGACCTCATTTGAGATGAAAAGGAAATCCTGTTGATTCAGTCTGTAGACGAAGCCTTTTCCTTTCCCTTTTTGCCTTCTCTGGAGATCCGCTGCCGGATGTGGGTAGCAGCAGGGTTTAAGAGAGGCTCAGCCCTCCTTGCGCTGCGCTGTACGTTCCCAGCACGGCTGGAGCTGCAGAGCACTTTCCATCTGTACTCCAGCCCGGATGGAGAAGGTTGGGTGTTACCTCATTCACCTGTGTCGCCCCCGTGTTGTGCAGGGTAGAGGGGGTTGGGAAAAGGAAAAACCCTTTCCTGGTTTTAATCTGAGTCTCCTGTGAGTGCTGAGAGGGGCTGCCGTGGGGAGCATTAAGTTGCTATTGAGCTAAATTCATGACAGCAGGCCCCGCGCGGCTGATGGCTGTTGTTCCCCTCTGGAGCAGTTGGTCTTCCCGCAATCCTGTGTCCCTTCCCCACCAGGCAGATTGAGAGCAGCTGCCTCTGCCAGGGTGAGGAGCCAGGGAAGGTGCTTGGCTTCCTAAGCAGCGTGCTCTTTAGACCCGAAGCTTTGCTGTCATGCAATGTGGATTGGGTTTTTCCCAGTTGGTTTAGTGCTGGCAGATGTTAAACCTTCTTTTACTGTGTGAGGTTCTTAAAAAGATCTAGTTTCCCATGTTATCCTAAGGTATACACCAGACTGATGCTGTAGCTATCCCGAAAGGCTCTTGTGGCTATTCCTTAGACTGCAAGGGATTTAAAGAACCCTGTGCAAAGGGATTTTTCTCCTTGTTGCAGGCAATGAACCCAAGTCGGGCTTTTCTCCCTTAGCCCATGAGAACCCCCAGTGCCATGGCTGGTTTTGCTGGTTCTGCCCCCCAGTCAGAGTGAGCGGGGGAGGGGGATGGGGGGGGGGAGCCACATGCTGTAGGCAAGGGGAAAACAAGCTGTAAATAGGAGTTGGTGCCAGGATGTGTTGACTTTGCATCTTCACGATAGCGGCGCTGCAACAGCCCAAGGATCGGTAACTAATACTTCTTAGGACCTGGTTGGTTATAGGCTTGTACAGTCCAGATCAATTAGACTGATGGGGGAGTCTAATTGGTCTCCAAAGCGTTTTTTGATGTCAAAACCAGCTATTAGGTGACAACTGTTTCCTGTCTCTCTTCCTCTTTTCTAGAAGGGCTCGTAATAATGGTTTTACATATATATTTTAATATATGCTTTCAGATAAGGTTGTTCTGCCTCTTGCAAACAGAGCGCGGCCTTTGCCCCCTCGCCAGCGCCCGGTGGCTCAAGACAGGTGGTCTGTCCCTTTGAGGGCAGGCCGTGGGGAATGAAGTCTGTGCTTCGCTCGCTTGAGGTTTTGCTTGGCCCATTATTGATTTATCTTTCTCCCTGCTGCAGCTTTGTAGCTCCATGGTTACGGAACCGCGGGAACAACCTGTGGAGCTGGGGGGTGTGCACTGGGAGCGGTGTTAAGTTAAAAATCTCCTTTAGGGGGTTCAGGTCCCCCTGCTTCCATGCACAGAGACAGCTACCTATGCTCCCCTACGCCCCATTATTAGCACAGGGAAGATTTCTGGCCTTTCATCTCTTGCTATGGGGTCTCCCCTGGCTGCAGCGTGCCTGCCCCATCCCTGGTGGGAATCACTCATCCCGTGTCGGTAACTCTGGGCACATTTCAGGGTGGGGCTGGCCTCCTTTCCTCACAGATCCATCAGCATCTGCTGAGCAGCAGAGGGGCAGCTTGAAGGATCATTTATTAAGTGGTGTATTGGGCACGTCTTTGCCAGGCGATCAGAATGAAAGCTCCTGTGCTATTTTCCCTGGGGGCCAAAAGTGATGTCGCAGCCAGTCAGGTACCCGGCGTATGATTAAAAATAGCCAGTGGCAACCTGGATCTGCAGCAGTGGTGCCTTTCATCACCCGATGCTTTCCTTGTCCTTTTCAAGGCGTTCTGCAGAAGAAAGCTGCTGTGCTTTGTGATCTCAGCCCATAACAAAGCAAAGGGATCTGTCCAAGCGCAGGGCAGGGGCAGTGATGGGAATACTTTGGGTGCCCCATTACAGAAGGACACACAGCTCAGAACCTGCAGGGTTGAGACTGAGCTGACTCGATCTGTGCCAAGAGCCTGCACCCTGTCCCCTAGCCCGCTGCTGCCTGTCATCACTTTCCCACCCCCATTTTCACCCCAAGCTCTTCTCTTGTGGCTCCTTGCAAGGCTTTTGGGGTAGACATCCTCTTGCGATGAGCGGCAGGAGCTCCATGGGTGCTTTGTGGAGGTCTGGGCTGTGCTGGAGACTTCTGGTTGTTAACAGCAATAGCTATGGCTCTGGGACTGCTCAGGATGCTCTGAGCAGTGCTGGAGCCTGGCAAGGGTTCTTCAGAAACACCCGTGGGAGCAGCAGTTCCTGAGTGGTGGGGGTTACAAACAAGCTGCTCATAGGGCCTGGAGTAAATAATGTGTTGTTTGAACAGCCTGTGAAGGTAGCTCCTGAGCACTGCCCTGGAGCAATGCTTCCAAGGTGCCTGTCACCACTCTGGTGCTGGAAGTACAAGTGTGGGGCTGACGGACACCCGTCACACCTCGTAGGTGATGCCCTTCGCTTCCCTGGCTGCCATACGGCTCTCAGCAATGCTCCCGATGCTGATGCTGCGGTAGCTCTGCGGGAGGTGCAGTAAAAAGCACAGGCTGCGGGGGGGGCTGGATCCCACTGTGATGACTGCTGTAGCTTTCCAGGGATCACGTAGCCTGGGAAAGTGGTACCAGCAGCGCTTCGTGTGCTGTCGGAAAAACAAGGCTGTGCCAGTGGTTGGGTACGAGGGAGGCAGGAACGAAAGAATGACTTCTTGTGGATCGATGGGGAGGCACAATCACAGCCCGTGGAGTGAAGAGCTCTGCCCTCACTGCTTGTGTTTTCGTCGAGAAAGCAGCAGGACCTCTCTGTGCAGCTGGAAAAGACCGGAGCAGGGCTTAGTCTTGGGACAAACCAGGCAAATGAGACTAAACTTGCTTTTTCCCAAACGTTCCAAATCTGGCTGTGCTGCAATGCTGAAAAGGCTGAAAGCCCCCGTCCAGCAAATCGGGAGTGATGGGTGGAGAATTTGTCTCGGTGAAGCAGCAGGGTGCTGGGTTTTCTTCTATTCCGATCGATCCAGCCTCCAGCTTCTAATATTTAGAGCAGTAATCGATGAAGGAAAGCTCTAGCTGTTTCTAGCATTTCTCATAATCCCCCAAAATTCCTCTGAAATCTCATTCAAGGCTTTGCTCATCCATTCCTGGAGCCGTGCTTTCGGGCAAATTGCCTTTCTAGTGAAGGACAATCTATACTGCTCTGAACACTCTTCCCTCTCACGCCGGGCCACTTGCATGGTATTAGAAGAATTCTGTAAGATGTTTCAGCTCTCCTGTAGATACCCTCTTTCTCTTTTCTCCTGCACAACGGGCCCCACAGAGCACGACCCAGTGGTAGTTTGTCGTCTTCGAGATAGCGAGAAGCGACCACGATGTACTAAGATACATCTGTAGTCATGGGGATGGATGCTGGGCTACATCTCAGCGGTGTTTCTGCTGTGTCAGGGACCATCGCTCAGTAGCACTGAGCCCAAACCCAAACACTCTACTGCTGTACCAAAAGCTCTAGTGTTGAATTTCACGTTCAGGCATTGCTTCATTCAGGTTGTGGAGAGCTTTGTGTCTGGCCGTTGGTAGGAGACGTGTCAGAAGCGTGTAGGAAGGAGAGAGCTGACAGCCTGTAATGAGGTTGTGTTGTGTAAATAGTGCCGGTGCAGGTACTGTGGCATTCTGTGAGCGTGCTTTCATGGCCCCGAAACACCCCAAACTGCCCACGGTGCCAGTGACATATGCAGAGTACTCCCTCCCTGCTCTGGCACAGAGAGGTTTTTATTTTCAACTTGGATATTAAACAACCGAGGAGAGTCTGAAATGAACCGTCGCATCTAATTAGCACCCAAGATGTGAAGAACGCAGCTGCCCTTGGCCAGTCCTGACAGCTCCTCTCTCCTCTTGGTTCCTCCACTGGGCAGACAGATCTGCGGCTTCCTCCTGACTCGCTGGCATCTGTGTGTGCTCTACCATGCCCTAGCTTTATCTGTTCAGCCCTGTGCTGGATACTCCTCTCTGTGGTAGGAGGTGCTCCACAAACCCTCCAGCCTTCAGAAGTGTAAGGTTGGCTGCATCTCCAGCTCCTTCCTGGGATACGGGATGCTTGGCGGGGCACGTAGGGACAGGCATTGCATCTGTTTCATCTCCCGTGGGCTCTGGAGTCAGGGTTTTTCTGTGCCAGAGGCATTATCCTTTCTTTGGTTAGTAGCTTCTGGTGGGCTCGTTTTCCAAGAAGGTGTCTGGTTGGTCTCAGAGGCTGCGAGCCTCTGTAGCCTCCTACAGCAGCGTGTTCCAACTGAAGTTGGAAGTATTCCCTGGAAAAGCACTATGCTTTTGGGTTCTGGCTGACTCAGTCTTGCTTCGGGCCCTTGGGTCCCCATTTTATGACAAATTGTGACAATTGTTTTCCTTCTCAGCATTTCCCAGGCCACTGGTCCTGTTACAAACCTTGCCTGGCTGACTCCCTCGCCATTTTCAGGCTGAAGAGTCCGGTTCAGGGTCCTTGTAGAAGCTGCTCCCTACTGTCAGTCATTCTTCCTGCCCTTCTTTTATTGATTTTCAAATGCTTCTGCTTGTTTTTTAACATCCCCAATATTTCCAGGCCCACATGGCCATGGGCTCAGACAGCGAGATGATCACTTCTGTGGTGTCTATTCTGTAACAGCTTGTAGTCTCAATTCATAGAATCACAGGCTGTCTGGGTTGGGGGGGACCCCAAGGATCACAGAGCTCCACCCCCCTGCCACAGGCAGGGCCACCAACCTCCAGGCCCGGAGCTACACTCGGTTGCCCAGGGCCCCATCCAACCTGGCCTTGAACACCCCCAGGGATATGGCACCCACCCCCTCTCTGGGCAGCCTGTTCCAGCCCCTCACCACTCTTTAAAGAACTTCCCCCAATATCTCCTCTAACCCTTCCCTCCTCCAGCTTCACTCCACCCCCCTTGTCCTGCCAGTCTCTGCCCTTTGGAACAGCTGATTCCCTCCTGTTTCTCTGCTCCCTTCAGGGACAGGAAGGCTGCAATAAGGTTCCCCCCACAGCCTTCTCTTCTCCAGGTTGACCCAGCCCAGCTCCCTCAGCCTCTCTCCGTAGGGAAGGTGCTCCAGCCCCCTGATCACCTCATGGCCTCCTCTGACCCCTCTGCAAGGGTTCCACATCTTCCTTGTACTGGGGCCCCAGCTCTGGACACAGGACTCCAGCTGGGGCCTCAGGAGGGCAGAGCAGAGAGGGACAATCCCCTCCCTGTCCCTGCTGCCACCCCTCTCCTGATGGAGCCCGAGATCCCATCGTCCTTCTGAGCTGCAGGAGCACACTGCTGGCTCATGGGAAGTTTCTCCCCCACCAGAACCCCCAGGTCCTTGTCAGCAGGTCTGCTCTCCAGGAGCTCGATTCCTGTAGATCTCTAGGTCGTGTTTCCGCAAACCTGAGTCGTACGTGCTCACAGTGCTGTGCGCGTCTCCCTTGTCTTGGGTCCTGGTTCCTCTCCTTGCCAACGTGTGCAGAGGGGTCAGTGGAGGGGAACGGTGACGCTTACAAACCATACCTGTCTTTGGGGGAATCAGGGAGGGATTGGGAGAGACTTGACACTGGTGGCAGGCCTGGAGGAGACTCTGAGTGAGCTGTGGCTGAGGTGGGACTCCCCTGGGAATGAGGTGTAATAAAAGCTGTACCCCTTTCTTCTGCGACCTGAGGCTTGCTGCGTTCCTCATACTTCCATTAACAAGTGAGAGGAGTAAAGACTCCCCTTTGCTTTCTTCCAGGTGAAAATGTTAACACACCCCTTTATGGAGCGGCTGTGGATGTCAACATCAGGCTAGACAAGAAGTCTGTGACCTTTGAGAACACCTACGTCACGCTGTCAAACCGCAGATCCGTGGTCATCCACAACCGCAGTGCCACCATAGCCCGCTTCCAGTGGAAGGCTTTTGCCACACAGGAGGAGGAGGATCAGCGGAAGAGAAGGTTTGTTTCAAAGATTCCTTTTGTTAGGTACACTGCCCAAGGGGAACGCTGCCTTATGGCCTTGAAGGGGGTTGGTGCTTTTAGGACAAGTCAGCAACCCATGGCATCAGGGTGGGTGTCCCTGGGCTTTAGGGTAATGGAGCTCAGCGCTTCCCATCCCAGTTCCATCCACCCTCCGGCTGCGGGTGATGTTTTGGGGAGGAAAGCTTGATTGCAGTGACTGGATTTCCTCTGAGAGTGAGCTCTGGTGTTTGTGGGAGCTGCAGACTGCTGAGAGCCAGGGGCTCCCTGGGCTGCAGAGGGTCTGTGAAGCTTCATTGGCTCAGGAGGATTAGGCTTTGGGCTGTCCAGGTTTCCAGCACGGGATGTTTCTGCCCTTCCTTAGAGCCTGGGGAGAGTTTGGAGGTGGAAGGGTCTGCAGGGAAGGAAGGTATGGCAGCATGGGACTTAGAAGTGCATTTGGGCTTCAGTACCCCCTGTCTTGGTGGTGAGAGATGGGGCAGGATCTTCAAAGGATGCCTTTGGGGAAGCCTTGAAAGGCTTCTGTCAGGCATCAGAGACACACTCGGAGCCTGGGAGGTGGGATGGGGCTTGGAGATTCCCCGTCAAAGCTTGGGTGATTTGGGAATCCTTGTGTGGCTTCTCAGAGTGGGGTGGATGTAGGAGTTAGCCTGACCCTGGAACTGATCAGGAAACTGCTGCAACCTGGAGGCTTTGTGAGGGCTTCTGAGCAAATCAAGTTCAAGGTAATTAGGTCAGAAATGCCTTGAAGGCCAAAAGTAGTTTTCCACTGTTACCTCTTTCTAATGAGGCAGTGTGGGACTTCTGTGTGAGCTCAGTGTGTTAGAAGAAAATCTCATGACCTCCTCTTGATAAAGGAACGGTCCAGGGAAGTACCAGCTCTCCCCACCTGCCTGCCTGAGACTGGGCCCTGAGTGATGCTCTGCCCCTGAGAAGCAGCTGCCTTTCCCTGCAGTAGGCTTCAACCTGACTTATTTTTTCCCTAATTACCTTTGCTGTCCTGCCAGCTTGTGTCCTAGACACTGCCCAGGACGTTTTGTTCATCCTTGCTTTGTGGTCTTGGGGATGGTTGTAGCTCCAGGGCCGCTGACCTGCTGTCAGAGGAGCTGTTGAGGTCTTGGCTCAGGGAGAAGGTTTTCATGGGAGAAAGCAAGGGAGGACCCCGGTGTGTGCCCCAAGAAGCCCTGGATCGTTAGAAGCTCTGTCCAGGGGTTTGTCCTCCAGGACTCTCTGGGATGTAACGGTGGAATTGCTGCCTGCTGATGGAGGTTGAGTTGAGGGTCGCTCATCTCAGGCTGGTAGCCCTCCTCCCCCAAATGCACAGCATTGCAGGTCAGCCATGGAGGAACATCTGTCTTTGCGCTCTATAGGGAGCTGGCCAGTGCAAGGAGTTTTGGCGCTGCCTTGGGCACTTGCCCCAGGCTCTGTCTGTGTGCAGCCAGGAACGGCCAGGACTGTGTTTCCTTTCCAGCTCTGTTTGAATTGAGCTGGGTGACGATCACCGTGTGGTTTCTACCTCGTGGTGTTGATGTGCTGCATATGGAGCTGTCCGCTTCCCCCCTCCCCAAGTTGTCAGCTGCTGGTTCCTCATGGCCGGGGGACTGGAGCGTGAAGGGGGACAGCAGTGCGCCCGCTCGGAAGCTCTGCTCCCTTCCCATCTCTGGCTCATCATCATTGAACTCCGGGATGATTTTGGCCACTGCTACCAAATGAGGGAGAGATTAACTGTGTCAGAGCTCTTAGGAGAAGGGGAAAAGGAAAAAACAAGGTGGTTCAGGGCCAGACTCAAGGGTTTGGGTCCAGAGGTGCCAGTCCTGATGTTTTCTTCGGGTGATGCTGGGCTTCCTTTCTCACGGCCTCTATTTCTGCATGTACTGACTGATTTCACCAGGGTGCTGTTGTGCCTGAATTCCTGAGCTCACTCCTAAAGTGCTCTGGGTCCTCTGGTAGAGGCAGCGTGGGGAGCAGAGGGGACATGGTTGTTCCTTACACCTGTGGGTCCTGCTGCCCTGCCTGGTGAAGCGCTGCCTTGGTGCTTCTTGGTCCTCCTCTGCCTCCCCAAGCATCCTGGTGATAGGAGAAGCCAAGTTGAAGATGGAGGTGGATTTCCCATCGGTTGTGGGCAGCAGCTTTGAGCCGGGTTGCTCTCCAGAGGGCTGCTCACTTGCGTAAGACCCCTCTTAGCTTACAAGTGTGGAGTAAAACTACCTGTAAAGTGATGATCTGCTCCATTTGGGGTGCCATGCCTGGAGCAACCCCTTGCCCAGCTGCCCCTGTTCCTCCCTGAGCGCCACTGCCCCTGCGCTCACACACCAGTTCCTGCAAACATGCTGCTTGATTAATGGAGCAACTTGCTTTGTCTCTCCCCGTGGCTGCAGGCTGCATCGCAGGCTGTGGAGGCAGGAATGGTGCACGCTGGACCCCATGAGTCAAGATTGCCCTTCCCTCCACTCCTGCACCTTCCCTGACCAGAGAGCCAAGGTGCAAGGAGAATCCCTGCTTTCCTATGATGGTGTTTTCAGCATTGAGCCGGTGGTAAGTGACAGCTGTGAAACCTCCCTTTCTCTTCTTCTTCCTCCTCTTCCTCCCTGAGTGAGGTCACTCAGCAGATCCCTGCTTGATGTGCTGGGAGGGAATGTCGGGTTTCTGGTGAGGCCAGGAGAGCTGGTGACAAAAAGCGTTTCCCAACTCGTGACAGGCACCCAGAGCCTGCCTAAAGCTGGCCTTTGCTCCCAGGGCTATAAATGAAGAGCTGCCTAAGTGTCCTGACCGCGTTCAGAGGGATGGAGCCTTATTTGTAAAGGCACACCTTCCAGGGGGTTAACAAAGGGTGTGGGACCATGTCAGTTGAGACGCTGACTGGAAGAGTGGTGCCCTCTGTGGGCAGGAGGGCAAATTCAGCCCCCATTTAATCACAGAAATACCAGTCCTCACCTACCCTGGGCTTGTACCAGCCCTGAACCTCCCTTCTGGTGCCATCAGGAGCCTGCATGCAGGTTCAGGCGGGCTTTTTGAGCTCTGTCACACCTAGGTACAGCAGCTTGCTTAGTTGTCTTGCTTTTCCATTTACGTGAGCCAAAGCTCGTGGTTTAATCCTCCAGAGCTCCGACTCAGAGTTTGTGCCTGGTCTGGCCTGAGAAAAGCTGAACCTGCTTTGTTTTAGGGAAGGGGATGGTGTTTTCTTACCACCCATGTAAGGTTGGGAGCCAGTGCAGAGCTGCGCTTTCCCACCACTGCAGCTGGGGGAAGCATGATGTGACCAAGATATAGCACAAGGCCTGAAAGAGTCAGCTAGAAGTTCCAGCGCTTTGCAGCTATTGGACACAGACGTGCTGGTTTGGTGGACACAGACCCTGGGAGAGTCAAAATAACAAAGAGAGCTGGTTGATAAGGGACGAAAGAATGTTGGGTGACTAGACATCTTGACACCAAAAGTGCATAACAGGACTTGGTCAGCCTTGAAAGGGAGAAGGAAAAATGCTTTAAGAAACAAAACCAGAATATGTGTAAAGGTTGTGTGATTAGGCCTAAGCTGCTTTTTCTAATAATATTCATGAGCGTTTTTAAACCAATCAGCAAATAGTCAGTGTAAGAATGGCTTCTGCACTCCAGTGAAACCAAGGCACACGTGGGCTTTACAAAGTATATCAACTTGTGATTTGCTACAGGAGAACGACAATTAGGTTGCATCAAGCTGTGCCCCATCTCTTAATCGCGGCACCTAGAGGTCATGTCAGAGCAGTAGGAAGCTTGTAGAGAGTGGGACCTGATCAGTGGAGCGTTCGGAGCGTCCTGCAGTGCACCAGAGCTGGTTGTGGGGTGTCCCCCAGGGTTCCTGCTTAGTGACAGTTGGACTAGGTCACCACAATGGGCTTAACCCGCTCCTGCGGGGCGTTAAGGTGAGGTCCAGAAATCCATCTGCCCTGTGGTGGTTTAGCCCCAGCCAAGAGCTGAGCCCCACACAGTCGTTTATCCTTTTAACAAAAAGGAGAGGGGGGGAAGGGAAATGTCAAGAGGGAAAAAAACCAAACCAAAACCTAGAAAACCAAAACCTCGCAGGTTGGGATAGGGACAGTTTACTAAAATAGCAGGAAAAAAAAAGAGGAAAAAAAATACAACAATGATAACACGACTTTAGAGCACAAAATGCACAAGACTGGTGATACACAATGCAATCTCTCACCAAACCACGCAACTTAGGCCATACAGCTCAGAGCTGTCCCAGAACTGGACCGTCCCAAAAAACCTGCACATCCTGGAGTTGCTTCCTTCTCCTCCTCCTCCTCCCAGCCCCCCTTTATACTGAGCATGACGTAATTGGCATGGAATATCCTCTTTGGCCAGTTCGGATCACCTGTCCTGGCTGTGTCCCCTCCTGTTGGTTAGAAATATGGAGAACTGACAAAGTCCTTGATTGCTTGGCAACAACTAGAAACATCAGGGTGCTATCAGCACTGCTCTCATCCTAACACCCAAACATGGCATTCCATCCACTGCTAAAAAGTAAATTAACTCCATCTTAGCTGAAACCAGGACATGCCCACGGAACCGAGTCCTGGTTCTTCCCGTAGTGACATATGGATGTGAAGAGTAGCCAGGTCGTTTTGAGTGGACGCTTCTAAACAGCTACATTGATGTTATGGCATTTGCTCCAGGGCTGACTACAAGTGGGCTACTACACGAATCTCTTCCCCTTGTGTCTCTGCCAGCATCAGCAACCTTTTGATTTCCATTAATTCTGTTATTTATGGAACAATCAATTTTGCTCCAGAGTTTTGCTCATGTCTGTCTTCTCCCCTGACGTGGGGCTGTCTGGATGTCAAACCATAGTAAAGATTTTCTTCTTTATCAAATGGAGAATCTAAAAATCCACTGAGTTCCATTAGCCTTCTCTCTGGTGATGGGCCCCCGTAGCCTTTATCTCAGGCAGAGACACTTCTTGCTCCCTGAATCTGCTGGAGAGGGCCCCTGAAAGCTGGGATAGACCTTTCAGGCCAAAAGTGGTTTCTCCCTTCCCACCTATTGCCTGTGGTGCTTGAGAGCACCCTGCAGAAATAATCAAACTCTTGTGATGAGTGGCTAGAGGAAATACTTGCTTGCAGGGGTTAGGAAGCTGAAGGAGAGATGGTAGTCTGGGAAAAGCTTTTTGGGGTTTTCACAGAGGTTTTGCTGTGTAAGTGGACCTTTAACTGCTGGTTTGCTTGGGTGTTGCTCTCTGTAGAAGCTGTAGGAGAACACTGCAGCCTGCACAGGGTTAACTCTGACAAAATAATCACAAAAAAGAGGAGGCAGTGATTTTTGGAGTCATCACGTGGCCGTGAACATTTTGAGCAGCCGTCCAAGCCTGTGGGAAACCAGCTGTTCTGCAACTCTTGACTTTCCGAGTGCATCTCCAATTTGGTTTAATTTATTTTTGCAAATGCACATGATATGTCAGCAGAAGCAGCTGTGATAGAAGCCCAGGTGGCTACCAAAGGACAAAGTCCTCACTGGCTGCTGCATCCTCCCCAGCACAGCTTAACAAGTCACATTGCAGACATGTGGGAGCTGACTCCTCGGAAATGGAAACCAGAGGAAAGGGAGGACAGGGATTTGTTACCATCGCGCTGACCTTGAGAAGTCATTCCCCCTCCTGTCACTTCCTGGTGATGACTCGGCGGTGCCACGCGTTAACTCTGAGCCAGTGGAGGTGGTCATCAAGATGTCCAGGTTATGAAACTGCTGCTCTTGGGCCAGGAGATAACAACATGCGTTGTTCCTGCAAATCTCCACCTCGGCTGGGAACCAAGCTTGTCTCTGTCCAAATGAGATGTTACTGCAGAGCGCTTCGGTTCTTGGTGGAAGGTCCATCTCCAGTGGGACCTATGGTCCATCCTGCAGCTCGCTGGGGTTCAGTTACTCACGTTCTGGTACTTCTGTTGCCAGCTGTCTGGCTTTCTGTCTGCTCCAAGCAGTGAATTCCTTCCTGTGGTTCTCCTTCCCCCTCTGCAGAGCGAGCTTGGGGGTTTGGCCAACAGTTGATGGTGCCCAGCTCTTCAAGACCAGCATTTTCTTATTCGGGCCGGTGGAGACCTGGCGGATTCTCACTATTTGGGACTGAGGGAGAGGAAAATAGGATCTGCAAGTACTTACAGTTGGGCTCTGGCACGGGGATCACTTCCATAGCCGTGTGTGCGCTGTCCCCTCCTGTACTGCATGGCTCAGCAGTTGGACTTTGTGCCATGCCATCGCACCTCCCCTGGCTGTCCCTTCCCCCTGCCACCAGGTACAGCCTGTCCCACATGGCCGCTGAGCCCGAGGTGTAGTGATGCCGTGTTAGCAGCACCGTTCCGTGTTTCATTCCAGGCCTGGGCAGCATCCCCGGTGGTTTCCATGCTCCGACGCCGCTCCCGTCCCATAGCAGCCATGCTAACCCAGGCAGAGCGTTGGCTCCCATGGAGTCCCAAGGCTCTCGCATGTGTAGCAGTGGCCTGCAAGGGGAGTAATGACTGAGCAGTGGCCCCTTTTACCCAGCAGTTCTTTCCTTCCCCTGTGGCATAGCAGGAATGTGAGGGGAACCTCTTCCCCAGCCTCTCTTAATTTCCCAGGAGAAATAACTCACAATATTTTCCTAGCTTTATAGCCTACCTTACAGCAGTGACAAAGGGAGGGATGACAGACGTGTCCCAGGATAGTGATGTCTTGAAGGGATGAGGTTTGTCCATGGAATAGTAGAATAAAGCGTAACTGTGTTTTTTTTCTCCTCTCCACCTTCGGGGTCAAACGATCTGGGTTCCAGCTTTGCTCACCCTGCGAGGAAGCAGTCTGTGGGCGTGCTGCCCAAAGTGTCCACACTGGATCCCTCACAAGGACAATTTGACATCAGGAGCTCAAGAGATTGAGTCTGTTAAACGCTGGTGCAGGTTTTCTTAGGAGTGAGGATGTTGAGCACAAGGCTCCGGCCATAGTTCTGCGTTAGGATTACTCCAGAGCTACGCTGATGCACGTAAAAGATTGGGGATTATCCCTAATCCATAGGCTTGTTTGCTCCAGTGCCTCAGAGGAGTTTCATGTGACTGTGCCTTGGGATCCAGCAGCTCCTCAGGTCTGTGGAGGTCTTGGTGCATCCCTGAATGGATTCCTGGAGGGTGGTGAGATGCCGTGCCCAGCAAGCAGGAGGGTCTGTGTGCTGTCCCCTCATCTCTTCAGGCTGTGAAAGAAGAGATCTCTGCCCAAAGCTCCTGGCTCCTGCCCACCCTGGTTAGTTACAGAGTATACAGGGAGATCCCAGTGGCATGGCACCATCACTCTGATCTTGGGGGTACTGAGGAAATCATCCCAGCAGGAACTCAGCCCCTGGGAATGGTGCCTGCAGGGCAGGCTCCCTTGCCATCCAGAGATGGACATGTGGGGTGTTATCCCAGGTTCTCACTGAACCGATGTATATTGGTGCAGCAGAAGCTCACCGTTTGGGTGTTCAGCTTGGGCTGTCTTGGGCTAGGGTCAAATTCCAGAGGCAGGACAATGAGGCCAGGACAGCTTGGGCTTTGTGTTGTGAGCTATGTCCCGTATCCCACATGGAGACTGCTGGGCAGCCGGAGCAGATGGCAAAGCCCTGATTTTGGGGGTGACTGCAGGCTGTTGGGCTGCTGTGTCCCGGAGGGATGTAGGCTTTGAGGCCTCAGGCTCCCTGCAAATGATCCAAGGCAGATACTTCAAGTTTCCCAGTGGGAATACTCCCTCATTTCTCCTGAGCACCTGGGCACTCAGGCTTTGAGGATTCAGCCCTTGTTCCTTTTGTATGCTGTGACCTATTTGGAGGACCTGGGGCTGTCGGTGATGCCCTGCCACCTGGGAGGAGCTCCCGGAAGGTTCCTGCTGTCTTGAGAGCAGCGTTGGAAGTAGCCAGGCTGGGCTCTGGGTGGGGGAAGGCTTGCCATACCCTCTGATGCTGTGAAAGAGGAATATATGGACGTTGCGTTGGGATTTTTAATGAGCTTCTTTCTATGACCCCCTCCCTGCTTTCTATGACCCCCTCCCTGCACGCGTTCACTGCTACTGTTGGGATGGCTGCGGTGCAAGTCATGCTGGGGGCTCAGAGTGTCTGTCAGTCAGTTTGCCCGAGCTCAGTGGGGGAACTTCTCATCCTGATAAGCTCAGCTCCGCTACCAATGACCAGAGAGGGACGAGTGATGGGTCTGCAGCTCGTAGCAAGACAGAGCTGTTATGGGCATCGAGCACATGCCCTTTCTGCTCCCCCCTCTTGTCTCTGACCTATTGCTGTTGCTGTGCCCCAAACCATGGGGTGAGATCACTGCTGGTTATATTTCTGTGTCATATGTGCTGGCCTTGGGGTTCATTGAATCCCCAAGTCAGCTGAACTGGCTCAGCCAGAGAAGTGCGCTGCTGTTAGCAGATAAATATTCATTGTAAATCCTCTGCCTCTCCTGCTTAGCTCTGGCTGTGCTTATGGATTGTATTGCACCAGCTCCCGCTAATGGGAGATGCATTGCCTCTGTCCTCCTCTGAGTAATGACCCAACTGCCCCAAAGTGTCCCTGGGGCCAATTATCTGCTTGTGGCACATTAAACAGCCCAGCCAGTACCGCAAAGCAGTGCTTGGTTTGATACTTGACCTGAAAAACTAGCCATGCTGTTTCGTGCTCAGAGGAGTTTGTTTTCTGGCCTCGTTGGAAGGAGGGAGATGCTCTCTGAGTTTGCCAGGAACAGTTTGGCTCTGTGACCTCACTCTGTCAATACAAATTCTGCTGTAGAGCAACTGGTTTTGGTGTTGGCTGATGCCAGGGTACAGAGATCTCCCTCTTTTTCAGATAGATCCCAAGATCTTGCAAGAAAGAACCCAGGCCCAGGGAGTCGGATGCCTGGTTTATGGTGGGCATGGCCATCGCAGGCTCGAACCTCTATGTCCCCTGCAGTCTGGCTGTGCACATCCCTTGTAACTGCAGAGCTACGGTCAAATCCTGGCATCGGTTTTCACCCCCAACCTTTGGTCCTTCCTGCCTCATTTCAAACACCTTCTCACCGTTTCCTGTCTGACCTGTGTGGCTCCAGAGCAAGCAGTGACTTTCCTTTGGAGCCATTGGGACATCCAGCTCGTTTCACTCCCACTCATTGCTGAACCTCCCTCCCTCCTGCTGTGGCTTGGTCCAATGGCTCAGGATGTGTTGTCCTCCCCTGCTTTATGCCTCTCCACAAGCTGAAGACCTCAAGCATCATCATGGCTCTCAGCAGCTCTCAGAGCAGAGGACCACAGCAGCTGGAGGATCAAACAGCACTGTGGGGCAGCTTGTCCTGTGGAGGAGAAGCGAGCTGGGCTCTGGGCTCCACTATAGCCCTTGGGCTTAGAGCAAAGGCAGGCAGCTGCCTGGTGTGACCCGCTCCCCAGGGACCGACAGCCCAGGGCGAGCCCAGGCTGAAACACCTAATGAGCAGCTGGCTGATGCGCGCTGCAGAGTTATTAGACTCTAATTAGCCAAGCCAGGGAAATCTAGCATCCCAGTTTGATTCTCTGTGGCTGGGCTTAGGCAAGCTTGCAGGCATCCTAGCAGAGTGGGTGTTGCTCGGAGCGCCCCGAATGCTTTTATTCCTGCAAATCTGTGACAACTTGGTAGGTGCTCAGTCCGTGTGGCATCCCTGGGGGTCCCAAAGGCGCAGGTACCCAGCACCCTGACTCTAGGGTGCAGGCAGATGTCCCCACTTTCCTTCCTCCAGCAAGCGCATGGTCAGATGATAAGGCTTCACCTTCATCCAGCTGCTCGCTGGGTAGAAACACAAAGTAAGCTGAATCTGGCAGCTGCCTTTGCTCTGGGTTTTGGGAGGAATCCCAATGACTTTATGCTTTCAAACCTCTCTGTCCCTATTTTTCTGGCAGGGGTTTGTTGGTGTTCCCCAGAGTTTTCCCCGCTGTGGTGAGGACTTGGAGCAGACTAGGTGTTAGGGAATCACTCGTAGCTGCAGCCCAATAAGTGGCTGTGTCAGAGCTCTCTGATCTTTGTGTGGACCATACTGTGAGCTCTGAGTGCTAAATCCATGGGAAGGATGTGACACTGAATATTTATGCTGCCAGAGTGCCAGAGGCTCCAGTCAGGTCAGACCTATCCTGGACAAGGTACTGAGGGTGCCCGGCAGCAGCCAGGCTCAAACCCTCCCTTGCTCAGTAGAAAAATAACTTGGGCCCCTCAGCTCAAGAAGGCGATTGAACTCCTTGAAAGAGCCCAGTGCAGGGCCAGCGAGATGATGGAGTGGAACATCTTCCTCATCAGGAGAGGGTGGGGAAGCCTGGAGGAGACTGAGGGGTGACCTTAGTGATGTTTATAAATATGTAAAGAGCGAGAGTCAGGAGGCTGGAGCCAGGCTCTTCTCAGTGATGGCAGCGACAGGACAAGGGGCAGTGGGTGCCAGCTGGAGCACAGGGGGTTCCATGCGAATGTCAGGAGGAACTTTGTCACTGTGAGCGTGACAGAGCCCTGTGACAGGCTGTCCAGAGAGGTTGAGGAGTCTCCTTCTCTGGAGACATTGAAACCCCCCTGGATGCGTTCCTGGGGGATTTAGTCTGGGTGACCCTGCTCTGGCAGGGGTTGGGACTGGATGAGCTTTCGAGGTGCCTTGTAACTCCTAAGGGTCTGTGAGTCTGTGACTGCCCGGCACCTCCCAAGCGATCCTGCTGGACTCACTGGAGTGTGAGCTAGGCTGGTTGCTTTGTTATAGCCCTAATTTAACAACATGCCTCTCCCAGGTGCCAGTAAAGGTCAGGGACTTGGAAAGTTTTTCGTAGCTGCTTCCAAACTCCCTTATAAATGTTGTTGATCAGTGTTACTCGCTCTTTGCTCTTCCCTGGTGCTCTAAATATCAGCTTACAGGGCCACGGTTGGAACGAAGGGATGTGAGGTTGGAAGGTAAATGGGTTTGCTGTCTGCTTCTGTTTTAGGAGGGAGAGATTTGGCCAAATTGTTCAGCTGAAATTATTGTGACCTTTAAGCCTCGAGAAGCCAGAGTCTATCAACAGGAGTTCTTCTGTGACATCTCAGGTATGACTCCTCTCTCCTCCTGCTCTTGCCTGCGGTGGGGAGGAGCCTGGTTGAGGTCTCATGGTGGGAATTTGGAGAGTTGCTTCTCCCCAGACATCCTAATGCCCTGTGGTGGTTAGATGCTGCCGTAGGTGGCGAGCCCTGCAGCACCCAGGTGTGGAGCTGTATGTTGGTTGTAGGTGGTGCTGAGATACATAGGTATAAACAGTGGATCTTTGTCTTGGGTTGTGTTTTCCTGAGCTTTGCACCTTCCTGAGTGGATTTCAAAGCTCATCTAAGCACATGGGAGGGAAATCAGAGGTCGCCTTGGAAACTCAGCATCACCCTGAATACTGTGTTCAGGTTTGGGCCCCTCACTCCAAGAAGGACATGGAGGTCCTAGAGCGTGTCCAGAAAAGGGCAACCAGGCTGGGGAAGGGGCTGGAGAGCAAACCTTCTGAGGAGTGGCTGAGGGAGCTGGGGGGTGTTCAGCCTGGAGAAGAGGAGGCTGAGGGGAGATGTTATTGCTCTCTCCAACTCCCTGCCGGGGGCTGTGGGGAGCTGAGGCTCAGTCTCTTCTCACAGATATGCAGTGATAGGATGAGAGGGAATGGCTGCAAGTTGTGCCAGGGGAGGTTCAGGTTAGAAATGAGGAGAAATTTCTTCTCTGAAAGAGCGGTTGGGCATTGGAATGGGCTGCCCAGGGAGGTGGTGGAGTCACTGTCCCTTGTGTGTTCAAGGAAAGGTTGGATGAGGTACTTAGAGACATGGTTTAGAGAGTAATAGAGGTGGTAGGGGGATGGTTGGACCAGAAGATCTTGGAGGTCTTGTCCAACCTTAATGATTTTTGTGATTGTTTCAGGGTGCAAAGTGATGGCTCAATTAGAAAGCAGCCTAAAGGGTTGGTCAGAAAGGAGAAACCAGCCCAAAGGCGTATCTTCCAAGGGAAGAGTCCTGTATCTTCCCCTGGATCTTCTTGGGCTGATCCCTGCCAGCTCCAAGTCGGAGACTAGGGAATTGCTGTACTGACATTGAATTCTCTCCCCAGGCCGTGAGAGCAGGCTGCCCCTGTGCATCAAAGGGGAAGGCATAGGGCCTCGTCTGCGCTTCAGCTTGGAGCAGCTGGATATTGGGAAGGTCTTCATTGGAGCGACGTACAACTACGAGGTGAGCTGTGAGAGCTAGCAGGGCTTGGGCTGGAGCCTGCTGGCTCCTTGTGGGATTTCTGGCAGCTCAGGAGTTGTGAGCAGGGGGTATTTGATGTACTAGTCAGCTCCTGGGGGTTCCACGGAGTCAGGATACTTCTGGTGGGGTTGGAAAGGTGAGTATGTTGCTCAAGAAGCCCTCATCTCTGCTTTTGGGCAACTGGCTTGAGAACAGGTGGGAGGTGTCATACAACACCTCCCCCCCAACCTCACTGGGCCAAAGAGAGAAGTACTGGGAGGCTCCTGTTTGCACCCCAGATGTGATGTGCCTTTGTACTCCAGCTGCTGGGTAGTAGCTGGAACAAACTTCTGGTGTTTGAACTGGAGCTCGTTGCCAAAGGGATTCTGTTGGGCACGATGGAAAGCTGGGCAGCCTCCTGGCCCAGAGCTGGTCTGAGCCAAGCAAACAGGGAGCACTTCCCCTTGCCAACCTGTCGTGCCACGATTCAGGTGTGGTGTGTGTCTATAAGAGCAAAGTGCTTCTTGAAAAGAAGCAAAGGAACTTTGTATATATATGTATGTGTGTGTGTGTCTCCCCCTTGCTGGTGTTAAGCCTTCTGCAAAAAAATAAAGCAGAGCAAGTGAGAGAGGCAGCAAATGAGGCAATCCATCCTGCCAGACACTTCTGAACGCTGGACTCTGGCAGGGAAGGACACATGAAGGTGTTTTCTTATCAAATCTTGTGCACTCTCTGCACTTTCAGTGCTGATACTTTATTCATTCTCTCTGCATCCATTTATTGTTCTCATTACTTGAGAAGGTGGGACTAAGTACAGGATGCTTTTAGTGCTGTCCTAAGCCGCTAGACCGGACGTAAACCCCAGCTCAGTGTGCAATCCCTATGTACGAGGTGTAACCAAGGTGTAAAACACATGAGAGGAAGGAGTAGCTTTCAGCTTACCACCCTGGAGTTTGGGCACGTGGATGTTTTCAGTGGCAGCTGCAAAGTTCAGGAGATGAGGGATGCTTCCGTGCTCCTGTCTGGGTTTTGTGATGAGTTCTGCAAGGACAAGTCCCAGCTCTGTGCCAGCAGGACAAAGCCAGAGGTTCTATGGAGTTATCACCACTTTGCCAGGAAAAAACCCAAGGCAGAACTTGTCCCGGTGTGTTTCCTTTGCCTTCTGCCTTCCAGGTGTTCATTGTTTAATTAGAAAGCAAATGGGTCTTCACTAACAAAGGACATGTCCTTATGCATTTCCATATTGCCTTCTGCTGCTGCAGGTGGTCCTGTATAACAAAGGACTCATCCGTGGTGTCTTCAGCTTGGCTCCTGCAGCTACAGCTCTGGGCTCCTGCTTCACCTTTCTCCCCAGCCAGGGGGAGATTTTACCAGACCATCTCCAAGTCATCCAGATCTCCTTCAGTTCCACCATCCTGGGGACCTTCGTAGAAGAATTCAAGTTCAACGTGAATGGATCCCCTGAGCCTGTGACCTTGATTATTGGGTGAGTGAGGGGGATTCCAGGAGCTTGGTGGGTGCATCTGGAGTTATCTCTGGGTAGTCATCTGCCACCTGCCTCATTTTATGGCTAAGCAGAGAGAAAAAGGTGTTGTGGGAGGTCTTGGCGTGGGGATGCTAGGTTAAGAGCTGAGACTCTTTACCCTTGGCTCCAGTTTGAACCTTGCAATCCAGGGGAGATGACCTTCCTTCCTACCCCCTCAATATACCCTGTTTAACTCTAAAAGTCTTGGGTTCCTCTGGGAAGCACTGTGACCTTCTTGGTGGAGCTTTCCAGGACACTCTTTGCACAGAGTTTGGCTGTAACAGGTTCCTTTTGTGAGCCTTTGACACCCCAGTGTGATGACCCTGGGGCTGTAAGTGACTACCCATGCTGGGAGAAGATTAACTGGAGCTCATACAGGAAAGGTGTGGAGATGCCTGCTGCCCAGGGTGGGTAGCAGGAGCTGGTAGCTCCTTCCCCCTTGGGTTGCAGCAGGTGTGTGTGATGGGCTGTAGATGGGTCTGGGATAGGTCTGTGAAGTCCCATGTGAAGGCACAGCAAAGCCAAAAGCACTTTGGAGACCCCTGAGCAAGGGGCCAGCCTGGGTGATTCTGTGTTTTAAAATCCTCTGTTAACAATCCACCCAACCTGGATAGCAGTAGGCTCAGTGTCATCCCTCGTGCTCCTTCGTTGGGACAAGGTGTCCTCTCGGCTCCTGTGCAGCAAGTGCTGCACTGTCTCCTTCCTGCAGCTGGGAAACTGCTGATGCAGGAGGCAGGGAGCTCTCTGCAGCAAGAACTCGGGCCTCATCTCGTGGGCCAATGCTGTTGCAGAAGATAACCCTCACCGAGCCGAGTGGGGAGAGAGAAGAGGCTGATGAGCAGAGAGTCAAAGCTCCTTTCTCAGGCCCGCAGCAGCATATAAACTTGTCCCAGCGGGTCGTAACCACGGGCTGGTGGGATAGTGTGGTGTAGGCAGGCAAGCTGTGGGGCTGGCTGTGCCTCCTCGGCCACCAGCCTCCTGCTAGATCAAGGTAGTCAAGAAATCAAAGGAATCTGCAGTGGGTTTTGCCAGTGAGGCAAGAGAAATGGGTACAAGAGGAACAAGAAGGTTACTGCTTGAAGAGAGAGAAGGGAGTAGGTCTGACCTCGGTGGGGAAACGATTCCCTTGGCTCAGTGTTTGCAGGGAGAGTGCTGCTTTGTTTGGAAATCGAGAGGGAACATTTCACAATCAAGTAATTCCTTCTCCTTTGTCCCTCCCTCAAGTTGGTCACAGGATGTTATTGCATAAGCAGCTTTCTCCTTGAGCAAGGGCAGATTTTGCTTGTAAAGAAGCGCTGATCTCAGGTAGGAAAGAGCTGTCACAGCGGGGTGGCTGTCTGCTGGCTACCCCATAGCCAAATGAAAGGTTCCTGATGTCCCCACTGCTGCCCTGGCTCCCAGCACATCCTCCTCTTCCCTAGGGCCTGGCCCTGAGCTCCCTGCAGGCCTCGGAAGAGGGTTGCTGCTCCTTTTTTTGTTTGTTTGTTTGTTTCCCACTCTTGTGCTCCTCCCTTTCTGGACGGTGGGTCCGGTGCATCCCATCTGATGGAACACCGGCATCCCTGCCTGCTCCCGGACCCCTGTCCCCCAGCAGTGATTCCCATTGCAGTCCACTGCTCCCTGAGATGGCACCTGCCTCCTTGCTTCCTTGTCTTGCCCATTTCAAGGATCCCTTCCCAGCCTTTACTGCTTGTTCTCCAGCCCCACAACTTGAGCTGTCTGCTTTACAACTTGAGCTTCAAGACACCCACCCACCTGCTCGAGCGGAGCCCCCCGCTCCTCGGGAGGCTTTAAGCACTGGATTGTCCCACGTGGAGAACAGCTCCCAGTTGGATGTGAGCTGGCTGGTGGAACATTGAGCTATGAAGGAGGGAACGAGGATGAGTGTTTGAGCAGTTCCTTGTTATCCTTCCCACTCGACAAGGACTCCCGAGTCCATTAATGCTGCCATGCAATGCAGTTGTTCCCCAAACAGCCGTGTTTCCCTCCAGTTCCTTGCAAGCCGCACTGTTACCGGCTGTGGGGCACAGAGCTCAGGGTTGGCTCCTCACCTGGATGTTCTGGGCAGCTGCTTGGGGTTTGACTCGAGCCTGGATGCAGCGCGCTCAGCAGGAATGGGAGCCTCCTGGCAAGGCTCGTCCTTAGCACTTTCCCAGTGTGATCCCCACTCACGGTTGGTTTGGAGGTAACTTTCCATCGTTACCTGGCAAGCGCTGTGACGGAAAGCAGGGCTGTGCCCTTCCCTCCATCCTAAGTAAGCTAAACCAATTTGGAATCCAAACCCAGGGCCTTGAGTGCTTGTTTCTTTGGTGCTTAGAAAGGGATGCTGGAAGTGAGACACCACAGATGAATGCAGGTCCCTCCTGGGGGATGCTGGGCTCCGTTCATGTGCGGCACGGGACTAAAGCTGGAAGGCACCATTCACTATGCTCCCCGATTTAACTAAGAGGCAGAGCCGGGCTCAGGTGGCATCAGCCATGAGATAAATTCATGAATGGTGTGTGGCTCCAAGGGCCGATTTCAGGCAGTGTTGTCGAGTTTCAGAGTTTGGAGCGGATTTTAGAGATGGGAGAGGAGGTGAGGTGGGTTCAGGGCCCCATGTTTGGTTTAAGATGTGTTGTTCTTGGCTGTGTCAGTGGTGACAAGCTGATACATTCCTGTGTAGAATTGTTGCTGATCTTGTTGTGGTCAGTGGGTGTCTGTGCGCTCCCCTGGATCCTGACAATTGTGTGGATCCAGATCTCCTGAGAAGATGCTCATACACTCAATGGAAATGCTGGCCCCAGCTGAGAAGAAGGGAACGTGAGGAGGTTTACTCCATTGGGTCCACTTTTGTGTGGGCATCTCTACCCCTGTGTTACAGATGGGGAAACTGAGGCACAGAGCCATCGCTTGTTTGGGGCCCTTCACTGAGCCTACTTGGGGGCATAGCCTTGCCCTACCCTGCCTGACATGGCGTCCTAAGCCACATCTGAGAGCTGCTGGCCACCTCCTGTCCCCATGGATGAGGGCAAGTGTGTGAGGGGCTGGTTCTGACACTGGCTCTGACCAGCCCAAGCAGCAGAGAGAGCTGAAAGCTTTGTGGTTCTCTTTAACCCAGCCAGTGTCTTGTCTGTCTGTCCTCACAGTGGCTGTGTCATCGGACCAACGTTCGACTTCGACGTGCCTTCCCTCTGCTTCGGTGACGTCTCCTTCGGTGAGTGCGCCCAGGGCTTGGACCGTGGGCCGAGAGGTCCGTGCGTTACAGAAACGGGGCACTTGGAACCTCAGAGCCCCCAGAACGTGTGTTCCTTCAGGGTGTTAAAAGCAGGACTGATACCCTTGTCAGCAGAATGGCCACGAGGGTCCTTGTCCCTGAAGGGCTCCAGGGATGGGAGATGGGGAAAGAAGGGCGATGCTGGCGGGGCAAAGAAGGGCGATGCTGGAGAAGGGGAGAAGGGCAATGGAGCTGTGAACCAGCCTGGAGCTGCTGTGGATAAATGTTGGGAGGACAGGAGCCATTCACTCCCCTGACCCTTAGTGTGAAATGTTACTTAGTGCTGGGAGGGCACCTCGTTATCACCTAGCCCATAATATGTGCAAGCCATAGCTCTGTGCAGGGCACTGATGTCCTGGGGGAAATGGGCTCCTTCCCTGTGCCCCCCCCACCCTGAAAGCCCCGCTCTGCTGTGACAGCGCTGGTGGCTGAGCATCCGGAGCTCCATTGAAATGCAGATTCTGGTTCTCCATCTCCACCTCACAAAAGGCTTTTTACTGAAGTTTTAAATGGGAAATCAATTGTGGATTGATGGAAGGGCCATTATGGTGCTGGGCCCGGGATGCCTCTTTGTTTTCATGCTGCTCGTGGACTTTTAAAGAAAACTCCTTTCCTTTGGGGAGTGGCTTCCTGCCCTCCCTGCAGCACCGCTCTGCCGCTGCTTTGTTCCTTCCCAATAAATAAACAGGAAACCAGGCAGGAATGTGGTTCTGCACCAGGAGCTTAATCTCACCTGGTGGGATCGTTTTAATAAGGCAACGACTAGGTTTTTGCTTCTTTTACCTGTGCCTCCAATCGTTCTCTGTGTCCAACGCCTTCAGTCTCATTTGGGACTGTGGAGTCTGTGTTGGTCCTTTTTGGGAACCTCCCTACTAGAGGTGGGCACGGCTGACCAACCTGCCATGGCTGTGGTTGGGTTTCCTCATGGTTGGTATTGAAATAACACCTGGAAGTAATGGCTCCTCCTCAGAGAGCTGGACAGCCAAACCAGATGTCTTCTCCTGGGCTGGTCTCCTGCCTCTGCAGAACATCCCCACTGTGCGGGGTTATACCGCTGGTGTTGGAGCTTTTTGGGCAGTAATGAGACGCCCCGTTCGTTAGGGAAGGTGAGACACGGCTTCTGCTGATTTCTCAGCTGGCGTCAGGCTCAGCTCCTGCCAAGTGGGCTGCAAATCCTCACGTGCTCCGCCTGGTCGCCCCGAAACAAGAGATACCATAAGCATCCAGCTAGCGAAGCTGCATCAGAGGGCTTTGCATCGGGCTGTAGCTCCCCATTTCATTTATCCCTTCTTTTACTGCAGCTTCTCCTCAGTGCCAACCTGCTCCTATGTATTGCAAGCCACGGGGGGTGTTCACGGGGAGTTTTGTGGATCCGATTCTCAGAGTAAATGCTCTGTCTGGCTGCTCGCTCCTATGTGAGATGTAACCAGTGTCGGGGCAGCTGAGAGAGAAAAACTCGTGGCGTTGGGCAACAGAGCTGCCAGGGAGGGATCTCCATCACCAGCCTGGCACAGAGCTTCCATGGCAATGAATTCCTTGCTGGGCTTCTCAGTTAGCTGCAGTTCAGATTGAACAGTCAAAGTCCAGGCACAGTTTTACTGTGAGGGGCTGTTCATCCCAGTAATCGTGGGATAACAGGTACATAAATCCCTCTGTGTGTCTCTTCCCCAGGCTTCCCTCGCACCTTGTCCTGTCGCCTCACCAACACCTCCTTGGTGCCCATGACTGTCCACCTTCGCATCCGCGGGGACGGCTCAGGAAAGCCCAGCGTTACCAATGTTGCTTGGATGGCGAACAAGGATCCTCAGTCCTGGAGCTCGGGAGTTAAAGGCTGCATCAGACCAACTGAATTTACGATAGAGCCTTGCAGCGGGACCATCCCCTCCCTGGGATTCATGGATATCCAGGTGTGGGGAGAATCTGGCCAGCGGTGCTTCAGCAGATGGAGCTGAAGCTTCACTGGTGGGGAGGGGCTGAGGTGGGGTTTAGTGATGGGAGGGAGATAGATGCACTTTTGTTGTCTGGGTTGGTCCGGGATGTTTGTGAAGGGGCATCGGTTGGTTTCCAGAACCATCCGCTGAGCATCCTGTGCCCTACGGTCAGGCGCGGAAGCCACGTACGTGTGTGTTTGAGCGCTGCGTGGAGCCATGGCTTTGGCTTAACCGTGGGCAGAGGAAGGATGAGGACAGCGGGTGGCCGTTAGAGAGATGCCCTTGTGTAAAGCAGTTTGCTTTTCTTCCCAGACTTGTTTCCGCTCTCCTGGTGAGCAGGAGGAGCTGCATTCACTGCAGCCATCGCCAGGGGGAGCTGAAGCAGCTCTGCCAGGCGTGACCTGCACCCATCTTCTGGGGCCGTTTGCATTTGGTCCGGGCTGTAAAGCTGAACTCGCTCCGTTCGAGGCAGCGTATTTCCCTGGGATTTAGGCTGTTGTAGCTGAGATTAAAACCGAGATGAACTTTAATACAGTGGTGAGCAGAGCAGTTGTCTAATTAGGCTTTAATTCAGCTTACACACACCCTGTTAACCACATGGGGTATTGAACCAGGCAGATGCTGTCAGGAGACCTTTGTTGCCCTCCGACTGTGCTCTACACATGGACCAGCAGAATGATTAGGGCAAAATCCTTCTCCATACCATGGAACGAGAATCAGGGGATGCCACACACGGAACGATGTTTTTTGTGGGTGGTGAAGGTCTTTGACGCTCTTCTCTGCCACCAGGTCACCCTGTGCTCCAACACTGTGAAGGACTATGAGCTGGCGCTGGTGGTGGATGTGGACGGTGTCGGCAAGGAGGTGCAGGCGCTGCTCCTCACAGCCAGGTATCGGCGCTTTCCTTCATGGCACGTCCTGCCTCCTGGTGCATCATCTGTCCTCCCCTCACGCAAAGGCCAGCTCCAAAGGAGAACTGTTGCTTAATGAGTTGGTTAAGTAGGACTTTGAAAGCAGCCGGTGTTGAGGAGCATCTGTGCTCACCAGACAGGCACAGCCTCCAGCCTTTTCCTAATTCTATTAATTAGATTAATTATAGGCCTATTTCTTTGGCATGTGAGGTGTAACAGCCTTCCAAAGGGCTGTCTCTCTCCTCCTTCCTGCAAGCAGTGGGGGGGAACTCGTGCTGGGTTGCCACGAAAGCACAGTGTTCCTCTGAGATGTGGCGAGCAGCCTAGTGTCTGCCTGGCTTAATGAAGGCACGTGCTAACAGGGAAGGGGCTTAGGCCTGGACTGGTGCAGGAAAAATAACAGCAAGATCTTCCTAAGGAGAAAGAGGGTCCTTGATGCTGAGGGGAGCTCAGGTTTTGCTGCTTCCCTCTGGTCCTTTTGAGCGTGAATGTTCTTGCACTTAAGCCAGAAGTCGTTCCTGCTGCAGCCAGGCTGGATCCCGCTGTGCTGTGGGTGTCGGTGTCATTACCAGTAGGATGCAGCTTACTGGTGCTTTTCTGCCATCCAGTCAGTGCCTGGGCTGTGATTTTATTTCTAATAACCACCCACTGCGTAAGGCAGGGGCTGGCTCGGACCTTCCATCGCCAGGGCAAGTGGTTGAGGCTCTTCAGGCTGCTTTTTTGGAGAGGAGGGAGTAATTTCTGCTGAAATATTGGGCCATGATGAGTGCTGGTCCTCTGTGGGAAGGCTCCCCCAGAGCTCAGGACTTGCTGTGGGACCATCGGGAGGGTCTTTGCAGACCTCCTGGGGCCAGAATCCCCCTCAGACATCTTTGGGACAGAGCACAGCGCTGTGCTGGGGCACTTGGCCATGCTGGCAAGGGTCTGTGGTACTGAGCCCCCGAGTCTGCCACTCTTTCACAAGAGGTGGATGAATCAAAGGGAATACAGGAAGCTGAAGGCAATTTATTGCTGTTGGAGTAATAAATGTCTGTCTGACCATGACAAATGTGTTCCTCTGCGCTACGCCCTGTTCAAGAAGGAAACAAACTCTACATTCTCTCAGTATCTCTAATTCCCTTTGGGACATCTCTTTGCCTAGATGCATAGTTCCTCAGCTGGAAGTGCTGGATCCCATCGTGATGTTTGGCCGGTGCTTCCTAAACTTCCCATACCAGCAGCGGCTGACCCTTGTGAACAAGAGCCGCCTTCCAGGCTGCTACAGGCTCCTTCCTCAGGTTTGGCATGGCATCTGCCCTCAAAAGTTATCCAGGGGTTTATTAAGGGGGTGGAAAATAATAACAAGGGCTGGGGGAGGGGGCATGGCTAAGACCTTGCTGGTTTATATTCAGATGGGTTCTTGTTTTCGGCCAACCTTGGGGTGTAGAGGAATCCCCCCTCCTCCCAAATATAGACTTTGGGAAGCAGTTTGTATTCTAGTCTTTGGGTTGATTTTCTGCAGGGTGATGAAAAGCTGCTGTGAGGAGGCTGCTGGCATGCGAGTAGGTGTCTATGGGTGCAGCAGCTTTTGTACCCCCTTGGGATGCGAAGCCCATCCCGGTCTCCCAGCTGGGTTCTGATGGTAGATGTTAAGGAGTTCAAGTTTCCGGAGGTTGCTCTGAAGTTGGGTTTGATTCTGTCCCTTACAGGAGCACAAGCAGGGTGATGCTGTGCTGTACTCCAGCCCCGCGCCCTCTGGAATCATCAACCCTCACAGCTCTGTCAGTATCCCGTTGATGCTGGAAGCCCAGAAGTTGGGACATCAGTCTGCTTGCGCTTTGCTCGCTGTGCTTGGGAACAAGAAATCCCCATTGGTGAGTCCTTGGGGTTCCTAATTCCTGGGATCCTTCCCGGGGCTGCAGAAGGGATCTTTCCTTGTCCAGGGTGGTCCACCCCATCCAGGGTGGACAAGGAAAGAAGGGATTCGTGGTACAAGCAACAGCCAAGGTCTAGAGGGGTGGTGGGACTTCTTGGGCAGGTGACAGTCTGAGAGTCCAATGTGGCACATAATTACAGATATGAGAGGATAACGAGCGCAGTCTGCAAGCCGGCATGCTCCCTGGGGCTCAGACCTGCTGCCTGATTAGGTGAGCAGGCTGAGTGAGAAACCACGCTGAGAGCTTGGCCCATCACACTGAGAAGTATCTGTCATATCTCTGCGTAAAGCCCTGTGCATCTCCACACCCCTGGCATCTGCAGTGCAGGGACTCTTCCTTTTTCCAGCCAAGCTTGCCTTAAGTATTTGCCTTTGAAAATGAACTTCATCTTAATTTTCCTTGTGCTTCAGCTGGAGGAGCCCAGCTCTCTCCCTTGAGGCCCGTGAAGTCAGTCTTTAACATGCAGCGTTTACACTCCCTCACTGCGAGCGCCTGTAGACACTTCCCTGGATGTACTGACCGCAGGGATGGGAGTTTCTAGCCGTGGGGCTGCATTCTCCCTGTTTCTTATAGCCAAAGCACAGTAGTGGACTCATCTAAGGTTTTCTGGGCTAGCAGAGCATCATCTTGTACATCCTGCACTGGTGGCAAATCCTCACTGTAGAGATCCTGCGGTGTCAGTCTGACCCTGGGGGAATGGCTGCAGCGCATCCTGATGGAGCAGAGCGTGAGCTGGCTCTGAAGTCACCCTGTCAGCGCGGATACCAAGTCTGCGGCTGCACCTCGAGTTGCATTGAGTCCCTCCAGCTGTCTGTTGCTTGGTGTTGGGCTTGCAGCAGCTTCGTGCCAGCTTCTGTGTGGCATGTTCTGTCATCCTCTGCAGGAAGGAGCTGGTAAAACCCAGCCCTGGGGTTACTGGTGGTCACTGGGACTACGGCCATCTGCCAGGGACAGATGTTCTTCTTTCCTAAAGGATCTAACGTGACGTTATGTACCCAGCAGCAAAGCCAGAGTGGTGCTGGGGGGTGTACGTGCAGCAGTATTACCCAGAGCAAAGCTCCCATCACCTTTCATGCGTGTCACATTGCCCGTCACGCTGTTGAACAGGGTTTTTCTTCCCCCTTTTAAGAATACAGCAGGTGAAGAGTTTAGTTGGGTTTTTTAATAAGCCTTCTCCTTGGTGAGGATGCATGTTCCCTCATTAAAACCAACTAGCCTGGGCATCTTCCAGATGTTATTGTGTCCATCTCTGGAGGGCTCTGCCCTGCCTTTGCTGCTTCCACCCTGCTGTGAGAAGGTGGCTCAGCACAGGAACCCACATTCCTCCTTCCCTTGGCCTCTGCGAGAAGAAAAATGGGGGTCTCAGGCTCTGGAGAGAAAAACAATCCTGCTTGAGGGATGGAATGAATAACAAATCTCTTGTTCCTGTAGTTCTGGGAGTGTGCAGAGGCAGCACCAAGAGGCAAGATCTGTGCTCTGAAGAGCCTGCTTTGCTGGGGGCTCGCGCTGGTTTTCAGGGGGCAGCTTTGTGGGGGATGCGAAAGAAGTTACTGGCCAAGTGCGGCTGTCTGGAAGTCATGGAGGACAGTTTGGGGCAAGATCCAATGGGAAAAGGAGCGGGAGCAAGAAAAGGAGCAGGAGCAGGCATGGGCTAGAGGAAGGAGAGCTGAGTGAGGGGGGAAAAGCAAGTGTGGGAAGCTGGCTTTCTTTATCCCCCAGTAATGGGAGCCTGTAGCTTCCTGATGGGATCACTCTAGATCCCATGCTTGCTCCGGGCCTTCTGCGCCGCTGTTACAACACTGCAAACTTCTGACAGCCGTAATCATCCCCCAGTCTAGGGGTACCCTGAGAGCCATCCCATCTTTAAACTTTCCCTTGTCTTTGTTTTTTTAATCTTCCCTACCTGGAGCAGGGCATCAACTTGGTGGCCACTGGAGAGGGACCAGTTGTCTATGTGCATCCCAGCGAGATCGATTTTGGCACTATCCAAGTTCTAGAAGACGCTTCCCGCACTCTCTACCTCTCCAACCAGAGTGTTATCCCTGCGTCCTTCCGGGCAGAGGTGGTGAGTATCTGTGGGGATATTTCCCAAGAAAAATGAGGGCTCCATAGCAGCCTGGGACTTGATTTTTGTATGTGATGTTTCCATGTTGCTATCTGAGAGAGCGAGCGAGGTATTCCACCACAGCGCAGCAAGAGGAGCCCAGCGCTGGGGGACCCCTCACTAAGCCAGGGAGTTTTCCTGGATGGTTGAACAGAAATTGATCCCAGGTCCTTTTCCCAAGTTCTGCCTTTAGATTGTGTGAGGTATTTTGCTCTAAGCTCTGTATTTGGAGCTCTGAGATGAAGAGAACCTTTTTCTCCTGAAAGGAGCACGGGTTTCCTGACCATCTCCCTGTTCTCTCTGCATTTGTACCAAGCTCCTTCTGGTGATGAAGACCATTGCTCTGCTGCCAGCTTGCTCCCTGTGAATGTGGTTTTAGGGGGACCAGGGGTTCAGCACCCTGATCGCCCCATCTGTAAAGGGCAATCTTGGAAAAACGAGAGGAAGAGAGTGCTTGAGAAGCCAGGGCCGTGCCCACAGGGCAGAGCTGGCAGGTTTCTTCCTGCTTGTTTCTTCACTGCCCCACTGTAAACGTTCAGAGCTGGATTTTCCAAAGCAGAGAGTGCCGGGGCACCTCGCTGCAGCTGAAGATCAGTGGGAAGGGAGTGCTTCAGTCCTAGGGGGGCTGTTGGGAAGCACTGCCCAACTCTTGGGGAAAGAAGACTTTGGGCATCAGGATTTTGCTTAACCCATTTGGCAGAGTTTATCCTTCAGGCTCTCGGCCGTATCTGCCAGCTGCGTGGCTGCGGCGGTGGGGTTTGAGCAGTCCTGGTCTTGAGCCTTTGCGCAAACCCGGCTGTGGGGAAGCCAGGAGAGATGCAGCTTGCCTTGGTGTGCTCTCCCAAGGGGAGGTTGGAGGGGAATAAAGCTTCTCCCGAGGATGAGCATCCCTTGGGCTGGGTAAAACCGGGTTACTGAAGTGGGTCTTTTACAGGAGAGTGCAATATAAGCTCCTGTGTAGTTGCTGTTTCCAGATGCTTGGATTTAGGGAAATGAAGCCTTTATGTATTTACCCTCATGTCTTTAGTCCTTTCTCCTGCACCCCAGAAGAAAGCAGGGTCTGTGGCATCCGTGCTCACTTAGTGTCTGCCGTGTCTTACAGGCTGGCAAACGCTCGTGCTTCAGGATTGAGCCCAGTAAAGGAGTGATCCCCCCTGAGACCGAAGTGGCTGTGACTGTCATAGCAAACTTGAATGACAACAAAAAATTCAAGGACAAGGTGATCGTGTCCATAGAGAACAGCCACAGCTACGACGTCCTCGTCCAGGCTTTTGGCATCGGCACCACCATCATCACAGACAAACCGCTTGCTCCGGAGCTCAATCTGGGCCTCCACTTAAGGTAAGTTATCTCTCTGCTCTGGGCTCTGCCGTGGGCCCAGCACAGAGGAGTTCTGCTGAAATCCTTCGGGCTGGTTCTCCTCCAGCACTCCAAGACCTGGCTCAGTGCCACTGAAGCCCCAGGAACTCCTTTAGAAACGTTTTCTGGGTGGTTTTCAAGTCATTGGATACCCTGAGAAAGCCACCGAGCCGGACACCAGTTGGGAAATTGTTCCCGACCTGCCCTGGGTTAGAATCCATTTATTTTCTCACTTTATGGAGTAAAGGTTTGGAAGAAAACAGCATGTTCCAGAAGCCTCCAGCTGGGAAACATGATGTTACAAGTAGAAACACATTTCCCTTCGCAGTAGCCTTGCTGGTTTCTTCACTGGCTGTGGAGTATCGTCTGGCAGCGGCAGAGAACCTTGGTAGTAGCTTGTTAGCAGCTCCTCGCCTAAATATCCGGTGCTGTTTGGTTTCCCTTCTGCCGCAGGGAGTCCTGGAGGAGCAGCTGAGTGTCTTTGCCCTGTATCATCTGCGAGCTCGCTGTCTCTCTCCTCTCCCCTGCCAGGCTGCTCTTTATTAGATGTAGGTGCTCTTTCCTCCCTTCTCCTGCCTGTTTTCCTCGCTGTCACCTCTGCCAGCTGCCGCAACATGGAGCAGCCGTGGTGGCTGCAGGCCCAGCCCTGAAATGGAGCGGAGGCGAGGTCTCCTGAGGATGGGTGGGATAAAGCGAAGAGGGTTAATGGCAAGAGCTTAGCTCAGAGAAGGGGATTGGTTTGATCCTACTGTGTGTGTCTGAACCCGGCGGGTTCTTACGAACAGGGGAGGGAAATAAGGTTTTCCAATGTGTTTGAGACCTCTTGGGGCATTCCTTGGAGAAGCAATCAGATTCTCCAGGTGCCCATTCCTTTTCCTGCCCGAAGAGGGTCCACAGTTCTCCCATATCTTAACCTTTGGTTAGAGCCAGCAGAAGCATTTAGAATAGATTTTAAGGGTGCAAATATGCACCCACAAGCCATCCACATCAGCAGGGATGCTTGTCCAGCGTGTCCTGTGCCCCATGCAGCCCCAATTCAGCTGCACAACGCAGAGGACAAGGCTACTGAGGTTCATGTCCTCTGCCCCCGCTTCACCTCCTGGCCTGTGGGTTTTGGAGCTTCTGGGCTGCGACTGGGTGAGCTGAGGTGAGACCAGGGAGCATGGCAGATGAGTTGGGCTTTCCTAGAGCTGCGGGTTCTGCTCCGAGCTTTCCCCCGCTGCTGTCCACAGCATAAACCGTTTCCTGCCCAGCTCGGGCCCGTCATTGTTGAGCAGCCTGTAGCCAGGGCTGGTTTGTTCTCTGCTGTCGCTGTTGCGTTTGCCTTTTGCTGTGTGCAGCAGACACGTGGTTTGCAAGCTCATCCTCCATCCCTCGGACAGGCACCAACTGTTCCAGGAGCTGCTCGTTTCCTTGCCGTGCTCAGATTTATAGAGGGTAAATTAATTCCTCCAGCCTGGCCTGCAGTTAGTGTTCCTTGATGTGAAGGAAGCAGTCTCCATGGAGTATCCATTTGGCTTTCTATCAAGCTCGAGTTCTTCATCTCTTGTTGTCGCTCTGGTCCCTCAGCCGCTCTATGTGGTCTTGCTGCTGTGCTCGTGTCGGGGAAACATCGCTTGATCCCACGTTCTCCCAGCGCATCTGGCTTCCCACACAAAGCCAGCTTCAGTGTTCAGCCCAAGGATGATATGTTGGGGGCGAGGAGTCGTGTGCTCCCGAAGGGATGGGAGGGACGAGGGGGAATGACTGGGATGCTGATGTCCTTTGTGAAGCTTTTCCTTGCTCTACGCAAACAGACCGGCTGCTGGATGCTGATCAACTTAGGGGCAACCAGGGTCTGGCTCTTGGTGTAGCTTTGAGCTGGGTCAGCAGTTTTGGAGGTGGCTTTGTTGCTGGGTGAGCAGTCAGATAAGGCCAGTGGGGCACTGAAGCCGGGCGGGTGCTGGGTAGAGGCAGTTCCTGAGCCATTTTCCATCTCTGCTTCTCTTCTAGCCCGGATCCCTGTTGTTACCGCTTCAACATAACGAACAAAGGACGACGCATCCATCGGCTCTATTGGAGAACCGAAGGTTTCCCCCCATTTCCCCGTCGTGATCGTCTCCCTGCCATCCAAACCAAGGGCAAAGGTTCCTCCCGGAACCCCAAACCTGCCCGTCCCGTGTTTAAGCTTCAACCTCTGACAATGGAGCTGATGCCGGGCCAGACTCTGGAGATGACTTTGGAAGGCTACTCCAGCACTCCCCAGGTGAGAGCCCTCACAGGTGCTGAGCTTTCCCCTTGGGGTAACCTCCACTGGGACTTCTGCAGCCCTTTGACTTCTCCCCGAGAGGATGAACAAGTGCTTTCAAGAAAATATCTCAATGCCCCGAGTTACCATGGCAGCACTGGTTGCTCTCCTTGCTGGCCACCATCAGTTACCAAGGCTTTTTTTTTGGGTGTTTCTATAGCTACCATCAATCCAACTTGCCCATACCAAAATAGGGGCTGAAGGAAGGGCAGAGAAAATAAGTTAGGCTTAGCCTAGGAGCAGAGGCAGGGAGTCGATTGAGAAACCACAAGATAATTTCTCTGGGGGAAGCAGGGAGTAAAGCAAATGCCCTGGGAAGGGAGGGGAGCGTCTGGGAGCAGCGTTATTTTTCCTCTGTAGACAAACATTGGCAGAGGGCTTGCTTAGAGCCCAGTCTTGCAGGAGAACAATGAGCGCAGTGCGGCAGCTGGAATGATGGGAGTGATGTACCCGTGGGTGAAGCTGCTCCCAGGGATCATTAGAATTGACAGCTCAACTTGTATCAGTATTTCCATAACAGCTCACCCCAGGCTCTGAGCTGGCCCCGTGTCCCAAGGGCGGTCAGGTCCGGCAGCGCCCTTGGATGGCAGCTCAGAGCAAGGGTAACTCAGCAGGATCCCTGGGTCGTCTTCTTCCTGGCCCCTTCTTTCCAGGGGAAACTCTGCAGAGGAGCTGCCAGCTAAGCATGGGGTGCATTCCCTGGCTCCAGGCCCACTGGGCACAGATGTTTAGGCGAATGTGGGAAGGGGTTACCCAGCAAAGCTGTGGAAGCCCCTGGATTCCTAGCAGGGTTGAAGGCCGGGTTGGATGGGGCTTTGGGCAGCCTGGTCTAGGGAGGGTGTCCCTGCCCATGGCAGGGGGTTGGAACTAGATGATCTTTGAGGCCCCTTCCAACCCAAAGCCTTCTGTGAGTCTATGAAAACCTTTGAATGTCAGTGCATCCAGCTAAAGCGGGAGATTCTCATGTGAACTGCCAGCCCTTCTTTCCTGGGAAGATTTCTCTAGAACCAGCTCTAGGAGAGCCCAGTCCATCCTAGGCATGAGCAGGCAGGCTGGCTGTTGGGGATGTTTTTCAGGCATCATGCTGAGCAGCGGGGCACATGGTGGTGATAACCGTTTGCGGGGGGGATTATTCCAGTTCCACCTGACTTAGTGGGTGTCTTTTATGGACATTGGGATATAGCGCTAAGGATTTTGGGAGAGCAGAATAAGTAGGATGCAGCATGAAGAGAGGACTAGCAAGGAGACCAGTGACTGTAGCTTTGTGTCAGTGTAATGCTTGTGGAGGGTTGATGGCCATGATCCTATGGCATGGGTTTCATCCAGGCTATCAAACTCCTTCTATGTCCACAGCTTGCAAATTCCATCGTGTTTTCTGGGCGCCCTGCTGGCACTGGGTGGGTGACGTGTGACTCTGCCCACAGGTAGTGAAGGAGCGGCTGCTGTGTCACGCTGTCGTGGGGAACGAGGTGAAGAAGAAACAGATAATGCAGGTGGATGTCATGTGCGAGTTCATTGCTCCCATCCTGCAAGTGTCCTCCAGAGCAATCGCTTTCCGAGTGGAGAAGGTAGGTCTCTGGGCTGGGTCCCGGTGTTTACTAGCGTGGCTGAGGACTGAAAGCCCACGCGGTGATGTGATGGTCTTCAAGGAAGGAGGTTAAACATCTTCTCCAAGTCCTCAGGGCTTTGCTGTTGGTTTGAGCAGGACCAAGCTATTGCCATCAACACTGAGATCATTATTTCTCCCCTGTGGGGTTGGGGACCATCTCTCCAGCTCTATCTCTCCTTTCTTGAGCTGGAGGCAGAATCGAGCTGCTGAGCCCAGGGCCAGGTATGTGGGACCCCCAAGAACAGCACGTGCCTCGCACAGCCATCCTCCTGTGTTGGGACTGGGGTAGGAGAACAGGTCGCTGTGGCTGAGCGATGCCAAACGCCCTCCTCACCTCCCCAGCCCCCCGTGAGGTGCTCTGTGAGCAAAGTGACCATGTTTTTAGAGGCCGGACTGCTTAACTTCACCGAAGTACAGTTGAGATGCCAGATATTTTGCCTGGGACACCGAGGTCGCTTCTTGAGAGATACCGGTTTCTGTACTGGGTGTGAAGTCAGGTTTGGGGTGATCCTCCAAGGCACGGTGATACCTGAACAGGGAAGCTGAGAAAACCGGAGATTGTTGTCAGCTCCTCAGGCTGATGAGGAAAAACCGCTGTTTGTCGTCTGTGTCTGCCTTCTCTGCTGCTGGCGTGGGTGCTCTTTGGATTTCCCCAAGCCTCACCTTCTTCAAAGGGCCTGCAGACATCCTTCAGCTGCAGTGATGGTCCCACCACTGCAGAGCAGGTGCCTTTGGTCTCTGGATCTTGACTCTTGCATCACTTTCCCCCTCCCCGAGGTGTCTGAAAAAGAGAAGCTACTTCATTCTTCAGTCCCTGTGTTCTCAGATCTCTCCTCTGCTCCCCCAGCTTCCAGAGAAGCACAACATCCTTCGAGCAGGCAGTTCGGATTTAATGAGGAGCTTTTCAGTTCTCTCTGATGTCTGCCCATGGTCTGCTTGATGCCACATGCTCTGATTTCTCAGGTGCTGGGGCACTGCAGCCATCTGCCATCAATGCCTCCCAAAGTCCCTGTCCAGGCCTGCTCCGGTTTCCAGAAGCCTCGCGGGAAGCTCAGAGCAGTGCGGAAACAGGGAGGAATAGCTTGGGCTGGAGCTGAGCTCGGAGGCAGCAGACGCTTTGTTGTGGTAGCAGGGACAGCAGGAGACAGGTTGCAACCTGACTGTTGAGGATTCTAGCTGGTTTTGTGTCCGTGTAGATATTCAAAGCGCGCAGAATCCCAGGGTTGGAAAAGACCTTTGAGATCGAGTCCAACTGTACCTGTCCTCTACTAAGCCGTACCCCTGAGCACCTCATCTACCTGTCTGTTAAACACACCCAGGGGCAGTGACTCACCCCCCCTCCCTGCTTTTCCCTCTTGTCTTTAGCAACCCAGCGATGTCCTGAGCCTTCAGTACAAGCCTCTGTCTTTAAAAAACACCTGCTCCCTGCCACTCAGCATCATCCTGATGGTAGAGCAACCCTTCTGGGTCTGCAGTGCGTCCCAGCAGCCCCTGCCAGACGAGGTGAGCAGCCCCGTACCTTCTTGCCGGTGGGGTTTGAAGAGGGAGGGGGGTGGGGGTGTGTTTCGGTTGGGAAGTCCTCCAGGAGAGGTGGTTATTCCTTTGAATTGGCAGTCAGTTGGCCTGAGCAGCATCAGGTTTGAAAAGGAGAGAAAAGACCATCTCAATTGGGGAAATACCTCCTGGCTCTAAGACAACTAGGTGTGGGCCAACCATGTGGTGAAGGTGTCTCTTGGAAGCCCTCCTTGGGTGACCTCAAGAGCTGCTTGCTCTCTTTGAGGGCAGCTCTGCCCTTGGGAAGGCTGAGGAGTTTGGCACCTGCACTGTTGGCAGTGGGAGGTGTCGGACATGGGCTCTGCTAGAGATGAGTTGGAGGCACGGCCCCCGCTGCCATGCAGGTGATCAGCCCTCACGCGGCTGAGGGCACATTGCTGTTGGGCTTGTGTTGAGTGTGAAGACAAGGGGGGGGTTCCTCTAGAGTCAGGGCACAAGAGGATTTATTCCCCTCTTGCATTATGGGTGCAGAGCACAAGGGGGTGAGCCTGAGAGTCTCAGAGAAGAAAGTTGTGGTGCACGGTCAGGGGCACGTTGTAAAGAAAAGGAAGGCTGAACCGAGAAGCCCACGTTGGGGTTGCGCTTTGAACACTGAGGTGTTTTGTGCCACCAGACGTCGGGACTTCATCACACCGGTGGTTAATACTCTTCATCTTCTTGCAGCCTGTGAAGCTGGGGATTGGAGAGGAACTTAATCTCTCCATCGGGTTTAACCCTGCTTATGAAGAGGGTTGGAATAGCTGGGAAGCAGAGAAGACTCTGAAGATCCGTTTTCTTGAGCACCCTCATGAGGAGCATGTCATCATTCGGGGAGAAGTCTTCTTCCCCAATCTCCATATCCAGACCACATGCTTGGACTTTGGCTGCGTCTTAAATGACACTGAGCATGTGCGCTACTTCCAGATGACCAACTGCAGCCCACTACCCGTTCAGTACCGCTGGCTGTTCCTGGTGGACGACTCCAAAAGCCACCTGAGGTACGTGCACCTCTGCCCTCTCCTTGAAGCTCTTTGTCCAATGTCTCGTTTGTCCTCTGCAATGCCCAAGATGGTTTGTGTAGCATCCGACAAATCCCTTTCCCTTGTGGAATTAGCACCTCCCAGCTTCAGGCAGGGAAGGTACCCGGGGAATGGGGCTTCTCCAGAGCTTGAGGTGTGGATTTCCGTGGCTTGAGGCAATGCCACCTTGACGAACTGAGTTCTCATGTGTTTTGCTACACGTGGCATTCACAGAGCAGCTGTTGTGTGTGTTCCGGGGCTCCTTGTGTGGTGTTGTGTGTTCCGTCAGGTTCTGCTGCGGCTTTGGGTGCAGCCATAGGTATCAGTAGGAGGACTTGTCCCAGTGTCCCTGGGAACCAGGGCTACCCACTGCTGGTCTGTGCCTTGCAAGCCCAAGGGCAATCTCTCAGTCTTGCTGTGGTGCATCTCTAGAGGCATTTTCGAGCAGTTCTTCCTGCTATGGCTGCTCTTGTGTAGGTCAGGAGTCACGTCTGGGCAGTTTTAAGTCCAGCAGCCAGTGGTTTTTCCATACTGCTCTGGGAAACAGAGCGAAGGGGCTTGAGGGGCTGCTTTTATGAGTCAGAACTCATGGATAAAGGGTTTGGCCTTGGGGAATTGGGATCTGGCTCAGAGGAGATGACCTGTTGGGAACTGGAAATTAGCTGGTGCCATGGGGAGGGCTCTGAGGGAGCAGACCTGGGTGCTGGGGCAGCCCGCTCGCAGCCGGGTCTTGCCAAGGAACAGCAAGACTTCCGCGTGGCCCATCTTGATGCACAGCACCTTTGGGAGCGTTCAGGACTCTAAAATGCTGAGGAAAACCTGCAAAAAGCAGGTTGGAGGGAGGTGGGCAGGGCTGTAAGCTCAGCTAGGAGAGGCCCCCCCGTCATCTCCTGGTAAATTAGGGTAGGGTTTAATCACAAGGTAAAGGGAAAATCTCATTTTGCTGATAGAACAATGTGTATCTTTTCTACACCAAAAGAAACAAGCGATGCCTCTGTGGAATGAATTTCCTCTGGGGCCACCTGTTGGCCAGTTGCCTGTTTATCTTTCTATTTTCTTTAGAACCAATTTAGGGTTTGGAAGTGTGGATGCTGAATCAGTTTGCAGCTTTTAATTACCCCATTTTCGCTTAAATTTGCTTTGCTGGGTGCGAGCCCACAGGTGCTGGTTCTTCCAGCGGATGCAGGGTCACCCAGTTCTGCTGCCTTGAGTGTCCTGAGTGTCCTTCTGGCAGGATCCTCTGCTCCAAAGGGTGTGGCATTGCCCCTTTGCTGGCTCCTTAGCGCTGTGGCCATTAGGACAGCTCCCTTTTCTGCTCCACATGTTAATTAAGTGGTCCCTCAGGAGCCACCATGTGATCCTCCTGGCAGAGCTGGAAATGAAGAGGGTCTCCAAGCTATTAACACCTCAAATGGCTCATTAAGAGCCCAGCAGAAGGGCAGCATGTCAGATATTGTTTCTGGTCCACATTAAGCACTGTTGGTATTCTAAATTATCAGATGAAACTAACTGGGTCTGACACGGAGGGAATCAGCTGTCAGGGCTGGTGAAGGTGAGGTGGGTAAAATGGAGTCATCCAGACATCCAGCCTTGCTGGAGCCCAGCAGGGAGACTCCTAGCATCAGTCACACACACGTTGAGTTTGGCCAGGAGAGGGAAGAGTGTTCTTTGTTTGCTTGGACAACACTCTGTGTGGTCGGATATTCCTTTATTTCTTTTCCCTTCTAATTGCTCAACCCATTTGTATATGAGCACCACGGTCGTACCGTTGCTGTCTGGTTGGACGTTCCCAACTCAAGCCAACCCCTGCCCTTTTCCTGCCATTGAGCCGTCAATCTCTCATGGTTACTCCTCTTCTAGACCTGTATGTTTAGAGACAGACTGGGAATAGTCTCTTCTCACCCCTTGCCCTTTGGAAAAGCTGATTCCCTCCTGTTTCTCTGCTCCCTTTGGGGACGGGAAGGCTGCAATGAGGTCCCCCCAGGTGGGTGCTGGCAGGGCCCTGGAGAGCTGAGGCCATGGGGAGCTCGGGGCCATGGGGAGCTTGGAGCCAGTCCTGATGTTGCTGGTTCTCTAGCAGCTGGAGCTGGCAGGGTCACATCATCTGGCGTGAATCTCTCCGTGTAGTTTGCAGAAGCGGTGTGATTTCTTGCCCCTCTATTTTGGGAGGCAGGGGTGTGGAGTGGTGGGAAGCGGTGTGAAGCTCTGTCCCCAGTGAGCTCAGAAACCAGGACACAGGCTGAGATGTTTTGTTCTTCTCATGTCTCAGAGCCTGGGGACAGTGGGCGACACCAGGCTGTCCTGGCCCCAGCAGGATGGACTCCACTGCTGCTGCTTCATTTTGCCATGTTCCCCCCACCCCGAAAGAGCCCCTTGCTACACCCTGTGCGTCTCCAAAGCCAGACTCGCTAATCACTCATCTCCCAACACAGTGTCCCACAGGACCTCTGCTTGGGAGTGAAAAGTAGTATTGTTGCCTAGGCCCCGTGGTCCCGTCAAGGTCACTCAAACCATCCCATAAAGCTAAAGGTAACTGAGTAAATGAGTATGGATTTTCCAGCCTGGGGCTTTGTTTTTCCTCGGGGTGGTGGTTACCCTGCGGTTATTTACCACCGGCAGCTCTAAGAGCTGCTGTCTCCTTTCGTCGCTGGGAGATGTTCTGCATCAGTGTCTGGCTGAGCCACAGAACTTCTCACCATGGCCCTGCACGTGGGGAAGGCACGGTCCAGGGCAGCAGGTGCTTCTGGGAGGGTGCTGCTGGGTCTGTACCAGCCCATGGCTGCCTGGCTCTGTCCCTTTGTGCCCCAGTCTCGGCTCGCTGCAGGGTTCGTGTGTGTCTCCCTTTCCTGCCACGCTCCCCACCCCTGCGAGGTGTTCACCCCTGTCCTCTTCTGCTGCTCCTTGCACCCGGCTGCCGGCACCGCTGCTATACTGGCATTGTCCCCAAGCTCTGACCTGCTCTGTCCCGCTTGCGGAGCTGCTGAGCTCCCACCCTGGGGCTGCATCCTGCCCAGGAGCTGCTCCTGCTGCCTTTCTCCTTCCCACTGCAGCTCCACGATCCAAGCTTTGTTGTTTTCCAGGTTAACCCCTCCAACACCAAAATTTTTCACAAAAGCCAAACCACCAAAGGAGGAGGGAGCACAGCCGGAGTGCCCAGCCCCTGCAGAGAGCATCCTCGGGGATGGGAGCATGGAAGAACTAGTTGAAGCCCTGGCAGCGGTGGGGGGTTCTGTCCAACAGCCACCAGATGCAGACGACACCCTGGAAACAGAGGTAGATATTATCCTATGCCTCCCACCTGCCTCATCTCCCCCAGCTTACTGCAGAGGGCCCGTGCTCATGCCAGCCTTCCTTCCGCTGCCCAGAGAGGGCTTGGCAGCAGGGCCAGCGGCTGGACATGGGGCTGTGGGGAGGGAGAAGTTGGAATCAGAGAAGGCTTTGGGTTGGAAGGGACTGTAAAGAACAAGTCCCACTGCCTGTCTTGGGCAGGGACATCCTCAGTAGCCCAGGCTGCCCAAAGCCCCATGCAACCTGGCGTTGAACCCTGCCAGGGATGGGGCTTCCACAGCCTCTCTGGGCACCCCGTGCCAGGGCCTCCCCACCCTCAGAGTAACGCACGCACAAATAACCAGGGAAATCCTGGTGGATGTGTCTAAGTAGGATCGAAAATTGCTTCAGAGGGTGCCTCTGGGTTGCAGTTTCATCTTCTGCTTGTGTCATTGTGCCAAGACAATGTCCATGTAACCTCTGTGGGACACCACAGGCCTAGGAAAGGTGCCATCAATATCTTCGGGAACACGTGCTTGGTGAAGCTTTGCTGGGTTTGGAAACGTAGACACCACAAAAAGCATTGAAAGATGGGAAGACTCTGCCCTCCCCGGTGCCTTGTCTCCTGGGGAGATGCCTCATAAATCTTTTTAGTAGATTCTGCTGAGGCCAAGGCCGTAGCACAAAGCATACCTTCACCTCTTAAACTTCCAGAGCAACCACAAAGCCCTCATATATAAACAAGAGGGTCAGAAGCCAAGGGACAAGGTTCCTTTTGGACAGTGGCACCTCTGAGGTTAAACACCAGCTACTCGGTGCTGGAAGACAGAAGAACCTCTCGACTGCCTTCTTCAGGAAGGTGCCTGTTGAGAAGAGTGTCCCAGCTGAGATCCTCAGCTAATGAGTGCAGGAGATGAAACTAAGCACCACCTAGAACAGGAGAGTTGTGCTGAGCACTTCCCAATTTCCTGTTGGTGAAGTTTTGCTTGCAGCTGCATTCCTGGTTTGTCACAGAGAACCTGCCCTGTCCCAGGCATCAGGCTTCTGGCACGTTGCTCTGGCAGGAGTGAGCAGGCCCAGGCTGGCACCAGGCTGCACAATGGAACCCTTGGGGTCTCTGCCATACCAGAGTGCCTGCTGTACCTTGCTTCCTCCTGCAAGCTGGTCTGTAGGATGTACAGTTGGAGCCCGTGTCTCATCTCTGGGTGGGCTTGGACCCATGCTCAAGCATTGGCAGGGCCATATCCGTACTTGGCTTGCTCCCAGGTCCCATCTCAGCTGCTTCCTAGCTTGATGAGGTGGTAGGAGCCACCAATGGAGTGGTCTGGCTCAGCCCCACCTGCTGCTTACGGCAGCCCATGGCACTTGTTTTCCAGCCTCTACCAGTGGGGTGGCTACAGGATGAGACTGGGTTTGAGGAAGAGGCTCTGCAGTCGTGTCTGTCCCTTGCTCCAAGCCATGGCTCCTCTCCTGCACCCATTTCCACACCCGATGTCTCAGTGTCTCTTCCCCTTCCTCCAGGTTTTCGACATCCTGCCGGTGTTTGGCGAGCTGCAGCCGGGCAAGAGCGAGCGGGTCAGGGTCACCTTCTTTGGCCGTGCAAACATCATCGCCCGCCTCACGGCGCTGTGCTGCGTGGAGGGAGGCCCCACCTACGAGGTTGCGCTGCGTGGGGAGGCCTCGCTCATCCACTATGTCCTGGACAGCACGGAGATAGACTGCGGGCTGCAGGTACCACGTGCTTCTCTTGGCAGGGATCCTTGAGACCACCCCTGGCAGATGGCTGCCCACTGAGGTCCAGGACTCTCTCACTGGCTTCTTGGGTTGATTGTCTTGGAGGTGCAGCTTTGGGGTGACAGGTCCTGTGTCTAAGCTGGTTTTAATGTTTATCTCCATTCCCCTCCCTGAAGCTGGGAATCCCTCCTCTTCAGTGGATGCTGGCTCCCGGGGCAGGCGGTGATCTCCAGGGGGATGTGCCCTGAGGCATCCATCTGCAGATCCGCTCCCGGATCCTGGGGTCCAAGGAGATGGTCTTTTTCAGTGCTCTGAAATGGGGCATCCCCCAGTTTATTACTGACCTTTTTGTGGTGGTTCCTGCACCTCTGCGTGCTGCCATAAATATCTACATGGGTTCCTCAGGTTAGTCAGGGAGAGTCAAGTGCCCGTCCCTCCTCTTCCTCTGCCTCTCTCCTGCGTTGTGTCCATGGTCTCTCATCCCAGTGTCAGCAGGAGGAGATTCCCAACAGCCAGCTGTGTGTCCTCAGTTTCCTGCCCCTCTGTCTTCTCTCCAGCTGTTTACCAGAGTCACCAAATCAGAGGTCACGCTGCGGAACAGCGGGAAGATGGGATTCACCTATGTGGTGCTGAGCCCCAGCACGGCCACCGCGGACAGTCCTCAGCCTGGTGTGCCCCTGGTCCTTCCCAGCATTGTGAGTAGCACGCGGGGTTAACGCTGGCTCTGCATCAGGCTGCCCAGGAGAGGGTTATGGTGGGGGAACAAAAGGTTGGGCAAGCGGGATGGTGCAAGGTCTCCTGAGTGTCTCCTTCCCCTCAAGGTTGTGTGGTGGGACAGGACTTAGTGCAGGTCCCTGCCTGCCCACCCCCACCAGCACTAAGGATGTAAATAGTCCCTCCCTTGGGCACACAGCTGCTGTGTCCAAACTCATGCTGGCCCCTCACTCCTCCAGCTCGTAGCATTCCCTGTCCCAGCACCTGGGTTCTGTCTGGATCCCTCAGCTGAAGCAGCGTTCCTATCCGTGTCCCTTCTGGCAATGGGAAGAGGAGCCCAAGTGCCTGTCATGTGTCCTTGTGCCGGTCTCCTGCAAGGGGTGACACTGCTCCAGAGGACATGGCTCTGCTTGGCCCTGGGCAGTTGCTGCTGTGCCAGCAGCTTGGCAGGACTTCCTTTTGAAGATGCTGTGTTGGGAGCTCCAGGGCTCCGGGGACCAAGAGGCAGAACGTGTCCCGCTCGGCAGCTTCTCCCTGCGGTGTGGGGGGGAGCAGGGACTTGAGGGCCAAGCCCAGTGAGCTGAGAAGAGCTGTAACTGTGCCCTGTCTCCTGAGCAGTGTTGCCAGCTGTTTGCATTGGCTCTCGACCTGTTTGGCATGAGCCCAACTCCAGGCTCGGACAGCTCTTCTGTGGGAGCCCAGTGAGGAGGGGATCTTCTGGGGAGCCCCTTCACCCCTGGACCTCATCCTAGCCTCTGCCTCTGCTTTTCCAGGGGTGTAAGTTTGCAGGTCACTGAGTCAAGATAGTGCTGTGCGCCCTCAGTGCAACCACCCCAGCAGGAGCTGTTGGTTGGGCTCATGAATAAGGGGTCAGGCTCTTGGACACCAGCCTGGAAGCCACCACAGTGCTGTGACAGGAGCTGCTGGCCCTGCTGAGAGTGGGGGCACACCACTCCTCCACAGCAGCTGGCAGAAGGGCTTTGGCTTTTCTTTGCTGCTTGGGCCTGGCAGAGGGTGGGCAGTGTTGGCAGGAGGACAAACCACACCCTGGTGTAGGAGACCTGAGCTTTTGGATCCAGGGAAGCTGGAAGGCGATCTTGTGTGAGAACCGGCCTTCTCATCTCAGCATAAGGGTGGTCCGAGCCCCACCTCTGCCAAGCCCTCCGGTTGAATTCCCCTCCTCTTCTTCCACACAGGGTTACATTGCACCTGGCAGAGAGCAAGTACTCACTGTGTATTACCTGCCGGGAGTGCCTGGAGTCTTCTGCAGGACCTTCCAGGTCCAAGTGGCCCACCTAGAGCCAGAAGTGGTCACTCTGAAAGGAGAGGGGAGTTCTCCAAAGACTTATTTGGACCTCCCTAGGACAATCAAAGGTGAGCACTGTCTGTCTGCTCCTTGGGACGGTCCTTTGGGGGACCTCAGCTGTCCATCACCACTGCCTTCTCCACGGAAAGCCCATGATTGTAGCAACTTGCCTGTTCTCCAGTTTGGTGGAGGAATTGCAAGGTTGAAAGTCTGTGGCTTCTAGCACATGTCCTCCACCAGCCCTGAGCGCAGCCAAAGCGAGCTCCTGTCAGGGGAAGCAGTGGTTGGAGAGCTCCTGGCAGAGAAGGACCTGGGGATGCTGGGTGACTATGACTGAATGTGACCCATCAGCGTGGCCAAGAAGGCCAACGGCATCATGGCTTGTGTCAGACCCATTGTGGCCAGCAGGTCCGGGGCAGGGATTGTGCCCCTGTGCTCAGTGTTGGTGAGGCTGCACCTCAAGTGCTGGGTTCAGGTTTGGGCCCCTCACTCCAGGAAGGTCATTGAGGCCCTGGAGCATGTCCAGAGAAGGGCAATGGGTCTGGGGAAGGGGCTGGGGAGCAAACCTTCTGAGGGGCGGCAGAGGGAGCTAGGGGTCTTCAGCCTGGAGAAGAGGAGGCTGAGGGGAGACCTTGTCACCACCTCCACTGACCTGACAGGAGGGTGCAGGCAGGTTAGGGTTGGTCTCTCCACCCAAGTGATGGGTGACGAGACAAGAGGGAATGGGTTCGAGCTGCACCAGGGCAGGGTCAGATCAGACATTAGGGAAAGATCCTTCCCCCATGGGCTGTTGGGCACTTGGACAGGCTGCTCAGGGAGGAGGGAGTCACCACCCCTTGGTGTGTTTAACAGATAGGTAGATGAGGTGCTCAGGGGTATGGGTTAGTAGAGGACGGGTACGGTTGGACTGGATGATCTCAAAGGTCTTTTCCAACCTTGTGATTCTGTTCCCTTGTGTCCCTCTACCACAGAGATTAGGACAGGGGTGAGTTCTTCAGCCAGTACAACCAGGTTTAGCAGCACTGGGTATTTTATATTTGCCCCTTCCTAGTAAGAAGAGCAGAAGCTGGACATCCCCTGAGGGCAGCGACAGCTGGGGCTGGCTTCTTAGTGCCTTGGGAGTTTCCCTCCTTGGCAAGTGTTCTGTGGTTTGTGCGTGGCCACACAAAGCAGTAGATGGTGAAGAGCAAATTGCCTGGCCGTGTTCACACTCTTCTTCCCCTCCCTGTGTCCTTCCTCAGAAGACTTAGAAGATGTCCAGCTTCCCTCTGATCAAGGAAGAAGGCACTCTGCGAGGACCGTTCGCACCACCTCATCGCACAGCCCAGTCATTCCCTCCACCATTGTTGAGGACACCCAGACTAAATCGATGATGGGAGAAGCAGAGGAAGAAGGTGTTGAGGAAGGACACACAGCAGGTAATATCCCAAAGCTCTTCACCTCTTCCATGCCCATTGTGTAAGAAGGGCCTCAGCAGAGGACTTCTGTGTCACCTCCACCGCTTTGCTGCAACCTGGTGCCATCTTCACGCCCAATTCCACTCTTGCTGTGGAGGTTGTGTAGGATCCTGAGAAAAGTTTGGTGCGGGGACAAGGGAGAGCCCAGGGAGGGTTTCTTTCCCCACCTCTCCTCCCAGGATCTGCTGGGTTCAGGATGATGCTGTTTAGCACACTCACTGTCATAGAATCATAGAATGGTCTGGGTTGGAAGGGACCCCAAGGATCACAGAGCTCCAACCCCCCTGCTACAGGCAGGACCACCAACCTCCAGGTGTGGAGCTACACAAGATTGCCCAGGGCCCCATCCAACCTAGCCTTGAACACCTCCAGGGACATCCATCTCCAGGGGCACCCACCCCCTCTCTGGGCAGCCTGTTCCAGCCCCTCACCACTCTCTCTGCAAAAAAACTTCCCCCTAATACCTAATTTAAAGCTTCCTTCCTTTAGCTTTAATCCATCCCCCTTGTCCTGCCATTACCTGCCCTTTTAAAAAGTTGATTCCCCTCCCGTTTCTCTGTTCCCTTCAGGTACTGGAACGCTGCAGCAAGGTCTCTTTCTTAATGACCACGAACAATGAAGATGCCACCATCTCAAGGTAGCCTATTCCAGTGTTTTACTTCCTGCAATAAAAAAAAATTTCCTAATGTTTCACCTGAGTTACAGAATCACAGCTCTTTCAGTAAAAAATTTTCTTTTCTGATGTCCAATCTAAACCTGCCCCTGGCGCAGCTTGAGGCCATTTCCCCTTGTCCCATCTCCTGTCCCCTGGCTGAAGAGATCAATGCCCACCTCTCTACAACCTCCCTTCAGGTAGTTGTAGGTGGTGATAAGGTTTCTCTCAGCCTCCTCTTCTCCAGGCTAAACACCCTCAGCTCCCTCAGCTGCCGCTCATAGGATTTGCCCTCCAGCCCCTTCCCCAGCCTGGTTGCCCTTCTCTGGACTTGTTAAAAGACCTCCATGTCCTTCTTATGGTGAGGAGCCCAGAACTGGGCACAGCACTTGAGGTGTGGCCTCACCAATGCCGAGTCCAGGGGCACAATTACTTCCCTAGACCTACTGGCCACACTATTTTTGATACAAGCCAAGATGCCATTGGCCTTCTTGACTGCCTGGGCACACTACTGGCTCATATTCATCCCTTCATCAAGGTCATTGATAAAGATTTTGAACAAGACTGAACCCAGGACTGAGCCCTGGGGGACGCCACTCGTGGCTGGCCTCCAGCTGGATTTTATTCCGTTTACCATCACCATCCATCCAGTTTTTAACCCAGCAGAGGGTCCACCTGTCAAGACCAGTGGCAGCCAGTGTCTCAATCAGAATGCTGTGAGAAACCGTGTCAAAGGCTTTACTGCAGTCCAGGTAGACCACACCCAACAGCCTTCCCCTCATCCATTAAGCAGGTCACCTTGTCATAGAAGGCCATCAGGTTAGTTTGACAGGATCTCCCTTTTGTAAACCCATGTCGACTGGGCCTGATCCCCTGGCCATCATGCATGTGCTGCATGATAGCTCCCAAGATGACCCTCTCCATGATCTTCCCCGGGACTGAGGTCAGACTGACAGGCCTGTAGTTCCCCGGATCCTCCTTCCGGCCCTTCTTACGTATGGGTGGAACATCTGCCAGGCTCCAGTCGAGTGGAACTTCCCCAGCCTGCCAGGATCGCTGATAGATGATGGAAAGGGGCTTGGCAAGCACATCTGACAGCTCTCTCAGCACCCTCGGGTGAATCCCATCTGGCCCCATTGACCTGTGGGTATCTAACTGGCCAAGTAGGTGGCTAATCATTTCCTCCTGAACCATGGGAACTTTGTTATTCTTCCCCTCCCTGTCAGTCAGTTCCTGAGGATGAGTACTCAGGGAATATCCATCTTTACTATTAGTAAAGACGGAGGTAAAGGAGGAATTAAGGACCTCAGCCTTGTCCTCACCCTTGTCATTAGTGTTCCCTATCCATCCAATAAGGGCTGGAGATTCTCCTTGACCCTCCTTTTACTGTTAATGTACCTATAGAAGGACTTTTTATTATCTCTTACAGAGCTGGCCAGTCTGAGTTCCAGTTCAGCATTAGCCCTTCTGACTTTTTCCCTACATGATCTCACTACATCCCTACAGTCATCCCAAGACACTTGCCCCTTCTTCTAAAGCTCGTATTTCCCCTCTCTTTTTCCTAATATCCTCCTGCTTGCTTGCCTGCATCGTGTGGGCAAGCAGGTGTCGTCCTGAATCCCTTTACAGGTTACAGGGTGGGGTTACATGACCTCAGGGGGAGGGAGAGCTTTGGTGAGCTTCCAGGTTCTCACCACGGGTCAAAGGAGCTGCATGGGGTGCCCATATCTAGGGGAACCTCTCTGTACTGCCTGATCACTCATGCAGCCCCTGAGCTCACCTCAGTGATCGCTGTCACTGCTGATCATCCTCCCGCAGCCTTCTCTTCTCCAGGCTGAAGAAGCCCAGCTCCCTCAGCCTCTCTCTATACGGGAGGTGCTCCAGCCCTCTGATCACCGCCGTGGCCTACTCTGAACCCTCTCCAACTGTCCCACATCTTTCTTGTACTGGGGCCCCACTCTGGACACAGGACTCCAGCTGGGGCCTCCCGAGGGCAGAGCAGAGAGGGACAATCCCCTCCCTGTCACTCCTGCCACCCCTCTCCTGATGAAGCCCAGGATCCCATCGCCCTTGTGAGCTGTAAGAGCACACTGCTGGCTCATGGGAAGTTTCTCCCCCACCAGAACCTCCAGGCCTTTCTCAGCAGGGCTGCTCCTCGTGTGTTTGGGAGAAGGGGGAATCTGAGGGAGCAGCATCCCAGGTGATGTCAGCCAGCCTGGACCTGCATCTGGTTTCCCTGCGAAAGAAGCTCCTGCTGCAGCAGCGCAGCCTGGCTCGCACCCAGCACGGGGCTCCCCGTGGAAGAGGAGCACGGATCCTCGATGGGACGACATCTCCATGCCAAAATCCACCATCACCCAAACAGGATGGGGAAGAAACCTCTGGGTGCTGTCAGAGGGCAGCGACTGCAAGGGCAGCACAGGGAAGTGGCGGGCGAAAAACCGCTTCCCTTGGGGCTGCAGCACCCGCACAGGAGCAGGCTGCAGGCAGAGCGTGCCCGGCTCCTGCCAAAAATCCACCCAAGCTGAACCCAGGAAGGGGGCTTGGCAGTGCCAGGATCACCCCAAGTCCGCCAGCCCCCTCACCCCGGACACATCATGGACTACTGTCCCATGGCTCTGTTGGGCTTCAGGTCCCGCTAAAAGGGACCTAAAGGTCTGGGGATGGCTCCTCACCAGCTCTCCTCTCCCCATGCCAGAGATAAACCTCCCAGGGAGCTTGCCAGCGGGGAAGAGGTCGTTTGCTTGGCACAAAATTGGGGGCATCATCCTGAAAGGCCAGAGATCTGATGAGCACGTGAAATCAGGCTGAAGATCTCCCACCAGCCACGTTCCTCTGACCCCGAGGTGGAGCAGCACCGGGCTGCTGTGGGCTGCCACCTTCCCGGGCGGAGGGGCAGCAGCCGAGCAAGGGACACGCTGCAGCGGCTCTGAAGCAGGCTCATGGCCCAGCCTGGCGCTCCGTAATCCCCAAGCAGCGCGGAGCGGGAGCAGCGGTAATGGCATTGCGCTAATGCAATCCCCCGGGCACGCCACGCTGGCTCCCAACGCCGGCATCTGCAGCAGGGCAGATGTCAGATGCAATCGCTTCCATCTAACCCACTACCCCAGATTCTCCTCCAGAGGATGAATGTGGCCCTGGCGCCACCCCCGTGATTCCACCCGTGACAGCCAGAACGTGTTTCCAGGGCAAACGGAGCAATGATGGGGCCCAGCACCAGGCTCTCGCCTCTGGATGCTCCTACCCTCCGCTCAGGCCAAGCAGTGGGGCAGGAGACCCACCCCCCAAGCATGTCCCTCCATCTCAGGGAGCATCCTCCAGCTGGGGAACAGAGCTCACTTCCCCTCTGCGTTTGCCCCGCAGTGATTGACCGGAGACAGTACTGACCAATGCAGGCTGGGAAATGATCCGAGTGGGGACACGGGGCTCAAATCAACATGTGTCCACACAAGATGAGTTGCACCACTTGCGCCAGCCAGGCAAAGACCCGGGACTGTTCCACATGCCAGCAGAGCTCTGACCTACCTTGCTTCACTTCAACTGGTCAACACGTTTGGTTGACCTACTGAGATAAAAGCTGGGACTTTTTTAACGTGCTGAAGATGAGATGGGAAGGTGGGGACAAGTCACTATCAGGCTGGATGCAGCATGTGGCTCCGGCCACCAAGGCACCTGCTGGGTTGGAAGATCATTTCCATCTCCCCAAGACTCCCATACCCGTTATCTGCACAAGTTCTCAAGTGTGGGGCCCTCAAGCCCTGCGTATCTCCCATGTCTCTGCCTGCGTCTGTCCTGAACTGTGCCCCTGGCTGAGGAACACAAGGCCCTGGAGATCCCATCCCATCCCTCACTCAGAGTGAGGAGAATGTAGCAGTCTCTTGACTTCCTACACAAGGGTGGTCCAAAGTGGAATACACCCGTATCCATGACATACTGCTTGAAGATGATTTCATCATCTGTCTTACTATTCCTCCAATGAGGGAACACCACCCTGGGGAGAGAGAAATGGGCAACGAGGAGCTGAGAGATGCTCTGAGCAGAAAACGTGGTCAGGAAGCCATAACCCTTACTGGTGGCTGAGTCTTTGGCAATGAACACCTAAGGCCCAGCAGTACCTCCTGCCAGACACTGCATCCCTGACGGATCGCAGCTCAGGGCTGTAAGTCACGTGCAGAGCGGGAGAAACGCTGGATTGCAACTTCCCAGCACTGCCCCGTGACCATAGGGAGTGACGTGAAGCCGTGACCCCAGCAGAGCAGCTCAACCCAATCAGCCCATGGGAAATCCCCCCGGTCAAGCAGCAGCCTGCTCAAACACCAGCTGCTATCTCCCAGTGCGGCCCTGTGTGATGCCCGCAGCCAGGTTCTCACTCCCACATGCAGCTCCTGGCTTCTCAGGGAACGGTGCAGCTCCATGGGCAGGTCCTCAGGGTTTTATCATCTCTCTGTATAAACGCAACCACCCACCTGCCTGACTCCAGGCTGGCCTTTCTTCCCTTAAACACTGTCTCCTCCAAGCTCTCTCCTCCCATGCATTTTCTTCTTCTGCTCTTCCTCCCTCCAGCGTTCCAGCTCCTGCCGGTGCAGAAGGGCACGCTGGCTGCCTCCAAGCGCCCTGTGCAAATCCTGCTGCAGGAGTTTGAGCCCAATATCTCTGAAGGAAGCAGGACCATCACCGTCATCCTGGTGAGGGTGTTGGCGAAAGCGGTGTTCAGCCAGTACAGCATCTACCCCACCTCGCTCAACTTTGGCACCGTGACAAGTGGCACCAGGAAAATCTGCACCTTTGTTTCAGGGAGTTCGCGGGAGGTCGCCGGAGTAAATGACAGAGTCCTTAAAGTGCTAGAAGCATTGCTCGTTTATTGCTGCAGCCACACACATTTGTACACTGTACCAGGTTTACCCGAGCTCCCCTTTCAGGATTATTGGCTAGCCAAGGGTTAGCATGCGCTGTCCATGCTGTCTTATCTGGCTTCTTAGCAGCTTCTCTTGTTTTGCATTCTTCTTTATCTTCTTGCAGTCCTGGGACGAAAACAGGGTGCCTGAAATAGCTGCAGAGTAACTGCTGCATCAATAATGCTCTCCACACACCTTCACGCTGGAGAACAAAGGTGACCTCGGCTTCAAATTCCTCATCTGCAGACCAGAGCAGGATCCAGTGCGAAGGACAAGGTGAAGAACCTGGGTCCTTGTCCATCCACATCACTGGCATGTGAAAAATGCCTCGGTATCCCCGTGTGTAGCGGGATAAAGCTGATCTGTCCATCAGCTGCAGCAGAAGGTGGTGCGGGCAGCTTTCTGGGAGGGGGAGGACTTTCCTCCATAGGGAGGGAGGCTGTCTTTGGCCTTGGAGAAAGACTAGGGGAGCTCAGCATGATGGCTGCTTTCTGCTTTCTCCTCAGTGCACAACTCCCAAAACCTGCCCGCCCTCCTGAGAACGTAAACGTGAGGAAAACATCATCCTCATCCCAGCAGAACAGGCTTTCACTGCAGAAGGACACCAACCCCCTCATGCAGGTGGGTGTCTCCGCTCCCTGACGTGTGCTGCTAGAGCCTAGGCTGGGGTCTTACAACCATGGGAGGGGACATGGTCTTGCGTGTGCTTGGCAACTCAAAGCTCCGTCATCTCTCAGCCAGAGCAGAGGCAGGAGCTGCTTGGTCCTGCTGAGGGTGCTCTGTCTCAGAGCTGGAGTTGTGGGGTGGTGAGAGAGGAGCAGGTCCGGTGTTTGGTAGCCACAAGTCAAAATACATCTGGGAAACCCCCAGAGGCCCAACATCCTTGTTTGAACGCCCCGTCTGTTGATTGGAGACAATCTTGGTCGCTGCTCCTTCTGAGGCTGAAGGATCTCAGCTCCCACCTTCGCCCTTTACACCCGAGCTCCTTTCTTTGTGCCGCTTGAGACAAGCCTCCCCCTCCTCCCGGCGTGTTCGTGTCGGCCTGGGGCTCCCTGCAGGCTGTGGTGTTGTCCCAGCCCTGGGATTGGGGGTCGGAGCTGGCAGGAAGCTGGGGAGCAACAGCATGGTCCTTGCTGGGGATGTCGAGGTACGGCTGTCGGGTATCAGCCTCTGCTGGGACTCTCTCTGCAGACTCGCCTCACTGTGGGCATGTTCGCGGTGTACCCTGGTGTTGGCTCCATCCCTCCTGGGGGCCAGCAGATGATCACAGTGGATTGCTATGCCAAGCTGCTGGGGAGGTGCAAGGAGAGGCTGTCCATCAATATCGACAACAGAGACCCCAAGGACGATCCCTCCGGCATCCCTACACCCTGTTTGCGGAGTCCTGCCTCCCAGGTATGGCCCACCCATAGCTTCCCTGACTGTTGGTACCCAGACTTACTCCAGCTCCCACCTGCTGAGTATCTGAAGGAGAAGCAGGGTGGGAGACTACCCCTGGTGGGAATCGCCCTGTGGTGCTGCTGGAGTCTGCTGTGTCACCCCTTGCAGTGTGCTCCCCTCACCGGCAGCAGGGTGTTTGCAGCCTCGGGGGCAGGGAGGATATGTGAGCATGTTAGGGTGGGAAGCTTTTGGGGTAGTGTTGGAGGGCTGCAGGCAGCTGGGCTCTGAGCCGGAGGGGGAGTTGGAGCGAGGGAGGGTGCCGGGCTGCCTTCCAGCACTGCGTGAGCACAGCAGGGATTGATTTCCCCTTCTGTGCCTGACCCAGTGGCTTCTTCCTTTCATTCTTCCCAGGCTGATCTTGCCTTTGAGTACCTGTCCCTGCAAATGGGGGAGACCACCGGGGAGCTGGTGCTCCAGTGAACTGGGCTCCTGCTCCTACAACCTGCACTTCAAAGCGACCGCCGCCTGGAGCAATCACAACTCCGCATGTGCCAGGGGAAGGAGGTGGGAAGTTTAACCTGATGAAGCCTTCGAGCCTCCATCGCCCAGGCCCCTGAGGAGCAGCACCATGAGGCACTGCGCGGGCGCAGCTGGGAGGAGTTTATGGAAATCCCCTCTTGGGACTCATTTTCCTGCGAGGCGGCACAGTGATGAATATGCACAGGTGTATGAGGTACCCTCCTGATTCCGGACGGGATACCCTATAAAAACGCTCCAAACGCTGACCAAAAGTGTGCCTGCTTTGTTAGGTCACCCGCTCTGGTGGCTCTGGCGGCCTCTTCCCCGCGGCAGCGGGCGGGCAGGGGCGGCTGTGTCCCGGGTGTTCCACCTGCGGGGCGTCCCCGCTGAGAAGTGACCGGGGCAGCGGCGCGCTCATGACCCGGGCTTCGTGAAAGGCGGTTTCATTAGGCGCTGGGGTGCGGCGGTGGTAGCAGCACCTCGGCGCCGGCCGGGGGCGCTGCGGAGCGGGGAGGGGCGCCCGGTGCGGTCACGTGTGTGGGGGGGGGCGGCACCGGGGCGGGCGGCGTCACGTGACCGCCGCTGGCGGCGGCGGGGCCATGAACGCGGAGCGGGACCTGGCGCCGCTGGCGCCCGGCGTGGTGCGGGCGCTGAACGACAAGCTCTACGAGAAGAGGAAGGTGGCGGCGCTCGAGATCGAGAAGTGAGCGGCGGGGGGGGCTGGCGGGAACCGGTGGGGCGCCGGGGCCGGGGTGGGGGCAGTCCCGGGCGGGGCTGTGGCGGCGGGAGCCGGTTCTGGAGCCTGGGGGACGGGGAGGGGTCCGGCCTGGCTCCCCGGCGGCGGCTGCTGCTGCTGCTTCTTTGGCTGAGGGAACGGGGCACCCCCGCGGCACCGGGGGAAGGGGCCATCGCCGGGGCATCGGCACGGCCCTGGCGCGGGCATCGCCCGGGGTGACGTTGTCAGGCCTGGGCGGGGGACGGTGCCCGGGCAGGCGGGGCCCCGGTGCCTCCCACGTCCCCGTCCCACCGGTGAGCAGAGCTCCTCTCCCAGCCGGGGCTGCCCCGGGCCGGCAGTGGTGCCGAGAGCCCCTTGCAGAGCCCGGCCTGCCCCCAGAACCCCGGTGCTGTCACACCCCGCCGAGCGCGATGAATGCCTGGTAGGCCTTAATTGGGGAGCACCCGATTGGGAGCGGCACCTTCTCTGGCGATGCTTTTGGGGCCAGACAGCTCCAGGCCCGGCCCTGGCCGTGGCGGTGGATGTGAGGGTCCTGCTGGACCGCGGTCGGGTCAGCACCCGTGCCCATCGTCCTGCCCAGACACATCATCCCAGGCCCATCATCATCCCAGGCCCATCATCATCCCAGGCCCATCATCATCCCAGGCCCATCATCCTGCTCAGGCTCGACCCCTGGCTTTTAGCTTTGATTTCGGCCTTTCAGAGCATCCCAGGTCAAGGAGGCCCCTCACCACGGCTGCATCCCCTCTGTTGTCACCCTGTGTGCCCCCTGCGCCTCTTCTCTCAGCGTTGGCATGGGTCCTGCCTGCTGGTCGGGCCCCCAGACTTGCCTGGGAAGGGCTTGTCCCCTCCATGGGCACTGCAGAGGTGCCCGGCATGGGGCTGGGAGCCATGGTGATCCCAGCTGGAGGGTGAGTTTGGGGTGGAAGATGTGGCTGAGGGGAGCAACTGCTGCTCAGGGCAACTGGGGACACGGGGATGGAGCTGCTGTGCTCAGGCGTCGGTGGGGACACGGGAGGGACGTGGGTTGGGACCCACGTGCTCCGAACACAGAGTGTGAAGCTGAGCAGCAGGTACAAAGCCAGCACATCCAGCCCCTTCTTCCCATCAGCGTGTCTTGTTTCCTGCCCGTTTTCCCTCTCTCCCAGGAATGGATTTCAGGGACAGGTCGCGGTGCGTGGGCTGCGCTGTCCTGGCAGGGCCTGTCCCCCTGCGGGCGGCGCTCCTCACCCTCCCCCGGGATTAGGCTCATTCTGGCTAAAGTCCGGCCTTGGGATCTGCCGCTTCAGAGCTGGGAACCCAGTTGGGGAAGGGGGGTGAGGAGGAAGGCCTCCCTTACAGAGAGAGGCTGAGGGAGCTGGGCTTGTTCAGCCTGGAGAAGAGAAGGCTGCGGGGGAACCTCATTGCAGCCTGCCCATCCCTGAAGGGAGCAGAGGAACAGAAGGGAATCAGCTTTTGCAAAGGGCAGATAATGGCAGGACAAGGGGGATGGAGTGAAGCTGAAGGAGGGAAGGGTGAGATAAGATATTGGGGAACTTCTTTCCAGAGAGTGGTGAGGGGCTGGAACAGGCTGCCCAGAGGTGGTGGATGCCCCGTCCCTGGGAGTGTTCAAGGCCAGGTTGGATGGGGCCCTGGGCAACCTTGTGTAGCTCCAGGCCTGGAGGTTGGTGTCCCTGCCTGTGGCAGGGGGTTGGAGCTCTGTGATCCTTGGGGTCCTTTCCAACCCAGACCAGTCTGTGTTTATATGATTCTATGAAGACAGGAGCCGATCCTCCCAGCAGCCTTTCTCCCATGTCTCAGGCACCTCCTCATCCTCTGGCCAGGAACAGGGGAGCGGGTCCCGCTGCCTGCAGACTCGCTGACACTGCACGCCCCTTTTTTGCCCCTTGTTTGTCCCGCTCCTGACCCCTCAAGCACTTTGACCTTTTAAAAGAAGCCCTTGAAGTCCCTCCTGTTGACGGACAGCTCTGTTCGTTAAATCTAGGTGGTGAAAGGATCACCTAGCCCAGCAGTGGGTGCTGCTGGAGCTTAGTGTGTCTCCCACTGCTGGACTGGGATCAGAGATGGAGCTGTTGGCCTCAAACCTGCCGTTGGTGAGAGCAGGTCAGGCTGGAGCTGTCACAGAACATGGTTTGGGAGCGGGGAGAGCAAGGGGGGCACTGCATCCCCAGGGAGAGTGGGAACGGCCGCTGGGCTCTGGAGCGGCTTGAGACCGGAGCTGGGCTGAGTTCTTTGGCGGGGGAAAGGGTGATCAGTGTTTTCCCTAAGGATTTTCCCAGATTAAAAAGCAGGTGGCTGGCTGCTAGCGATTGCCTAGGAGGGGGTAGCATGAGGTTTGGAGTTGCCTAAGAGGGGGTAGCATGAGGTTTGGAGTGGCACTGAAACCTCTGGAGTTGGGCAGCAGAAGCTTTTGCGCCCTCATTGAAGGTTTGGGTTAAGAATTCCCACCTTGGCCAAGCCGTGTGAGTCCAGCCAGGGTGGGGGCAGGAGATGAGGAGGGAAAAACTGGGAAAACAGGAGCTGCATTGGCCGGGAATCGAACCCGGGCCTCCCGCGTGGCAGGCGAGAATTCTACCACTGAACCACCAATGCCCCAGCTGCTAGCACAGCTGCCGGCCCAGCCGCCGGTTCCTTGGGATAAAGAGCTGGGGATGGGGATGAAGAGCCAGGAACCCTGGAGTGACTGTGCTGGCTGGAGCAGGGTTACGGGTCTGTGCGTGTTGAAGCGTGCCTGGTGTGTTAAATATCTCCAGTAACAAGCTCCAGGTTTCTGGGGTGGGGCGAGTATCCCGCACAGAAGCCTCCTGGGCTGTTCCCTGAAGCCTCCTGGGCTGTTCCCTGAAGCCTCCTGGGCTGTTCCCTGAAGCCTCCTGGGCTGTTCCCTGAAGCCTCCTGGGCTGTTCCCTGAAGCCTCGTGCTGCCTCACAGGGTGTTTTATAAATGAAGCTGCGTGCGAAGGGGCTGCAGGGGTCTGAAATCTTGGTGCTGGGGGTGTATGCGCTGGGCAACCATTCCCCACCAAACCACCACCGGCCCGTGCCGAGGGGCTCTCTGCCACCGTCCTGCACCGTGTCAGGGCTGAACTCCTGGGCTGGGAGTTTGTGGGTGGTGTAGAAGGCGGCTGGAGGGCAGTGATCCACTATTGGACATGAGCAGGGGGAAGCTTTGCCTTGGCTTTTAGAGGTTTTTTTGGGTGTTCCTCATTTCAGTTCCTCTTTCTCTGGTGTCTGAAAAATCCCTGTTCCAACAGCTGTGGGGAGCCGGGTGTTCGTACAGGCAGGACCTAAAGCCCCTGTGTGCTTCCCTTTTCTCTCCACAGGCTGGTACGAGAGTTCGTGGCTCAGAACAACGCGTCTCAGATCAAGCACGTGATCCAGATCCTGTCGCAGGAGTTCGCGCTCTCCCAGCACCCCCACAGCCGCAAAGGGGGACTCATTGGCCTGGCCGCTTGCTCCATCGCCCTGGGCAAGGTAGGTGCAGCTGGCAGGTTCGGCTCCTACTGGTTGTGGTGGGAGAACCAGTGGCGGCTCCTGGGTGGGCGCGATGGATGCTTAGCTGAGGTAAGCGAGCAGTGTGAGGTGTTGGGTTTGGGAGATGTTTTGCTTGCCGAGCGCCCAGCTTGCTCAGTCCCGTTCTGGATGTGTTTATATCAGTGCCCCTTGCACGGGAAGCCGGCCGCTTTCTGCCCCGGTCCAGGTCTTTCTCTATAATTACAAGAACAGGCTCAGTTAGCTTCCCCTGGGGCTACACCAGAACATCCGGATCCTTGTGGAGGCTCTGCAGGCTCCAGCTCTGGGCTTTCGAATCAAGCTGCATGGCTGGGCTCCACAAGGGAGGGATGTGAGGATGCATGGTGAGATGTGCATCCAAGAAAGCAGGGAGAGCTGGCTGTGCTTGTTGGAAGAGCCATGAGGTGGATTTTAATGCATTTATTTCCCTTCTGATGAGAGTCAGGATCAGTCTGAGCAGATGCTTTGAAGCCGGATGGTTTTTGCATTAATTACTTTTCCTGTGGCAGCCAGGAGCTCCTCTCTCCATCCCCCAGGTTAAACCCCATAGCAGCCAAGAGCTCCTCTCTGTCTGCTGGGTTAAATCCCAAGGCAGCCAAGGAGCTCCTCTCTCCATCCCCCAGGTTAAACCCCGTGGCAGCCAAGAGCTCCTCTCTGTCTGCTGGGTTAAATCCCAAGGCAGCCAGGGAGCTCCTCTCTCCATCCCCCAGGTTAAACCCCGTGGCAGCCAGGAGCTTCTCTCTCCATACCCCAGGTTAAACCCCTTTGCAAAGCCCTCATCCCCAGGATGAGCAACGCTCTGCCCTCAGCCTCAGCACAAACCCACCTTCTGGACACAGACACTCAGCACTGGCAGAGCTGCTGGGATGGAGGAGTTGTGCTTGGTGGCTTTGAGAGGCACAGATAAAACTTGATGTTCAGCTCTGTCGTGTTCTGGTCCGCGTGGTGTTGATGTTCTCGCTGTCTCCTTTACTAGGCACTTGGGGAACGTCTCCCACTATAGGGCTTTTTAACTTCACATCCAACCAGCCTCCCAGCTCTGGAGGGGAGGTTTGTGTTGCAGGGTTCTGGTGGAGGCTGGTTGGGGCTGCAGGAGTGGCTTCTGCAAGAAGCTGCTAGAAGCTTTCTGTAGGCCTGATAGAGTCCACACCAGCTGGTTCGAGGCCAGAGTTACTGCTGACCAAGGCCGAGCCCATCAGTGATGGTCACAGTGCCTCAGGAGTCACATTTCACAGAGTCATAAGGTTGGAAAACACCTTTAAGATCAAGTCCAACTGTTCCTGTCCTATTCTAAACTATATCCCTAAGTACCTGATCTACCCTTTTTTTTAACACATCCAGAGAAGGTGACTCAACCCCGAGCTTGGGCAGCCTGTTCCAGGCCCCAACAACTCTTTCAGTGAGGAATTTTTTCCTGATATCTGATCTGCCCCGGTGCAGCTTGAGGCTGTTGAGGAGAAAAAACCCCCGGCAGCAGCTGCTTTGTGCCCCCAGAGAAGGGAGGGAAATGGTCTGAGTTGCTGTGCAGGCACCAAGGGCAGGGAAGGAGGGGAGGAGGCACCCCAGGTGTCAGAGAGAAAGATGCCCCAGCAGCCCCTGGAGAAACCCATGGTGGAGCAGGTGTCCCCCTGCAGCCCATGGAAAAGGCCAAGACCCCACCTGCAGACCATGGAGAGGCCCCATGCTGGAGCAGAGGAAGACATACAGGAGATGCTGTGACCCCTGTTGGACCTGCAGCCCATGGAGAGACCAACCCACAGCAGAGCAGGTTTGCTGGGGGGGCTTGTGACTCATGGGGGACCAGGCTGGAGGAGTCTGGGCCTGAAGATCAGCACCCCATAGCAGTGATCCATGACAGGACAGCTGGTGAAGACCTGAAGCCCTGTGGGAAAGGACTTATGTTGGAGAAGTTCATGGAGGACTGTCTGCTGTGGGTGAGACCCCACAGTGCAGCAGGGGAAGAGGGTGAGGAATGCCCACCAACAAGAAGGAAAATATCTCGTGAGGAACTGACCCAAATCAGTCTGGGGAGAGCAGAGGGCAGGAAGGTGCTTTGGGAGCTGCTGGCTGGTTTTCCTTTTATGAGGCCTGTATCCAGCTCCTCCACACTCCTGATGTTAAGGAGAAGCAGCCCCAGCAAACCACGGGCGGCTTTGCTGGACTGAAGGTCTATGGGTTGGCTCGGTCCATTGCTGTCTGGGACTTCTCCCAGGTCCTGGAAACCCCGGTGGGTTTACACAGTTGGTGGAGTCGGATAACTCCTGGCTGACTGCTGCCACTCTTGCTTTGAAAGGCACTCGAGGGCTTGAAGAACCACCCAACCTTCTCACACATCTCTGGGAATCGAAACCAGTCCTGTGTCCAGCCGCTGGCACGGGCTCCCTCCGAACAGCTTCAGAGCTTGATCAGGTGGTTCTCAGCATCCAGTGATTAAAATCAACCATTTCCATGATTGTGGGGAAAGCAAGCGATGGGTCTGCACCCGAAGGGTTACACAATAAATGGGACCAAGATCTGATCGCCTTGGTCGGATGAAAGCTGTGGGAGACCTGATAAGCAAGGAGACAGAAACACTCCATTGTGACCTGATAAGCAGGAGACACAAGACAGCGTGAAACAGAAACATTCTGCCGAGGTTATTGTGTGATTAAGAAGCTGCAGGACAAGGACAATGCACAACCTTAGTAACCTTAGTAACATCTACGACTTACAGATAGCTATGAGATGATTTTACGTTAACCAATCAATGTTAGACACACTTTATTCTTGTGTAACTAGAAACTATATAAACTATTGTGTGCGTACAATAAAGCGATCACTTTGCTTACATTCAGCAAGTGTCCCGTCCCTCAATTGCAGCACATGATAAAATCCGTAATTCCTTAATAAACTCTGTCCGGCCTAGGTGTGGGTCTCTCCCCTCTCCCTGCGGCCCCGGCCCTGGCTAACAGCTCTCCTCCTCTTCACCAGGACTCAGGGCTCTACCTGAAGGAGCTGATCGAGCCGGTGCTGACGTGCTTCAACGATGCCGACAGTCGGCTGCGCTACTATGCTTGTGAGGCCCTCTATAACATCGTCAAGGTGGCCCGGGGCTCTGTCCTCCCACACTTCAACGTGCTCTTTGATGGCCTCAGCAAGGTGAGTACCTTCCTTTCAACCCCTCCGTGCTTTTTCTTTCCCACAGTGGAGAAGGCAAGCTCCTTCTCCAGTCCTTGGCTTCTCTGGAGCAAACCAACAAAGCTGTCCAAGGTCTTGTTGGATTGTTTTTTATTTTTCCCCAAATAAACTGGTTCCTTCTTCTCTGTCCTCATCTCCAGGATGTATTTTCTTGCTCCTTGATGAGCGGTGGTAGGAGATGAGGCTGCTGGAGAGGTGGCTCTGTGGTACCATGACCTCATGGGGTCTGTAGGCTCTAAACCACGGCTACATATGCCTGTCTCTGCAAGCTTTTCATGGGCAAATCATGTTTCTCCACCACTCAAGAGCCTGGCTGCTGGCCCATGAAAGCCTGTGTCGCTGGGGGAGGTGATGGGTGCTCTGTTTTCCCCTTAGGAAGCCCCTCAGGAGAAGTTGTTGGAGCCTAATGAGGAGCTGGAGGTGTAGAGTGGCTCCTCTGGAAGGTGTAGAGGGGCTTCCCTGGAGATACAGAGGGGCTTCTCTGTGTCTGTCCTTGTAACGCTGAAGGAGAGCAGCAGCCCCGCGAGACTGCAGAGTGGGGGGCAGACCCAGGGTCTGCTGCTACACCGTGTTCTTGTTTCTGTCGTTGGCAGCTGGCTGCTGATCCCGACCCCAACGTCAAGAGCGGCTCTGAGCTCCTCGATCGGCTTCTCAAGGTAGTTATTTCCCCTCGGGCTGAGGCTCCTTGGTGCAGGCTGTGGGCATGTCCTGGTCTCTGGGGCAAAACCACCCCAGCTCCATGGCTACACTCAGAGCATTTCTTTCCTCACCACCCCCTTGAGTCAAGGGTTTGGTGGTGGCCCCAGACAGCTGCCTTCAGGGCTGCGTGGAGGAGGGAAGATTTTACCTTGCGTGGGTTTGCAGCCCCATCCCAAGCTGCAGAAGAGCTGTTCCTCTGCTTCCCCCCCTTCCCTAAGAGAAAAGTGCTGCGGGAGAAGTGGCTCCGCTGCCACTTCGGAGTGAGTGGCTCGGTTCCTGCTCTACCTGCCGCCAGGCTTGGACTCTCACAGGGAGCCCATGACCTCTGAAGAGCAGAAAAGGAGCACGTGGGACACAACAGCTCCAGGCAGCGTGACAGGCTGGGGGCAAAGCAGCTGGAGAGCTGCTGGCAGAGAAGGACCTGGGGGTGCTGGGTGACTGTGCCACCAGGCAAGGCTGGGGATTCAGGAAGATCCCACCGATCTCTGCTTGCTGTTTGCAGCAGCATCTCCTAGAGCATCCCATGGGGGCAGAGCAGCTGGAGAGCTGCTGGCAGGGAAGGACCTGGAAGTGCTGGGTGACTGTGACTGAATGTGAGCTGGCAGTGTGCCTGGGTGGCCAAGAAGGCCAATGGCATCCTGGCTTGCGTCAGTCCCAGTGTGGCCAGCAAGTTCAGGCTAGCAGGTCCAGGGCAGGGATTGTGCCCCTGTGCTCAGCATTGGTGAGGCTGCACCTCGAGTGCTGGGTTCAGGTTTGGGCTCCTCACTCCAGGAAGCACATGGAGGTCCTAGAGCGAGTCCAGAGAAGGGCAATGGGGCTGGGGAAGGGGCTGGAGAGCAAACCTTCCGAGGAGCAGCTGAGGGAGCTGGGGGTGTTCAGCCTGGAGAAGAGGAGGCTGAGGGGAGACCTTATCACTGCCTACAACTAACTGAAAGGAGGGTGTAGAGAGATGGGCGATAGTCTCTTCAGCCAGGTGACAGGAGATAGGACAAGGGGGAATGGGCTTGAACTGTGCCAGGGCGGGCTCAGATCAGACATTAGGGAAAGACCCTTCCCCAAAGGGCTGTTGGGCACTGGGACAGGCTGCCCAGGGAGGGGGCTGAGTCACCACCCCTGGGTGTGTTTAACAGATGTGTAGATGAGGTACTTTGAGATATGGTTTAGCACAGGACGGGAACGGTTGGACTTGATGATCTTAAAGGTCTTTTCCAACCTTGTGATCCTGTGTGATGCGTGCAGCACGCTACCGAGGCGTGGAGCAGGGAAGCTCCCGTCCTACTCCCGTGCAGCCGGGCTGGCAGGCGGCAGCCTCCAGCTCTGCATCCCACTCGGCATCAGTCGCTGCCTGAGGGGGGTTAGTACCATCCCTTGCCTGAATGAGCAGTGTGATGTTTTCTCCCTGGGTCTCCTGACTCGCAGACACATGCGTCAACTCCTTGTCATCTTTTTCCTGGCATGTGCTTTAAAAAAAGGCTTGGGGAGGGCAGGGTGGGGAGAGCAAGGTGGTTGACCGTCCTTCCTGACACCCTCTCCTTGTGCTTTGCAGGACATCGTGACGGAGAGCAACCAGTTCGACTTGGTTGGCTTCATCCCACTGCTGCGTGAGAGGATTTACTCCAACAACCAGTACGCCCGCCAGTTCATCATATCCTGGGTAGGAGCACCAAAATCCTGTGACCCCTCAGGGTGCTGTGCCTGCCAAACCTCTGGCAATGCAGGAACCCGAATTTCTTTCCAGTGCTGGGTCCCGTTGCAGTGACACCTGGTTTGGGACTTTGGTGTGAGTGCTGGTTGGGTGCACTGTGACCTGTGGGTTATGGTCATCCAAGGGACTGTGCCAAAGTGCTTTCCATCACCCAGTGCTGATGGAGGGATGTTCCTCTGGCGTCTTTCTGAGATGAGCAGCTCTGTGCTGGCCTCTTGTCCTTCTCCCTCATCCCATGAAGATGTTCAGCTCCAAATTCCATTGCATCACACCCTGCTTGTGCTGGTGATGTTTGTTATAGCTCTTCCAAAACTCACCTTTCTTTTTTCTAACTCTCCCCCGAGCTAGATCCTGGTCTTGGAGTCTGTGCCTGACATCAATCTCTTGGATTACCTGCCAGAAATCCTGGATGGGCTCTTCCAGATCCTGGGAGACAACAGCAAGGAGATCCGGAAAATGTGAGTGTGGAGCTGGCCGGGCGTGAGGGCCGTGCCTTGCTTGTCGCCTTCGCTTGTTCGTGACTCTCTAACTGTAGCAGAGCCCCACGTGCATGGTGGGAGCCAGAACATCATCCAGCTCAGTTGGTGTCCTTGGCAAGGGTCTTCCTTCGCTGGCTTGCCGTGGCTGTGGGGGGAACCCCATGGCCAGTTGGTGCTGGAGGACAAACTGGTTTGGCTCAGTTCAGCCCTCACACCTGATACCAGAGCTGTTATGGGCTGGTTCTGGGATGGGGTATGGGCTCTGAACAGGCGTGCAAGCCTCTCCGGGCGAGGTGGAGCACCGACCTGGAGATGCCTGGGCACGGAAGAGAGTGAGCAGCACGAGCTTGCTGTTCTGAAGACTGAGGATGTTGGGAAAGAGGAGAGGCTGGGTGTCCTCAAGGGGGCCTTGGGTGCTCTCAGGGGGTCATGGCTCCTCACACAGGGAGGCAGGAGCTGTTCTGTAGGGCAGCAGTAAGTGGTGGCACTGGGCTGGGTCTGTCCTTCTGCCAAGCCCTGACAAGTCCCCTTTGTTTCCTGGTGTCTGTGTGTTGAGAGACAAGCACTGAAAGCTCTGGGCATCATCTGCCCCCCACCCCCACCATCATCTGCCTGGTCCCCATCCCAGGCACATGTTGAGCTCCACAGAGCTTGGGGGAGTTGTGGGAAGGCGTGGGGAGTCTCCAGGTGGTCATTGCCTCCATCCTTGTGGCTCGACACAGTCTGCCTCAGGGCAAGGTGGGCTTCAGCCTCGTCCTTCCCCTCCCTGCCCCAGTGCTGAAGCCGTGCCACCAGTACCCTTTCTATATGTAGGAGGTGGGTCTCCGTAACTTCTCCGGCCAAGGTGTTGGAGCTGCTCTGTGTCTCTGCAGGTGCGAGGTGGCTCTTGGGGAGTTCCTCAAGGAGATCAAGAAGAACCCCTCCAGCGTCAAGTTTGCAGAGATGGCCAATATCCTGGTGATTCACTGCCAGGCAGCAGGTGAGTGCACAGGACTGAGCTGTAGCATCCACCTCTGGGTCAGTAGTGCCGGCTGCAGGTCCACGTCAAGAGTTTTCCAGCAGGCTCTTCACCAGCTCGCCCTTTCTTTGCCATCACACGTGCCCACCATGCTGAAAGCTGGGGACAGACAGCTCTCCTGCATTTGACTCTACTGCTCTCACACTGCTGACCCCTCAGACCCTATATGGGTCTGGCATCTTCTCAAAGGTGCCTGAAATTAAAACACGTGGCTATGGCAGGGTACTCGTGGATACCCAGCGCATCTAGAAGGATCTCAGGGGCTTATCTTAAGTTCTGGTGGCACAAGGGATGTAGGCAGGGTGGTTAAACATGATGTGCTGTGAGATTTGTGTAGATGCTGCACTGTAACGCCTGGTGGCAGCGGGTTGTGGTGCTCAACTGGGTTAACTCTGAAACCTAATGACTGTGTTTAATCTCAGCCTTGCTGCAGATTCAGCTCTTTTCCATCTTCTCCGGGTATAAACTCTCCCGACTGAGGTCTGTCTGGATGGCACAGAGGCAGCTCTCTGCTGGCAGGTGTCCTCACCCTGTGGGGTTTTCTCAGTTTCCCTTTCCATCATCTCTGCTTGCCCCGTGTCTTCCAGATGACCTGATCCAGCTGACAGCCATGTGCTGGATGAGGGAGTTCATCCAGCTGGCTGGCCGGGTGATGCTGCCGTACTCCTCAGGGATCCTGACCGCTGTCCTGCCCTGTCTCTCCTATGACGATCGCAAGAAGAGTATCCTTGCAATACCAAGCTGCTCCCATCCCGGCTTCAGCAACCCACAGGGAGGCACCTGCTTCCTGCCCCGGGATGCAGGAGAAGTCCTCCCACCAAGTCCTAAAGCCCACACTGGTCATTTGGACGTGAGTGGGGGTGTGGTAGCTGGGCTGGGGCAGCCTTGGTGGGGTTGTGGTAGCTTCTTCATGGCTGGTCAGATCTGGCACCTAGGACCATGTGTTCCTTACACCGCCTCCACTCAGACATCAAGGAGGTGGCCAACGTGTGCAACCAGAGCCTGATGAAGCTGGTCATTCCGGAGGACGATGAAATGGATGAGGCCAAGCAGTTGATGACCCTGCCAGCAGAGCCCACCTCAGAAGAGTCCCTCTCCAAGCCAGAAGCAGCATCCAGTGGTGAGTCAGGGTTGGTCCAAGCCAATAGAGGTGCAAGGAACGTTGGGGAAAGCTCGTTAAGAGAAGTTCTGAAGTGGTTTTGGTATCCTGGGGCAGCTCAGGGCATCTGGGTCTACTGTGCTTTCTTCAATTCTTGGAGTCCTGTTTTGTGGTGTCCAGCAGGAAGCAACACACAATTCAATATATGAATTTTAGGTGAAGCCAGGAAGCCATCCATTTTATTAGGTGAAATCACCCAGATTCTATACCTTTCTTACTGCAAACGTGGCAAGCTAAAAAACTGCTAATTGGTTACACACACTGTTCACACCATATTGATTGGTTAGTGATTATAACGAGTTCTGATAAACCTATCTTATAGCTAAATATTCTTAGTTTACCTTTAATACCTAAAAGCATCCACACACCTGCAGTTTTGACCATCTTGTTATGGTTGGTTCCTAACATGTTCTGTTACTCCCAAATACCATCCCATAACTGCTTCTTGGTTTAGGGCAGCCTGTACCCCTATCAGCAAGGCCACTGTGTTTTGAGAATGTGATTATTAGGATCCTCTCAGCATGAGGAACTTTTCCTGTCTCATGGGAACAGAAGAATATTGTCAGGGCCTATGTCTTGGGAGAAGAGAGCTAGGCCGCTAGCAGGCCTGCTGCCTGCCCCGACACTGTTTCACAGATGATCCTCTGCTGAGACAGGCACATCTGGTGCTGTCTGCACAGCAGCGTCACCAACCTGACCGGGACCAGGGCTCACTGACAAGTGTCCCAATCCATAACAACTCTGGGCAGTGTGACAGGCTGGGGGCAGAGCGGCTGGAGAGCCGCTGGTGGAGAAGGACCTGGGGGTGCTGGGTGACTGTGACTGAATGTGAGCCGGCAGTGTGCCTGGGTGGCCAAGAAGGCCAGCAGCATCCTGGCTTGCGTCAGTCCCAGCAATGGCCAGCAGGTCTGGGGCAGGGATTGTGCCCCTGTGCTCAGTGTTTGTGAGGCTGCACCTCGAGTGCTGGGTTCAGGTTTGGTCCAAGAAGGACATGGAGGTCCTGGAGCGAGTCCAGAGAAGGGCAGTGGGGCTGGGGAAGGGGCTGGAGAGCAAACCTTCCGAGCGGTGGCTGGGGGAGCTGGGGGTGTTCAACCTGGAGAAGAGGAGGCTGAGGGGAGACCTTATTGCCACCTACACTGACCTGACAGGAGGGTGCAGCGAGGTGGGGGTTGGTCTCTTCACCCAAGGGATGGGTGACAGGATGAGGGGGAATGGGTTCGAGCTGTGCCAGGGCAGGGTCAGATCAGACATTAGGGAAAGATCCTTCCCCAAAGGGCTGTTGGGCGCTGGGACAGGCTCCCCAGGGAGGGGAGAGTCACCACCCCTGGGTGTGATTAACAGAAGGGTACATGAGGTGCTCAGGGATGTGAGTTAGTAGAGGAGGGGTAGATACGGTTGGATTCGAGGTCTCCCAGGTCTTTTCCAGCCCTGGGATTCTGGGAGTAGCTCAGAATCTCCCAACAGAGAGCTCAGGGAGTGGTCTTAGTCCTGGGGGAGCATCAGCACATGCGTGGGGGACGGGCAAAGAACAGAAGGGACAAGAATTCTGTGTCCTTTCTAAGGTCATAGTACTCTAGAGGCCATTGTGTGGGTATGGTCCCATCCCTCAAATCTCCAGAAGAGGGAAAGGCTGCAAGCATGATGGGGACTGGGGGAGTGTTCAAGGGAGAAGAAATTCTGCAGGGAGAGGGTGCTGGCAGCCCCAAAACCAGCAGCAGCTGTAGCCTCCCAGCACCCCTTTGACGCTGGGGTACTACTGATGCTGCTTCTGGCATGTCTTTGTCACCCAGGCACGTGAAATAATGTGTTTAAATCACCCAGGCTGATCTAGTGTGTGCTCTGCACGCTCAGCCTGGTGCTCTCCTGCAATGTGTCCACGGGCGGCTTTCGGGAAACCCTGTGTGGGAGAGAGCAGAAGGGGAGAATTGCAGGGACTTGAGAGGCTTTTCTTGTGGGCAGCAGGTGTGCAGTGTGCAGACAGCGTGCAGATGGTGTGTGGGGCGTGCAGCAGGACTGCAGGGTGTGCAGCCAGCATGCGGGACAGTGTCTGGGGCATGCGGGCGGCAGGAGTGCAGGGAGCGTGCGGCGGGTGTGTTGGGCACATGTGGGCGGTGTGTGGCCTCCATGCAGGCAGCGTGCAGGGCCTGTGGGCAGCATGTGGGGTGTGAGGGCAGTGTGAAGGGTGGTGTGAAGGGTTTGCAGGTGGCGGGTGTGCAGCCAGCGTGCAGAGTGTGCAGCGGGCGTGTGGCCTCCGTGCAGGCAGCATGAAGGGCACGCCAGTGGTATGTGGGGCATGTAGAGGGGGTGCAGGGCATGCAGCAGGCATGCGGGTGGCGTGTGGGGTGTGCAGGCAGCGTGCAGCCTCTGTGCATGCAGTGTGAAGGGCATGCAGGTGGCATGAGAGCGTGCGGCCAGCGTGCCACCAGCACGTGGGGTGTGCAGGGGGCAGCATGTGGGTGGCGGGAAGGGCATGTGGCAGGTGTGCAGCTGGCGTGAGGGGCATGCAAGCGGCGGGGGGCGGCCTCCATGCAGGCAGCGTGCAGGGCATGTGGGCAGCATGTGGGGCATGCAACCTCCATGCAGGGTGTGTGGGTAGTGTGCAGGCAGGATGTGCAAGGCAGCATTAGTGGTTCAGTGGTAGAATTCTTGCCTGCCACGCAGGAGGCCTGGGGTCGATTCCCAGCCAATGCAGCAGCATTTTTGGAAGGGGAGGAATGTTGGTGCCGTAGCAGAAAGTTCTCTTTTTATTCCTCCGTTGTCCTGTGGATGTCTCCTTTTGTTGAAATCCCTTGCAGGAGAGCCTCTGGTCTCTTTAATCTCTGCCTGCTCAGGGTCAGATCACACCTTGAAGCCATCAGGACCAGATAAACCCGCCATGGTCTTGCTCTGCAAGTTCTGCTCCCTGCCTGTGCTGCGCTGCTGCGTGTGTAATAGAGGTTGTCAGCACAAGAGGCCATAAAGACTCTGGTTCATCCTGCCATGCTTGGTCACCGTGCTTGTGAAGCCCAGTTTTAGCTTGGAGCAGAGGTTGGGAAGGTGTTTGGGTCGCTCGGCTTCCACCCGAGGTCATGCTGGCCAGGTGGAAGATGTCCTGGGTTGGATTCAGCCTTCCTTGTGCTTATGTGATACCTCTTGGTGCTGAAATCTGGACAATGAGAAGCAGCTCTGCTGCCCTGAACAGAGCTTTGGGAAGGACTGGAGCCGTCAGAAGGATGTGTCTGGGTCTCTGTTACAGAGGAGGAGACCCAGCGAGGGGCAGGGGTCTGAAGCCGCACAGCCTGTGTTTATATAAAGTGAGGTCCTCTACTAGCTTCGTGGAAAAAGAGCTTGAGGAGGAGCCTGGAAAGCTCACTGAAAGCAGAAGGGATCCTCAGGAACCCTAGAGTCTCCCAGAGATGGCTGGTGATGTCTCTCCAGCCTCCCAGTGCAGCTCTCCAGCTGCTCTCCAGCCTCCCAGTCCTGCTCTCCGTTTTCCCTAGTTAATCATCCCCCTAACTGCAGCTCTTTTTTACCCACCCCCAGGCTCTCTGGATGCGTCCAGTGACTCCAACTTCAGCAACAGCAGTGTCTTCACCATCTCCAGGTAGGGTCTGTTCCTTACTTCAGAGGGGCTTGAAAAGAAGGGAAAGCTTCTCGGGGACAAGTGACAACTGACTGATGCTGGCAAAGCTGTGGAGAAGGTGGGGCTGGGCTGGGAAGCAGTTGGGGTCTCCTGGAACACGGTAGGGTGCATGACTGGGGATGCTCTAGGAGCTGACTGCTGCTCTCTGATGCATTTGCACCAAAGTCTTGAGTTTATGGTAACCTGAGGTGTTTGGACCCCCAGGAGACTTTGCAGAGCCCCCCAGGGGGGTCTGGTGAGGGTCTTTGTGCTCAGAGTTCTGCCCCTCGCCTGCTGACAAGCCCCCGTGGCTGGGCGCTGGGGCTGAAGGTGGGGAGAAGGTGTCTCAGCTCTTCTAGCTTGGCCCTTTGGTTCCTTCCTGCCTTTGCAAAGGAATGGTGGTAGAGGAGCCGCGGAGGGAAGGGGGTACCGGAGCGTCTGGGCTGGCAGAAGATGTCAGGAGAGCTCAAGTTGCAGTCCTCGCAGCCCACCACAGCATGGTGCTGTGAGGCTGTGCCATCCACTCCAGCTGCCGGAGACACGGGAGGTCTCTGCAGCGCTTGCAGCCAGCCTGCCCCCTGCCAGCCTGCCCCCTGCCAGCCTGCCCCCTGCCAGCCCTGCGTGGCATCAGAGAGCCCCGCACCCTGGGAGAGCAGTTCTGTGCCCAGCACCGCCTCCCCCAACCCCCCACTTACACCATCTCCCCCACAAACACCTTTCATCCCATCCAGCCTCGGGTGCAGCTGGGGACAGATCCTTCCTTGCCCCCCTTCCTTTCCCCCTGCACTCCTCTCCCTCGCAGGCTACGATTCCATCGTGCTGATGCACGAATCTATTCGTGGCTGCGGTCCCAACGCAGGACACGTTCCTCTCCATGCATCCTCTGATGTGACACCTCCCAGAGCCCCACAGGCGTCACCTTTTCAGGGTGACAACCCCGCCATTCCTTTTCCCAGCTCCCTCATCTCAGCAGCACCCAGAGTCTTTCTCCTTGCACGTGTGGAGCATCTCGCTTGTGCCTGGACTCCTGTTTTGGGCCATGAAATGGTTTTCCTGGCTTCCTATGACGGCTGCGTCCTGGCCCCACTCAGCAGGGGCACCCCACGCCAAAACTGGGGAGGGGAGGGAAAAGGAGAGGCTCTGAGTGCAGGAGGACAAGCGATAACTCCACAGAAGAGCTGATCCCTGGGAGTGAGGACCAAAGGGAGAGAAAAGCAGGGAGAGCTAGTGTGAATTCATCATAGTGTCACCGAGAGCTGGGGGGAGAGCAGCTGCCTGAGCTGGACAGTCTGCCAGGCCTCCAGCACTGGGGAAGAAGGCGATTGAGACCTTCCATGTGTCTGAGACCTGGTTTTACAGAGGGACTTCTTCTTGAGCCCTTTAAACAGGGCTTTATCCCAGGATTCACCCCCCCAAAGCCTATTTTTCCATCTTCCATGACCTCTTTGTTGTCCAAGGATTGGTACCTGGAAGGTTTTCACCCTGGGGTGCTGACAGGGTGCTGGAGGGGGCTGTACATGGCTGGCCAAAGCCCTTGGCTGCCAGCCTGGTACCCTGTCTGCATCTCGGGCTGTCCAGCTGCACTGGGGGAGGGCGAGAGGTGGCATCTGTACCCAGCCAAAAGTCACGCTGGGGAAGGGGCGGCTGCCTGCACACCGAGCACCCACGGGGTGTCGAGGCAGGACCATGGGACACCATCGCTGTGCTTCGGAAGGCCGGAAAGTCAGCGCTCTGAGGAAGCTGCAGCTGCCTTTTAAGATGAAGTCACTCTGCTTGTGTTTCTTGTCCGGTTCCCCCGGCGAGCGAGCGATGGAGCGTGGCCCCGCGCCAGGCGTCCGGCTCTCACGCCCCCTTCTCCTGCCCTCCCCACACGGTCCAACTGCAGCGGCGGGGGAAGGAGGAGGACCTCGGTTAGCAGGGGCGGAGGAGCTCGTGGCCCGGCATCTCCCAAGGGAATTCTTCCATGAAGATGCCATCTGAGAAGATGACGAGGGACAAATGGTCGATTGATGGATGCTGGGCACGTTCTCATGGCCGCAAACTGACATGCGCAAACACCACCCCCCTTGCTCCTAAAATGCTCTGTCCGTGGTGTGAAGTGCTTCCAGGGTAATTCCGAGCTGCCTGGTGGCACTTGCTTGGAAGTGGGGACTGTGTCTGTGCCCAGGACAGAAACTGGCTCCTGGTACAGCTGGGCTTGAAGGGCTTCAGTACTCCCCCATGCAAGTGGGGGTCCCTGCTTCTGAAAGCAACCCAAAACGGCACTGGAAGTGGACCAGAGCCATGTTTCAGGGATGCTGGAGCCTTCCCTAGCCCAGCTGACCCTGCCCGTGCTGCAGTCACTGGTGTGAGCCCAGCTGAGGAAAAGGAGGTGGGAGTGTGGGTGCTGGAGCAGAGCCCAGGCTTCCTTCCTTCCATCAGGCCAGAGTTGCCGTGGGAGAAGGTGTAGACATCTGGCCTGTGTCATTGGACCAAGGCAGCTGGGAAGTGCCTCTCAGGCCTGCATCCATGTTTCAGGACAAGGCCTGGATGGTTTGGGATGACCTCCTGACCCTAGTGCTGGGCAGACAGTCAGGCACGGCCAGGAAGCAGTCAGCAGGGCTGAGTTGGGTGTATGGGAGTTGGACAAGGGTGATGGGAACAACAGTCCCTCACCATGCTTAGGTAGTGGATGTGGGGGCTCCAGAAGAGCCTTTGTGGTCCCTCCTGGTGGAAGGAAGGCTCCTTGGTTTGGGTGGTGTTCAGCCACATGTGGGCTCGGTACAAAGCTGAAGTTGCTGCTGCTTGTTTCGTGCTGGAAGTCACTGTAGCCCCATGCCCAAAGCCCGACATGCCTTGTGGGTGCGGTCCGTGAGCTCATCAAGGTGATGAAGACTCTGGTGGGGGTTAGGAATGGTGCTGGGTACCCTCAGCACCCAGGGAATGGTTGGCCAAAGGCAGCATGCTGACTTGCTTTGAGCTCTTGCACTAGGCCTGCCTTGGAGTCCCGTTCTCCAGTAGTTCGTCTGGTGAAGCCCGCCATGCTGCAGCCTTTGAATCCGTGGTGTCCTCTTGAGGCGGCTCCCACTGTGCTGTTGGGTGGATGAGCTGGAGGAGGGGACCTTGGATGCGCTGCCCCAGCCCTTATCACCATGACCTACAGCTCCTTGGGCTGGATGGCTCTGCTGGGACCTTCACTCGGTGCTGGGTGATGAAACGATGCTGCTCCTGGCCCCTTGGCAACCGCAGTAAGTGGAAGGAAGCCAAGAGTGCCGGAACGGGAGCGATGGAGGACGAGGAACCAACAGCTTGTGGGACCGATAGCAGAGAAGAGCTATTTACCTCCTGGCCACTGGCTCGAGCCCGCCGAGCAGCACAGCTGCCAGCCCGTATGGGAGCTGCCCTTGTGACTTGGACCACAATGAAAGAACCTGGATGTTTCCACCCTTGGCAAGCCTGCTTTGCTGGGGCCGCTTAAAGGCTAAAGGCTGGCCTAGACCTTAACCTTGTGTGAAAAATGGGGTCAGGAAAGCAGCTGGGCCGGGCGAGAGGCCAGGAGGGAGATGGCAGCTCGGCCATTGGCAAAGAAAAGGCGGCTGCAGAGGAGAAGGGATGGCAGAAGCCCTTGGAGAAAGGGGAGAGAAGAGGAAAGGAGTTGGTAAGGGACACGGGGTGGAGAACATCACAGTGGGGCGAACGCAGAGGGGAAGTGAGCTCTGTTCCCCGGCTGGAGGATGCTCCCTGAGGTGGAGGGACATGCTTGGGGGGTGGGTCTCCTGCCCCACTGCTTGGCCTGAGCGTAGGGTAGGAGCATCCAGAGGCGAGAGCCTGGTGCTGGGCCCCATCATTGCTCTGTTTGCCCTGGAAACAAGTTCTGGCTGTCACGGGTGGAATCACGGGGGTGGCGCCAGGGCCACATTCATCCTCTGGAGGAGAATCTGGGGTAGTGGGTTAGATGGAAGCGATTGCATCTGACATCTGCCCTGCTGCAGATGCCGGCGTTGGGAGCCAGCGTGGCGTGCCCGGGGGATTGCATTAGCGCAATGCCATTACTGCTGCTCCCGCTCCGCGCTGCTTGGGGATTACGGAGCGCCAGGCTGGGCCATGAGCCTGCTTCAGAGCCACTGCAGCGTGTCCCTTGCTCGGCTGCTGCCCCTCCGCCCGGGAAGGTGGCAGCCCACAGCAGCCCGGTGCTGCTCCACCTCGGGGTCAGAGGAACGTGGCTGGTGGGAGATCTTCAGCCTGATTTCACATGCTCATCAGATCTCTGGCCTTTCAGGATGATGCCCCCAATTTTGTGCCAAGCAAACGAGCCTCTTCCCCGCTGGCAAGCTCCCTGGGAGGTTTATCTCTGGCGTGGGGAGAGGAGAGCTGGTGAGAAGCCATCCCCAGACCTTTAGGTCCCTTTTAGCGGGACCTGAAGCCCAACAGAGCCATGGGACAGTGGTCCATGATGTGTCCGGGGTGAGGGGGCTGGCGGACTTGGGGTGATCCTGGCACTGCCAAGCCCCCTTCCTGGGTTCAGCTTGGGTGGATTTTTGGCAGGAGCCGGGCACGCTCTGCCTGCAGCCTGCTCCTGTGCGGGTGCCGCAGCCCCAAGGGAAGCGGTTTTTCACCCGCCACTTCCCTGTGCTGCCCTTGCAGTCGCTGCCCTCTGACAGCACCCAGAGGTTTCTTCCCCATCCTGTTTGGGTGATGGTGGATTTTGGCATGGAGATGTCGTCCCATCGAGGATTCGTGCTCCTCTTCCACAGGGAGCCCCGTGCTGGGTGCGAGCCAGGCTGCGCTGCTGCAGCAGGAGCTTCTTTTGCAGGGAAACCAGATGCAGGTCCAGGCTGGCCGACATCACCTGGGATGCTGCTCCCTCAGATCCCCCCTTCTCCCAAATACACGAGGAGCAGCCCTGCTGAGAAAGGCCTGGAGGTTCTGGTGGGGGAGAAACTTCCCATGAGCCAGCAGTGTGCTCTTACAGCTCAGAAGGGCAATGGCATCCTGGGCTTCATCAGGAGAGGGGTGGCAGCAGGGACAGGGAGGGAATTGTCCCTCTCTGTGCTTCCCTCCTGTGGCCCCAGCTGGAGTCCTGTGTCCAGAGTGGGGCCCCAGTACAAGGAGGATGTGGGACAGTTGGAGAGGGTTCAGAGGAGCCACAAAGATGCTCAGGGTGCTGTAGTAGCTCCCCTGTGTGAAGAGAGGCTGAGGGAGCTGGGCTTGTTCAGCCTGGAGAAGACAAGGCTGTGGGGGGACCTCATTGCAGCCTTCCCATCCCTGAAGGGAGCAGAGGAACAGGAGGGAATCAGCTGTTCCAAAGGGCAGAGACTGGCAGGACAATGGAGATGGAATGAAGCTGGAGGAGGGAAGGGTTAGATGAGATTTTGGGGGAAGTTCTTTCCAGTGAGAGTGGTGAGGGGCTGAAACGAGCTGCCCAGAGAGGGGGTGGGTGCTCCAGCCCCAGGGGTGTTCAAGGTCAGGTTGGATGGGGCCCTGGGCAACCTTGTGTAGCTCCAGGCCTGGAGGTTGGTGGCCCTGCCTGTGGCAGGGGGTTGGAGTTCTGTGATCCTGGAGATCTGTGATGCTGTAGCACAACATCTTCTGTGTTGGGGTCTCCTGTCCCAGTGCTGGTTCCAACTATTTGGGTCAAAACCGGGAGGTTTTCACTGTAATAAGAGCTGAGGGGCTGCAGACTGTCAGTGGTAAGAAAGAGGCGATGTCCTATGGAACTAAGGGAGATGTTTGCTTTCATCCCTGGTTGGCAACCGAGAGTTATCCTCATCTTTTGGGGTTGCTTTTGGGAAACAAGATGATGTTCTCAAGCCTCGTGGCAGAGCTCTGCATCCCAAAAGCACCATCAACCAGGACACCCTCTGCAGCCCTCAGCACGGGTCTCTGGCTGCCCTCACCTAGTTGGGTGACACATTCATGGAGCTTGAGGACACGTGGGTTGATGTTCTGGGCTAGCAGACCTTGGAGTCTGAATGCATCTTATGGGTCTCTAGTCTGTGAACCCCAAACCTGGTGACTCCAGTGTGGGCCGGTTTCTTGACACCACCATGGTGCTGGAGTCATCTGCATGGTGCCTGCCTGGGTGCCTGCTGCTTTGGGGAAGGGGTACACCTTGGAGCCTGGACGATTTGTGTGGTTTCCAAAGCAAGTTTTTGGGGTGTTGCTGTGCTTCCCCATCTTGTAACACCAGTCAGAAGTTCCCTGTGCCACCTGGGCAAACGGGGCTGTGCCCAGCCATGGCCTCACAGGCCCAGAGCTCAATTCCTGGCTGTTGTGACTCTTAAAGGTTTGAGCACAGTCCTGGGGGTTGCTGTGAGCAGATCTGGAGGCACAGAATGAGAAATGGGTGGGACAGGAGCCGGCTAAGGGGACAGCTGAGGTTTCTTTGGGTGGACCTCCCCATGGTGAAAGGAGTTGAACCTTACAGCACTGAACCAGCCTCTCTCCTTTCTGTGCAGCTCCGAGAGGGTCCAGGTGACCCTGAACCTGGATGGAATAGTTCAGGTGCTGGACTGCCACCTTCATGACACGTCCATTGGCATGATGACCAGAATCGCAGTCCTGAAGTGGCTCTACCACTTGTACATCAAGACTCCTCGTAAGGTAGGTCAGGGACACGGCACGTGAGCCCCCTGCTTCCCCCATGGGACTGAGCTTGTCAGCTCCCAGCCTTTGAGGTGGCTGCAGTTACCTTGGCAGCATCACAGCCACGCACCTGCCTGCCCTTCCTGAAGAGGCTTTGGCTGCCAGATACCCAGTGGCTTAAGGAAGAAGCTCTCCAGCTTGGATGGGAAATGCTGGTGAAGCTTTTGGCAGCAAAAAGCAAGGGGTCCCATGGCTGGGGGTGACCAGGCCTGTAGGACTGATGGCATCCATCTCTCTGGTTCTAGATGTTCCGACACACTGACAGCCTCTTCCCCATCCTGCTGCGGACCCTCTCGGACGAGTCAGATGAGGTGAGTGGACTTTAGTTGAAGTCCTAAAGCTTACTGTCCCCACATTGGGCTGGGCTTTGGATGTTTTGGGTTCAACTGTGGGGTTTTGTGAGGTTTGGCCAGCATTGGCACTGGGGAGTGTAACCCTGAAGAAGACCTAATGCAGAGCCTTAGGTTAGGCTGATGTGTGTGAGACCCTTCTCTACCTCTGAGGGCTGATCCTTCAAAGCTAATTCCTCCAAATCCTTTCTGCCAGCCTGGGAAGGTCCCAGAGCTGATGCCTTTCCTGCAGGACCAGGTCATGGTCAGATGTGTGGTGAGTGGGAATTTGGGCACCTTGTGAAGGAGATAGGGTGCAGCTGGTGCTGCCAAAGTCGCGTGGGATGGCAGCTGAGCAGCGATGAGTGAACTGCTCACTCTGCCTTTGCAGAACCCCCTTCAGAGTTCCAGACCGGTTTGGGTTGGAGAGACCTCAAAGCCCATCTAGTCCCACTCCCTGCCATGGTCAGGGACACCCTGCCAGCCCAGGTGCCCCAAGCCCCATCCAACCTGGCCTTTGAGCCCTGACAGGGATCCTGGGAAGCCCCAGCTTCTCTGGGCACCCTGTGCCAGGGCCTCAGCCCTCCCCAGGAAGGATTTCTGCCTCCCAGCCCTTCTCCAGCTGCCCTCCTGCAGCTGAAGGCCATTCCCCTGGGCCTTGCCCTCCCTGCCCTGGGCACTAGCCCCTCTTCAGCTTTCCATCTTCCCAAGACACTGCACCATCTTCCTGTTTCCTTATCTCTTTTCCTCACTCCCCTTCTCTGGTCCAAATCACCTCAGTTTTGGCACCTTTGTCATCTTTTCCCCCCTTTCCATGGCACCCAGGAGCATTTGTAGTGCTTGGGTGGGATGCTGCCAGCTTCACATAGGCTGCCCGGGCACTGGATTCCTCTTTCCCTGGAGCTGCTGATGATCCCGGCCAGTTTCTCTACCCAAACCTTCCCTCATGGAATAAAACCCACACTATATCCACTCCACCTTTAGGCTCTTGGGGCATGGAACTCCCAAAAGAAACCCCACGTGTTGTTAGGAGAAGGAGGGAAGGGAAGAGGTGAGGGAATAGTGTGCAAAGGCTGCCTGGCTATTTGCTGGCTAACAATGCAGACCTTCCCAAAAGAGTCCCCAAGCACCCATCTGCCCCTGCAATGCTCTAGGAAGCCTGTGCCTTGCTGAGAGGCTCTCTGGCTTGGCAGATCACTGGGAGTCACGTTGCAATCACACCTCTTATTAATATTGTGGGGAAAAAACCTGGGAAGAAGGGCCCCCGGTGATGAAATTTCCATCCAGGACTGGGGATGGCTCAGAAGTCGGTTTAAGCTGATTTATTTAATCCTGTCTTCTATTTATTGAAATGCTTGGTGGTGGTGGGGTTGGGAGGGGGGAGGTAAGGAAATGCAGAGCTGAGTCAATCCATTAAACACCAGTGCTCAGCCGGCTCCCAACCAGACCTGCTGCTCTGCAGAGGAAATAGGAATGGCTGAAATAGTGGCAGGTGGTTTGAGCTGGGTGGTTTTGGGAAGGACGAGGCCAGTTTGAGCTAGCTAAGACTTGCAGGGCCGCTGCCAGTTAGCAAAGGGGCCGCAGGATGCTCTTGTAATGTTGGGATCCCCAGAAGCTCTTGGCTAACGAGCTGGGGGGGCCCTGTGGGTTAGCACAGGGTTCTGAGCGTGCATCCCCATCACCTCTCAGACGAGGAAACACCTCCCTCCCCTCACCAGTAGGGCTCCACGCCTCGTGTCCTGCACCGTGCATGAGTTTTTGGGGTGGAGAGGGTTTGCTGGCGCTTTCCTGAGACACCCCAAAGCTCTCCAGGAACGGTTGCTTCTCCCTGAGCTTGGTGCCAAAGGAGAGTAACAGCTTTGGAGCATGGGTGCAAGCCACAGCTTGGCTTCCAATGGAAAGACTGTGCTTGGGCAACTTATTTTTAAAGTGTGGTCTTTCCAAGCTGCTCAGAGCAGTCTCTCTGACCCAAAGTGAGGAGGGACCTGTGCTGGATGGAACCCAGTCCCGTGTCACTCCTGTTCTCCTCATTCAAGCAGCGCAAGGTGTTGCATCACCTCCACCGAGTCAAACAGGGGCCAGTGTCTCAGGATGCTTCTGCAGCGTCCTGAGTCATCTCTGCCTTCTCCTGCTCCTTCCCAGTGAAGAAGCGGTCAAGAGACCTAGTTAAGATTCACAAAGGCAGTGCAGGGAAGCTGGAGCGAAGCTGAAGCAAGCAATTCCCTTTGATATGTAGACAAGTCAGGATACAGGATTCCTGGCTGTCAGATGATGTACTGCTGCACTGCGTCACCTCGTGCTGGTTCCCATGCTTCCCCCCGGCAGGGAGAAGCTCCATGTCCTGCACTCGAGACCTGGTTTTGAAGGCAAAAAGCCCTGGTTCAAATTTGATGTCCTTCAAAAACTTCCCTACAGCTCTGAGACTGAGGATCCCTCTGGGAAGGGGTTTTTTTTTCCTGCACAAATCTCGCTGCCCTGTCACCTGCACCAAGAATGGATGTCAGAAAGGATGCAGAGCCGCAGCCCCAACGCTCTTCGGGAGTGGTGGGTTGGACCCTTGCACCCATGGGGTAGAAGCACCACTGTGGGCAAGGAGAGTTATCTCTTGGGTCATCTCCCGCTGGAGCAGGGCCCTTTGGTTCCCTGCCTCCTTCCCCACTGGAGATGCCTGAGTTCGAGTGAACACAACAGGCGGTGAGGGCGTCTCCGAGACACCCCCTGAGCAGTGATGCTGCTGGTTTTCTGCCTCTGCTCCTTTGCCTTTCTCTGGCTCTGAGCCCGAGCTGAGCATGTTCCTGTTTGCTTATCTGCTCCTCTGGATCTCGATGGGGGGTTGGAAGTGGCGCAGGGACTGTAGTCTGACTCACACAGCAGTAATGCACACAGGAGGTGCAGAGCTGGTGTGTGATGTGGAGCAGGATGGACTTCAGCTCCCTCTGCGCTCTGCAAGCCTGACCTGCGGGTGTGGAGCCACCAGGCAAGGCTGGGGATTCAGGAAGATCCCACCGATCTCTGCTTGCTGTTCACAGCAGCATCTCCTAGAGCATCCCATGGGGGCAGAGCAGCTGGAGAGCTGCTGGCGGGGAAGGACCTGGAGGTGCTGGGTGACTGTGACTGAATGTGAGCTGGCAGTGTGCCTGGGTGGCCAAGAAGGCCAATGGCATCCTGGCTTGCGCCAGTCCCAGTGTGGCCAGCAAGTCCAGGCTAGCAGAACCAGGGCAGGGATTGTGCCCCTGTGCTCAGCATTGGTGAGGCTGCACCTCGAGTGCTGGGTTCAGGTTTGGGCTCCTCACTCCAGGAAGCACATGGAGGTCCTAGAGCAAGTCCAGAGAAGGGCAATGGGGCTGGGGAAGGGGCTGGAGAGCAAACCTTCTGAGGAGCAGCTGAGGGAGCTGGGGGTGTTCAGCCTAGAGAAGAGGAGGCTGAGGGGAGACCTTATCACTGCCTACAACTAACTGAAGGGAGGATGTAGAGAGATGGGCGATAGTCTCTTCAGCCAGGTGACAGGAGATAGGACAAGGGAGAATGGGCTTGAACTGTGCCAGGGCAGGCTCAGATCAGACATTAGGGAAAGATCCTTCCCCAAAGGGCTGTTGGGCACTGGGACAGGCTGCCCAGGGAGGGGGGAGTCACCACCCCTGGGTGTGACTAACAGATGGGTAGATGAGGCGCTCAGGGATGTGGGTTAGTAGAGGATGGGTGCGGTTGGGCTTGGTGATCTCAAAGGTCTTTTCCAGCCCTGGGATTCTGTGATCCATCAGAGGGCTGCTCCTCACGCTCTGCCAGGTTCGGTACCCTTCCCCAAGGCGGGCAGTGATGGACTTGAACGTCTGCACGACATTCAAGCCAACTTCTCCATGACAAGCTGAAGCATTTTGCCCCCTTTCTTGGGTTTCCAGTGTTAAATCAGGAGAGGAAGACCCCTGAGTCTGGCAGCATACTGGTACATGTCTCTCTCCCCGTTGCTGCAAGCTCCGCCACCCCTCCAGCATCTCATCCTCCAGCATACTCCCAGGTCACTGCCCCATGCTGTCATTCTAAATCCCAGTGAACGTCTCCCATCACGCCCCATTCCCAGTACACTGAAGCTGAACAAAAGCTTGTGCCTGAGCCAATAGGTTGTCTTAGTGTGGTTTGGTTTGGAGCTCGGCTCCGTGGGGTTCAGAGCCATTGCGCTCCAGCTCCCAGCCTTTAATTTGCCACCGTCGGAATATCATGACCCCGTGGTGGAGTAAACCAAAGGCTGCAAAGAGGAGAACTCAGGCATGTGTCTCCCTGGCTTCTAATTTAATTGATTTTCTCCTTTTATTGGTGGTTAAAGCGCCTCTGGAGTGAGACTCAGAGCTGTGAGGTAACGGGACAGGGAGGAGGTAACGGGACAGGGAGGCTGCTTGTTTTCTAGAGGGAAGTGACCCTGAGGGGGAGCTGAGGGCAGAAATGGAGGGATAGGGAGAGAGGTGTATAATTTCAGCTAGAGGGTGGGAAATGTGGTCAGCCCAGCTTGCTGTACTGGGAAGCAGCCTGTACTGGGAAGCAGCCCGTAAGCACAGTTCTGAGGGTGGGGTGGCGATTTCCCCAAGGACTCTTCAGAAGGGCTTCAGAGATAATGATCTGTGTGCAGGGGTTGGAAATTTTCCTTGAGGGAGGGAAACACAGGCCACAGGGAGCTGCTTGGCTCAGCACCAGCTCTGGACCTAAATCATGTGCCTTGCCTGTCCACACGGAGTTTGTAGGTGTCCCAACAGCCAGCGGTGAACACTACAAACCTGTGTGTCACGGAGGATGGTGGACAGTCCCTGTCCCAGGGAGCTGGCTCAGGACAGGTCTGGAATGGGATGGAGGGGTGGGATATGTGATTTGGTGAGCCTGGCTTTGGGTGCAGAGGGAGGTGCTGGGTGGGAAGCAGGGTAAGCAAATCAAAGCAAACTCTGCCTGCTGTCATGTCTGGGGCTTGGACGCTGAATTTGTGGAGAGTTGCAGGTATTCAGCCCAATCAGGGATGCTGTGGGGCAGCTCTGGCTTCCCCCAGCCCCATCCAGCTGTCTGAAACAGTCCTGTCTGGCATCAGGCAGGGTGTTAAGCTCCCTGTATGCTAATTAAACATAATTAAAGAGGTGCTCTGAGCTGTGATAGTGCTCAGGATGAACTGGGGGGGGGGGAGGGGGAGGGGTTGCAAAAGCAGGAGGGGAGGACAGCGAGTTCTCAGGTTGGTTTTGGGTGGCTGTGGCTCTGTTCCTAAGTGGTCACTGCTATTTGGCAATGCTGTGAGCACCCATTAGCATGACCTGGCAGGATTTGCCTTGGAGAGGAGAGAAGAGGAGCAGAGAATCCCCCAACCCCTCTGCCTTCCCACTGCTCCACATCCTCTCCCAGCCGTGAGCTGAAATCTGGCGGCTGCAAAGGGGGGAAAAAAGGTCTCAGGGAGATCAGAGGATAAAAGTTCCTGTGCCGGGGACCTGAAAAGAGGTCCAGTTAAATTAGTGTGGGAAGATTAATGGGGGGGGTTCTTTTCTCTTTCTGCCTTTAAAGGCAGTGGAGGCGGGGGGTACGCGAGTTTGCTTTTCACACCGTGTGTGTCTGGGGCTTGGCCAGCATTGCTGCTGGCTGCTCTTGGCTCTGGGACTGCCCAGCCATGCTCCCCTCCCCTCTTCTCCTCTCCCCTGGCTACAGCTAAAAGGTTTGTAGTGAAGAGGGGAAAAAAAAACCCAAAACCAATCCTCAAAATAATAAATAAAGCAATGAAGCCCTGCGGGGAAACCTCACTGCCAAGGGCTGATGAGTGAGGGGCAGCAGGAAGCACACAGCAGCATCCTCCACTTTCCCGGTCTTCTCCGGGGCACTCTGCTCCCTGACAGTCCTGGTGATCACAGAATCATAGAATCACAGACTGGTCTGGATGGGAAAGGACCCCAAGGATCAGTGAGCTCCAACCCCCTGCCACAGGCCAGGCCACCAACCTCCAGGCCTGGAGCTAGACCCAGCTTCCCCAATCCCCTGCAAAGACAGTGCTTCACAGTCCTTATCCTTCCCCATCTTGGTGGCATCATGCTTCAGCTGGATTCCCACCATCTCCTTGGGCAGAATAAGCTTGTTCCTGGTGCACTCAGCCCCGTTTCGCTGCCATGGGACATCCGAGGCCACCCCTGAGCCCCTCCCTGCTCTGCAAAGGCTTTTTAATCTTTACACTTCTTTTTTTGGTTTGTTTTTTAAAGATTTTTCCATAAATACCAACAAGGGCAGTGTCTTCAGGAGCTCAGTCCCTGTCCGTGCTGTCATGTGTGCCCCGGGAGCTGCTGCTACCACCTCTCCCGGTGTCCTGGGGCAGTCAGCATGTGCTCTGGGGTGCTGAGTCTCATTCCCTGGGGGTCTGCAGCAGATTTGGGGTTACCTCCCTGTCCTCTGCAACAGGCCAGGCCAGTATGTTTGCCAGCAGCATCAAGGTGATGCACATGGGACGTGGGTCCCATCCAGCTGTTTGAGGGCTGCCTTTTCCCTGCTCATTCCCTGCCTTCTCCCTGTTTCTCCCTGCACCACCACCAGCAGAGCTGGTCTTGGCTCCATTCAACCAGCACGAGCGGCAAATTAACCTGACCTAGATCTAGAGAAGCCGGAGAGACCCAGTGGTTTCATGTGCCCTCAAAATCTGTGCTCTGGAGCATGACGAGGAGGAATCCTACCCATGCCCAGGCAGGAGGAACAGCTGCTGAGGTATAACTGTGTGATAACCCGCTCCTCATCCCCCAGCCCTACAGAGAGCCCCATGGTGCTGGGACTGGCTCATGATGTCAGCCAGGTTTCCCCGTCCATTGCGATGCTGCTTCCCCGCTCCTTCCAGTTCCTGCTGCTCGCCCAGAGCCACAGCACACCACCCTACATCTCATCTCCGCTGGGAAACCTTCATGGAAATCCCTTCTGGGTTGGGAAAGCATCCTCAGGGATGCTCCACTGGCCTAGCCGTTGGGATCATGCTCTCAGCCTGCAGCTGGGAACGCCTCCGGCCCTTGTGCTCCATTGCTATCGGGTCCGACAGCCGCTGGGCTCCTGACGGATGGGACCAGCTCGCTCCTGGCGCAGCCAGCCCGTTGCTATGGCAATGGCAGGATATTGGCTTTCTTACAGCCTCCTCACTCACATAAAGCCAGCTGAGGGCTCCAGCTTTGCTTAGCGCAGGGATGTGCAGTGCATACCAAGCGCTCCTAGCGTTCCCCAGTTCCCAGCTGGGAACCTGTGCTGGAGCGTGTGGGGAAGAAGCAGCCGGGAGCCAGAGCTCCCTGCCTCTTTCCCATGGCTGGAAAACCCTCTATGGCCACCCACTCCTCCTCATCTCCAGGTGCTCATGTAGCCATCTCTCCTCGCTTTTTATTTCCTCTGTGGTTTTCAAATGCAAAACCCATCCCATGCTGCTTTTTCCACCTCCTGCCTGGGACCTGGACAGCCTGGGAGGTCAGATCCTCGATACAGGATAAGACGTGGCTCTCAATGCTTTGGGGAGGCAGCAGGGTGGACTTTTTCCCGGTTCGGGGTCTTGGTCCCATTTTCTGATGCTGCAGGAGCTGCTGGTGACGTCCTCTCCGGCCAACAGCCTGAGCATTGGGCCAGATGGTTGGGCTCTGGGGTGGTATGGTGGCAGCAGCAGGGTGGGTGCTTCATGCAGTGCATTGGTTGCGCCTTGGAATGGGCTCGGCATTGTAGGATACCTCATCCTGTTTGGGGTCAGCGTACGTGCTGGGTGGCAAACTCAGTGTCAAGAATGAAAGTCCAGGCTGTTGCCCTTGTGCCAGCCTCGGTAGCCAAGCCCTGAGGCCCTTCCCCAGATCCAGTGACACTTGGAAACCTCCCTGGGCATTATTTCCCCTACCCGACGGCTGCATGTTCAGCCACTGGAGAATCTGCACCGGGCTTTGGGATGCTCAGGGGCATCGGAGTGGTTTTAGCTGAGCTTCAAAAGCTGGGCAGAGAGGAAGCACCATAGCATCGCTTCCCTGAAAGGGAATGAGGGCTGGTAATGGCAGTGACATCCCATCCTTGCTGCACAAGTTAGTGTTTTATGATGTTTGGGTTGGTTTTCTCTCATCTCCAGGGGAACCATGGGCTAGGAATTAATTATGTTTCTCAGTCTTGCCAAGAGTGCCGGAGCCTCATGGTGCCCATGTCAGGCTGCTTCCCCATGGCCAGCTCTGCGCTGAAGCCTGACCACCTCCCTAAAGGCTGCTGAGGGCTTAAAGCTCTTCTAACTGCACCACGAAAACCCCAGCCCAGTTTAAGGTGTCTGCAGCAGAGAAACCCAGGGGCTCCTCCTGACGATGTTTAGGTTCTGCCTGATCAAAAAAATAGACATAAATGGCTTTTTTTCCCCAGGGTAATAGTTTGGTGTTTTTTGGTAGCTTAGAAGCTAAAACTCCTCAATTGCAGCTCCTCAATGTGATGCTTTGGAAACACATGGAATGTGAGGATGCTGTGCTGGTAGGCAAGGAGTGGTCCGGGATGCACTCCACCAGATGCTGATGGGTTAGAGGTGGCCATCAGCCCGTTCTGGCTGCCGTTCTGCTCTGCACAGCCCGGCTACGCTCGGCAATGATACATCTAGACGCAAGGACATTTGAATTAAGGGGGACCCAAAATAGCCTGAGACATGAGAAGGATTGAGGACAACGAAAAAAAACCAACTCCCCCTGTAATAACTTCTCCAGAAACGCTATATATAGACTAATTCAGTGGCTGCTGGAAGGAGGGAGCACTGAGATCCAAGTGGCGGTTCTGCCTCGACCTCCTGAGCTCCGATGCTGGATGGGGAAGCAGGGATGGGGGAGCACGTAGTCAAGCTCCTGTTTGCCCCCCCACAGAGTATCCCCAGGGTTGTCCCAAATCTGCGGTTGTGGAGCGAGGAAGGAAACCCCAGTATCCCTGAGGTGGGAGAAGCGAGCCCTGCTTCCACTGCATCGATTAGATTTAATTTCACGTGCTTCCTTGGGATGCACAGAGCACAAAGTGGGGGCAGGGGATGCCCTCCGCTTTTTCCTGTGCCATCCCCTCTGCAGTCACTTGAAATTTCCGCTTTGAACTTCACAGGCAGCCCTCTTTTCCATACACCTTTCTTAATCCTTCAGGATTTAGCAGTCACTTCCTATCTTGCCCTCTCCGGACGTGGTTTTGGAAAGGGAATCTCATCCCGCCAGCTGTGCTCACCCCTCTTTCCGCAGGTTATCCTGAAGGACCTGGAAGTGCTGGCTGAGATCGCGTCTTCCCCAGCGGGACAGACAGAAGGTCAGGGTCCATCTGATGCATCCGATGTCCGACCTGGCTCGGTGGAGCTTCACGTCCCGGGCAGGGCCAGCCAGCTGAACTCCTCCGGTGAGTGCTGCAGCTCCGTGCCTCCCCGCTCTCTCTTGGTTCTCGGTGACACCGGTCAGGTTTGCTTGGGCAGGAGGAGAAGCCTCTCTCTGTGTAACAAATCAGTCTGTCCATCCGCACAGGGCATTGCTTGGGGGGGTCAGGTCTGCCATGGCATGGACATGGGGACCATCTTTTTTGCTTTTCTCCAGATCATGTTTTAGGGATTTAGGGCTCCCCAGCAGCAGAGGCTGGTGTGAAGGGATGTTGTTTCTGTCCTGGATCTTGGGTACCAGCCTTTTCTCTCCTCATAAAGGCCCACAGAGCCCTAAAATCAGTTTGGGATGGGATGCTGGCCTCAAGCCCAGGTGTCCAAGACATAGCTCGATCTGCAGAGGGTTTGGGCTCTGTGATGTTGCCTGTTTGAGAGTGCCCACACTGACTCTGAGCAGCTCTAAGTGTCTAACATGATCTCAGAAGAGACACAAAGAGGAGCAATCCTCTTTTCTGAAGGCCTGAAGGATCAAAAGGACAGTTCATAAAAAGCCTTCCATTAATTATCCTGGCGCACCAGGAAGGGTTTTTCCACCTTCCCTTGTCTGCAGCTCTTCCCTCGCAGATCCTTAGCTGCCCCTTCTCCTCTCCTGCTGCTATTTAAGGGCCTCCCTGTTGTAGTCCCAGGCCAGGTTGTCCCAGCCAAAAGCACGTTTCACGGCAGCTTTGGATTGCATCCTAAGTGCAGAGCCAAAGCTGCCTTCTCCCTGCACAGCGTGTGGAGCCGTGCAAAAATCGTCACCGGAGAGGGAGGCTGTGCTTCAGCTGGGGGATTTGTGGGGGTTTATTCACAGATGTACCTGTTTGGCTCTGACAGCCATGGCCAGACTCTGTACTGGAAGAGAAAGGTGGGGGCTGTGATGCTGGCGACCTCCCCAAGCCCTCCCTGGGCCTCATCCATCCTTCCCAGTGTCAGAAGCTGAGACCGCCTGGGTGGAGCAGCTCCTGTGGCGCTGGCCAAGCAGCTGAGGAGCCGCGGTTCAGCTCACGTTGATGGTTGTCTGAGGTTTCCTTCCTTGTGGATGAGCTAAAAATAGCAGGCTGGATGGCGTGGATCCTAACAGCTGCCGTGGCCCCTGGTTGCTGTCTGGAAGAGTAACTTGGCGTCATTTAGTCGAGCAGAACATTAGAAAAGAGCCTGGCTCTCCCCACCTTCAGCAGATCCTGGTGGAGACAGAGCTCCCATTGCCCCGGTGCTGGGGCAGCTTGCCCCCCAGGCAGGTCCAAACAGATCCTGGCTTCCTCCCGTATTTTCCTTTTCCTCGTAACGTTTCTTTGGACGTTTCTTTGGGACTGAGCTTTGCAGGGTGGTTGGCTTTCACCCAAAGGCAGATAGCTTTGGGGAGGGGAAGAGGATCTGGTTCGTTGGCCTCAGACATTTAGTGTGGAGGAACGTGGCTCTGATCCCGTCTGGCTCTGACCACCCAGGGCTGGGAGCGCATTGGCCGCTGGGCTCTGGCTCCCGAGGGGACAAGGGGTTGCAGCTGGGCCAGGACCCTGCTCCAGGGTTTTGCCTGGAAAAGCAGAGGCTCTGGGAAAAGACCCTTTTTTGTTTGCCAGAGGGTTGTTTGAGGGGGAGCTGGCTTTGGAGCGGGAGGGTGGCTGGTGGGTGTCCCTACGTCTGCGAGCAATGCAGGGAGCAAATGCAGAGTGTGCCCTGCAGGCTGGGTGGCTATGAGTACAGCCCTTCCTGGGCAGATGGCATGAGGTGCTGGCGCTGAAGAGAGGGTGTACCCCTTTCCAGGGTCGCTAGTTCTGTACTGGGATGTATGGGAGCGTTACTCAAGTGTCCCTCCCTGGTTAACACACCTTTGCTTGGGTAGTGCTGCCTCAACAGTAGGATGCTGCTGCACTGTGGAGGGGAGGCTGCAGGGTACCAGCGCTCCCCCTGCCATTGAGTCACTCCAGTCCCTTTCGCATGCTCCACACCACAATGCCATCAGAGCTGGCAGAGGGACAGGGGAGATTTGGCAGGCTCAGCTCCGCTCTGGTCCTGCCTGGCCAAGGGTGCAGTTGGTGGTTTGCAGGTCCAGGAGCCTGGGCCCCCATAGAGCCCTCGACCTCGCAGCAGATTTCCATGCTGCCCTCTCCATCCCAGCGCACCTCAGTGGCAAGGGCAGAAGGGGAGGTGGAAGGGGCCGGTGCCCCCGCGGTCTTCCCCCGGCTTCCTCTCATTCCCTTTCTTTCCTCGGGATGTGTTTATGCAGTTGTTTCCCTGCCATTGAGTTGGGTTTCCTTTAGATGCTGGTTGATTAGTCAGGAAAGCTGTGTCCCACTTCCATGGCCTGTTCCCAGCTCCAGTTTTTATTTAGCTGCTTTGTTCTCCGGTTACGTAAGGTCAGCTGCCCTCCACACTCCCCAAACACAATGAGCCAGGGCCGGCCTGCTCCGGGACACCCAGCTTCCCATTGCTGCTCCCGCTGCCCCGGAGAGGCTAGCTGGGTGCTGACCTCCAGGGGTCTGGCCTTGGGGCCTTGGCTCATCTTCTGCCCACTTTTCAAGGACAAGGGCTGCAGGGCTGTGAGGTCCCCAGCTCCTGGGGGATGCAGCCAGCACCCCAAGGGTTTGTCCAATGCTGCCAGCACTACTTGGAGAGTGTTTTTTCCGACTATAAAGGTTGGGACATGTAGCAGGTGACCCAGGAGCAGTTGGCACCAGGGCCAGCAGATCAAGGGAGGTGATTCTCATCCTCTAACCCAGAATGCTGCGTCCAGCTCGGGGGTCCCCACGACAAGAAGGACATGGAGCTGTTAGAGCAAGTCCAGAGGAGGCCACAGAGGTGGTCCAAGGGCTGGAGCAGCTCTGCTCTGGAGACAGTTGGGGGTGGTTCAGCCTGGAGGAGAGAAAGCTCCAAGGAGATGACCTTCTGTGGCCTTTCAGTACTGGAAGGGGGCTTGTAAGAAAGAAGGGGACAAACTTTTTAGCAGGGCCTGTTGCGATAGGACGAGGGGTAATGGGTTTAAACACAAAGAGGGGAGATTCAGGCTAGGTGTGGGGAAGACATGTGCTGAGGATGGAGAGGCACTGGCAGGGACTGCCCAGGGAGGTGGGAGATGCCCCATCCCTGGGAACATTCAAGGCCACGTTGGACAGGGCTCTGAGCAACCTGGTCTGGTTGAAGTTGTCCCTGCCCATGGCAGGAGGTTGGACTAGATGGGCGTTGAAGGTCCCTTTCCCACCCAGACCAGGTCCGTGGTAGCATAGGTGCAAGCCCTCTAGCCTCCTCTCTAGCTCTGCTCAGCATGGGAGGAGAAAGCCCCCTCCAAAAGGATGCTGATATCATCTGCCCCTTCGTGCTGGGAAGCTCTTACACACATCCCTTCCTTCCTTCCTCTGCAGCTTTATAAGGAGAAGCAGTCACAACCCTTTGTTTCACAGGAGGCACTTTCCCACTCAGTTGGGTCTCTCCTGCCTGGTTTCCTGCTAGAGATGGCAGGGATCCCTGAGCACCTCACGCCCTAGGATGGGTACCGGGAGACTGACTCTGTGTGGAGCTGTGCTAACACACCCAAGGTCATTGCTTCCACCCAGTGGTCCATGGGTATCCCAGAGACGGTGGGTTACAATGGAGGAGGCTGCTGAAAGCCTCTGAGAAACGCAGGCTGTTCGGTTCAGACTTGTATCCAGTCTGGAGAACGTCCGGCTCTCCAGAGCCTGGACCAAACTGGAGATGGGTTGTCACAGGGGCTTTCCATCACCATCTTTTGGAGGGATTCTTTTCGCAGTGAGCTCAGCTATGTCCCTGTATGTTGAGGCTCCTTCCACGCTGGCACGGAGTTGTGCTAGAGGGTTGGCTTTCAGAAAGGCTCTTCTGCCTCTCGGAGAGATGGGGAATTAGAAGAAAAGGAGGAGTTGGGTTGGCTTTTTTTTCCTGGATACAGTGGAAAACCCCAGGAGAGACCATCCAGACTGTGGCCCCAGCTCACCCTGCATCTCTTCAGGCTTAGATCCCTCCAGAGACAGTCACAGCATGTGGCTAGCTGGATTCCCAAAGCAAAGCCGGCAATGCAGAAGTCACTGGTGTAGATAAGATCACCCCTAGCCCAACACCCCTGTGTAGTTACTTTGCCAGGCTGCCTCAGTTTCCCTAAGCTGTTGCCAGGAGCATTGGTGCAGAAGTGGCCTGGCCAAGGCTGCTCGCTCCCCATCGGCTGTTCCATGTGCTTCCCCTTCCCTTGCAGCAGCCTCAGCCTGCTTGGAACTCACCACAGAGCCTTACTGCTCCGATCTCTGCTGGGCTCCGATCTCTGCTGGGCTCCGATCTCTGCTGGGCTCCGATCTCTGCTGGGCTTCCTCTCCTGTGCATTATCCGAGCTATTCCCCGGCTGTGTTTGTGCTTAGTAACTTCCCATAAGGAGGGAGAAGGAGCCTGCAGGAGCTCCCATCCTTCCTGGGAAGCCCACAGCTCTTTAGCCAGTTAGGAAGGGGAGCAGCACCCAGGTGTCCGGGCAGCCCTGCCGAAGCAGGGTTGAGCGCAGCCCGTGCCTGGGCAAGCCAGCCTTTCCGTGGATGTATTTCCTCCAGAGAAGGGAGAGCAGAGATTTTGTGGAGCCCAGCTGAGCTGCCGACACATTCCCATCTGTTTCCAGCTACTCCCTGTGCCGGGGCTGGGCTTTTTTTGGGGGCGGGGGGATGGGGGGGGGCGGGAGGATTTTGACTCTATTTTTATCCCGTCGAGCGAAGCAGCTTCGTCTCTCCGTGTTTGCGAAAGCTCAAATTCAAAACATCCTGGGGAAAGCAGGGAAGGGGAGGGGAAAGGGGGGGAAGGGGAAGGGAAAGGGGGGAAAGATGCCATGGAGATTCCCACGTCTCTGGGTTTTCACCCAGCACCATCTGGCAGCCCTGACTCCCACGCCAATGGCTCTTGGGCCAGTCAGAGCCTCACTGGCTCCAGCTGCTGCTGGGTTTGGTTTATCCTGGCTGCTCCCGAAGGAACTGGGGGAGATCTTTCTCCGGGCTGAGCTGGAAACATGATGCCCCGGGGAAGGCACTGGGCTGGGAAAGATGCTCAGCCCCGTCAACTCGTAGCTCGCCCTCCCCATATCCAAGCCAAAATCGCTTCAATTAAGGATTGTGGTAAATCATTTTAGCTAATTACCCTCACGGATACTCCTCAAACAGCTATCCCAGCTTTAGAGTGCTTCTGAAAAGAATCAATTCTGGGCCGATCTTCTTTAAATTCGGTTTAAATGGAGTTAAGTGAGTCTGCACCGCTTTTAATTAAGACCAGTTGGAAACCAATTATGGTAAATTAGTGGAAGTCGCATTTTCTGTCAGGGTGAGCTTCAGTGCTTTGTAGCCAAGGTGGGAAAAGCCAAGGTCGTGGTGGAATCTGCCAGCACCCCCACCTCCAGCAAGCCTTTCTCCACCTCCCTGGAGCAATTTGGGGATGCTCTGGCCATTGTAGGTCTCGAAGCGGCTCAGCCTGTCAAGCAGCCAGACAGCCCAAATGTTCCAGCCTGCTATATGGGATATATATATTTATAAGGACCTTAATATAGATCCCTAATTGCCTCTCCTGCTTGATTTATAGCATGGCTGCCCAAGTGATGGGAACAGCGCGAACCAGGGAGTGCTCAGGGATGCACCGGCGCTTTTGGAGGGTGTTCGCTGCACTCTGCACCCGTAGGTTGTGGACGGTGGGATGGAGATGGATGCGGTGCTGGCTTAGGTGATGCAAGAACCCTACTTGTGACCCCAGGCTGTGGAGCTGGCTTCAGGAAAGGATCCGCCAGCCCCCCATCCTGGGATGCAAGAGGATGCTGTAGTCCTCGGGAAGGGTCATGGGGGAGGTGGGATGGGTGCTGAGGTCTTTTGCAGCCTGTTTCCCTGCTCCGATCTTCCCCCCGGCCCCAAATTCCCAGGTTTTTATTCCCTATTATAGCTGATATCCAGGCTGAGTTCCATCACGAGCGCAGACCTCTCTTCCAGCTCCCTCCTCCATGCTGGATTTAAAAATAAAGAGAGGCGTCGGAGCTGTGGCACCGGCACCGCTCCGGGTGTGTTAACAGCTGAGCTGGCGGGTCCCAGCTCTGTGAAGCCTCGCTGCAGGGTAAGGGGGAGAGGTGCGAGCGTCGATTAATGAAGCCACAGTTTTCATAACACTTCCGTCTGCGCCGTCTCTCGTGCCGCGTAGGAACGCGCTCACCAAGCTGCTCTGACGGCTCTGCCGAGCCCAGGGTGCTGCTGCGCCGAGCCACAACCCGCAGAGCAGCGAGCTGAGCTCCGGGGCTATGCCAGGAAGGGTTATGTGATGGCAAACAATGTGGCAGCCACTTCCTAGACATCCCATAGACAGGGAGCGAACGGGAGGTTCCGGAGCCTTGGGAGGTTTCACAAGAGGAATGTTTTGCCTGCTTGGAAAGGAGCTCTTCAGCTTTTAAACTCCGGCTGAGGTTTGGGTTGAGGGTTTTGAAGCCTGGGAGACTCCTACACGCTGTTTTCTCGCTCCCCGCAGAGCACCGGCACAGCGTGCCACGGTGGAAACCATCCGTAGGGACACCCAGGCGTAGCCGCTGGGCACCAGGGTTGGGAGGGATGGAGGAAGGATCCTGTCTGAGCTGGGTGCTGGTGCTCCCAGAGGCAAAGGGTGATGAAATAGGCTGTCACATCACCTTTTCCTCTCCTTCAAAAAACCAACCCCAAACCTCAGACAGGGCTACAACTTATTCTTGCCGTCTCTGTGTGCCCGTCGCTCCTTGCTCCCATCTCAGTGACCTGCTGCCCAGCTCCCTCCAGGCCAGGCGGGAGAGTTGGAGGCTCGGGAGCGAGTTGATGGAAGAAGAGAGCGGGGCTGGAGGCTGGTCACCCTGCAGCCACCATCCCATCTCTTGAGGCTGCTCTGGTTTTCAGACGCCTGGCTGACCCAGCGGGTCCTTCCCAGTCTCTTGAGATGCTGAATATTCCGATCCGGAGTTCCACACCAGCATTCCCAGCCACGCAGCTCCTGGGCTTCGTCCCGTGCACATTACTGTTGGTGACAAGGGGACCTCATTGCAGCCTTCCTGTCCCTGAAGGGAGCAGAGGAACAGGGAGGAATCAGCTTTTCCAAAGGGCAGCCACTGGCAGGACAAGGGGGATGGAGTGAAGCTGGAGGAGGGAAGGGTTAGAGGAGATATTGGGGGAAGTTCTTTACACAGGGAGTGGTGAGGGGCTGGAACAGGCTGCCCAGAGAGGGGGTGGTTGCCCCATCCCTGGGGGTGTTCAAAGCCAGGTTGGATGGGGCCCTGGGCAACCTTGTGTAGCTCCAGGCCTGGAGGTTGGTGGCCCTGCCTGTGACAAGAGGGTTGGAGCTCCCTGATCCTTGGGGTCTCTTCCAACCCAGACCAGTCTGTGATTCTATGCTTTTGGGATCTCAAGGAGGGAGAAAGCCCCAGATCAGACCTTCCCCCGGGGTAGAGGTGTGACATCCCCCCCCTGCTCCTAGCCCTTGGCTTGGACACCTTGTCACTGCTGACAAAGTGAACGGAAGAACATCCCTTTGCAGCTTTGACGTGACCCTTTCCTTCCACCCATCACCCACCTCTGCCAGCCAGTCCCTGCGTTCCCTTCTAGCTGGGAGGTGCCTGAGCCCTGGATGGAGCCATGTCTCTTCTCTGCCTGCTCCAGAGCAGCGCTGAGCAGCTGTAGTGACACACGTGGGGCACAGCCGTGTTTCCACGCTGCATCAAACAAACCCACTGTTGTTCTGGAGCCCATGGGCTCAGCCAGATCCCCTGCTTTGGGTTTTCTTTCCTTTTTCTTTTCCCCCCCGCCCCAGATCGTCTTCCCCACAGCTGAGGGGAAATACAGCACTGCGGTGAACATCTGTGCTCTGGAAGATGCTTGGTTTGGGGTTTCACTTCCATTGAGGAAGAACATATGGCTCCAGTGGGAAGGAGACACCAGGTTCTGGCCCAGATGACCTTGTACTTCATTTTCCTTTTTCTTTGGTGGTATGCGTTCTCTAGGATGCTCAATCCAAGCCTTGGGCAGCTCCATCTCTGCATGTCACTGGGACGGGCAAGGTGGAAACCCCCCTCTGTGGCTTCTTCATTGGATTTCTTGGGCTTTGGCAGCTTGATTGCCTCCATAATTAGCTGCTCCGTGCTTTGCTGAGTCTTGGTAGAAGCAGACAGCAGTCATAAATCAAGCTTTTCAGGTTTCCATCGGCAGCCTGGTGGAAATAACAGCTGGCCTTGGGGTGTGGGGAGTGATCTCTGGGGTGCTCACTGGCAGCTGGAGAGCTGCTGGCAGAAAAGGACCTGGAGGTGCTGGGTGACTGTGACTAAACGTGAGCCGGCAGCGTGCCTGGGTGGCCAAGAAGGCCAACGGCATCCTGGCTTGTGTCAGACCCAGTGTGGCCAGCAGGTCTGGGGCAGGGATTGTGCCCCTGTGCTCGGTGTTGGTGAGGCTGCACCTCAGGTGCTGGGTTGAGGTTTGGGCCCCTCACCATAAGAAGGACGAGGAGGCCCTGGAGCAAGTCCAGAGAAGGGCAATGGGGCTGGGGAAGGGGCTGAAGAGCAAACCTTCCGAGGGGCGGCTGAGGGAGCTGGGGGTGTTCAGCCTGGAGAAGAGGAGGCTGAGGGGAGACCTTATCGTCACCTACACTGACCTCACAGGAGGGTGCAGAGAGATGGGGGTTGGTCTCTTCACCCAAGTGATGGGTGACAGAACAAGGGGGAATGTGCTCGAGCTGTGCCAGGGCAGGGTCAGTTCAGACATTAGGGAAAGATCCTTCCCCAAAGGGCTGTTGGGCGCTGGGACAGGCTGCCCAGGCACAGGGGGGAAGTCACCATCCCTGGGTGTGTTTAACAGATGGGTAGATGAGGTGCTCAGGCTTATGGTTGGACTGGATGATCTCAAAGGTCTTTTCCAACCCTGTGATTCCGTGATGCTGTGCCCGCTTCCCTCCTTACCGCGGTCAGACACGGTCCTGCTGCAGGCGAAATTAAAGGACAGAGCTCCCCGTGTTGCAGACTCTCACTAAACATTTTTGGGCACCATCCTGCTAAATAATCCATTTCCCCTTGTAGTTTCACTGCAGGAAAAGTGATCTTTACCCACCAGCTCCCTGCACGTGGTGGGCTGAGGGGATGTTGTGTCCCCTGCTCTCCATGTACCCTGAGCCGGGGGCTGCCCTTTGCTCCATGACCCTCCTTGCTTGGCCGCTCTTGTTACCCATAATTTCCTGCTTTGAGGCTGATCTGTGATAGCTGCTGCCTTGAACCACAGCCTTGTTTGCCTTCTGGGCAGAAACAGGGGCCACCACAGAAGCAGCAAGTAGGTCTGTGTCCTGACCCACCCAGCACTGTGGGAACAAGGATGCTGCAGGCTGGAGGGACCACAGCTCCTCCATGCCAGCATCCTTGCTGCAACCTCCAGCTGGTGTTTTTCAAAAGGGGCTTTGGCACCCTGAGAACAAAGAAAAAGACCATTTTTGGGGCACAATCTCTAAGCTTGGAGCCCTGCTGCAGTTTGACCAGTGCTTTACACGTACCCTGGGACGTACTGCGTGTGATGCTATGTGCAGAGTGGTTCCTGCTTTGGGGGAAAATCACATTCCCAGGGGGAAAAAAATCACATTCCTGAGTGAAAACTGGGGCTGAGCCATGAGCTAGGGCTGACTGTGTGTCCCTGCCACTATGTGCACACTGGGCTGGGGTGTCTGTGCCACGTGGGGCTGGTTGAGAGGCTCTTCAGCTCACCCATAATTTGTGGTTTGGGGTGAGCCTACACGCTGCATCCAAGGAGACAGGATGGCCTGTCGCCCCAGTGCCCTTCTGCTCTCAGCTGCTGAAGCCCAACATCTCAGGGAGGATGTCCCAGCAAGCCCATTTCATCCCCATGTGCCACTTTAGGCACTTCTCCCCAGGACAGAGGGGGCTGCTGCAGGGCTGGTGGTGCTTGGACTGAGCAGGTGCAGTTTTGGGAGACTTGGAAATCTTCTTGTGCCTCAAGCCTCCTCTGCTGAGGACCGTGACCGTATTTCGGGTGTCTGTTCCATGATTGAGACCACTTTTCCTGGAGGGCTCTGGCTGCTCTGACCTGCTTTCACTTTCCCCAGGTACCAGAGCCTTGGAGTGCTCACCCTCCACTCCCACCATGAACTCCTACTTCTACAAGTTCATGATCAACCTTCTCAAGCGCTTCAGCAGCGAACGGAAACTCCTGGAGACCAGAGGACCCTTCATCATCAGGTCAGAGCACCCCACCATCCTCACCAAAGCCCCGCCGCGCCCTCCCCAGTGCAGGGTGGGACGGGGATGACGGGCTTGAGCAGCGCAGGGATTTGTTTCTTGCGTGTCAAGGCACCATATTTCTCACTCCCATCCTCAGAGGTGAAGTAGGTCCTTATTAAAAAGCATGGTCAGAACCCACTTCGCTAAGAAACAACAGGCTCAGAGTGCTGAATGGAGTGGATCCCTCCATCCAGCTGAGCCACATCATCCCTAATGGGATGAAATCTAGGGCAAGGGGTCACTAATTCCTCATCCTGCTGGGAAATAACGAATGTAATGGTTGAGGTGAGGTGGAGAAACTGGTGAGGAGGTTGGTGGGAGGAGAGGGAAGGATGCTGGGTTCTCCTCCTTGCCTCTTTGAGGGCAAAAGGATGCACGAGGTACTCGTGGGGATGATCCCATCACTGCCATGGGAGGATAAAGTGTGCAAAGCCCCCAAAAACACGTGAAGCTGAGCCAGGCGTTGAGTTGGTCCTGCTCGGTCAAGGAGATTGTGGCCAAGTCTTCAGGCTGCTGCTGGATTCATCCCGTGAGCGATGAGCGCCGAGGCGGAGCGCGGTGGGGTGCGGGTGGGATGCGCCGAAACATGGGGCAGGGCATGTTGGCAGCTGCCATTTGGGCTTCAGGGTGAGGGTCCCTGGGGCTTCCCCTCGCCTGCCTTGAATTTTAATGTTGTGTTCCCCAAAAAATCGAGGCTGAGCATGTGTTTTCTCACTTTGGATGGGCATCTGGTGACATGAAGCTTAATCCCATGAGGATTTAAGGATAAAATGGAGGAAACATCCCATTTGTGGCGTTCCCTCTCTTCTCCCCCAGTTTGTGCAGGGAAAACATCCCTACTCCTCGTTAAGGCAGTGGGGTAATTACAGCTGTGGTGAGCCTGGGCAGGGTCACATTTAAAAGCTCTCTTGTCTCACAGCCACCTCAGTTCTTTCCCTCCAGCTCGGGCAGGATGAGCCTGGACTGGCGGCGCCGGCATTCCTGGCTTTCCCAGCAGCCAGCTGGGGCTTTTTACCATGACTCATCCCCAAAAAAGTCTGGGGAAGCCAAAAAAAAAAAAAAAGGGAAAACTAAAGAAAAACTGCCACTCTGTCCTTTGTTGTCGGGTCACGTTGTGGCTCATGAGGGGGAGATGGAGGACTGAAGCTGGAGAGATGGTTCTGGGGGTGGGTGAGGGGCTGAGCCGTGCCCTGGGGTACTGGTGGTTAACTCTGGATCTTACTGATGGCTAAGAGCATCTTTGTTGCCTTGTGGTAAAGCCAGAGGAGAGCAGAGTGGGAAAACTTGGAGAGCGCTCTTTGGAGAAGGTTGGATCTCTTGCTGAAGAGACGTGGGAGCCTTGTGGTGCTATTTTTAGCTGCTTTTCCAATCCAAACTGTATGCACATTCCCACCTTCCATCCCTTCCCTGTCTGCCAGCCAGGGGGGTTGTTAAATCACAGCGCAGCAGTTTTCCTGTCACATTGCTGGTGGGTAAGTCCAAAGGTCTGTGAGGTCAGCGGAGGGGCTGTGGTTAGCAGAAGGCTGTTTTCCAGCCCAGCTCAGGCTTGTTTGTGCCCAGCTGCTGACTTGGGAAGGACTTTGGTCCCTCTCCTGACACGGTTAGGGAGGTTATGGGACAGTGTGTGCTTGAGGACGGGGGTGCGGGTTCAGCAGTGGTATGTGGAGGTGGGGCTGTCCCTTGTAGGGACCTGTGGAGCTGCTCACGGTGCTCACCCAATGCCAGGAGAAACACCCGTGGCCCACCCCAGCAGAGCTTGCCCTCTAAACCTGGCTCAGGCAGGGATGGGGGCTGTGATGGGTGGGCTCACTGTCAGGGACCCCATCCCCAGCTGGGTGTCTCGAGGTGATTTGCCAGAGGAGACAGGATAGAGCTACACGGAAGCATCAACCAGCTCCAAAAGCTTCTGGCATTCATAAGGAAGAAGCCAGATCGTTTCCTCCCCCTTGCCTAGGAGCACCAGGGCTGCTGATCCATCTGAGAGGTGCCCTTGGTCTGTCCCACAGTGAGATCCAGCGCAGCATCGCTAGATCCCACCATAGCATGGTGCCTCCTCACTTGTGCCACCGCCCAAGGGGACCTTATGGCCACAGCTGAGCGCTGCAGAACTGCTTCAATGCCAGGAGTGCCTGGGAGAGAGAGGTGCTCATGGGGAAGGGATGTGCTGAGGGGGCTACAAATCGCCCAGAATCCTTCAGAACAAACCAGAATGGTCAGCTGCCCATCGCCATCTGACACTTCCCACCCCCTGAGGACCCACAGAGGTGGCAAACCTGCTCCTGCAGTCTCTCCAGAGGATTTTGGAGGGATTGACATTAGTTTCCTGCATTGCAGCAGAGAGGGGGTTCCTTTGGGGTTCGGTCTCTCTCCATCACTCGTGACTTTTTTTTTTAGGCTGGGAGCCAGTAAAGTTACTCCTCCTTGGAAACTCGGGGTTCACAGTGCCCTGGCTCAGTGTTACCTTGATGAGCAGACCTGGGACCTTCTCACTAATTAGGAACTATCTGCCCTAGCTGGCGCGTGGCCGTCCTGGAACCAGCAGAGCCCTTAAGCAAGAAGCAAATAACTCACGTGTAGCTGCTGGCCTCCGGACGATGGCTTGGAGCAGCAGAAAAATGCAGAGGAGCTTCCAAAAGCATCACATGGCTCCTTGGAGCAGCCAGGGCTGGCCTCAGGCAGGAGCCCTGCGGAGGGAAGGCTGCTTGGAAGGGTGGGAGGCAGGCAGTGGAGCGGTACCCAGCTTTCCAGGCTGGATTTAATGCTCGTTTGTTGGTCCCAACGCTGTGGGGTGGAGGATTAAAGGAGAGAACATCCCTCCCCAGGGCTGGTTGTGCAGCCCCTATGTTGTCCCCAGACTCTGTCTGAACTCTGGGAGCAGGTTTAGCTCACTAAGCTGAGCCTAGCACGGAAGCAGCTGGCTTTTCACTGCTCTTCAGGATGGAGCAGCTCAGGCGTTCAGGGCTGAGGGACCTTGCTGGGACAACAAATGAACCCTCCCGGGGTACAGGATGTGCTCGAGCGGATGGAGAGTGGTTGTGAGTGGATGTTTTGACATGAAAGGCTTAACTTTTAAGCCTGGAGAGGCCCTTTTCTAGCTGAGCAGTGGCACCCTGGGGTGCCAGAGGATGCCTGAGTCAGCGGCTTTGCTCCCTGGGGGGGTTTGTGTGCAGGGCTCGCCTCAGCTTGTTCTGCAGAACGGCAAAATAGAGCTCCCCGCTGCCTAGAACCTTCTCTGAGGCGTTTTATGAGGTTAAGCTACATGGAAAGGACCCAGGGGCGATTCATCAGCCACCTCTCATGCAATGCCCTTCTGTTAGGGCTGGTCCTTGGCCTGTTTTGGGGGATGTTCAAATGCCAGGGGGATACCCAGCAGCGTGGGCTGGTTCTCCATCCGCTCTGGAAGCTGTAGGCTGGAACAGATAAGGTTACTCAGCCAATTTATGGTATTAGCCAGGGAGCTGGAAGATGTCAAGTCTCGGGATGGGGCTGCAGGTTTCTAGCTCCAGCAAATGGGAAAAGTTCACCTGGCTGGAAATTTGCAGCTTCCTTGAGGTCTCCAGGTCCTGCCAGGATGATGCCCAGTGGGAGACCCCTCCTTTCCTGGTGTTGCCTTTGGGCTGGAGGGGTAACCGGTCCCTCTTTCTTTTTGGGCAGGAGGGAACTTTTCTGCCTCCCAGAGAGTCTGGGGCTGACCGCACTGCTCTCTTCTCTCCCAAAAATAGGTAAAAAGGAGGAAAGCAGGTTTGAATCTGCTAACTGGAGTGGGGAATTGGGATGGGGGGTGTGGAACAGAGGACTGGCGTGTCCCTCGGAGCACAGACATCCACTGCTCTTGGCAGACAAGCTCTGAGGAGCATGTTAAATTGCTTTTTGCTCAGCCTGCCTCCCATTCCCAGGGCCGTGCTCTCCTTCTGGAGGGGGGTGGGAAGGTAAGGGCAGCCCACTGGTACCCCAGTGGGGAGGGCTTTGGGGATGGGGCGGGATGTGGAGGTGGGGCAGGAGCAGTTTAGCTGCAGGCTGGGATGCTGAAGGATAGGCTGGGGACCCTGCATGGAGCTGGGTATCAGCTTTGGTTAGGATGCGATGTCACCGCAAGGCTGGGATACAAGATCCCCTCCTGCTCCTCTTCCTTCAGCTCCCTCCAAACTCCCATTGCCAAATCCATCCCCCAAAACTTCCTCTGCCCCACCAGCAATGAATCAGGGCTGGTGGGGATGGACACACACACACACACACACACGTGACAGAGACCTCTTCCTCTCCCCCCCCTCTCTGGGCTGCTGCATTTCAGAACAAACCCCGTGCTTGTTTTTTCGGGGACCGTTCGCCTCGTACCGGGCAAAGTGTTAAAAAAAGAGAGAAAGAGAGGAAAAAAAAGAGAAGGGAAGAAAAAAAAAATCGCAGCCCCTTTGATAAACTGGGATATGAACTCGGGTACAATCCAAACAGCTGTGAGTGCTACAAGGGAAGCTTCTGTGTCGGGAGGCAGCGAGCCTGGAAAACACGCTGCTCTGCCTGCCGGGATGCGCGCTGGCCGCCTGCCCTGCGGCTCCAGTGAGCTGTGTGCTCGCCAGCCCCCTCCCTGCAGAACCTGGAGAAAAAGGGGGGTGTTTTAATTAAGTATTAATTCTTTGGGCCCCCCACACGTATCTTTTTGTAAAGCAGAAACTGGGGAGTTCTCCTGCCTGAGCCTGTACCTGGGTACAGAGGGATGGAGCGTCCCCAGCTCTGCTGGATGCTCCTCACTTATCTCCGGCTTGTTCCTCTGCGCCTCCAGTTAACCCCTGCCCCGCTCCCCAAAATCCCACCTCCCCAGCTAATGGGAAACCCCATGGCTGGAGCTCCACAGTGCTGTTTCCTGGCCTGGGGACATACAGGCTCTGCTCTTCCACGTCTCCCACTGTCCCAGCCAGGCACAGGCTCCTCTCAGGCTTGGATGGGAATGCTGTCCTGAGCTGGAGGAGGTAGGGGGTGCACCAGGCTCTGGGGATGAGCTCCATGTCCCACCTCACCCAATGGAAGGGCAACTAGGCTGGGGAAGGGGCTGGAGAGCAAACCTTCTGAGGAGCTCCTGAGGGAGCTGGGAGTGTTCAGCCTGGAGAACAGGAGGCTGAGGGGAGACCTTATCACTGCCTACACTGACCTGACAGGAGGGTGCAGAGAGGTGGGGGTTGGTCTCTTCACCCAAGGGACAGGTGACAGGATGAGGGGGAATGGACTCGAGCTGTGCCAGGGCAGGGTCAGATCAGACATTAGGGAAAGATCCTTCCCCAAAGGGCTGTTGGCCTCTGGGAAAGGCTGCCCAGGGAGGGGGGGAGTCACTGCCCCTGGGTGTATTTGATAGACGGGTAGATGAGGTGCTCAGGGATATGGTTTAGCACAGGACAGGAACGGTTGGACTCGATGATCTCAAAGGACTTTTCCAGCCCTGGGATTCTGTGATGCTGCTCCTAGACCGGCCGTGCTTGGAGCTGTCTGGAAGGATTTGATGGGTTTTCCTGTAGAAAAATAGGAACCACATGTGAGCGGCAGCGCCAGAGTGGGCTGGGACTGATTTGGGTCAGTGAGAGGGTGGAGGAAGGGGAAGTGTGTGTAGGAGAGGGAAATCCTCCCAAAGGCCAAGTTCCTTCAAAGGCCAGGTCCAGGGGAGGATATTTCCACCTTCCCAGAAGGAATACTCCAAGAAAGCTGCCTGAGGAAGGTGGGTTGTGATGCGGAGAGCAGAGCCCACAGCTCCCCACCTCACAAGCCATCTCGTTCTCTGGAGTGTGGCTACAGCACAAGCAGTTTCCACAGTGTCTCCCAAATTTTCCTTGCCTGGCCTGTGGGGTGCAAACCCTCTTTTTGTGGGGAGGTTCCTGGCCACTTTCGAGCATCTCACACCCCGTCGTGCTCAGCCCTGGGGGGCACACGGTCCCCCCTCTCCACATACCACCCACCGATTGCAGGCACGAGCAGCATCAGACAAGGATGCTCTGGTGCTGCCCCAGGATGGGACACCTTCGCCTCCATGTAGGAATTCCTTTCCTTTGGCACATGAGCTGCTCTGGGTGCTGGGAGCAAGTCCCCTCCCTGTAGCACTGAGGGTGCTGGCTGTCGTGGGGAGCACCCAGCCGCTCTCCTCTTGCACATCTACAGGCTGAGTGGGGTGAGAGGGTGAGAAGGAGCGAGGCTCCTTGGGCTGCATCCCCCCGCATCCCAGCTCTGAAGGCAGGGCAGGTAGTGGGATCTACCCCAGCTAACATCTGGGCATCCAAACCACGTGTAAATGAGGGGTTGGGGTTTTTTTAGGTGATGATCTTGAGGCTGGAGTGGGGCTGGGTTTGGTGAGTTGCTCACAGTCACCTCCTTTCACAGAATTCTGGGATGTGTTTGGTCAGAAGGGACCTTCAGAGGCCATCTAGTCCCACCCCTGCAGTGAGCAGGGACATCTTCACTAGAGCAGGTCGCTCAGAGCCCCATCCATCCTGACCTTAAATATCTCCAGGGATGGGGCCTCCACCACCTCTCTGGGCACCCTGTGCCAGTGATCCACCACCCTCAGAGTGAAGAACCCCTTCCAAATCTCCCCTTTTCTAGCTTAAAACCACACCCCGCCTCATCCTATTGCTCTGTGCCCTCAGGAACAGTTCTTCCCAAGCTTTCCTAGAGGCACCTTTCAAGGACGTGAAGGCCACCATAAGGTCCCCCCAGAACCCCCTCCTTTTCAAGCTTTAGGCTGTGCTTGCGTGTCCCAGCTCCTCCTGTCCCTTGTCCCCAACGCCATGGCAGGATTAGTGCTGCCTCAGGCACATCTGCACCCAGATTTGAGCCCATCCAGTGTGGTACAGTCAGGTTGCTCCAGCAAAGCAAGGGATAAGTCAGTGATGGGCTCCAAGTCAAGGCACCATGGGGCAGCTTCACCTCCAGTCCTGGCTCCCTGCCTTTACCTTCCCTTCCCTTCCCTTCTCCTTCCCTCCCCTTTCCCTCCCCTTTCCCTTCCCTTCCCATTCCCTTCTCTCCCCCTTCCCATTTTCTTTCCTTTTGGAAACCTTCACCCCCAAACACATGGTGTATTCCTGCTGTGCTTCTCTTCCCAACCAGTCCTTGGGCTTTCAGAGGTCTAGTGATTCCCAGTGGGACTACCTTCCCCCATATTTCCCTTCCCCATAGGGACAAACATGACTTGGCCCTACAGGGGGGGGACCCAAAGGCTCATCCTCCTCCAGACCAGCATCCTGCTCCTCGGGAGCAAAAGCCCTATTATTTCTTCATCCCAAGGGGAGGCAATGGGGAAGTGAGCGCAGGGACCATGGCTCCTCTCTCCCTCCCGCACGCCGTGGGCCCTGATGAGCCTCTCTGGGCTCGTGTTGGCGCAGCCCTGCGCCCGCTCCTTTAACCTATTTTATTTGCAGCACAGAGAAATCAGAGGGGGAGAAATAAGGCGCCTGTCAGGTTTCTTGGAAATTAGGCCACAGCTGTCAGCCTGAAAGGGGAGCGTACGTCTCCGAGGAAGGAGATGCCGCTGCTTTATGCATCTCTCCCCATCCCCAGCCAGCCCTTACCCTTCCTCCCCTTCAAAAGAGAGGATGCCCACCCAAAAACGCAGCTGCCCCGTGCGGTTTCCCCTCTGGGGTCGGGATTTGGAGGGCTGGGGTCGTTCTGTCGCTGGGGGAGGTGGGCTTTCAGCTCCTGGGGACACATGTGGTGGAAGCAGAGGGGCTGTTTTGCCCTCATCATTAGCAGGTTTTAAAGGCAGAGAACAAGTACCTTGGGAGGGTATTTTTCCAACTTTCCTGGACGTTTGGGAGGAGAAGAGCTGCCTATTTCCCAGGTGAGCCTCCCGTACTTGCTCGGATGTTCCTACAGCACCTCGTAAGCCTCGCAAGTCCTTGATGACTGCAGGCAGGACAGCTTTATTTGTGGGTCACCATGAGGTTTCCTGGAGGAAACCCCTGGGACATGCTCCCTTGGGCAGCTGGAGGCTGGCACTGGGTCTGTGTCTAGTGGGTTTCACCTTGGAGCAGTGGTCACGCTTGGTGGGTGAAGCCTGGAGCTGAGCAGACCATTAAACTCCCAAATTTAGTTACCTTTTCACATCTGGTCTATCCTGGAGGATGTCAGCGATGGATCTTCTGCACTGAGGATGATCAGAAGAAGAAACAGGAAGAAACTTGAAGAAACCTCTGAAGAAACTCTTCCTTCTCCTTGGTGTGGTCCTGTTCCCCCTCCTGTTCTCCACTGCAGCGCTGTGTGAGTATTTCCCTGGACAGATAGTGCCTGGAGATGTTGGAGATCCGCTTTGTCCACTGAAGGTGACCTCTTTGAAGGATGCTGCTTGCCAGGCAGTCAAGTGAACAAGGCTGGGTTTGTCATGAGTCACGGTGGATGTGGTGGAGGCACCATCCTGCCAGCTGGAACAGGGACACGTCCAGCAGTCCCGTGTCCGAGAGGATCATCACAGGGAGCAGAAACTGAGGGACTGATGCTCCGCAGAACCAAGGTGCTGCTTCACTAGCTGAAGGGAAGAAGGTTTGAACACAACTCGGCCCATGCCCATGGCAGTTCTCCAACCACCGGCGCATTGTCTGTGCCCAGCATCATATCACTGCTCTGTCCCTGGGGCAGTGAGTGGCTCTGAGCACAGCAGGTGTGCAGGGAGCATGGATTTGGGCTGCTTTCCCAGGAAACTGGGATTCTGCAACTGCATCCTGGGATTCTTCACCCAAGCATCTCCTGACCATTGCCATCAAGCCCAGCAGTACAAGCAGGCAGGAGCTTAGGTTTCAGTGAGCACACCAGACTCACTTAGAGACCCTTGTGTTTCAATGTCTCCATCCAGTGAGAAGACCCTCTTGGGAAGTCCCCACACGCGGGTGGCCCACGATGTTCCCATGTGTGGGTGTCCCGCCATGTCCCCCAGCTGGCTTTTTGTTGCTGCCTCCCAGAGCCCAGCGGTGGTTCCAAAGTTTCTGGCTCCCCCCTGGCTTGTCCCACCTAAGGAGAGGGGCTCTGGTTGGCAGAGGGAGGTGTCGAGGCCTTAGAGCAGCACTGTACTCCCGTCGGGAACCTCCCTTGGTTGCCCTCGGACCATGGCGGGGGTCCCTGGGGACCACGGGGGGTCCCTGAGGAAATGGCCCCAGCCCTGGCCCTGTGCCAAGCTGGCACCATCACGGCTCCTGCAGCAGCTGTCACGCTGATGGGTTCTGCTGAGCAGACGCTCCGTGGGTGGGTTGTCTTGTTTGCACTGAAACACTCCCCACCTTTCCCTTTTCAAGCGGCGTCAGCGCAGGGCTTGTCTCTGGCTTCCCAGGATCCACACATCTCCTCCCAAGATCCACACATCTCCTCCCAGGATCCACACATCTCCCAAGATCCACACATCTCTGTGGCTTTCTCCAGGTTTCCCAGGGGAGCTCCATAACCATCAACAAGAAACCGGGGCTGGCAAGGTTGAGAAGAAGGTTCAGGCTTTGTCGCACGTTGAACTAGGGTTCCCCAAAATGCCCTCACCCTTCCCACCGATGGGCCCCCTTTGATCCGATGCTCCTGTTCCTGCCCGGCCTGACATCTCAAAGGCCATCGAGATACAGAGAAGAGGCCAAAAGCTGCATGGAGAACGAGGTGTGAGTCCTACTGTCGCTCACATGGTCTTCCTAGGATGAGCCGTGATGGCTCCAGCTCCAGATCTGCCCATCCCAAGGACTCAGTGGTGCTCTCTGGGGCTGTCCTTGGCTGGGCTGGGCTTTGGGCTTCCCACACCCAGCAGTTCATGATTCTCCACTGTGCCTCTGACTCCATCTCCGTGCAGGCGAGCCCATTCCCAGGAGACAGAACCCGCTTGGTCCTCTGAGTCTCTTGACAAGGACCTGAGCTCGTTAGGAAAACGTGCTGGCAGAGACTTGATTTTGAGATGGCTGCGAGAGGGGAGATGGAGCGGGCTGAGGGTCCGTCTCCTCCTCAGATCTGCACAAGGAGCCCCACTGCTCCTGAACATCCCAAACCCATCCCCATCCCTTCCATTAAACACCATCAAGCAGGAGCTGCCAGGGTTGCCATGGTTTCCCTTGCCCGGAGAAGCAGCTCTGAAGGCTGGATTCGGCAGAGGGAAAAATATGGAGGACTGGGATTCTCTTCCCCGTCACAGCGGGGAAGGACAAGGGAACAGCTCCCTCCTGCCTTCCCTGCTGTCTCCTCCCTCTGCCCTCCATCCTAACGTTATCCACGCTTCTCCTGCAGATCCTGGTTGGATCCCAGTTGCTGGCCTGCACTGGGGATGCAGCTCTTCCTGGCAGGAGGGTTTCAGGGGGATTGGGATGGACATCAGCATCGTGGGGGCTGCAGGTCTCCCAGGCACGCAGGTTGAGCCAAGGAATCTCCTGGGGAGCCCAGCATGGGGAGGAAGGGTGGCAGAAAGTCCTGGGGAGGAGGGAGGGAGGAAGAGGAGGAAGCTTGGAGGAGCTTTACCCTCCTTTCTGCCCCAGGAGAGGCGGTGATCTGGCCCTGCAAGCCGAAAAGCAATGCCAAGCCCCTCAGAGCATCGCTCCCCCTCCAGCCTCAGCCAGCTCCTTCCGCAGCCGGATCCGACTCTGTCCCAGTTGCTGGAAGTGGAACGAGATGCTCTTGTTCCTCCTCTCCCTGCTGGGGCCCCATGTCCGCCCAGAGCTAATAAAGCAAATTGCTCGCGCTTAATGAAGAAGCACCTGCTTAATTGAACACAGCGGGACGGTGCTCAGCATGGCCAGGCAACGGGAGGGGGCCAGCACTGCACCCCCCCATCCCAGGGCTCCCTGCAGGTCCCACCGGAGGGTATGGTGCCTTCATCTACAGCAGGGCTGGAGTTCATCTCCTGTTTTCCTCTAATTCCATGGAAAAACGGACCTTGCCACCCTTGGAGTGAGCGTCAGGTGGCCCTGGCCCCTCTGACACCCCATCCCTGTGCGCTGGTCGGGGTGTGGAGCTGGGGCTGAACCAGTTAAAGGGATGAGCAGACAGGATGGGAGCTCCAACAGCTCCCACAGCTCCCTGAACCGATGATGTTTAGATTAGCCGGCTTTCCTGGCATCCTTCTCTCAAAGCAAGAGCTCCGTGAGCGAAGCCGGGGCTTGCCCTTAATTGGAGATGTGGCTCCGAAGCCGCCCCATCCCTCTGACGTCCCTCGGGCTGTGGCCCACAGCAGCTTTCGGCTCGGCCCCATATGCAGACACCCCATCCTGCCCCAGCCCCATTAGCGCGATGGTGACTTGTTGTGACCATGGTGGGCACCGGTCTGGGGAGCGGGGAGGATGCTCTGGCGCTTAGTGGGTTGTGGCTGGGAGCGGAGGGGGCACGTGGTGACACAAAGCTGGTGGTGGTGACCTTGGCTCTTGCTCACTGAGGGGTTATTTGGGCTCCGCGCAGGGGCTGGAGGTGACCCTTTGGGCCCCTGGGGACCCCCACTGCGGCTTGGCCCCATCCCAGGCAGCGGGCCAGGGATGTCCCCCATCGCCATGCTGCCTCTCGGCTACCCACAGGCGTGTTCCTTGGCTTGGCTGGAGAGGCTCGAATGACCCTGTTAATTGAAGGAGTTAAATTTTAATGGCTGGAACACCACACTTCATTATCGCTGCTGCCTAACAACACAGTGATGCTCCGTGGCTGCTGCCTCCCTGGCACTGGGGGCTTTGGTTTCCACTCCCCTCCCTTGGGGGCTTGCCGGTGCCCCCAGGTGACACATCACCCGCAGGGATGCAGGAGAGCCCTTGGGAGCAGCATCCCGATGGGATGATGCTTCGGGGGTGGGATTAACCGACTCCTTCCATCGAGGTGTGGGCTTCTTACCACTGGACTGTATAGATATATGTGTTTGTGGGGTGTCTGTGCCTGTGGGTGTATGGATTTGGGGTACATATGTGCTCCCACTCACTGTCTCCTGTCCCCCTTCCCTTCTGCAGCCACCCCTCCACCATCTTGGCTGCCGCCTGCTTAGCCTGAAGCCACCTGTTCCCTGCCCATCCCCAGCCCTTCCTCCCAGCCAGCGCTGCGTTCCCCTCGTGCCAGCGAAGCCTCCCGAGGGATGGGCTCCGGGGACCCCTCCTGTCCCACCAGCAGCCGCCTGGTGCTGGCGGTTGGGCTCAGCTGTCACAGAGACCAGCAGCTGCGGGACGGCCGGTTGTCCTGTCCCCTCCTTTGAGGGAAATTGCTTTTGGGATGTGCTGACCAAGGGGCTTCTCCAAGGGGAGTTGGGGAGCTCTGGCTCCGTTGGGTGGTAGCAGGGGAGGCTGCTGAGCACTGGCAAATTCGCTGCGCCAGTGGCTCCTGCACCACTGCTCCTTTAACACCCTGAGTGCTTCCAGTTTCCCAGTGCTGCTGGAAGGAGGGGGAGCAAACGCAGCCCTTCCCAAACCCAACCCTTCCCAAACCCAGCCCTTTCCTGCTAATGGAAACCAGGCCTGAAATGAGACAGCGGCTCACGCTCGGCCCCCTGCGCGCCGGGAGCGCGGCACTGGCCAGCCAAATGTCAGAGCTCTTATTTATGGAAGGCAAGAGCCCTCCTTTTCCCTGGAATAACATCGGAGCAGGGGGATGGAGACCCAGCTGGTGTCCTTGCCGTGGGCGGATGAGGGCAGCGCTTGGAGGTTGCCGGCACTGGTGTGGGTTTGGCTGAGCCCTTCATGTCACCCATGTGCCAGGACAGCATGGGACACCTGCAGCTGGGGTGAAGCTGCCCCGGAGTGTCTCTCTGCAGGACCCTTTCCCTCTGGGACCACAGTAAATCCTCCCAATTTCCACTCCAAGTGCCCAGTGCCCACTTCAGAAGCAAGGATACAGGCATCCAGTTAACCCCTCTCACTGGGAAAGGGTGGGATGGAGCCGGCTGGCTCCTGGGCTGGATTTGGATATGCCCGTGTGGGTCTACTTCACCACAGCTGGGATCCGACCGGATCCTGCCTGCGGTGCCGAGCTATTGATTTGCTTTTGGCTCCATCAGAGCGGACTAAAAGCCTTCCCCTTCCCTCCCCTCAACGCTTCGCTTCCCCGTCCCTCTCCCTCCTCCGGCCAGCCCGCGTCCGAGCGGCAAGGAGTCGAGGAAGCGTTTTCATCCCCATGAATGCAGCCGGTTACGTAAGAATAATTGGGATAAAGGAGCTTATTTATCACAGCCCGTTCCATTTTAACGGGGTCCAGGGCAAGCGCCGCGTTGGGTTATGTAAAAGCCCGCACAGAGCATCGCATTGTCCGGCAGCGACCACGCGGGATGCGGGAGCTGCTGATGGAGAGGAGACGGGGCTGGGAAAGAAGGGGATGGGTTGCTTGACAGAATTGAGAGGAAGATTTGGGGGGAGAGGGGGGGGTTCTTCTCTCACACGTTGGGAAGGGAAATCCATTTCGTCGTTTCCCCATCCATCTGCGGCCCTGAAGCACCAGGCTTTAGGTGTCTTCCTGTGGCCATGTAGTCTTCTGGAGGTCCTTCCCCCAGGGATGGGAGCTGAAAACTCACCTCTCTCCTCTTCCTCACCCCAGGAGGTGAAGACCTGACCTCCACGGTGGAAGAGGGGTTCAGATGCATTCGCCAGCTCCCAGCCAAACCGAGCCCTGCTGAGCAGCTAGCGAATGCTTCCCAGCCATTCACTGAAGCAGTTGCTCCTTGTTTGGCCTCCTCAACCCATCTGAGATGCCTCAGGGCCTGGGGGATGGGGGGGTCTGGAAATTTGGATGTCAGCTGAGGTTATCCGGTGGGGAACAGTGCTCGGTGGGAGTCAGGGGAGAGTGGAGATGCTCTGGGGGTCACCAGCATCCCTCCTGCTGCCCAGCTTCCCTGTCAACCCATAGGGGAGAGGTGGGGACCTGGAGAGCATTCCAGCTTCAGGGGATGCTGGGTTGCTGGGGGGAACCCCGCCAGGTTTCCCCAGTGAGAGCACCAGCAAGCTGAGCCCAATGCTGGGCAGCAGTTCAGGTGTCCTCAGACAAACTGCCCAAGAAGGCAGGAGCCCAGAGAAAAACAGGAAATCCTCAAATCCAAACAAACGGGGAAGGAAACCACCAAAAAAGAAAGAAAGGAAGGAAAAATAAACCCCACGAGTTATGGTTTGTGGGCTAAAACATTGGAAAGCCAGAGGATGCCCCAAGGTTTGCTCCTCCTGTGACCTGCTGGGCTTGGCCAGGCACATCAGCACCTTCCTGCTGCGCCAGCCAGAGCTCCGCAGCCCCTGGCACTGGATCTCCTGGGAGCCAGAGTGTGTTGGAGTTCAAAGTCAGTAGAAGAACAGGGGGTGGGCAGCAGGGACAGCAGCCTCTGACACCCCACCAGTTCACAGTGTCAGAGGAGATACTGGTCTGACTGGGCTGCCAAGATGCCATCCGTAAGCCCGCTGCTGTACCTGTCAGGATGGGAAGCGATACTGAAGCTGCTCCAGGAGGTGTCTTGAGGTGCCAGCAAACCCTGGGTGGGTACTGGCCAGGTCCTGGTATGGCACGGCACAGCATGGCACGGTGTGGCGTGGCATGGCACAGCACGGCACAGCCAGGGATGTGTCTTAGCCTGGATGGGTTCTTTCAGCCCTGCAGCTGGTAGTGCCACCTCCAGTGCCACTATGTGTGCCTGTATCTCATCCCTGGAGCTCTCTGTGGAAAGGAGGTGATGTGCGGGCTCAGGCCAGGGTCTCAGCCGCTCATTAACCATCTCTGCTTGTTAACCATCCTCCCCCTAACCCGGTTTCTCTCCCCTCTGATGCGCAGGCAGCTCTGTCTCCTTCTGAACGCAGAGAACATCTTCCACTCCATGGCAGACATACTGCTTCGGGAAGAGGACCTCAAGTTTGCCTCTACCATGGTCCACACCCTCAACACCATCCTGCTGACCTCCTCCGAGCTGTTCCAGCTGCGGAACCAACTGAAGGACCTCAAGACCCCGGTATGGGCAGCAGGAGTGGGAGTGGGAGATGTAAAGGGGGCAGTGGGGACCCAGCAGCCATCTGGGGACACACCTTGCTGCTCAGTCCTCGCCCAGCAGGTCCCTGGCTGGAGCTTGGGCATCTGGGGTGGCCCTTTCGGTCCTTTTCTCTCAAGGAGTTGAGGGAGGCTTGGAGGATGTGCCCAACTCTTGCTCTTCTCTGCCTGGGTGGGAATGGACTCCCTGAGCCCTGGAGCAGCTGCCACCTCCCTCCCTCCCTCCACCCCCGACATGGGCCAGGGGACAGGTGATAACAGGAGCAGAACCCCCCTTGGTCCCTCAGCTGTTCCCGCCAGGAACGCAGGCACAGGGTCTGCTAAGCAGCTGCCGCTGCCACCAGTGACATCCAGGCAAGGCAGGGAGAGAGGAAGATGATGACTCCTCCTCGTGCCAAAGGCCAGCAATGCGGTGGTGTCCCCTTAGCTGAGCTGTCCTGTGGTGGACACGGCAGCCCCTTCATGCTGCCGCCCCAAAGCCTGCCTGGGCTCCATCTCCCAAGGCTGGTGGGTCCAGATCCATCCCTGGGTGGCATCTGGGTGGCCCTGGCACTGGTGCTTGCGAGCCTAGCAGCTCGGTGTCGGAGACCCAGGGCTCCCCTTGCCGCATCCTTCCTCTGGCTGCTGACCCAGCCCGATGGCTCCTTCTTTTCCCAGGAAAGCCGTAACCTCTTCTGCTGCCTGTACCGCTCCTGGTGTCACAACCCCGTGACGACTGTGTCCCTCTGCTTCCTCACCCAGAACTACAAGCACGCCTATGACCTCATCCAGAAGTTGTATCCTTTGGGGGGGGTTTTCCGCGAGGCCGACACTCGGGCTGGCCCCTGGTCCCTCTGTGGCCACCAAGGTCACCCCACAGCCCAGCCCAGCCATCCCAGTCACTACCGGAGCAGCAGCATCCCCGCGATGAGAGGCCAGGGCAGCCCGTGCTGCGCTCACGCCAGCTCCCTTCCTTCTATCAGCCTTTTTGCGGTGTAAAAAGAGGAGAGCAAGTGCTGGCTGAGCCCTGACCTTCCCCTGCCCGTGAGGGGAGGCTCCTCAGCATCGTCTTCCTGGGAGGAAGAGGGAAGGGTTTGGCCTCCTGGCCTGATGAGGAGCAGGCATCACTCAGCACAACACGGTTCCTGGCACAGTTATTCTCACGTGCCAGGTTTTACACACCTTATAACAGGTTCGGGTGCCCTTCCTGGTGCATGCTGATGTTTTTCCATGGGGAAAGGGGATGAGAGCACTTGGCATCGCCTCTGCTCCATCCCACAGACCAGGAGGGCCAAAGCATCCTCCCTTACACCATCTTCCTGCAAGCTGCTGGGTTTGGGAGTTTTTTTGGGCAGCCTGCCTTTTCCCCCATCCCTGCCCATACAACCCATCTCCTTCCCCCATCCCTTGGCCTCCCCGCAGCCCTTCCAGCCCTGCCTGCCTGCATCCCACGGGAGCTGTGGATGGATTTGGGGAGGGTTTGGCAGTGCCACGATCCGCACGCCAGGCGGACATCACTTGGGCAAACCATCTGCTGCCACAGGGCTGCCCTTATCCCAAGGCACCGGCCTTAACGGCCACTTCCAGCGGGGATCTGGAGGTCACCGTGGATTTCCTCACCGAGGTGGACAAGCTGGTGCAGCTCATCGAGTGCCCCATATTCACATGTAAGGAAGCAACATTGGTGTGGGGAAGGGGCATGCGTGTGTCCATGTCCCCCCCCAACACACACCCCCCCTCTCCCCACTCCTCCGTGGCGAGCGGCAGCCGCCACACAGATAAATAGAGCAGAAGTTATGAGACTTCTTGCCGGGAGGTTTGCCCAGCACTGGAGCTGCCCACTGGGGATGGGCTCACTGGCAGCGCTGGTGAGGGAGGGGAGTGGGAGATGGGGGGGGGCATAGTTTGCCTCCCGGATATAGGTTAAGGGAGCGAGCAGTGCTGGCACTGAACAAAGGGATGTGGGGGATGGATGGAGCTGGACCACGCTGAGCATCTCCGGAGGGATGCGGGTGGAGTGTCGGGGAAGGGAGCTGTGTGTGCTGCCTGCGGATGCACTGGGCAATGTCAGGGTGCAGCTGGGGCCTGCAGCGAGGGGAAAGGTGGGGTATGTCTGGAAACAGACCCCTAAAAGACTAGAGCTGCTTCTCTCTGAAGTCTGCACACACCCCCACCCCCACCACCCTCTCAGCAGTTGGTGAACACAGCCAGGGCCTGGCTGGGGGCTCGAGGACGTGCTGGGACCCAAGATGGGGGGGACACATGCTGGGGTGACCTGTGGCTGTGGGGGGGTTTCTCGCACCGGTGATGCAGTTGGGCTGCTCTGGGGCTCCGTTGGGAGGTATCGCTGGCACTGGGGTGCTGGGAAATGCCCGGGAAAAGGCTCTGGGAGGGGACGATACAGTGTCAGGGCTGGAGAATATTTGGGGAGAAGAGGATTGGAGCAGCTGGGGAGCAGAGATGTGGAGTGGCCTGTGGTCACACTCCCTCCCATGGTGCCCCTCTCCCCATCCCAAAGGTGACTTCCCCACCCTGCAAGGCACCTGCCTGTCTCTGGTGGTTTCCACAGCCTGGTGCTAGGAGCAACCAGGAGGTGGGATGCCAGGGCAGGGACCTCTCTCCCCATCCCCTGGGCTGCCCCAGGTGGGACCTCGGTTTTCTGTGGGGCTCCAGAAGGTCCTGTTAGCCATGAGCACAGCGAGGGATGGAGCAGGAAGGTGTTTTCCCCTCTGCGGAGCAACCCCGTTGCCAAGCACACGTAACTTGTGGGGGGCTCAGAGAGAATCAGAACAGTCTGGGTTGGAAGGGACCCCAAGGATCAGAGAGCTCCAACGCTCTGCCACAGGCAGGGCCACTAACCTCCAGGCCTGGATTTACACAAGGCTGTCCAGGGCCCCATCCAACCTGACCTTGAACACCCCCAGGGTTAGGGTACTCACCCTCTCTGGGCAGCCCATTCCAGATCCCTTCTGCACCAGAGAGGCCCTGGGAAGGTGTCACCCAGCCCTTCTCACAGGGGATATCCCAGAGTGGGGTGTCTCTGCTAGCTCTTGCAGAAGCTGAGGAGCAATCTCATGTTGCATTCTCAGGCAGGCAGCACAGGCAGGCTCAGGGATGGGAGGCCAGGCAGCCTCCGTCCCCTCTGTCCCCATCCTCTGTGGCAAGAAGAGGGGCTTGTCACAGTCTGGGGGACAGTGTGGGGTAATGGCAGGGGAGAGGCCGCGGGTGCCCCTCGGGTGGGCTGGCACAGGTGAGCTTTCAGCCTCCCCAGGACCATCAGATGGGGGTCTGGAGGAACCTGCTACGGCGCCTGGAGATGAAACGGATTTTCTCCACCTTCCTCTTCCAGACCTGCGCCTGCAGCTGCTGGATGTGAAGAACAACCCATACCTGATCAAGGCTCTGTATGGGCTGCTGATGCTCCTGCCCCAGAGCAGCGCCTTCCAGCTCCTCTCCCACCGCTTGCAGTGCGTTCCCAACCCCGAGCTCATGCAGACCACGTAAGTACCGGGGGGACGGACCCCCACCATTGATCCCCCACCCCACGGACGAGCATCCCCATGATCCCCAGCTCAGCCCCGTGCTGGCCATTCACACACAGACCCCCACACCCACACCCCGCACTCCCTGGCTCTGCACTGCGGCCGCTCCGTGCCCCGTGGCCGGGAGCGTTGGCTCGGGGGGTTTTTTGTGTCTATATTTGGTAACCCTGGGAGGGCTGTGCCTCATCCACAGGCATTTGGCATCCGGGATGGAAAATTTCACTTGTGGGGTCGCTATGGAAACCAGCAGAGCTGGGAAGGAGGTTTACGGAGAGACACTCTGACAATCGGGGGGGGGGGGGTGCTCCCCCCAAAGCCTTCCCCACCCCAATCCAAATCCGGGCAGGCAACACAACACCCAAAAGGTCTCTGTCACCCGCAGCTGCCTGGGGCTGGCTGCTCCGTCCCCCTCCCCAAGGCTTTCGGGGAGCCATACGCAGCGATGCGCGAAGGCGGCGTTTCCCCAGGGACCAGCCGAAATCCCTGTGCCCCCTACCCAGGGGTGCTGCCCACCCGGCTTGTTAGGTACCTGCTGTGGGATTGACTCCCCAGTTAATGATGGGGATTGTGGGGGGGGATGATCTGCCTTCACAAAGCCCTGGGAACAAAAAGAGGAGCTCCGAGGTGGGCAGGTTTCCAAATTAACCCCCGCATCGCCACCACCCATTGGCTTTTAACTGCTCCCCTGGGCTGGCTTTTATCCCTCCTGGCCTCTGGCACTGAGCTCCTGACCACAACCTCATTTTAATTAGGGGGGGGGGCTGCATGTGCTTCTCCACCACACACACCCCCACTCCCCTGTGTCCCCCCTCCCCACTCAGCCCCAGCAGTGGGGGTTTTTCCGAGCAACCAGAGCTGTCAGACGGCCTGAGCATCTGATTAACTCTGACCTACATTCCTTCGAACGCGGAGCCGGCTTTCATAACAGCCCAGCCCCAGCTGCCCACTCTGGGGGATGCCAGTGCCTCCAGAGTCGCCTGCCATCATCCTTGTGTCCCCCACAACGGGTTGGTCACACACACCCCCACTACCCTTCCTTGTGTGAGGATCCCTCTGCGGATGAGCAGAGTCCCTGGGAGCCAAAAAAAATGGAGACAGAACCCAAAATGGGGCTCCCCCGGGACCCCAGCTGCAGGTGCTCACCCCTGGGGCTGTCCCTGCTGCCACCAGCTCTCCTCTGGGCTGTAGCACACGGTTGGTTTTTCGCTTGCTGGTAAAACCAAGCAGGGAAACTGAGGCAGCAGCATCCTTTCCAGTCAGTCTTGCTGCTTTTGGCTGGAGCGGGTTGGGACGGGGGGAAACATCCATGTCAGAGGGGTTAAACCTCCCTGCGTGGGATGCTAAGGCAGATGTCCCCTTTCTCATGTCCCAGGACTTCTTGGGCTCTGTCTTCTGCTTTTTGGGGAGGGCAACAGGTCTCTGGGGGTGTTTAACAGGGCACTGAGATGGGCTTGGCTTTTGGCGCTGCCCGTGATGGATGCCCGGCATCCCTGCCTGCTCCAGCCTTCCTTCCTGGCTCCCTCCCCACAGGGACGGCACCAAGCCCAGCGCTGGCTTCAAGAGGCCGGCAGCCTCCAACATAGACTACACGGAGCTGCTGCAGCACTTTGAGAAGGTCCAAAACAAGCACCTGGAATCACGGCACCAACGCGCCGGCCGAGCGGAGCAGCTGGACCGGCGGGTGGTCCTCTGAGCATCCCCACAGCACCTGTGGGCATGCACAGATCCCAGGGGCAGGGACCAGGGGATGTGGACCGAGGGAAGGGGAACACCGGTTGCTGGCTGCCGGAGGTTGCGGTGGGCTTAACAGCTGAGGGAGATGGGTGATGTGGTTTTATTCCTCCCTGGTCCGTGCAGGTGGTGGGGGGGGCTCCTAGGACATAGCTGGTTTGTCCCATGGGCGACACGGGGCTGTGGGGAAGGGCTGCAGGAGGAGAGGAACGGGGGAAGGCACCTTGTCTTCTCTTCACAGTAGGGCGAGTGAGGAAACTCCCCTTGACTCTGCTAAAGCCTTCCCCGTGACTGTCAGCTGAGCACCCGGCCTCCTGCCAGCCGAACCAGAGGGGAAAGGGAAGGGAAGACAGCAGCAACCCCTGGCCTCCCAGCGCGGGGGCTGCCGGACACCTCTCACCACCCCGGCTTCCACCCTCCAGCTCCAGTGCTGTGCTGGAGCATCTCTACCTGGAGTCTCACACTCCTAGTCCCTCCTGCTCCCTGCATCCACGCCCCGGCATAGACAGCAGTGCGGCCTTAACTCACGGCCGGCACCAGAGGCACGGGGTGGTGGGCACCGTGGAGACCCCCACTGCACCCAGCGCCGAGCTCAATTTGTTGTTCCTAGGTTAAGCTCCCCACGATTAAATAAACAAGCGATGCAGAGCAGCCCAGCCCTGGTAGCTCAGCTCCCCGTCCTCGTGGAGCCAAAACCCCTCCAAGGGCAGGGGGATGATGGCGTGGAGCATCTCGCTCGACCCCAAGCCCCAGGCTGGCCCAGCCCTGCCACGTTGGCTCTGCAGTGAGCTGGGCTATTCCGCCTGCTCTTCTTCCCAGCAGGAGGAAAAAATAACCCCAAACCGCAGCCGAAATCCTTCCAGGCCGCGCTCACCAAACCACAGCACGGTGACCGGCATTTTCCTGGCCCTGAGCAGCCATCAGCGCTGCCGGCGCCCCATCCCATGGTGCTGAGGGACTGGGTGCTGCCGTGGTTTGGGTAGGGGGTCACGGGTGCATCCCCGTCATGTTTCAGACCCTCACCTGATCCTGGGGAAGGGGGGTTGGGGGAATTCATGGAGGTTTTACAGCCCTTGGCCTGTTTACAGCTGAGCCGGGCTCTGGCAGCGGGTTCCCCCACCAGCCCCGCCGCCGGTGCTGCTTTGGCCGGGATAAAGACATTCCTGTCATTCCCGGGAAAGGGTTTTCCAAACCCGGTCACGGTGGGTTCATTTTAACAGCCGAGCCTTTAGGATGGGCTCGGGTGGGGTGTCCTGCTGCCTGTCCCCCAGCACTGCCGGGACAAGGACGTTGCCGGCGTGGGCCAGCGCTGCCGCTGGACGCGAGGCTCTGCCCGTGGCTCCGGCCAGGCTCTCGGCAGCTGAGCGGCCTCTTTCCACACGGAGGGACGGGGTTTATGGGGAGAAATTCCAGCCGGCTGCCGGAGCGCCGAGCAAGCCATAATCGTTTCCGTATGGGTGGCTCTTGACCAGCGCCGGCCCAAGCAGGACGGTGCCATCGGGGCAGCGCCAGCGGGGACTCCAGGATGCTTTTTTTGGGAAGGGGAACTGGTGGCTCGGACGGAACCTCTCGCCCTGACCGAGCATCAGTTCACTGGTGTATCAGGGGCTCAGCCCAGACCCCCCCTGCAGATCCTGGGGCCTTGGGATGGCCATGGGGAAGAAGCTTCATCTGCTGGCAGGCCCTGTGTTTCCCACGGCTCTCCAGTAATCGGGAGCTGTGAGATGTCTTGGAGCTGCACTATAACCGCTCCGGAGGGCATTAAACCTAAATTCACGCCCAGGGGGTTGCCAGCAGCCTGGCACCCACTTTCCCCAGGTAAGAAGGACGGTGGGACCCGAACGGCTCTTGTAGAGGGGCTAAACTGAGCCCTGGCCCCGCAGCACCCCCGGCGACGGGTCTCCACAGGGGCTGCTCCTGCGCATCCCGGGGTGGTCCCACTGCTGACCCCAGGGCCTGACATCCCTGAGCACACAAAGGGGCAAGAGCATCCTTTGGGGATCCCCCTCTGCCCTGTGAGCCCCCCACCAGTGGGGCTGCCCCCTCTTCCCCCCCAAGTCCCGGCATCCCCAACCATCACTCGGGGCTCCCTCCACTGCAGCCCTGGGGCGCCGGGAGCTTCTCCCCGCCACCCCCCTCGGAAGCAGCTCCTGGAGCATCCCCGAGCACCAGCCCCGGCATCCCAGCGCAACCTTCGGGTGCCCGCAGAACCCCCCCTCCCCGAGCATCATCATCCCCCCGCAGCCCCGGCATCCCCCCTCAACCCCCGCTCCGCCTCCTCCCCCCACCGGCCCCGCGGCGGGCGGCGCATGTGCCGCGCAGAACCCGCCCTGCTCCGCCTCCGCCACCGCCCCGGGGCGCTGCTCTCCGCGCCCCACTCCGCGCCCCGCTCCGCACCCCGCGCCCCGCTCCGCTCCGTTCCGCGCCGCCACCGGGGAGGGGAGGGGAAGGGAAGGAGGGGGGGGGGGGGGGGACGCGGCGGATCCGCTCAGCCCCCGGCGAGAGGGGAAAGGGGCGGGGGAGGGGGAGAAGGGGAGGGGGGGCGATGCGCCGCGCCGCGCCCCGCCCGGTCCCCCCGCCGCTCCACCGCCCCGCCGCCGCCGCCGCCGCCCGGGCCCCGCCCGCCCCCCGCCGCCGCTGAGCCTGGCCCGCCGCCGCGGCCTCCCCCGGCGGCGCCGCCCGCCCCGGGCTGCCGCAGCGCCGCGATGGAGACGGCGGAGAAGGAGTGCGGAGCCCTCGGCGGCCTCTTCCAAGCCATCATCAACGATATGAAGGTAGGGGACACCCCCCCCACCCCTAATCCCCACCACCCCCCTCTCCCTTCCGCTGCCGTGACAGCGCTCCCCCCCCACCCCCCATCCTCCGATGCCCCCACCGCATCCTCCCCTCCCGGGCCCCGGCTGCGGGCAGCCCCCGCTCCGCCGCTGCGGGCACGAACCGACCGGTATCGGGCTCCGCCGCGGGTATCGGAGCTCCGCTCTCCGCGCCCCCCTCCCCCCACGCCCTGGCTGGGTATCGCGACCCCGGGTCGGGTCTCGGGGTCCCACATCAGCCCCGTGTCGGGGGTCGCGGTACCCCGTCGGGCATCGGAGGCTGATACTGGGTGCTGGAGCCCCACGGCAGCTCCATGCTGGGCATTGGAGCCCGCGCCGGGCATTGCAGCCCCGCATCAGCCCCGCACCCATCACCGGGTGTCGGAGCCCCATACCAGCCCCGTATCCATCACCGGGTGCCGGATCCCCGTATTGGGTGTCACGGTTGGGGCATCCCTGCCCCACGTCAGGCACCGGTGGCCCCGCGCCGGGTGCTGCCGCCCGAGTGGGGCATCGCGTTGCCCCCACCGCCCTCACTCCCCGGCTCAGATTTCTGCAGGACCCACTTGGGGTTCGCTGCAATGGAACAAAAAGGTCCCCCTGGTTCCTGGAGCCCATTTCCCAACCTGGGGGAGAGGGCATCACCTCCCCCCTCCCCAGGAGCAGGATGGGGCTATATTTAAAAACCCGAAAAATAATAACCCCGGGTTTTGTTTTCATATTGAATTATTAAAAACCCCAATAATTTACAATTGGGAGGGGGGTGAGCAGGGAGCAGGGGACCCGACGGGTTTCTCCATCTTGGGGGGGCGGGGGGGCTGAGATTCCCGCTGCCAGCCCCGGCATTGGGTTTTAGCCCCAGTCATTTTTGGGACGCAAAAGCTCTCTTCTTCCTCCTCCTCTTCCTCTCTCCTTACTGCAGCCCAGGCCAGACAATGCTGTCATTGCCAAAGCAGGGGAGGGGGGATAAAAAAAAAGCCCAAGGAGCTTTTTAACCCCTTCGAGGGGCGCAGAGGCTGCGTGGGGCCGCACGCCATTCAGGTCTGAGAAGAGTCAAGGGAAGAATTCCCTTCTCTTTCCAGGCACCAGCCCCAGGGCTGCAGGGGCCTGGCAGGGCTGGCAGGGAAGGGTGCTGGGGTGACCAGTCACCACCCGCTCCTTGCCCCAGATGCCTTCACCCCAGGCAGCCCTGCCGAGTCCCTTGTCCCCAGGGTGGACATGGGGACAGAAGTGCCTCGGTTTCCCCATTCCCACCCTGCCCCCATGCTGCCCTGAGGCTGCTGAGGGGATGAGCCAGCCCAGAGCCATCACTTCCCTGGCCAGTGCCAGCCCGGCCCCATGGAGGTGGTCATGCTGGGAGCCCCTCACCGTGCCGTTGCACGGCGGTGTACCCAAGGAAACAGGGCTAGACCCATTCCCCTGCCCTTTGTGGGTGGGAAAGGTGAGGGGAGGAGGGGGAACCCAATTAAAAAGAAGCAGCATGCTTGGCTCGTCCCCAGCCCAGCACCGGTGGCCCCTGAGGGTGCATCATCCCTGTCCCCATCCCCATCTCCCACCCACGTGGGTGTCCCGGCGTGGGCGCTGAGGGCCGGGGAAGAGTAGCTCACAGCCCCCTCCCCAATTGGCATTTAGTGGCTTCGGGTCCCACGCCAGGACCTCTGCATGGGGGCAAAGGGACATTGTTTCAGTGGCAGGGAGGATGTGGAGAGCCAAGCCTGGTGGCACTCCCCAAGCTGCCTTCGTCCCTCGTCCCTCTCTTCCAGCGTGCTCAGTGTCCCTGGGCGACCTTGGCATGTCCTTGTCCCCGTTGTCCTCATCCCCATCCTCCTCCCTCCCGGCGTTTGCGGAGGGCTGAGAGCATCGCAACGCAGCCCCTCGTTTTGGTGGGGGAACCTCCACTCACCCTCCCGGGGGATGGTGGCCCTAGGAAGGTGGCTGCGCCCTCCAGCAGGACTCAGGGCACTGCCACAAGTGACCTGTGGTGTGCTCAGAGCCTTCCTCCGCTGACTCGTGAGGAAATTGGGGCTGTTGTGGTCCCCAAAACCCAGCACGGGGACAGCAGGCCTGTCCCCCTCAGTGCAAAGCTTGTCCTCCTTGGTGCCACCAAGGGCGGCTCACGGGTATGTCCAGTGACCCCCGTCCTGCAGAGCTGGCTCCAGTGCCCATGTCCCAGCCTGGTGGCCGCTCCAGGGGTGTTCACAAGCCATTGGATGGTGGCACTGGGATGACATCACTGGGATGACAGCACCGGGACTGACCTCACCAGGACAGTAGCACCAGCATGGTCTTGCTGTGATGGTGGCACCAGGACCAGCTTCACTGGGATGGTGGCACTGGGATGGCAGCAGGATGGCCTCACTGCGATGGTGGCACTGGGAGAGCCTCACCGGGATGGCATCAGGATTAACCTCACCGGGACACCACAGGCTGACGTCGCTGGGATGGTGGCACTGGGATGGTGGCACTGGGATGGCCTCACCAGATGGTGGCACCAGGATTAGCCTTGCTGAGATGGCACCAAGACTGGCCTTGATGGGATGGCACTGGGACTGGCCTCACTGGGACCAAGGATGGTCTTACCTGGACTGGCATCTCCAGGGCACCGCTGGACTGGTCTTGCTGGGACTGGCCTCACTGGGATGGCACAGGGATGGCCTCATTGGGATGGTGGCACCAGGACAGCCCTGGGATGATCTCACTGGGACGGTGACACTGGCACAGTGCAGGGATAGTCTGAGTGGTGTGGTGGCTTCAGGATAGCCCTAGGATGGCCTCGCTGGGACAGTGGCACTAGGATAGCCCTGGGATGGCCTTGCCACAGGGGCACTGGGACTGGTCCCTCCGAGATGGCCTCTCCAAGATGACATCAGGATGACCTGACCAGGATGGCATGGGGTGACCTCCCCAACACCTACAACCTGTCCCGGCACAACCATCCCATTCAAGGCTGGGGGGACCCCAAACCTCTCCTCCTGCCCCACCAGTCCTTGGGAGCTGGGGGGGGGGGCAGGAGCTGGGGCTGGCGCCATCTGTGGGGGTGGCTTTGGGGGGAGGCCATGGGCTCTGCTGCTGGCTGGGGTCTCAGAGCTTGCTGGGCACCAGCTCCTTTCCTCCCCACACATTTCCAGTCCCATAAGCTACCTTCATCCCACTGAGGAGGAGGAGGAGGAAGAGATCACCCAAATTTCGAGGTCTCCACGCTCGATGGGGTTCCGTGGCTGGGAGGGAGAGGGAAGGGAGGGAAAGGGCTGTGCTCAGCCTTGGTCAGCCCTCGGAGAAGCCACAGCCAGGCAGGGCCACCAGTGTGACACTGGGGAGGGGGATTTGCCCTGCCCAGGGCAGGGGGTGCAGGGGGGCCCCAGCTCTCACCATCCCCTTCCTTGCAGAGCTCCTACCCCATCTGGGAAGATTTCAACTCGAAGGCCACCAAGCTGCACTCCCAGCTCAGGTGAGTGGCTGGAGGTGGGGGACACGATGACAAGGGACACCCCCCTATTCCCCATGGGCACATCCTGGAGTGCCCAGCACCTGCTGAGCCCCCCGCTCCTTCTCTCTCTGCCCCAGGACCACGGTGCTGGCCGCAGTTGCCTTCCTGGATGCCTTCCAGAAAGTGGCCGACATGGCCACCAACACCCGAGGTAGGGTCCTCCCCACCCAGGGGTGAGTGTCCCCGGGCTTGGCCGGGCAGAGGGACACCTGGCGAGTGACCCCCATGGGGTGTCCCCTGCCCAGGCATCTGGGGTGGGCTTCAGGCAGGAGCTCCAGCACCCATGGGGATGTCCCCAGCTGGGTTGGAGCATCCCATGGGAAGCAGGGCTGGAAGGATGCTGGGCTGGGGACCCCTGTGGGCACTGCGCTTCACCACCCATGGGTGCTGAGCCAGTATCTTCTGGCAGGGCCGGTTTGCTTGCAGGGAGATTTGGGGCGATGCACCCCACACCGTGGTCCTCTGCACCCATCTCTACCCAGGTGTGGGGCTGAGCCACCCTCCCAGTGACCCTCATCCCCTGGGAGGTGCTGGAGGGTGGGTCTGGCTGCTTTGGGGGGCTCCAGGGAAGGGGGAGTAGCTGGAGGGAGATGATGCAGGACCAGGAACCCGTACTGACTGTTTTGGGGATGAACCACCCAACCTGTCCCAGAGACACCGTGAAGAGCCGAGGCCGCAGGGGTGGGGCTGCTGCTATGGGGTGGGGGCTGCTGGACCCCCGGACCCTCTCTGGGTGCCCACTGGGATGGAGGAGCTGCTTCCCACCGCTTGTCTTCTGCCAAGCAGATGGTTCCAGGCTGGTCTGCGCACTGGCGGCATCCAGACCATCTGGAGCTGCACAGGGACCAGGAGGAGGAGGAGGAGGAGGCAGCAGCTTGAGCCAGGATCAGCTTTGCCTCCAAACCCACTGGCCCACTGCACCCGGGGAGAGGCGGGGGGGGGAGGAGGGGGGCGGGATTAGGGCTCCCTCAGCACCACAAGTGAGGGAGGGGTTACAGGGGACACACACCTGGTGATGGGCACCCCAGGAGTCAGCATGGTGGGCAACCCCAGTTCCTATGGGAGAAGGGGAGGGGGTGTGGAGGCAGAGTGCCAACGTGGGGAAACTGAGGCAGGGGTGGGGGTGGGGCCTCACGCGCAGCGCGTGAGCACACTGGGGAATCGGATTAGGAGTGGACGGACCCGGGATAAGAGTATTAGGAGCTGGATTAGGAGAATACCCCTGGCAGGTGGAGAAGGGCTGTGGGCCTGGGGCTCCCCTACTCCTGCAGCGCTAGGGGGGCTCTGGGGGTACCCAGAACTCCCGCGAAGGGCGGGAGGTGTCTCCTTTTTGGGGGAGGAGGGAGTTAAGGCAGACTCTGGCTCCTGAGGATCTCGGTGGCTGCCTTCCCTGGGGCTCGCTGGCAGCACTGCCACCGCGTGGCCATCCTTAGGCTTCAGAGTTAACGCCGGCACCGAAAAGGGACGCAAACCGGGAAAAACTGGGAGCAGGCTTTTCATTCCCAAGCCGCGGGAAGGGATATTTAGTGCCTTGTTTATTGGTGGATGTTGATTTGTTTGTTTGTTGGGGGGGGGGGGGGGGGGGAGAGGAGACATCCCCACCCAAAGCATCCCCAGCACCCAAGAACATCTCAGTGCTGGTCATCCCTGCTGTGAGCCAGTCCAGTCCCAGTCCACAAACTGGGCTGGGGCTGGTTGTGGGGGTGTCCCCTGCCCCTCCTGAGTGGCGTTTCGCCCCTCCCCAGGTGCCACGCGGGACATCGGCTCTGCGCTGACCCGCATGTGCATGCGGCATCGCAGCATCGAGGCCAAGCTCCGGCAGTTCACCAAGTAAGCGTGCCAGCAGTGACACGAGTTTGCCGGGCTCAGCCCTACCTGGCTGAAGGAGGAGATGCTGAGCATGGGGTTGCAGGGTGGGGGGAGGGAGTACTACTCGCCCCCCAGCTCCGGCATCCCCATACACTCTCTGCCTCTCTCTCCCCGCTCCAGTGCCCTCATGGAGAGCCTGATAAACCCTTTGCAGGACAGGATTGAGGACTGGAAGAAAACCGCCAACCAGCTGGACAAGGACCATGCGAAAGGTACAGGCAGCACCAGTGGGACCCATTCGGGGGGGATGGTCCGGTTGGTGAAGGGGGGGGCCAGGGACCCCCTCTGACCACCTGCTGTGCCCCCAGAGTACAAGCGAGCCCGCCACGAGATCAAGAAAAAATCCTCCGACACCCTCAAGCTCCAGAAAAAGGCTCGCAAAGGTGACGGGGGGCAGGGGGGTCTCCTGGGGGGGTGAGGGGGGGGTACCCCCACCAGCCCCTCCATGGCACCTCTGGCTGGGGCGGGCATCCCGGATGGGCACCCTGGCTGCCTCCCAGGGATAGTGGGCACCCCATCACCCTCCTGCAGAAAGAGGGGTGCCCAGGGGGGCAGGGGGGAGGTGGGGGCGCGCGCACGGCCCTGGGCCTCTTTTCACACGTTTTCTCTGTCTCCTTCTCTCTCCCACCCCCCATCCTTCCTGTAGAGCTGCTTGGTAAGTGAACCGCTGCCCCACCCACCCTCCATCTTATCCCAGCCCCCTCTCTGCTTCTTCATCTGCTCCCCTCCCCTCATCTTCTCACCCCTTCCTCCGCCCCCATCTCCCTGGGGCTGGGGCCGTGTCTGTCCCGTCTGTCTGTCTGTCCATCCGTTCCCACCACCCCGCTTTTAGCTTAGCTTAGCGTGCACCCCCCCTACCCTCACCCCCACATCCCAGGGCGATGCTCGCCCCACTGTGGAGGGTCCCCTGGTCCCAAACACCGGGGATGGGTATGATGGGGTGGCAGAGGAGCCCTCCCTCCCAACCTTGGGGTGAGGCTGCTCCTGGGATATGAGCACAGGGTGAGGTGGAGGGAAACCCGCCGTGGTACCCTCTGGGATGTGGGAATGGAGTGATGGGGGGGCGTGTCGTGGGAGCTCGGTGCTGATTGATGGGACCCGCCTCGCAGGGAAGGGGGACCTGCAGCCCCAGCTGGACAACGCGCTGCAGGACGTCAACGACATGTACCTGCTGCTGGAGGAGACAGAGAAGCAGGCGGTCCGCAAGGCCCTCATCGAGGAGCGGGGCCGCTTCTGCACCTTCATCACCTTCCTGCAGCCTGTGGTGGTGAGCACAGGGGGCTGGGGGGGAGCAGGGGTGTTGCTGCTGATGGGTGGGTGCTGATGCTTCCCTCCCATCCCTGTCTGGCCACAGAACGGGGAGCTCACCATGCTGGGGGAGATCACCCACTTGCAGGGCATCATCGAGGACCTGGTGGTGCTCACAGCCGAGCCCCACAAGCTGCCCCCCGCCAGCGAGCAGGTCAGTGGGGAGGACCAGGGTGGGATGGGATGCTGGGGGAGGACCAGGATGGGATGGCAGGTGGGGGGTGGACACAGGACGGGGTCTGGGGGAGTTTTTTTCAGGGGGCTTAAACCCCACCCTTCCTGCAGGTGATCAAGGACCTGAAGGGCTCTGACTACAGCTGGTCCTACCAGACTCCCCCATCCTCGCCCAGCAGCTCCAGCTCCCGCAAGTCCAGCATGTGCAGGTATGGGGGGGGGGGGGCTTCTGCGCCTCAAAACCCAGCCCTCTTCGTTACCTGGGTGGGGGGTGAGCTAATGACCATGGGGGTGCTTGTGTCTGCCTCCATACAGCCACTGGTCTCCAGGGAGGTGGAGGCACTGGGATGGGGTGAACCCTCTGAGGCAGGATGATGTGAGCTGTACAGGGGGGTCAGGGTGGGGCAAATACATCACCTCTGCCATGTGCCCCCTGCTACTGGGGGGACCTCAGAAGGCAAAGGGATGGCCTGGTAGGACCGCATGCCTCAGTTTCCTCAGGCTGGGACATGAGGTGTTGGGCTGCCCAGGGACCCCACTGCCTCCAAAGCTCCGTCTTAAACTCTCTTTTCCTTCCTTTGTCCTCCCCACCGGCGTGTCCCCGTGCCCCCCCGGCGCCCCCCCAGCAGCGTTAGCAGTGCCAAGGGTGGCATGGCGTGGCCCGGCGGGGCTCAGACCTGCTCACCCAGCTCCACCTATCGCTACCGCAGCCTGGCACAGCCCCCTGCCACCACCCGCCTCTCCAGCGTCTCTTCCCACGACTCCGGCTTCATCTCCCAGGACGCCGCTTACTCCAAACCGCCTTCCCCCATGCCCTCGGACATCACCAGCCAGGTAACCCCCCCCAGCAACCGCCCTGTGCCTCAGTTTACCCTTCTGTAGAATGGGTGGGCACTGCTGGGTGCTGCACAAGGGCCCAGTGCAGAGGTGATGCCAGTCTCCCGCCAGCCCGCTCCAGGCGTGTTTCCAGCTGTCCTGGCATCATGGGAGATAAATATGGGGAATCTGGGGGAGGATGCCTGCCCTGGACCCCCACTGCAGAGAACCCCAACTGTGAAACCCCCCATGGATGGGGCACAGGAGTCTTCCCCCATGCTCCAACCCCATAATGCCCAGTTTGTGCCAGTCCTCCCTGGCAGTGTGGATCGAAGCTTCCCCTTCACCCCACATCCTGGGGATACTCCAGGACCCCCCATGGCACCCCCCCCTTGGGACCTACCGATCCCACTGGGCTGGCACGCAGCACCTCCAGTGCTGGTGGCGAGTGGGGACCATCCTCATCCCCCAAAAATGACTGTTGGCTCCGTGGGGCTTGGGATGAGCCAGGTGTAGGGTGGCACAGGGGTTGGGTTGGAGCATCCTTGCCTCCACCCAGCTAGGTCGGATCCCATGTCGGGTGCTGGGTGGGCTGGGGCGCTGCCATTGCGCCCTGCGCGGGGTCACGGCTGCACCCCCAGCTCACTGCCTCTTCTCTCCCCATCCTGCTCCTGCTGCAGAAGTCCTCCAGCTCGGCGTCCTCAGAGGCCTCCGAAACCTGCCAGTCGGTCAGCGAGTGCAGCTCCCCCACCTCGGTTAGTGGTGGGCAGTGGGGAGCCTTCATCAGCCAGGCTATTCCCTTCCTCTCCTCCCCTCCCCGCTCCTGTCCCCCATCCCACCAGGGTCCTGTGTCCCTACGTGTCCCGTGTCCCCCCAGCACACCCCTTGGCAGGAGGTGCCCCCATCCCACCCTAATGCAGAGCATCCTGCGTGACACCCACAGCTTGTGGGACATTCGTGCCTGCGCCCTCCCACCCTGCCCTGCTTTTGGCTCCAGCCCCCTCCCCCACTGTCCCCAGCATCACCCCACACCTTGCCCGTTGCAGGACTGGTCCAAGGCCAGCCCCTATGACCAGCCGGTGGTCCCCACCCTGCAGCGGCGCAAGGACCGCGTGGAGCATCTGCGGGAAGCCGAGCTGGGCTCGCCCGCCGTTGGGTACCCAGGCATTGGCGGCGAGGATGCTCCCAGGCCCCGGATGTCACCGGCCACCATTGCTGCCAAGGTACTGGCTCCAGCGGGGCGAGCACAAGGGTGGTGGGCTTTTGAGGGGCTCCCAGGAGAGGAGCCGTGGTGCTGATGGTGTCGCCTTGCCCCTGCAGCATGGGGAGGAGGTGTCCCCCGCCGCCAGCGACCTGGCCATGGTCTTGACCCGGGGGCTGAGCCTGGAGCACCAGAAGAGCAGCCGGGACTCGCTGCAGTACTCCAGTGGCTACAGCACGCAGACCACCACCCCCTCCTGCTCCGAGGACACCATCCCTTCCCAAGGTACCCACCCCATGGCAGCGAGGAGCACCTGGGGCCATCTGAAATGGCACCCAGAGTGGGGAAGGGGGCTGGCATGGAGGGGTATCCTGGGGCACGTCCGTGTGTCATGGCATCAGGGTGTGATCGCATTGCATAGGTGCTGGTGGGGTGTAGTTTCAACATGTGTTGGGGGGGTTGCATCACGCAACTACATTGTGTAACTGCAGGGCTTCAGTGTTAGCTGGGCGTTAGTTGGGCGTAAGTTGGGTGTTGGGTGTTAGCTGGGCATTGGGTGTTTGTTGGGCATTAGCTGGGTGTTAGTTTGGCCTTAGTTTGGCATAGTTGGGCATTAGTTTGGTCTCAATGGCTATGGTTGTGCTGAGCGGCACAATAACTGCTCATAGCATCCCGCGGGGTGTGATTGGTGCTGGCTTGCAGTGATGTGCTGGTGCATAATGGTCGGGTACAGGCAGAGACGGTGGCAGATGGTGTGTGGTGGCAGCGGTGGTTGGAGATGGTGTAACCACAGGGACAGGCGTGACCGCGTTGGCTGAGCCCACTGTGAGCACGTTCTGGCAGAGTTTGGCTGTGGTCCCACTGGGACGGGGGTGGGTGGGGTGGTTGTGATGGCGAGAATTGGGTTCAACTACTGCTGTGTGATGGGTGACGGTCGTTGGGGTTCGCCGTGGCCGTGTGGTGGGTGACGGTTGAGGCCGGTTGCAATGGTCATGGCTGGAGCTGGTTGTGATCCAGTTGGGATGGTGACAGTTGGGTGTGGTTGTGATGGTCTGTGGGTGCCTTCCGATGGTGATGGTTGGGTCTGCTTGTGGTTGCCGCATGACGGGTGACCTCTTTGGTTGTGGCTGCCTTCTGATGGTGCTAGTTGGGCTGGATGGTGGGCCTGTCGTGCCAGCACCGGTTGGGCCCAGCCGGGATCGCGTTGCGGCAGTGGTGGCTGAGGTCGATTGCGGTTCTGCTGCAGCGGTGTTGGTTGGGGCTGGCTGCGGCAGCAGCGCGAGGGCGGCGGTTGGGTTTGGCGGTGCCAGCTGTGCCACCCGCCTGGCCACACTTGACCCCTCTCCCACCTCCCCAGGCTCTGACTACGACTGCTACTCAGTGAACGGCGATGTGGAGTGTGACCCCCAGAGCGACTTCGACAAATCCTCCACCATCCCCCGCAACAGCAACATCGCCCAGAACTACCGGCGGATGATCCAGACCAAGCGTCCCGCCTCCACGGCCGGGCTGCCCACCGGCACCAACCTACCGGCCGGCACCACCCCAGGGGTGGCCACCATCCGCCGCACGCCCTCCACCAAGCCCTCGGTCCGCCGGACCCTCTCCAACGCTGGCCCCATCCCCATCCGACCTCCCATCGTCCCCGTGAAGACCCCTACGGTGCCCGACTCCCCCGGCTACGCCGGCCCCATGCGGGTGGGCAGCGAAGAGTGCGTCTTCTACGCCGACGACGCCTCGCCAAACCCCTTGGATTTTGCCAAAGCTTCGCCCAAGCGGCTGAGCCTTCCCAACACGGCCTGGGGCGGCAGCGCCATGGAGATCTCCGTCTACCCCGGGGCTGGCCAGCACCTCTCCACCGAGGAAGAGGAGGACCAACAGTTGGCTGCCAACCGGCACAGTTTGGTGGAGAAGATCGGCGAGCTGGTGGCGGGCGCCCACGCCCTGGGGGAAGGGCAGTTCCCCTTCCCCACCGCTCTTGGGGGGTCAGGCCCCGGTGAGGAGACCCCCGTGCCCCCCCCGGCAGCCTCCATGGACCCCCCGGCCGAAGACATGCTGGTGGCCATCCGTCGCGGGGTGCGCCTGCGCAGGACCGTCACCAACGATAGGTCGGCCCCGCGGATATCGTGATGACGCCATGGCCAGCAGGGACGACACCGCCACGGCTGACGGACTCCCCCCACCCCAGGGGCACCTGCTGCCCCTCCTCGGGAGACCCCCACCCGCCGGCAGCCCCTGCCCCCCATCGCTGCCCCCTGCTTTCTGCTCCTCCGTCTCCCCCCGCTTCCCTCTCCGTACCCCATCCCCAGCTCGCACTCTTCCCCTCTGTCTCCCAGTTTCTCTTTTATTTTTCCACTTTTCTCCTGTCCTACTTTTCTCTTCTTCCCCCCCCCCTTTCCCCTCCATTTTCCTCCCCTTCCCTTTTACCCTCTCCTTTTACCGGCCCCTTTTTTCCCCTCCCCTTTTACCCTCTTTCTCTTCCCCTTCTCTTTCCCTTCTCTTCCCTTCTTTTTCCTCTTCTTTTCATCTTCCTTTCCTCCTTTTCCACCTCCTTTCTCCCCCCCCCTTCCCTTTTTTCTCTCTCCCCCCACTTCCTCCCCCCTTTCCCCCTCTCTTCTCCTGTCTTTTCATTTTCCTTCTCCCCTGGTTTCTTTCTCCCCACTCCCTCCCCAGGTGTCCCCAGCCACAGCAGGAGGGGATGGTGCCAATGTCGGGGGTGGGTGGGGGCACAGCAGGAGCAGCACCAGGAGTGGGGAAGGGGGGTCTGTCCCCATCCCCCCAACTACCTGTTGGGGCTCAGCACGGCTCGGCCCCATTTCAGGGGTCAGAAGCAGCGGGGAGGGGGCTGTGGGGGAGGCTTGGAGGTGGGGGGGTGAGAGGGTTGGGATGGGGGACAGGCACTGCAGCCCCCTCTGACTTGGGGTGGGGGGGGCACTGGGATGCACCAGCTGAGGATGCTGAACTGGGATCACTGGGATACCCCTCCCTCTTACACTGGGGGGGTATCTGGGGTGGGGGATTCCCCCAGAGCCCCCCCATAATGAAACAGCTGAATTCTGCTGGCGGCTGGAGGAAAGCACAACCCCCCCCACCCCCTCCCCCTCCCCACCTCTGTACATAGCCCCCCCCCCCTCACCCCGCTGTCTGTCGCATCGCAGCCCCACCCCCTTTTTTCCACCCTTTAGGAATAACAATTTAGTACCACCCCCCACCCCTTCTCCTGCCCAGAACCGCTGATGCCAAGTGACACATGTTTGGGTTTGGGGGAGGGCGAAGGGGAGGGTGGGGGGAGATATTGGGGGGGGGGGGTAAGGGGATGTGAGGGGGCCGGGGGGCGGGGGGGGGGTTGTCTCTTATTTTGTACAGAAAACAGAAGTTCCTTGGAACAGAGACCCCCCTGGCCTGGCTCTGAGTGTCCTCTCCAGTGCCAGTGGGATCTCACTCCTTCTCTTCACTTTGATTTTTTTTTTAATTTATTTCCCCCCTGTGCTCCTCCCCATCTGCCGCCACCCCCCCTCCCCCAACCCCCCCATTCCCCCCAGGCAGGTTTCTGTCTCTTTCTTTCATTCCCACTTTTCTTTTAATTTTTTTTTCCTCTTTTTTTTTTTTTTGGTTTTTTTTTGGTGGTAATTCCTCCCTCCCCCACCCCAATTCCTCCCCCTTCTCCTCCCCCTCCCCCCCCCCCTATTTCCATAGTCACTGCTACAAGTAACGAATGCACTGTGAAGATTCCAGTATTAATAAAGGTTGTACTGTAATGAATAGCCTTTCCTGCCGTCCTGTGGGTGCACTGCTACCCTGGGGGTGTCACCCCAATAATGCAGGAGAAGGGGGGGGGGGGAAGTCCCATCACCCCTTTGAAGTACAAGACCCCAAAGGTGTTGGGTGCATCTCCCTACTCCATCCCTTCCAGGGGACGGAGGGGTGCAGGATGGGCCCCACCACCCCCCTCACCAATCCCAGCAGCACCCGCGTCGTCACCTCCCCAATTCCCGATGCTGATTGCCAAACCTCGCTGGGGGTGGCACAAGGGGCCTTGTCACAGGGGAAGGATGGACACGCTGGGCCTAGGCAGCGTCCTGCTGACTGGCTGTGACGGGGGCCTGGGCCTGAGCCTGCTGAAGGGCTTCTTGGAGCAACCCAGCCCCCCCCAGCACCTCTTTGCTGCCTGCCTGGACCCCAATGGGAAGGTACTGGGGTGCTGGGGGGTGGGGTGGGCACATGATATGGGGGTTTAGGATGGGGTCAGCCTTGGACAGGCTGGGAACGGAGAGCCTGGCGGTGCTGCTGTCCCCACCTGGCTTTGGGGGGCTGGGAACGACCATGTGGGGAAATAGAGCTGGGTCTCAATTTAATTGGTTTGTGCCTCTTGGAACAGCTAAGACACCTTAGGGGGAATGGGGAGGGAGCCAGCAGCCCCCCCCTCATCCCCCATGCTGGGGGTATCGCTGCTGGGGTCGTCAGAGCCGCCATGGGCTTGGTTGGGCCCCAAGGAGCAGCGACTCACCCAAATCTCCTCAGCCACGGCCTGTCCCAACGTGCCTGCCGTGGCATGCGGGGCGCCCGGTTCTCACCCTGCCGTGGCGCAGGGACACCCCACCTCCCCCCCCCAAACCTGCCAATCCCCCTGGTCTGACATCATCCCTCCCCTTTTTCCTGTGTGCAGGCTCTCAACGAGGTGACTTTGGGCTGCCCCAACGTCGTGGTCCTGCCTCTAGGTAGGGTGGGGATGGTGGGGGGTGGGAGGGAAGGGGACAAAGCCTCTTGGGAGTTAATGGCACCCGTGGGTGGCTCCAGGAAATGCTGTTGGAGCAGGCAGGTCCTTCCTTTGGCTTGGCCCCAGCAGGTCGCTGCCAGGAGGACATTGGTGGCCAGGATCTCCCAGCATGTCCTACAGCATCCTGCCACGGTCACCAGCCCCCCCCCCACCAAGCCCTCCTGTCCCCTCGCAGACGTGACAGACCCCAACAGTATCAAAGCAGCGGCTGGGAAGGTGAGAGAGAGGGTCGGAAGCGCCGGCCTCAACCTCCTGATCAACAATGCTGGCACCACGCGCCGCAGCACGCTGGCCACCGAGACGCCAGAGAACATGACCCTGGTCTACACCACCAACACCATCGGGCCCCTGCAGATGAGCCAGGTGAGGCCACAGGGACACACACCCCCACCCCCCGCCTCCCCAAATGCTGGGAAGAAGAGAATGGTGATTCCCAATCCCCCTTAGGCATTCCTGCCCCTGCTGAAGGAGGCAGCTGAGGCCGAAGAGCAGAGTGGGATGAGCTGCCGCAGAGCCGCCATCGTCAACATCTCCAGCATCCTGGGCTCCATCCAGGTGGTGGAGGCTTGGGAGGAGAGGCAGGATGTCTGCTACCGCTGCAGCAAGGTACCACTGCGGGCAGGGATTTGGGGTGGGGATGTCCCCCACCTCCCCACCCCTCCCACTGCCAGCCCATGACGGTGGGGATGGGGGCTGTCCCCCCAGGCAGCTCTGAACATGCTCACCAAGTGCCTGGCCCTGGAGTACGGGGGCAGCGGGATCCTCTGCGTGGCGGTGGACCCCGGCTGTGTGACACCTCCTCTGGGACAGGGAGTGGTGAGTGGAGATGCCTGGCCACCCTGGTTTGGCCAAGCCCTACCAGAATCTCTTCCCAAGGACATCACTTCCCACCTGCATCCCTTCCCTGGGGGAGGGTGGGGTGGAGGGGTGGGTATCCTTTCCCACTGACATCCCCACGGGGATCCCTTCCCATGGGGAGAATCCTTTCCTGGGGTGGGGATGGGACACGGGGACCTTCCCACAGCATCCTTTCCCATGAGGATCCCTTCCTTGGGCCGGGGGAGAAACCTTCATGGGGGTGGGGGAACCCTTCCAAACGACATCCCTTCCCACAGTCATCCCTCCTCAGGACCACCCACCCCTGTGCAGCCCCCCCCCCCCCCCTCGGTCCAAGGAGCACTGCACCGCTGCAGCAAGGGACCAATTTCACACACACCCCACACACACCCCCTGCAAAAAAAAACCCTCTGTCCCCAAAAAACCCCACCCTTCCCCCCGCAAAAAACCCAAACTCCTTTTTTTGGACTCCTTTTTTACTTCCCTTTCCCATCCCAAGCTCATGTCAGCAGAGGGCACCCCGGCCCCGTGCTCAGCGGCAACTGCCTCCCCATCACCCCAAAAGTCACTTAGGAACCACCAAATTAACCTCTGCCCTTATAGCCCCCAAATTAGGGGTAATTAATTAACCCACCGCTGCAGCGCTTTGCTGATAGAGCATCCCCAGCCTCTGCCACTCTGCCCGGCCAGAGCTGTCAACCCAGCGCTCCTGGGGCTGGGGTGGGGGGCGGTGCCCGGAGGGGATATTTGGGCTCGGTATCCCCCCCCAACCCTGTGCCCTGGATTCCAGCAGGGGCCGGTGACGCTGGAGGAGAGCGTGCAGGGCATCCTGCGGCTGCTGGCCCGGCTCTCAGCCCCCAGCAACGGCACCTTCTGGGACTGGCGAGGGCAGCGCCTGCCCTGGTGAGGGCATCACCCGCCGGGCTCAATAAAGTTCATTAATTGCTGGTTCCAGGCTCGTTTGAGGGGTTTTTGGGACGGGGAGGGGGGAGGGGTTGTGTGAGGGAAGGGACCCCTTGCTTGGGGGGAGGTGGTGTGAGAGCTGGGGGTCGCTGCTGCCCGCAGGGATGGAGCTGGGCATGGGCAGCGGGGGGCGGGATGCTCCAAGCACGGTCCTGCATCCCCGGGTCAGGCTCCGAAGGGTCTCCGAAGAGACACCCCGCCCTCCACCCACCCTCCCCACCACCACCCGCCCCGGGCATCCTCACATGAGTGGAGGGGCAGGGCTGCATACGGCCCCTTTCTGTGGCCACCACCATGCTGACCAGTGGCCTCTGTGGACTAGTGATCTCCTGTTGTGGTTTAAACCTCAGCGGAAAAGCTGGGGCCACAAAGGTCAGAAAAAGAAGCCCCCTACCTCTTTAAGAGGTGGGGGATGGGCGAACGGAGGGAACCGAGGAACCACGGAGCATCCTTCCAGGAGCCCAGTGCTCCCCCTGCTGAGCCTGGCTCCCCCAAAACCAGTTGGCCTTCCTAAGCCTGTCCTGAGTATGTTGACAGGCTTTTCTGTGCAGGCCAAAGGCCATCAGGAGCATCTCCTGAGCCTCGGGGTGTCCCCCAGGACTCCCTCCCAGCCTTGCCTCGGGCTGACCCTGCATCCGTCCAGTATCCCGATATATCGCAGGCTCCCAGCCCCGCCTCGCGTGAGGGCGCTCAGCTGCCACCGCTGAAGCTGTTCCCTCCAAGGAGGCACCAGGAAGCAGGGAAAACACAACGCCAGGCTGCACCATCCCAAGGGGGGCTTCGGGAAGCCCCCAGCCCGGGCGTGTGCCGCAGGGGTGCTCTGGGAAGCCCGGGGTGGGGGGAGCAGCATAGGGACACCATTCCCATGCTGGCTGTGGTGGAGCAGGAGGTGGGAGCTCAGCTCGGGGTTGGGGGGGCTCAGCCAGCCCCCAGACACCCCGTGGGGTGTTAAAGCCAGGAGGGGGCTGGGCAAGGTGGGGGGGGTTCCCACAGTCGGTGGATTTTATAGGAGCTCCTGTGGGCTTCCTATAAACAGGGACCATAGTGTGGGAGGAGGAGGAGGAGGAGGAAGATGACATAGCATCTGCTCGTGCTGCCGTGCCCACCACGCTCTCGCTCCCAGCAGCCAGGAGTACAACAATTAATAGCTGATTAAGGTAATTAACCTAAGCTGGGGCGGGGGAAAAGGGGAGGGGGGAAGGGCAGGCAGCCCCCAGCCCCTCTGGCACTGCCACCAAGCACAATAAACAGATCCAGATGTTTCCTTGCCAGGGGAGCAGCTGGCACTGATGGAGGCAGCTCCAGAGGTGATGGCTTTGGGGGGGGGGTTGTCTATATTTCAGGGAGGGTCTCCCCGAAAAGCCGTGGGAAGGGACTGACACCCCCTCCCCCCCCACCCACCCCCCCCCTCAAAAAAAAAAGAGAAGAGTGGGGGCAGCCAGGGGTCTCGCTGCTGGGCCTTTATTTTGGGGGGCTGGAGGCTGAGCGGCGATGCTGAGCACTGGGTAATGAATTACCTGGTGTTTAATGAAAGCTGAGGGGAAACCAAACCCGAGCAGAACCAGGCGATGCCCCCGCTGGGGTGGGGGGGCTGGGAGGGGTGTCCCCCACAGCGTCCAAGCCCCCCCTCAAGTCTTCATCGGTGCAGACGGTGCCTGGCATTTTGGATGGGGCTGGCCCTGTGTCCGTGCACGGTCCCATGGTCCTTGGGGGTGGGGGTGCTTGGTCCCGGGTGGGGGAGGGGGGGGGCGGGTCTCGTGTGTGTCTCTTCACACCTTCTTTGGGGATTTCCCCCCCCCCAACACCCCAGGGGGCTGTGTTGGGGCAGGGGGCAGAGCAAAGAGCATCTCCAGGGGGAGGAGAAGGCGCGGAGCAAGGAGTGGTCCGTGGCATTAGGTGGTCTCCCACCGACCTGGGCAGAGGGGACAGGTGTCACCGTGCGGGGATGGGGTGGGAGCCCCACACACTGCACCCCGGCCTCCCCCCCCCCCCAAAGGTCCCCTCCCGCCCCCACTCACAGGGCACCCCGTAGAGCATCCGCATGACCTTGAGGCAGTTGTCCAGCAGCGCCTTGGGGCGCACGGCTTTCCTCCTGCTCTCCACACCCCCACTGTGGACCAGCTTCACCAGGTCGGCAACCACGGCCTCCACGTCTGTCTGCAGGGACAGCACCGGGGTGTCACCGCCGAGGGGAGATCCCCCCCCCGCCCCTTCCTCCTAGGGACACCCCGGATGTGAGATGCCCCCCAGGGGTGCAAAAGATAAGCTGCTGCATTGGCCGGGAATCGAACCCGGGCCTCCCGCGTGGCAGGCGAGAATTCTACCACTGAACCACCAATGCCAGATGTGAAATCCTCCCCCGGACCTGCCCCACCGCCCTAAACCCGTAGAATGGGTGCAGCAGGGACAGGCACTTTGGGCTGTGACCCCCCATCCCTGGAGAGGGGACCCCCCGACAGGAGCCAGCCACGGGAACGCCCGGCCCGCTGCCCCAGCAGGGTGGTGTCAGTAGTCTTCAGAGTTAACGGCACAACGAGAAGCCCTCAGAGGGGCTGCAGAACCTGCCCACGGCTCAGGGCAGCCCAGCCGCACTCCCCGGGGTGCAGCGGCCCGGCCCGGCCCCCAGCAGCCCGCGGCCCCATGGAGCCCGAGGCGGGCCGAGGGGCCGAAGCCTGGCCGGAGGCTGCCGAGGTGACAGAGGGTCTCTGGCCAGGAATCTAAGCCGGGCTCTGGCCGGGAGGGAGCTGAACGTCACCACGCTGAGCCACCCGTGCCAGATGTGGGGGTGCTCAGAGATGCTCCCCAGCTCCTGGGCACCCTAGAAATGGGCCAGCACACTCTCAGCTCCTGAGGCGCCATCCCCCCTGCCGCAGAGACCCGCACGGCCACCAAGGCAGGGCTGCGACCCCTGCTGAGGTCCCCTCGCAGCGACAGGCCGGGGACCCTGGGTGCCAAAAAGTCGCAAGCGTCCCTCCCTGTCCCTCAGCAGGGATGAGCCCCGCCACCAAACCAGCCCTGGGAGCCTCAGTGCCCACCCAGAGCCCACCGGGGACAGCGCCTAAGGGAGCATCTCTTGCCATGAGAACCCAGGCAGCCCCTGAGGGGACCCCTCAGATGTGAGATGCCCCCCCAGGGTGCAAAAGATGAGCTGCTGCATTGGCCGGGAATCGAACCCGGGCCTCCCGCGTGGCAGGCGAGAATTCTACCACTGAACCACCAATGCCAGATGTGAGCATCATTCCCGGACCTGCCCCACCCCCCTAAACCTGTAGAATGGGTGCAGCAGGGACAGGTAGGCCGGGCTGTGACTCCCCATCCCTGGAGAAGGGACACCCCCCCCAATAGAATCCGGCAGGGTGGTGTCAGTAGTCTTCAGAGTTAACGGCGCAACGAGAAGCCCTCAGAGGGGCTGCAGAACCTGCCCACGGCACAGGGCAGCCCAGCCGCCGTGACAGGCCACCCCCGCCCAGCGCCTCCGGGGTGCAGCAGCTCCCCCAAAAGGCTGCAGAGCTCCGGGAGGAGGGGGGCAGGACCTCCTCTACCACTGTTACGAGGTGCTGCCGCCGGGAGAAGGGGGACCAATTCGGGGGTCACCTTCTCCAGAATCACCCCTCCTTTAACCAGCGGCACTGTCACCCCATGACCATGACTCCAGTACCCTCCCCAAAAAAGTCCCCCAGCAAGAAAAGAACGGGCCCTGCATTGGCCGGGAATCGAACCCGGGCCTCCCGCGTGGCAGGCGAGAATTCTACCACTGAACCACCAATGCCAGATGTTGGGGATCCCCCGGCCCTGCCTCACGCCAGCCTCCTCCGCCCCCAGCAGCCAGCCCACGCCACCTCCCCGCAGCACTCCCACGCGGGACCCTCCCACGGGCGCGCATCTCCCCACGAAGGAAGGTGACGTGCGTGGCTTCCACGCCGGTGCGCATGTTGTGTGAGCGCGTGGAGCACGCCGGTGTGCGAGGGGAGCACGGGGTTGCGTGCAAGGGTTGGGGTGCCAGGAAGGGGAGTGGGGGGGACACAGAGAACCCCGGGTGTCCCCACCTGTCGGTACTGGCTGTACTCCTTGCCCAGGGCGTCGAAGAGCTGGCACAGCTCCCGGGTGTACTTCCAGGACGGGTGCTTCTCCGGCAGCACCTCACGGATCCGCAGCACGGCCTGGGAGTTGATGTGGAACCAGAGGTATCGCAGGGCCGTCTCCGACACTGTCCCGTTGCGCTGTGGGCAAGAGGGTGTCCCAGGTGAGACCCACACAGCCCCCACCCCACCATGGGTCCCCAGAGCATCCCAGCCAAGGGACTGTCCCATCCCCTTACCAGGCGGCTGATGTTGGACGGCCGCAGCACCTCTTCGTACTGGACCGGGACCGTGTAGTCGATGGGGAAATAGTGTTTCTGGAAAGGGGGAAGAGGAGCGTGGGGGCTGGAGGCAAAGTGCTGGGACATCCCTGCCAGCCTTGGCATGACACCTTGGCGTGACACCAGCAAGCTGGTGGAAAAGCCCTTTGATGTAGTCAGTCACCACAGATGGACCAACAGCTACAGCTCCAGGCACCATCCAGCACGAGTCACACCCAGTCAAACACAAATCATGCCCCAGCTCCCAGCCCCTTGATGCACTTACACCCCTCCTGGAGCAATATCCCCCCCTGGCTCCCCCAAATCCCCCCTATCCCTGGGGTTACCATGTACTGCAGGCGCATCTCGTACTGCAGCTTGTCCTGGAGCAGGCGGGTGAGCTCGCATTCGCCCGGTGCAGCAGCCTCCAGCCCCAGCACAGCCAGGACACCTGGGCAGCCAAAAGCCAGCGGCATCAGCCTCCTCCCCTGGGGTGACACCCCACCAGCCCCCCCACACCCCGTCTCCGAGCTGTACTCACACAGGACGGCTGCGTAGCGCTGCTGCATGTTGACGGTGGCCTTCGGCGGAGCCTCCCCAGCTGCGCCTACATGGCCGGGGCTCTCCAGGAGCCTCCTGGGCAGCGGTGGGCACGGGAGGAGGACAAGGGATGGGTGCGGGCCCTGGGTGCTGGGCTGCTCTCCGGTAGGCCCAGGCGGTTGCCCCCTGCCATGGATGGGGGGTCAGTCCCCCTCCCTGGTCGTCCCCACTGGCTCCTCTTCTGCAGCTGACTGCGGGGAGGCAGCAGGTCCTGGGGCCATCACAGGGTGCCGGCAGGGATGCGCTCCGTGGGGGGTGAGGGACCCCCCTGCACTGCAAGCGGGGGGGGATCTGGGGGGGGAGAAAGCCCCGGCTGCAGCCCCAGGGGCAGGCGGGTGCCTGGGCTGCAGCCCCCAGGGAGAGCAGCCACTCTGAGCCCTGGGGGGTGCGAGGCATGGAGCCCCGTGGGAGCCCCCGGGTGGGCGGAGGGCTGTGGGTGGCCGTGGGTGCCCCTCCGGGCAGGGCTGCCAGGGCTTCCCCCGGCGCTGCCCCCAGGGGATTTCCGGGGGGGGGAGGGGAAGGAGGGAACAAGGGGGGCAGCCCAGCACCGTTATCCCAGCAGTGAGTTTGTCCGGCCTCAGCTGAGCAGCGCTGGGGTCCCCACGCGGGGTCCCCACGCAGAGTGGGACATGTGGCGTGCCCACGCCCGTGCGAAGGGCCCTGTGGCATGTCCCCACGCTGCCACCCCCGCGGGGAGGGGACCACAGCGTGTCCCCACGCTAAGCCGGGGGGGGAGGGAGGGAGGGAGCGGGGGGCCGGGAGCATGTTGCATCCCCGAACGGTGCGGCACGGACAGAGGTAGGCCCTCTCGCGTCCCCACGCCGTGTCGCGGGGGAAGGCGGGTGACACCCCACCCCACATCCCTCCGTGAAGGGACCCCCCGTCCCGCGTCCTCCCATCCCCACGCAGACGCGGCCGGGCCGGGCTCCCACACCGCGTCCCCACGCTGGGACGTGCGTGACCGGCCGCGTCCCCTCCCCCCCCACTCCCTCCCTCCCCCCTCGTTCCCCGCCGTCCCCACGCGCGAGGCTCCCGCGGACCCACCTGGCGCGCGGCGTGCGGGGCCGCGGGCGCGGGACGCGTCTCCCTCCCCGCGGGCGGCGGCGGCGGCGGGGCCGTGCCCGCGCTTCCCGGGAGGCGGGCGGGGGGCGGCGGCGCGGGGAGCGGGCGGGGCGGCTGCCGGGGGCCGGGCGGGGAGCGGGGACCGAGCGCCCGCCCCGCACCGCCGTGCCCGGGACGGGTCGGTCCCTGCCCTGCCGCGGGTTCCCGGCAGCCGTGGCCGGGTGCCCCCGGGGTGCGCGGCTCAGCGGGCCTGGGTGTCCCCGGGGTGCTAACTAAGCCTCCCGGGTCCCTCCCTGCTCCGTGGGGTGCTCCAGGGGTGCTGGGCCAGCCACGGTGCGGGGTGCTGCAGCACGGCCCCGGGGGCTGCCCCAGCCCAGCGGGGTGCCTGCACGCTCCCCGGCGTGCTGGGATAACCCCGCCGCGCACCCCGAGTCCCGCGGGCCGGGATGCTGAGCGCCCCCGGCCGGGTGTCCCAGGGTGCCCGGGGAGCCGGGCCTGTTCCGGGGTGAGGGGAATGGGTGTCAGCCTGGCGCTGCCCAGCGCGCACCTGTCTGGGGGCAGCGGGGGCTGCCCAGGGCCTCCGCAGAGGGGCTGGCTGGGGGTCCCCGCTGCCTCCAGGCCCACAGACTGCCGCTCCCTCTCGCCCAAAGCCACGCCGCGTGCTTTGGGGCTGAGCTCCAGCCAGGAGCGTGAGACAAGGGGAACGGGACACCGTGTGTGTCCCCCCCCCATCACCCCAAAGATCCTCGGGAGAGCTGGCTGCCTCTGCGCTCCTGAGCATCCAAGGGGTCAACGAGAGAGACCAGCTATCAAAGGGGGGTCAGCGCTCCCAGGGAAACGCGTGGGAAGGAATGCTGGTGCCTGCGAGCGGAGCGCGCTGGGATTCCCCTGGCACGGAGTCAGGGACAGGGCCGCTCTCCCGCTGCGCTTCCCCGGGCACGGCCCCGGCCTCCCGGCAGGATGCGGAGCGGGGCAGAGCCGGGCAGCTCCTCACCTACACCCGCGGGGAGCCCTGGAGGAAGCACTTCACCAGCGTTTCTTGCCCACGTACCCGGCGCTCAGCAGGGCCGGGGGAAGCACAGAGCGGTTTGCCCTCCTTGGCTCCCCGCGCTGGAAAGCACCGCTGGTGCGAGCCCAAGGCAAACAGCGCCGGGGGCAGGAGGGGAGAGCCCCAGCCTGGCACGGAGCCCCGGAGGAAGGCAGGGGTCCACCCCCCCCCCAGCCGCAGGACAGTGTGGGAAGGGAGCTTGGCACTGAGCAGAGGAAGGGTGGGGGTGGGGAGCCAAAGGGTGTGGCCCTGGGCTTACGAACACGCACGGATCAGGAGGGAGGGGGCAAAGGACGGGGCAAAGGACGGGGCAGGAGGGCAGATGCTCACCCTGCACAGCAGAGGGAAGGGCAGGCTGTTCCGGGCACTCACTTTTCCAAGGCCTGGCAGGAACAGCACTGCAGGATGGCAGAGGTGCTGTGGGATGGCACAGGAGCGCACCCAGGAAGCAAGAGCAGGAAGTACCTGCTGTGGGGGCGAGAGCTTGCTGCCAACCTCCACAGGCTCAAACACCTTCCCCGCCAGTCAGCTGCTCCTCCCAGAGCTACAGCCAGGGCCTGGAAGGGCTGGAGAAACAGTAGCTGAGGGAAAGGACCCTTCCCTCTCCCCCTTCTCAGCAGAGCCCGAGTATGGGGCTATCCCAGCACTGCCAGAGGCAGGATTGAGGCATGGCAGAGTGCAGAGCTGAGGGCACATGTGGTCCTGCACTTGGCCCTGTCTGTAGGTCAGCAGCTGATGCTGGAAGGAGATTTAAAACCCCCAAACTCTCAGGCTTGTTTAAAAAACAAACAACAAAACACAGGCTTTTATTCTTCATGTGCTGCTCCCAGCCAGGGCTCAGAGACACAGCTCTTGCCAACGCTGTTATGAAACAGCTCAAGCCCCAGACTCCGGCCTCGCTCCTCCCCACCCCAGGAGAGTCAACATTGTACAAAACTATTTACAGTGAAAAGAGGCAGAAATGGGGTGCCCCAAACCCTCTTAACGCTTCAGACAAAAACCTTCAAGACAAGTGTGACAGTCACACTCTCTCCCCCAGCTAGGCTTACCCCTGCCCCCTCCCAGGGCTGGTGGAAGGCCAGAGATGCTCAGCTCCTGGTGACCCAGAGGAGCACAGTGATGCTGAGTTACACCACAGCCCTTTACCAAAAAAGCTGGGACACTGCAAAACCTGCTTGGGCTTAGAGAGGCTCATCTGGATCTGCACTACTGGGGGGGGTTCCTGCAAAGCCAGCACAAGACACCCTGAGGGTCTCCCTTGGGTTTCCCAAGAGGGGAAACCCAGACATCAGCAGCGGGATGCGTCATCAGGAGACCTAAACATCGGAGATCCTATTTACTGGAGTTGTGTTATTCTGAAATGTGAAGTGATGGGACCAAACTGGTATTTAAGGGGGGGAAAAGAAAAGCACACATCCCTCCTCCTCCTCCTCCCAGCTGTGCTTGGAAGAGCATCCAGAGGAGCCCGTCGAGAAGCTTTGCTGCTGCCAGCTGCTGCTCAGAAAGCGTAGCGTGTGCGGATGTCTTCCAGCTTCTTGGACACCTCGGGTGGGGTCCGGTCCAGTTCTTCAGCCACATTCTTCTGTTTGTTGGGCTCCATGGAGTTGAACTGCTCACACAGGTCCCCATCGATCACATTCTGGAGGGACAAGGGAGAGAGCACTGAATGGACACAAGGGAGAGGCACTGAACCCTGCCTAAATGGGGAAAAACGGCAACAGTTTGTTGCCAGGAGCTTCTTAATCCTGTCCTGGAAACAGGACCCTGCTCAGTGACCTCATTGGCTGAATAGCGGCAAATTAATTACTGGTCAGCCTAATTAAGGAAGGAGAAACCCCGAAAGCCTGGGTGCAGCTGAAGGATCGCACAAGGGTAGGGAGGACAGCTCTGACAGCTCCTAGCACTGTGCTGGGGGCCACAAGAGGACGACCGAGGGGCTTCCTCAGGCAGACGCTGCTCAGGCCGTGCACGCTGCAAGCCAGGCTGGAGGCCAAGCACAAGAGCTGCCTCTGTGCATGGATGGCTTCAGGGAGGCTTCCTGGTACCATGTGCTACCTGGGTCAGCAGTGCTGGACCTGTCTGGTCCCAGCTTTTAGCAGCCGCTTCAAGCAGCTCCTCAAAAGCAGAAACAGACAGAAGCAACCCTGGTGGTGTTTTGGGGTCTGGTTTTTTTTGAGATTTCCCTTCCAGTGTGGTGGAAAAACAGCCACATCCCCCAAGCAACACTGAGTTTGGCCCAGCCATGCAAACATCTCTGCAATGCCACTTCCCCCAGTGGGAAAGGGAGATGCTGTGGCAAGTAGAGAAGTGCTACAGCAGCACCTCTGGGCTTGGGTCTCAAGAGCAACCCTCAGAAGGCTCATTAAAAGTGCTAAGAAACCAAAACAGACACAGTATTAAGCACTGCCCTCCTCAGAGCACGGCTCAAGCGCTAGCTTCAGTTCCTGCCACGGTCATGCCACCAGCTATGGCGTACATCGCCGCTGAGGGCAACCATGACTCGCTTCTGCCAGGCCTCAAAGCAGCTCCGTGTGCCAGTGCTTGCACAAGCAGCTGATCCCAAATGCTCAACCCTACCTTCACCGGGAAGTAGTAGGAGCGGAAGCTGAGATGGTCTCGTCCACAGAGAGGAGGGTGCTCAGACCTTAAGTGCATTTCCACATGCTGGAAGAAGTCGTGGTCCTGGGAAGATGAAGAATCAATGAGAGAACAGCTCTCCACAGTGCTGGCTGGGGCACAGCCACTCCCAGGTTCTGCTAGCCCAGCACACAGCAGCCGAGGCCTGGTCACAGTTACCCTGTCACTGCAGCCACCCCGGGCGCACCCACAGATTTAGAACAAAAAAAGCCCTCAACTCCTCACACAGCCAAGGCAGGAGGAGGAGCTGACAAGGAGCACACAGAAAAGCACCAGGTCCCCAACATTAATAGTGGGGTTTGCTTACCTCATGGGAAGTAAAAGGGACCAAGATTCCTATCCCCCCAGACAAGGTGGTGTAGACAAGGGATTCAGAGCCTCCTGGGATCAGCGTGGTCTTCTGTAAGGAAAGCACCGTCTCTCCCACGTGGTAATTCATGATCACTTCAGCCTGAAAGTCAACCACAGCAGCACAGTCCTTCCTCTGGCTCAGATAAAAGCATCAAAAGGCTTGCGAGAGGAAAGCGGGATCAATTTGGCCACCTGCTAGTTCTGAAACGCCTTTTCTAAAGGGAAAGTGCCTTCCACCTGGGCCAGATGGCAGAACTCAGCATGCTGCCAAATTACCCTCTGGAGCTGGACAGACGCATGTGAGGAATGAGGGGAAGTGGGAAAAGCAAGTGAGCATGCTGCTTCCATCAAACCCTGCGGGACTGGTATCGGCCGCGGTCTTGAATGCTGAACTCTGCTCCCAGTGACAGTGAAAAATCCATCACCCACTGCATGGCAGGTGTGGAGGAGCAGAGCTGCTGACATGTCTCCTGGACAAGGCTGCAGAGAACTTCCCAGAAGAGCAGCATGGGCTTTTCCCTGCAACAGCCACATCCTTCCCATGAAGCATTACCTTCTGTGACGCTCCGTTAAGAAGGCCCCTGTCCCAGAGAGCTTTGTTGCCAGTGGGATCCTCATCTACCTCATCATTGGTGTTGGGAGGCAGTCTCACCTGCGTTGGAAGGGGAAGAAAGGGTCAACAAGCTGCAGAGAAGCAGCACGTGGTCTCTGGAGAATCCTCTTGGGTCTCTGAAAGGCTGCTTTCATGGACTCGACAAGAATCACCTCACACTTAGAGCAAAGTCATTCATCTGCCCCACCAACAAGGCCTTTAAAAGGACAACAGCAGTGTCAGGACCGATAGCCCATTGCTCACAAACATGGCAGGACCTCAGGACTAGCCTGGCACTTGTAGATCACCCTGGGGGGTACGGTCAAAGCAGCCTGAAGGTGGTTCCTGCTAAGGAAATAGTTTGATGGACGTGGGGCAGCAGAAGAGGGTTGATTTGTGTGCGTCAGCCAAATCCTGTAGGCACAGCGTCTGACACTCACTGAACTCTGTACTCCAGAGCAGCCGAGCACGCTTCAGGAGGAGATCAAAGCCCCGGCAGAAAGACCATATATTCTCTCCTTCCTCCCCTGCTGAAATCCAGCCAAGTGGGGAAGTGTCAGCACTGACAAAGCCAACTTTCAAGAGGAAGTGACAGAGAAAGCTAAATGGCAGCGAGGAGGTCCGGCCAAAGTAAGAGCGATAACCCCGATGCCAGTTCTCCTGGGTCCCTTTCGCAGTGGTGGGCTTCGTTTCAAGGCTTACTCACAGCAAGTTTTGGGGCAATTTCAACACAAGTTCCAAATGATTCAGAAATACAGTCTCTGCCCTGCTGGTGCTCTGATGTGTTTGCTTTAACAAACAGCAGCCGTCCACTGCGAAGACGGCAAGTCACACCGTACCAAACAAGTGAGCAGCACAGGGCGTTGCCTCCAGCTAGGCAGCGACTCTCATTCTTTTAAGACAAATCATGAATGTTTTGAGGGAAAAAAAAAAAGCCCCAAAAAAGTGTCCAAAAAAGCCCCCACTTCTGAGGCACACTCACCACGCAGATGTTGCCAAACTTGTCTGCTCCAGCCACAGTGTCATAATCCAGGAGAGTTGCTGTAGTGACCCACCGGGGGTAAGTGTCATCAGCAAAGATGATGAGCTGGTTTTCGTTCCTTTTGTAGCGCACCCAGATGAAGCTCTCCTGCACGTCTGAAACAATCACTCTGTGCCCAATGGTTTGGATCCCGCAGATGTAGTTGGCAATGTGCTTTTGAGATAAAGGACAAAGCCCAAGTGCTTCAAACAGGGGAGCAGAACCCATTAACTCTAACTCCAACTGACACACTCTTTCCCCCTGTGAACTGTGGCTCACTCTCCATTTTTCATCCTTCCCTCCAGTGCGATGTCATTTCTGGCACAGTGTTTAGATCTGGACCCCCAGTCTAAACCCAATGCAGTACACTGCCCTAACACCCACACACATCATTCTCAGCCTGCTAAATAAGAGTAACATCCACAGAACAAGCACTGCCAGGGAGCCCACAAAGCGAGATGGCAGGGGTTGCTTCGGTGTCCCCTCACTACCGTGGTCACAGAAGACCCAAGCAAGCAAGATTCAATTTTTCATGTGAGTCACATTTTAAAGGGGGAAATAAAAAAACCCCACCCACAAACAAGAAACACCCAGCAGGACAAAAGGTGTTCCCCTACAAGCTCCCAGTCTGCCTGGCACAGGCTCTGCAGTCCGCAGGAGGGAGGCACAGGCAGTTACGAGTTAGAAAACCATGCTCGGCAGTTTCTTGCCCTAACGCACCACTCATGCTGAGCAAGAAGCATCATCTACTTCAAGGAGAAAATCCCCTTTCCAAGATTCTGGCAATGTGAAGAGGTGCTTGTCACGCATCCTCCAACTTCTGTCCCCAGCCTGCTGCTCACTTGGCTTAAGGAAACATTTCCGGTGGTTTCCTGTGTGTGGGCAAGCGTCTGTGGGAGGCCAAAGGCCGGGCCCACACAGCCTGGGGGAACTCCTGCACGAGTCCACTAACCACCTGCACTGAGCCGTACAAAGAGGAACCTGTGACATCTGAATAGCCATGGGAAGGAGGTGTGTGTTGGGGTGCAGAAGGGCAGCACAACAGCCCGGCCCGAGCTGCCAACGCTGCTCCACACACATGCACTCAGCGCATACCAGCAAGGCACAGGCACGGCCCCGAAATCCAAGCACATGGACTTGCTCAGGCTGGAATAGCAGCTAAACCCTTGGCTTCACTCCTGCTGCAAAGCACCACTTGCTCCACACGAGCAGTTCTGGTGAAGAACAAAAGCCAGTACCTTATTCTCACACTTCCGAAGCAGTTTCTTCTTGCCCAGGTCATATACACGCAAGAGCTTTCCAACTCCAATTAAGACTCTACCTTGAAACGGAGCAATGGCTGCAGGAACCTCCTCCACAGGGGTCTGGAGAGAGAAGTGGGAGCCCGTGAGACCCCCATTAACAGAACTAACCTTACAGCAAGCTTCAGACTGGATTCAGCTAACGGTTCGGTTGAAGCTCATTGGCCTGTGCCAAGGCTTTGCACACAATCGTGATCTTTTTCTACAACAGGGGCAAAAGGCCAGTCCTCTGCAGACCTTTTGACAACAGTGTACTGCACACAGTGCCAACTGAGGTCTGGGTAGCACAGAGATGGCACACAGCCAGCTGTGTGTCCCATCTGTAGGATGGTCTAAGAATCCCACACTGGGCAGGCAGCAGCAGATGACAAGGATCTCGTTGCCTCAGTTCTTAGTTTTGATTTATGCCCAACAGAAAGGCTTTCTACTTGGCCTAAACCCACCCAGATTGTCTGTTTTTAAAACAAAGGCATGAATCTATTTCGGCCATCTGCTGCTGATGCTCTGAAGCTGCCACCGCAGAAAGCACTAAGTGTTACCAGTTACACTGTGCCCACAATCCCAGTAACTCAGACAGGGCTGAAAGATCTCCCATCAACCCAAAAGGATCCCACAGCAGAGAATAGGAATGTGTGGAGAGCTCCCAGTTACAGCATTCCTGGCTTGGTCGTAGCAGCTATGAGAAGTTATTTCACACCACCAGCACTGCCAACTACCATGTGGGTGTTTAGCGGCACCAGAGAAGGCCCTGGGCCAGGACAGAGCCACTCACTGCATCAGGACCAGAGGAAGTGAACAAACCATAACATTCCTTTCCACCTGCTCATCTCAGCCATGCTGGAAGCACGTGGGGAGGAGAATGGAATTAAGAGTTCTGCTGAAACCCTCGATAGAACCCCTGAGACCCATCAGGCAAGTTGGTCACTAGGTGACTAATGATTTCTACTTGCAACCAAAACAGCATCAGAGGACAGATGACAGCTCACACCAGGTTCGTGTGGCCAGCCAAGGGCTGAGAGCCTTCACACCAGGGCTCAAGTGACCCAAGTATGAATTCACTTTGTAAACAAGTGCACAGAGCAGCTCTCTCTGAGCTCATATTCCAGAAAGGAAACAGGGCTGTTTCTCTCCCCTCCCACATGAGACCACAACCCCCCCTACTCCTTTCTATTTACCAGTTAAGATGGGTGAGATGGTAGCTAAAGCTACAAAGGACTGGGACAAAGATCTCTTGGGAGATCCATATATTCAATCCTTAGCTCTGCAAAAGATGTCCCGAACTGTTTCAGAAGAGGCAACTTGTATTCTTCAAGGCTGCTTTCAGCAAGTAACATCACCATAATGATCTTGCCCAGGATTCACTGAATGTCACTAGAGCACTCAGCTGGTAAAGTCACCCAAATGGACCTCTGCACCTCCCTCACCTTGTGCAGAAACTCCAGCTTTTCTCCACTGTTCACCAGCTTGTACGTGTAGACAAATCCCCCAGCAACCGAGCGTGGGTTCAGAATCAGGTCTTTGGCGACTCCCACAAGCACATACCACTCATCACCGGTGTTGGAGAAGCGGCACACAGCCACACTGTGGAGGAGAAACATGCCAGGAGATTGGTGTGATCATGACACAACAGCACAACTCGCCTTCCAGCTCTGACATTTCACTTTCAGAGCTCATTGTGTTTCCCTGCAGAAGCAATAACCAGAGATTCCTCCATCCTTCCACACCCCCCCATAAACAACCGTAACAAGAAGCACTCTAATGGTCACCTGTTCTGCCCCAAAGGATTAGTTTTGTGCTTTCACAGGTTGGACACCACCTAGCAACGCACAAAGCTCCACCAGAAGCTGTTTTTCAAAGGCTCTTCCACTTTGGACACTGTACATCTAGCTTTCTTCATCTTCCAGAGTTATTTCCTGCCCTAGCTCAGGCAGGTTGGCAACCCTGGATAGAACAGGACAGAGTCAGCCTTTCAGTCCAGGGTGACCTAACTCTACTTCTCCTGCTGAAGCATGTGCTGTCCTTCATGGTTATTGTGCTGGTCTTCCCCTCCAGTCCCTCTAACACTTCCTTTCGTTTACTCTAAGCTCAGTCTATCTGGATGAGAAGGGGAAGCGAGATAGCAGCACATTCTCTTGTTCCCAGCTCTCTTATCTGTCATTTACATCCCCATGTTGTTCTTTAGGCAATGGGATGTGCTGACAGATGAGGGTGGGAAGGGAAGGCAAGACAAAAGCTTTAAGCACACTGTAATCACTTATGGCCTTTCAAGCCAGTCTCTGGCTAACATGCTGCGTCCGGATTTCAACTCAGTGACAGCTGAACAGAAGGAGACACCACGGTAAGACTCACCCACCACAAGCAGAGATTCTTCTTACCTGAAGGCAGCTTCGTTCTGCTCGAGCTGGACCAGATCTAAGGTATTTCCCTGGATGGGGTTCATCACCCTGATAACAGAGGCCCACTGGCCATTCCCAGCCTTGGGAGCGCCGAAGATGGACTCGGGAAGATTCTCGTTCAGAAAGGCTGCAGCCATCTCCGCAGCCAGCTCCCTCTCGTCTTCCCCCGCAGCCTCCACCATTTCCTGCGGCACGTTAAAGGACAGGAGAGAAGAGCAGCTCAGGGGATTTCCTTTCCAGACATGTGTAGGATACAGGTCCCTTCCCAAAACTCCCCTAAGTCCAGGCATTCCAAGGCAAGGTACTGCCAGTGAAGACATGAACCCCACCTAATCCTAAAGCTTCTGCCCGCCCCAAGCTGACCACCACGGGAGCCATTGCAGCTCAAAGCACAGCAGTGTCAGCTCTGCCCTACCCAAGGGGAGCAGCTGTCTGGGGAGCTATCTCTCCAAATCAACAACTCTGGAGACAACATGAAAAGAAGATAACCCACTCAAAGCCAAACACCCTCAAACAGTCCCCAAAACAGTCTTACACAAGCAGGGTTGTCCTCCAGCATGGGGTTCTTAAACCCTGCCATAACAACAGGCAAAGAAAGAAGCATCTGGAAGCAGTGTATTCTGCTGAAGTCTGTGCTTCAAGGCAGACTTGCTCCCTTCAGCCCCTGCACCCATGCAGCGCACAAAGACTTGTGGAAACCAGCGAGCTGCAAGCTGCAGCTGTCGCCTCTGAGGAGCAGCTGTGTGTACCCATCCCCACTCCAAATACCTCAGCCATTTGCTGCTTCCTCTGTGCCTTGGTGGCCTCAGTGTAAGCATTGTGGTCTGTCTCAATGATGATCAGGTTGTTGCTCTCTGGGTGAATGACAAATTTTCGGGGTGTGTACTGCAACGGGAAGGCAACCTGGTTGAAGACTGCCCCCAGTTTCTCCAGTGCCAAAATCCTGGGGGACAAAGACACATGTTAAACAAGGTCTGAAAATAACCGAAGAGAATGTGACTGGAGTTGAGCTGGATGGAGTTGGACACAGGCAGTGCCCTGCTCGGGCCAGACAGCAGAGGAAAACAAAACTAGCAGCCTCAACAGGAGGCTATGCTGCAGTGGGGTTCTCTGCAGCACAGGGTCCCAGACCGGAGGGCTCTGCTGTCTCGGGGTGCGTTCCTTCTGTGGTGCTGAAGCGAGTCCATCCCGAGCGGAACAAAGAGCACACAGAAGAGGGCAAGCACATGTTCAGGGAACACATAATCTGAACCTAAACGTGATGCTGACTTTGACACGTAATCAAATGCTCCTCAGAGGCACTTTAGAGTATGAAAAATGCAATGCCAAGTCTCTCTTCCTGTGAGTTGCCAGCTGAAATGCCAGTTCTTCTGGCATCTGGTGACTAAAAACCACAAGCCTCTCCAGAAAGAATGACTCCTTTAAAAGCAATGAATGCTGTAATAATTCAATGAGGACAGATATGAAAAAAGCGCCTGTTCGAATGCATAAAGCAGAGCTCCTGAACTCGCCTTCCCCTATTATTTTATCTTTTAAATATCTAAGCTGAACTTTAAAAAAAAAAAAACCCCAACAAAACCAAGTCACATGGCTTATTTTCTGCAGAGCAGCCAGTTCAGATCTCAAACCACAAGATTCTAGCACACAACAGGTCTGCGTTTATTAAAAGCTTCTTTTCGCTCTAAGGATCAGAGTTTAAATGTAACTGAAATGAATTACATGTGTATTTTCCAGCTTTTCAAAATAACAAATTGGAGAAGTGCACCCTTTTTCTTCCTGACAGTGTAACTATCCTTGTATTCCACTTGTTTTCTGAAAGCCATCCAAGTGTTCCTGATAAATCACTAGCCATAACCAATTAACCTCAACCTTCCCCTCCCTTTAATTCTTAAGCTAAGCGGTTTCACCTCTTTCCTTCTCAACAACTAGTGAGACTTCACCACCCCTCCCTCTGCATGGCAGCACTGGTGTCTGGCATTGGTTCTTACCTCAGTGTGTTAGTGGAGATGGCCACGATGCCTTCTGGGCACTGCTCCGATGCGAAGCCAGAGGCGAACTCCAGCGTCTCGTAAGACAGAGGGGTCAGGTGGAAGCGTGACTGATAGGAGTAACTGAGCCAGGAACGGCTCGACATGGCCAGCACCTGGGACAGACACAGGATGGATTTATTGGGAATAGATGGACAGTGCTGGACTCTTACCCACTAGAACCAAACTCTACACCTGGCTCAGAGCATCCCTTCAGCAACACTGCCTGCTTTTGAGAGAGTTTTATCTGGATAGTAGATATACAGAAGGAAGAGAAACTTTAAAGCACTATCAAGACAACAAATCCTCAAACCAAGGCGCAACAAGAACTCTTATCTCTAAGATAACAAATACTTCTGTATCCTTTTTTAAACAACAGTCTGATCTAATGGGAACACATCTTTTAAAATAAGTATTTACTGCTTTGTCACAGATGCTGTGGCATCGTAAGCCAAGCTTACTTAAAAGAATCCATTTCAATCAAGTTAAGGGAACCAAAGGAAGCATCCAGACTTCTAAACTCTGCAGGTTTACGTGTGATGCATCAATTTCAGTGCGACCTTACTTTCTGCCTGAGCAAAGAAAGCTGCAATTACATGGAACCGCTCACAGGCTACTCCAAGCCTGTTGCTGACCGGCCATAAGGAGCTTTTTCTCCCCATGTTAGACGACAAGGAACCGGTTCTGGTCTCAGAGCAGAGAAGCACTCAGCTATTCCACAGGTGTCCTCTGCTAGAGGTGCAAAGCACCTCACCTCCCAGTTACCACTGGTAGACCAGCAGCAGCAGGCTGAAGTGATTCACCCAGCATGCCACTGTGTTAAAGCAGAGCTCCGATCCCAGGATCCAGCCCCCTATGCTGCCCAGCAGGATTTCTCAACTCTGAAGGTGTCATCCAAAAATGAGTTAAGCAGGGGGTGGCTGATCTCCCCAGTGCCACATCAGAAGGTCTGGAAATGGCACTTCTGATGAAACACATTCTTCCCTCTATGCCAAATCCTTCAAGTATTTTCCTTGAACCACGCACAGCTGCAGTCCAGCCCCTGGCTGAGATGTTCCAAACATGAGATGACCATCCCTTGCAGTAAGCAGTCAAGATTTCTGCACTGGGCTCTTTTCATCCCTGCACACTAAGGCAGGCAAATCAAGATTTATCAGCATCAATAAGCCCAAGAACCTGCTCAGAGCTTTCCAGAGAACCTGCTAACACAGCTTATGGGCCAATTCAAAGGCGGCAGGGCAGCACTACATGTTACTTCTTAGGAAGTCAGGGGCATACCAACAAGAACAAGGATGCCTGTGGGAGAGGTATTGTGTCGTTCTACTTCCTACCCTTATCCTGCTGCGCTGGCAAGGATGCCTCCCCACCCCACCCACCAAGAGGGAAAACCAGGATGCTGCATCTGGGGACTGGACCTGCACTCCTCTGGAGCTCGACTCACTTACCGCCTCTTGGCCTTGCATTCGGACTCGGAACAGTTTCACAGGCCGTGAGCCCAGGTATCTGGTCCTGGTATCGGAAAGATCGCCCGTAACAGGATCCAGGACAGTTCGCAGCAGCACACCGTTCTTGACATTGGCAAACCAAGAAGTTAGAGCAACATTACAGATAAGAAGTTATTAGTTACAGCCACTATTGAGCACTGAGCAGCAATTCCAGAAGAATTAGGTGTTTGTTTTCCTAGCTTCCAACACAACTCCCTTCTCCAGCCACGCTGTACCTAAATTGGCTCTTAATATTAAACAGCCCAGCTCCTGCAGGGCAGAAAGGAATCACTGTACAGCCAACCTCCCTCAAAACAAACAGGCCAAAAAACAGACCAAGAAGTTTAGCGTTATCACGTAAGCCACAAAAAACTTGAGGGCTGATTCCAAGTCCTAATCCCTCTTAGTACAAAGCATTCAGAGAAAATCTCATGCTGCTTAAGAAGAACTTCCATTCTTACACCAAACTTGAGGCATGTGGGAGAACCTAGACCACTCTGAATATTTTTACCACATGTTGAATTGTCAAAACAACATTTTTTGGTCAGAGATCACAGAGTTGAGCACTGGATGCAACGAAAAGCTGTGCAACAGCCCAACTATTAACAGAGCCTGTGGTTGTGGGCAGTTATTTTTTTGATACTCTGTCCTACAGGGAGTTTTCTAAAGAACTACCCAACAACATTTCCCCAGAATTAAAAAATTTTGTTTAGAACATGCCCTCCTTTTGGAAGGGCTGGTGGGGGGGAGCACAATTTGTCCTACGTGAAGTCTGGGACATTATGCTGTCTTTTGACTAACCTCAAGGCTAGAAACATGTGAAAACTTGCACCTTTACCAAGTCACAGGGTGAATTCCCCAGTCCCAATTGTTAAGCACGTTGTAACGAAAAGAAGAGGGGACCAGTCAGGCTTTGTCTTGTTGCAGGGCACAAGGTTAATTCTGCAATTGTACCTTTCAGGGAAGGCTCACCTGCCAGACCCAGGCAGATGCCAGACACACCGAGATGCTCACCTGCAGCCCAATGTTGAGGTACAGAAAGCCAATGGAGCCCCTCTCCCCCAGCTCGTCCTGCTTCTCTGTGCCACCCATCTCCACAATGCAGAGCGACTCGGGCTGCGCAGGAAGCGCCTGCATACTCAGCGGCTGTAAGCAATCCTGGGGGAGGCAAGGGGGAAAGAGGGGTGACCACACTAGTCAGCAAGGCTCGGCATGGCAAGAGGGATCCAAGCTCCACCTAAGGGGCTCAGAGATGTCCTTTTAAATCTCCATAAAGAAGCATTCAGCACAGAAAAAAGGAAGAAAAAAAAAAGTCACAACAGGCACTGGCTCTGGGGATTTTGGCAAGCAGGAGTGGTAGCAGCCCTGGGGTTTAGAAAAGACAAATTGGATCCTTCCAAACTGTTCTAGCACAGTTTGTAGTTATTTAGCGTGGAGAGACCTGAGCAAAATTTTGTTACTTCAACCATTCTCTGATCGCTCATCTGCAGTGGGGAGAGGAACAACAATGCTGTTTTGCTGCTGACCTGCTTGCAGAATTAACCTGATTTTACTGGAAGGCAGAGAAGTGAGACAAAAGAGCAGCAGTTTTCATATCTCATCAGCCAAACCCTGAGGCATGGGTGAGACTGATCAAACCAGGGAACCAGTTACAGGTTAGGATCAAGGGCCATGCTTCCTCCCAGCCAGCAGAGAGGAGCCACCCAAGTTCCTCACTCCCAGTCATTCACACGAATGACACCTTAGATGGACCCAGCCCACCTCTGGAGTTCCCTTCTGAACATTACAAGCCAATGGAAGAGGCAGAACCAGCGCAGCTACTCACCGAAGGGTCGAGGGAAATGATCCTGACGGTGTTGTCCACCAGCCCAACAGCAAGGAACCGGGAGCGCTGCTCCCCAGGGGGAACGTTGGCCAAGCTCATGCAAACGACATCGGCCGACATCTCTTTTCTCTCTGTGTACTCATTCAGCTGTCCTGACTGAAACAGGAAAACACAGGGGATTATTAACCAGCCAGGTGTCTCTTCACACCTTCCCCAAATCAGTTTTTTTATTTCTTTAAAGACAGTGCTTTAGATCTGTGGTTTTTTAGTGCATTTCTTTATAGCCTTATTTCACCTACTATTGCAAGACCCAGAATAGCAACAGAAGTACACAACTCCCAGCCTCCATCATGACCTTCAGAGACTTTAATTAGCCATCTAACTCAGACAGACCAGCCCAGGTATGCAAGGCTTTGATATATCTCCTTCTAGAAGGACGCTCTGCTACAGAATCCTCTTCCGCGGGTCTGGCATGGCCCACACTCTGCCCTGCTTTTCCAACCTCATTCCTAACGTTATCATACGTACCGGGTCCATCTCAAAGTAAACCAGTTCTCCTCCAGTCAGCGCTATCACTACTTGTCTCTGGTTCACGGCACATTTCACAATGGTTTTCTTCCCTGGTGTCTTCCACTCATTTACTCTCTTATCTGCTCGGATGTGCCGGATCCCATCTGGATAAACCTGAAGAGAAAAAAAGGTCCCATCAATTCTGTATTAACCATCCCTTCACAACTCCCATCTCACTGGCACTTCTGACACAGAAGAGGCCAAAGCAGAGCTGTATCAGAAGCAGTTTTCCATTACCTGGACCAAAGCATCATCCCCAAGAAGAGAGCAGGACAAGGTGGGTGTAGTACCCAGGAATCCAGAGTCAGTCACTTCTTCTACAGTCTCTCCGATAGACAGCACCAGCGTGGCGTTTACGAAGGACACAATGATATAGGCGTCAAATTCATCTAGTCAAGGGAGACAGGGAAAAAACAGCGCTGGTGAAATAACTGCAAGGCTTCCCAGCAAAGTTAGCAGTCTGACAGTTGTCTAGCAGCAGAATTCCTGTGATAATTACATCTGCTGGCAGCACTGCGCAAGTTCGTTCTAGGACACACTGTCCAAAAGCCAGCCACTCCTAGACTCCAAACAATGCAAGACTGGGCCAGGGATCAAATGATGACCCAGAGAGTCAATTCACGATACTCAGGGTTCTGGCAAGCAGGACTCCTGCCTACTTTTTTTCAAGGACAGCACAAGGTCTAGAAGCATTTCAGATACTTTTCCCACCTCACACAAGGACCTGAACCCAGATTTAAGGCCCGATGAAGTCAAGTGCAATGCTCCACTGCAACGCCAACACAAGGAAACCATCTGCAGAACCCACACCATGCATGCTGCAAGCAAGAGGTCACAGGACTGCATTCCTGCCTACTATCATATCACAAAAGGCTGTGGGAGAATGATTAGGGTGCAGTGCACTGCAGGAATTCGGGTTAGCCTGCTCTGCTCTCAGCAGAAGCTCAACCAGCTCAGCTCCCCACAGCCACCCATATGGTCTCCTGGGATGAGACACAATTACAGGTTTTTTTGTAATCACTGACCTCTGATTCTGCTGGAACAAGCAACAGTATGTGGTGGACAGATTTTGGGACATTTTGCCTCAAATATTTCTTGGTACAAAAGAAACCAGCAGCAAAAACAAAGACATCAGTTTCTGGCCCTGCAGGGTAGGATTGCGAGACCCTGTGGCTTTAACACCTGTCAACAGCTAACAGCACAGGCACAGGGTGCTGGGCTGCCGCGCTTCAACAGGATGTGACCCCCAAAACAATCTCTCTGTGACCACCTGGGGCACACCGGGCCTGTGCCAAGCCTATCACTGCATGCCCACCATGAACAAGCATGAAATCTCTTGGAACCAGGACTCAAACTCACTGCCACCAGCAGAATCAAGGACCTCCCACCACCAAGACAACATCAAGATACAGAAGACCAGTGAGAATGCTGCTGGATCCATGGGTGGTGCTATCTCTTTATCTCTGTTTTTCTTTCTCTCTCTCTCCTCCTTTCTTTCTCCTTTCAAGTAAGACTGTGCCGCACAGGACTTTGCTCACCCAGTTAAATTGTTCTCCAGTTAAGTAGTTGTTATTGACTTAAGGCAAGTGGTTGCTAACACTTGTGTTTGTCTTAATAAATTGTTAAAACTGGCTGGTGCCGTTTCACTTTAATTCAGTCCAAGGGAATCATCATGAACATGGTCACAGGTCCCAAGTGGATGGAGGCCATCCTAAACAGCTCATTTTGGGCCATGACACAGTATTACCTCCAGTACTGGCTTCTCCAAAGAGGACAACTTGGGAGAGTCTAGTAGCTTGGATGCAGAAGAGCTATGCTAATCAAAATAGTCTTAAGAACTCACTTGGAAATAGGCAAACCATGGGAAAGGAGGACAATAGGACTGAGCAAAGGGAATACCCTGGTTCACTGCTGTTCAATTTCATCCTGCAGAAAGCAATAGGCTTTCAAAGGGGGAGAGGAGAGTCTCATTAAAACAACAACAAAAGCAACAGAAACAATGAAATCTGTTGGGAAAGGGAGTCAGGAGCCTCAGTGGAGAAGTCAGATTGCCTCAGAAAAGCAAGGCTGTTTCTGCTGCTCTCATCATGCATATGCCGTTTCTTAAAGGGAGAAATTCCCCACTTTAACCCTACTCACCCCACAGCTCAGGCTTATGCCCCACAGCACAAGACATTCAGCAGAGGCAAGGGTACAGTGCTGGCCCTGGAGGACAGTTTTTCCCCATAATTTGCAAACACAGGAGACAGGAAGTGGCAAATGCCACTCTCTGAGCAGAGAAATACAATGATGGGATGAACAGAGGCCACCAAGCAAACGCCATGCAGCAGCCTGAAGGAACCAAAGCGGGTTAAAGGAAACAAATCCATGAGGAACTGATCCTTTTCTTATCCACCCCGCTTACAGGGAGGCACTGCCAAACCTGCTGTGTCACTTTTATAACAGAAAGTTCTTACATACAGTTGAAAATATGCAAGTTTAAAAAAAACAAAAACCAACCCCACATCATTTGTCTCTCCAACATCTGGCACACAGACCACAGATCCGATCAGACTGAAGAGCTTTGTTTAATTAAAGCAATTCCAACAGCGGTCTGCGGCATAAACTCTGTTATTAAGCGGTCACAGCCTATAACCTCCAACATGCTCCCAAACCCCACAAACAGGAGCTGGTCCCCTTGGGGAAAAGGGGGAACAAGAACTCAACCTGCGCACAGAAACCCATCAGCAACAGCAGCTATTTAAACACTTGGCTTAACGGGAGAGTTTCTCTGCCATTAACAGCTGACGGTAAGAGTTCAGTTAAGACATACTATCACAGGCTGGCTACTTTCTACACCCAACAGCAGCTTCTCCTACAAACTCACATGAATTTTTCAATGCCAAAACCCCACAAGAATTCCTCGATCACTCTCAGCAGAACTCCTCACAGACTACAAGCTAAGCATTTAATTCATAAATATCCCGTAGACAGGATGTTCTGGAAATTCCATGTCAGAGACCATCGCTGCTTTCCAAACTTCTTGAGAGCTGCTGCTTTCCTCCCTGGGGACTGTGGTTCTCATGATAAACCGCCCCATCCCCAGCTGGAGGCTTAGCCACGTGATGTGGAGCAGGACAAAACTCCTGTTTGAAACCGGCAACGATTCCCTTAGTCCTACTCCGAACGAAAATTCATTCCTACCTCTTAAAACTTTTTTAGCTCTCTCTTTTCACTGGCTTACAGCTCTATTAAAGCATGCCTTGAAATCTGTGTCAATAGTAGTGACAAGTGCATTTTTGCTGGAAGTCCAGGGGCGTTGCTTAATGCCTCTCGGCTGGAGGTTTTGAAACGAAGGGGTTGAATTACCAGGATGAAGTCAGTGAATAAGAAGCATTCATCTCGAGTCAAACAATGCAATTTTGGTTTAGAAAACACAGCAGCCTAGTTGAAGTTAAGGAGACTAAATCCCCGGGGCACACTGTGAATTATTCTCAGTCAGAAGCAGCGATCTACAGATTTTAATATGAAAGGAGAGCTGCTTAGCTCTGCACAACCCCAAGCACAACATCAGGCTGCCCAGAGGTTTGAACAGATAGAGGTTATTTTGTATGCAGACACAAGACTTGAGAGATGCTTGTTACTGTTCCAATTGCTCCTGTTAGCTCCTTTCAGTGAGTAACAGAGACGTTTTAAGGGCTCTGAAGAACCACAGCTGGGCCGGCTCTCCTGCCCCTTCACTCCCCTGTGCCTTTGCTACAAGTTCTATGCAGCTTCATGCGAACGTCACAGGGGGTTATGAAAACACTGCAGGTCAGCCCCTGAACTCTGTACCACTGTCCTTTCTGTTTCTTGTCGTGGATTCAATTTCAGTTAGTCCATGAGAATTCCACTCCTACACGCCTGCCTACACCCAGCACTGGCTTTTTCACACTCGGCAGCATTTGAATTTGCACAGATATGAATGCAGTCGCCACTAGCTCAGGTGTTCAGCAAACAGACAAATGAGTAGTGCAAAAATCCAGGATTATTCTGATTTAAATAATACTGATGGGATGACAGCACATTTTCCCAGGCTTTTGTTTACTACTGCATGGAGTCTCCGCAGCTGCGGACTGCACGTGGCGCTTCATGCAATAGTGCCAGGCAGGGAACGCAGACTCACATCTACCTCTGCAGCAAAGGACACAGTCCTCTAGCTCCTCAGGCCTCAGGCTTTAACTGCAAGAGAGGGTCTGGTCTGAGCTCCATCCACTTCTGTCTGATGGGCAGACAAAGCAGCCAGGAGCCCATCCTTAGGTGGAGCCAAAACACCCCCAAAACGCATCTATTATTTTGTTCCCCCAAGACAGTTAAGACAGGAGTTGTTGTTCGACTCCTCAGCCGAGCTACAAATGCAACAACCTCCAACTACACAACAGCTTTGAGAATTCACGTACTGAACAGCTCAGTGTAAAAGCTACCCCATGATTTTGGGTTTGGGATTTTGGGACTCGCTGCGGTTAACCTGCAAGACAGTACAGGAGCCCCTAGCAGTAGGTACACACCTGTGATCAGCACCTCCACCACCAGCCACCTGTGGAAGAAAAAAAGAGGCTTGGTATTGGTAGTGTGCATCACCACATACCAGCCAAGGTTAGAGAGCTGCAAACCTGTCTGTGTCTCAGAGGCCCCGCAGCACGTGCGCGCTGGGGCATGGGCAGAGCCAGGCAGCCCGACACTGCAACCCAAACGCTCAGAAATGGCACTTAGGTACTTTTGAGACCAGATACGTGACCCAGAAGGTCCCGCTGTCTTCCTGATTCAAACCCACCAGAACCATGTCTGAATTCAGAGGGTTGTTACCCAGGGTGGGTTTCATGTAACTTCTAACTGCAGGCAAAAAGTAACACGGTTCCCAATGGCTACAAATTCCAGCCTTTCTGAAGTAAAAGATCGTGCTGGAACCTGGAGAATTTGGAAGGAGGGAAAGAAGAGGGAGTGAGACTGGTCTGTTATATGTAGGTTAGCAATGGTCCTCCAGCTCCTGAGAAGTCAGTCATCCTCTGGAACCCTTTTTAGGTTTTAAAACTGTAAGGACCATCCCCTTTTTCAGCAAGGAGGGGCAAAGGTCTGTTGCTAACAAACCAGAATGCCTCTTTAAAGAGCAGCATGCATTTTTGGTATGAGCTATAGAAATACTTTCCTTCTGGCCCTTTTATTTCTGGGGAACATGAAGGCACTTCTCGCTCAAAGCTCTTTCTGTGCTGCTTAGGTAGTACATGAGACTCAGATCATGAGCGTGGGTACTGACAGCAGGCCTCAGATGGCAAGGCAAATCCCACAGCAACGCCTGGAATTCCCACAGGGTTACTGGCTCCCTGGAAGACACGCTACTCTGACTAAAGACAAGATACGACGTCACCACAAGAAGCTAAGGTCTCTACTGAAGCAGTCTGGCACTCTACACCCAGTGTATAAACCCACAGGAAGCCTTTGCAGGATTTATACAAAGCATTGCCCCAGAAATCATCACAGAGACTCTCCGCACTCAGCAGAGATTCACTTCAGGCTTTTTAGGTGTTTCTGAGGAGCCCTGATCTCACCCTGAAGAGGAAGGACAAGGGATTACGCTTCCTCTTGTACTTCAGGAAGGCAGGCTCGGTGTTTCACACTGGGGGAAAAACTAACCCCAAGCCCACAATCCCAGACGTTCTGCCAACTTCAAATCCTGACCTTCCTGGAATGGGCAGCATCCTACACACGGCTGGGTTTTTGGAATAGGAGCATGCCCTAGCCCAAAGTGACTGTTTTCTTTGCAGATATGCATAGAAGGAAGTAATAAAATACAGACACTGTTGCTGATTTATCCACTTTGTTCCATAATTTGTATTCCAGGCTGTGACAAAGAGCTGACTACTGCAGTTGTCAACACACATATAAAGAATAGCCAGTCTGCTCCAGCAAAAAACAGGATCGTTGCCTGCTGATGTCAGAGCAAGAACTTATGGGAAGTGGGAAAGGACAAGTACTTCAGCAGCTCCAGGCTGCAAGTATACAGCTGATGCAGCATATTGGGTGAAGGATGCAGCTGCAGGCAGGTGCTGCTTTGTCAAAGGGAAATGTGAGAATTTTAGGGGATCAGAAGGGGTGAACATGTGGCTGCTGATTCAAAAGGTAACTTTGGGGATGGCACACAACCATCATGCAGCACATTTCCTATCTCCTTGGGCAGAAAAAACAGGAACACATTATCACCTCCAAGTGCTTTAGGAGAGCACTGCCTACCTTCAACATGTCTCCTCACAGTCCATACAGCGTTGGGGTTACCAGGCAGCTCTGAGACGGCCATTTCAGATACCTAGGAGTAAACAGGAAGACTGTCCTTCAGCAAACAGATGTTTAGACTTACTGAGCTCAGTCACCAAACAACCCACGGTTTGTAAAGCTTTCCCACAGTCGGGCAGGAGAGCTAATAACTCCCAATTCTGATGCTCTCTCCCCATGCCAGATGTGCTACAGGCTAGAATAAATTCAGCAGTGATCTGGCAATGTTAGAGCTCTGGATGAACAGCTTTAAAACAAGGTCATCCACCCCCAGCAAAGAGATCAGCGGCAGAACAGCTGGCAGAGACACCGGGAAGGTTCCAACTCAGGACACGAGTGTCAGAGACACAGTGGAGGTGGCTGGAGTCAAACACAAGAAGTGTTTGAGCATGTAAGACTAAACAGCACAACCTTTCTATTTCCAAGAAGCAAGCCTAGAGAAAATTGCTCTCCTGGCTAAGGCAAAAGGAGAATCACTTCATTTCATGACTCTTTCTTCAAGGGTTGCCCCCACTGGCCCTGCCTCTCAAGCTCTTCTACAGTGCTGCAAGTCTTACCTCAAGTCCATGTCTTAGAACCCTCAGAGATGACCGGGGCCCCCGACCACAAGCCACGTACAACTGGGGGGTGTCTTCATTGGCCAAATCCGCTATCTGCACGGAGAAAGAGCATCAAACACTATCCACAGGAAGACAGAGCTCAGCTATATATGCCACACTACTGCTTTAAGAATGGCTTTTTCCATTCACTGAAAACAGCGAAGGTGCCCTAGCGTGTACCATCTGCTGTCCTGAAACCATGTCAAGCCTTAACCAAGCTCTGCGGAGCAAAGAGCTGGTCTGATGGTCAACGCAAAAGCAGCACAGGTCTGCTAGCCAACACCCTGTGTCCAGATCTACATGCATCCCCACAGGAGTCAAAGGTGGCCAGGGCAGGTACCCCTCTAAGGCAGCTGCTGGAGAATTCAGTGGATTCGCTTTTCCATCAGCATTTAGCATACAGCAGCGTTCCTAGGAACCTAGGGTAACAGAGCCCTGGTGACTCAACGTACAGACAAGCGCTCCTCAGAAAAGCAAAGTGATGCATCTACTATCAATTCCTCTGTAAATGAGAAAGGCCTAATGTGGTGAATGGAGCTTGCTGATGGCCACGTACCTGACAACACAGAATAGGAGACAAACTGTCCAACTCATCCACCAGCACCAGGTTCTTGAGAGGTCGTGGCTGGAAAAAGAATGTATCTCCTTCCTCAAGAGGCATGGCAGAAGAAAACTCTGGCTCCTCATCATCATCACCCAGGTGAGCTATCTGGTACAGGTAACTTGAGACAGAAAGCAAAAGCAACAGCATGTTCAGCATGAAGCTCATGTAGCCTTCTCCAAATAAGGCTCAGCCAGATATTCAGATACTCCCTATGTGACACAGCTATTAAAATTCAGCCTTGTGGATTGGCTTCCTGCTGACAAAACGTTTAAAAGGAATCAGAGGCAAGCAAACCCAAACCCACCACAACCTCCCCTCTCCAAGGCTCCTGATTTGTAGCCATCACTGACAAGGTAACCAGAGATACAGTGTTTTCTGTTTACCCTTGAGCCTTTCAGATATTTCTGCCTTAGAACCAAAGCACCAACTGACAGGAGAGGCCAAGAGCAAGGCCAGCAGCTAAGACTGCAACTCCAGTTAAAAACAACGAGGTGAAAGCATTCCAATAAAACAGTTAACCTCATTCCTTACTCCCTTTTACGAGCTTAAGTATCACAACAATCAAAGCTAAACGTCAGAGGAGACCAGAAAGATCAGACAGATTTACTTCCTGGCTTTAACAAAGCTCAAATGAACACGGCTCCCTCAAAAGCCTGGTTTATAGCAGGGATTTCAGATTCACTCCGCTTATCTGGCTGGAGCTCCCTCAGGTGGCTGTCTGCAGATGCAGTCAGAATAAACAAGTATTAGTCTCTGGTCTTGTGAATCCCCTGCCTAGACACTGCTAAGCCACCTTCAAAGGAGTCTTTAGAATATTCTAGAACCCCAACGGTGAAGTGAGAAAGCCCTCTGATATACATCTATTAAGAAAAGGACCAGTTACTGATAACAAACCTGATCTATTTCCAAGTGTTCCATAACAAATGATCAAACTAATTAAAAGATGCTTCACCCTGCCATGCAGTGGAATCTCTATGAACTGCAAACGCTCGATTCTTCCCAAACCTACTGCAACTGCATGTAACCTTCTGTTCTCTGTACCACAGTAGCTAATCCAGGTCCAAACAACAAGAAAATTAGCTCATTCACTCACAGTCTAAGCCAATTGTTCTGCTCAAGCTGCTTGAATGAAGGTGCTGTCTTTATATGTTAAGCTCCAAGAGTCAGTCTGCAGTCCCAAACAGGAACAGGGGGAAAAACGCTGACATGGAATTGTTTACTCACTGGTTTCCAAATTCAGATGCCACAAAGAGGAACCCCGTCTTCAGCACACACATGGCAGCAGCAACAGGAACAGTGTCAAAGTACTTCAGTCGAATCTCTGTTACCTGAAAGCAGAGGAAACCTTGACTGTGTCAGTGAAGTAGTGGAGCTGTGCATGTGTGATTTAATAAAACACAGGCTGCCAAGACAGGAAGCAAGAGAGCCGGCCAGGCGTAACCACATCAGTAGTTTAAGGCAGCAGGTTATAAATCACAAAATCTAGCAAGCTGGACTGCCTGCTTTATTCTAAGGCTTTCTGGCTTTGGTAACACTGAGTCAGTTTGGAAAAAAACAGTTGCAAAAATAGCAAATGTCTTCTTTCTTTCAGGCAGCCTGCTTCACTGAACACCAGCCAGTCGCCAACACGCGTAAAAGTAACTGTCCTGAGCGAATTTCTACGTTTGATACGGCCATAAACTTGGTGAAACATCCATGAACAATCTTACAGCTATGCTACACAATCAGTATCAAGTTGGGCACGTTTAGATGAAGGACAAGCTAAGGTTCAACACTGACTCAAAAACTGCAGGAGCCATCTTCCTGCTGCAAAACACTTGGACAAGCAGCAGCAAGCCACTTCAAGCCTGGTATTTCAGCTCACAGGCCAGCTATACCACCTCAATCTGCAAAAACCACTGATGGCAGCATGTAAATATTCAATTCAGAGATGAAAGAGAGCACCTACTGTGACCAACAGAAACCAAAGCTCCCCAGAATTAATTTCTGGAATACTCTCTAGCAGGTTCACAGACCACACTTTACATCTTTTGAAGGAAGGAACTACCTGCACAATACCCAAGATGTACTCGTGACTCTGCAACATAGATCTCACAGGATTCTTGCAAACCCTGTGCTACATCTCTAGAAGAGTCAAGACCAGTTGCAACTGTGGGTAACACAGTATCACAAATCATGCAGAAGACAGGCCACCACTCAGCTAAACCTGTATTATATTTATTCACTTCAGAGAATCAGGGAAAATAACTAAGGACTCTGAGTACACTGTTGTTCACGTGACGCTTACCATATCTTCATCAGTCTCCAGAGTGATTTTGAAGATGTCTCCCTGCTCTGTCTGGGCCAGGAAGAAGAACATAGACTTGGTCTTGTGTGTGGCAGAGCAGACAAAAATCATCCCTCTCTCCGGGTCATCCAAATCATTCTGTCAAGAAAGCAAGCAGAGATCACTGATGGAAAAGAATCAACCCAGCAAGTGCAGATGCTATTTCACTGCCTGGAGTATTTCTACTTCACAGGCACCTTAAGAGCTGCCAGTAAGCCAGGAAGCTTTTGCTACAAAACACATCCCCTCCATCACACCTGTAGCTGCCCTCAGTACATCTTGGCCCCAGAAGGAAATGGATTTCTAATGCACTGTGCCTAAGCACCCCCCACTCTACCTTCTTGCCCTTCTCTGGGAAAATCTCACACACCAAAGCCACACACAGCAGATGGCTGCAATCTGCACACCGCTGGTTGGAGCACCTGAGCCCTGGCAGGCGTTCAAAACACTGCCACATCACACAAGAATTTGCAACAGCGAAGGAGGAAGCAGCAGCCTCAGATGTAACAGAGCAGCTGTCAAATTCACTTGTGTACAGGATGCCAGCCATGACTCACCATCTCAAGCAACCCTATCTTACACCAGCAGCACTGCCACCACGGTGCCCGATCAGAGTCGTTGGAGTATCTCCAGCGTAAATCTCAGAGAAGAGACATGAACTGAACTCATCACTTCAGGCTAGGCCCACCCCTGCCTTCCCTCACAGCAGTACATAAAGCCAGGAAGGGAGACGATAGGTCAGCAGACTTAAATGGCTCTGCTGTATTGTACAGCCCCTCCAACGCCTTTAACCTCAGAAGGCAAGTATCAAGAATTCATTTAGCACCAACAAAGATCATCTTAAAATAAAAAGGGAGCACAATCCCAAAATTCTCACCCGTCTCCTGGGAATTGGGCATCTGATATCAGGCTGGTCTCCAAAGTTTTTGTAAGTAATATAGTTTTCAGAACAGATCAGCACCCCGCTAGGTCCATCAGAACCTCCAGGAACTGAAACACAAAAAAGAAGGTTGTAAGAAAAGCTCTTCAAACCAATCTGTCTGCCCACAGCATGTTTTGTTTTCTTTAAAATGAGGGTTTCCAGTGCTCTCCATCACCCTGCGTACACAAACCATATACAAAAGACTGAGTATAGCTGCCTGAGTCAGCATGAGAACAGGGCAGGTGTAAGTAGAGGATCGGGAAGGCAAAGAAGGAGGGATGCAGCTTCAGATGAACTGTGTATGTTTTATCCTTCTTGGCTTATTCTTATCTACAAAGCCACCATGTGCCCAAAATACCACACCAGCAACCTGTCAGTTAAACACAACCCGTGGGTTACTGGCATGTTTGCTTGCTGTCAAACCACCCACCAGATGGTTTTCTGACATACCCTGCATTTTTATTTTAAGTTCTTATAAACTACTTCTATCAAGATCCTCACAAAACAGCATCAGGGGTCAGATCCAGACAGATTTGGGCCTAACAGTTGCCATGGGAGGATGCTACACCAGGGCAAGCATACAAGGATGCTCTCCCAGCTTAGCTTCCTTCGTGCTCAGAGAGGAATGTGCAGTAGAATTGGAAAAAAAGACTTAGCAGCCATCCTGGTTTTGGCCAGGATAGAGTTAATTTTCAATCTAGCAGCCGGTGTAATGGTGTTTGGGAGCTGGGATGAACAGTGCTGATAACACCCTGATGGTTTAGTTACTGACAAGCAGTCAGGGACTTCTCAGTTGCTCATATCATCCTGCTAATGAGAAGGCAAAGGACACCCAGCAAGCTGGGAGGGGACACAGCTGAGACAGGTGACCCAAACTGGTCAAAGAAGGTATTCTGTGCCAATTACACCATGCGCAGCATAAAGAGGGGATGGTGGGGGAGGAGCACGCAGCTCCAGGACGCAGAGTTTTTGGGAACAGTCCAGTTTCAGGACAGCTCCGAGCTGTGCAGTTTGGTGAGAAACTGCACTGTGTATCACCAGTTTTGTGTATTTTTGCTAGAAAGTCCCATGATTTTTATTTCTCTCTCTGCTGTGTCCCCGTGTCTCGTCCGTCCCCATCCCTTCTCCCCCCCACCCCGCCTCCAACCAGAGTGAGTGGTTGCACTGCATGATGCTTGCCACTTGGCTCCCAGCTGGGGGCAGAACCAGGACAGCAGCCAGGTGGGCAGTACCTGTTATAAGGAAGTTGCCGTGCTCTTCCAAAGGCTCACTGTATTTCCTAACAACGTGGTTCAAACCCAAGTCCAGCTCATAAAACGTCAGTGTCTGCTGTGTGTTGGCTGCTGCTTCGCCTGTCGGATCATTGTCTGCTTCCTAGAACGCAACAGAGGAAGGAGTTTAAGGAGCAAAGCTGATGCATGGGGAGACAGTTCTGAATGACACTAGAATGAAATCCAAAAGAAGATGTGCAGGAAGATGCACAAGAAAGGGTTCAGATGAAGAAGACACATGCGTTTGCAGCTGGCCAGCAAGAATTTAAGAAATATCACTACGACAGAAGAGACTTGTGCCTTCTAACTGAAGGCAAAGAGCAGGTAAGCTCACAGCACATGAAAACTGTCCCAGAGAGCGGAAGCGGGCAACACTCCCCACCTCCACAAACAGATTACAGGAGGAATGACAAAGCTCAAAGACAGCAAAGGAAGATCATTTTTCCTCACCTCATAATCCATTTCCAGGCAAGCAAACATCGGGTTTTCAAAGCCCACATCGACTCCCACCACATGGTACACCAAGGTATTGGCCTTGTGGGCTTCCAGCGGGGAGGAGATGGTGAGACGAGCAGCGGCATCTCTGTTCAAGATATACACCAGCTTCTGCTTTTCAATAGCACCTGCAAGCAAAGGACAACAGCACCTGAAGCACATCACTGGAAGATCAAACCTAACTATACCTGCTGTCCCAGGACTGATGCATAACTGAGCAAGAGAATGTCAGCGCTACTTCTGTCTGAGTTCACCACTGGAACCTATTCCTGTGCCACCAATTAACACTGAACGTCTCATGTTAAATGTTTCAGCCAAGAAGCACAAATGAGAACTCCAGCAATTTGAAGGCAAAGACTGGCCCTATGCTCATCTAGCCCAATATTCACTCTGCAAAGGCTGCAAGCAGATCTCCTCGCTCATTCCACCAGACAAGAGGCAACAGGCTGCAGGGAAGGGAGCGTAAACTGAGAACAGCAGCCAGACATTCCACCATGGAAAGCTACTTGCCAGGGAGATCTTTCCCCAGCAATATTTTAAGTGAATTCTTGCCTGGTGCACAGCATCCACAACACAACAAACACTTCTCACTCATAACTATCTACGTGAGCGGCACAACTGTGACTGTGCTACCTTCCCGCCCTCAAAACCAAGACCTGTTAGAAAGGAAAGTGTTATTTACTGTTGCTCCCGCTATGAAAGGCGCTGTTAAGCTACCTGTCACTGCACGTCCCTGCTCTGAGCGCGTAGGAAAGCAGCACAGCACAGAGCTGACTGCGGCAAGCTGAGAAAGTTCACGCACCGAGTCGCTAAGACACAGTGAAGCTCATAAAAACATCACCCCAGCGTTCTACCTGCGAAGCCTGATCAGAAACACACACAGCTGTCTCCACAACAGACCTCAGAGAAGAGACATGAATTGGTAACATCATTTCAGGCCCTGGGAGCTGCTTGATCCCACTGCAGCGCTGACACCTCCCACCCCAACCTCTTCCCCAGACATCACGCTTCGGGGCTGTCTGTGCACCACTAACCAAGCTGGCCTCTACCCAAATTGTTTTGGACCAGTGTTAGGATTAATTTCTGCTATTCCATCAGCATCAAGGAACTATTGCGAATGCCTGCACACTCCTTGATGTGTCTCATAGCCTGACAAACTGCCTGGGAAGAAAACACTTCCAATTACACCTGGCAGAAACTCACTTGGAAACAAACATCCATGAAGACAGGAGGAAAAGAAGGACAACAATGAGTAAAATAAGCCAACAGACTGACTTACTGATCATGACAGCACGGCCCTTTGGGTCTACAGCCAAGTACTGGCCTGGAACGATTCTGCGGCATCCGCTCTTGCCAAAGGTTTCCTGATGAATCTTCTCAAAGACGTTCTTTGAGGGCTGGTACTCCAGAATAACGATGCGCCCCGAGTCGCTGCCCACGACGATATAGTCTTTGGTCCCCCCGGTCAGCCTGAAGGCCATGAGGGAGCGAATGACACCGAACACTTCCACTGTCAGCAAGGTGTGAACCTTCCCTGTGTTGGGATCAGGGCGGAGTAACTCCAGGATCTTGCCCCGGGAAACGACAATTTCTTGTTGTTTGGTTCCTAGAGAACCCAAAACAGGAGAAAGAATTAGCAATGGCAGAGCAGAACGTGCGATTTCAGGAAGCAGGATAAGAGCAAAGAGAAAACTTCATTACTACTAAACCCCCAAAACTTTTATAATTACTATGGAAGAGTTCAAACCAACTTGTTTACCGCGTGGAAGCCACAGCTGCTTGAGCATCTCCAAACAGCCCAGGCAAGTGGACAAAATACCACCAAAAGACAACCCAGCCAAGCTTTTCTTGTTGCAATGGCACAAGAGTCACCTATCATACACCAGCAACAACGACAAAAGCTGTGCTGAAGCAGACAGCTTCAGGAACCAAAACAAATGAAAACCAAACACCTCTTCCCATCTCTTCTCCCACTCAAAAGCGCCCAAGCCAAGATGTGCAAAGGCAGGAGGCTACCTGAGAAATTGCCATGGATAGCATAGCTGATGCCGGTGGCACGCTGCAGCGTCAGGTTGTAGAGAAACATGTTGGCTCACTGGGTTCACTTCACCTTATCGCAGCTGCAGCCTGCAATGAAGAGGAACAAATCCCACGTTACTCCGTGGTAACAACGCTTTCCACACGGCGCAGAGAACCGCTGCCGGCCCTCGCCTGGCTGCATGCAGATCCACATCCAGGCAGCTGAATTTACTCAGCACTGAGCGGTACTGCGATGCTCTCCCAGAGGTAACCAGGCTGCCAAGCGCCAGCACAGCTCCTCGCTAATTACCCCTCTCACGGCCGTAGCTGCTGAGAGAGCAAAGCCGGGGAACCCCTCCGGCAGCGCCCCGTGCCGTTACGCTGCACTGGGCCGGCCGCTTCATTTAATGCCAGCCCAGCTTACTCACAACCGCTCGCAGCGAGCGCCTGAGCTGGCGCCTCTCCCCGGGGCTAAAGGCGGGAGGAAACCCCAGTCGCACACGGGCCGCAGCACACGGGCCGCAGCACTCGCCCGCCGAGCGCCACAGGCCGGGGGAACCTGCCCGAAGCCGCCCCGAGCCTCCCCGAAGCGCTCGCAGGGCCCGCAGCCCAGCCCCAGCCCGCACCCAGGGGCGAGCTCCCGGCCGCGGATGGACGCCCGGGCCCAGCCGCCCCTCGCAGGCCCGGTCCGGAGGGGTCCGCGGAGCTTGGGCCTGCGGCCGCTCCCCCCGCCGAATCAGTGGGCCGTACCGCGCCTTCCCGGCCGAGCGGCCGCCAGCGGGCGATCGCGGCGCGGAGAAGCCGCCCTCACCGTGCGGATGGAGGCGGATGGCGGCAGATGCTGCTCCGGCCTAGGCGGGCTCGGCGCCGGGCCGCTCCGCCATGAACCGCGCCTGCGCGCTACCCTTAGGCGCCTCCTTGAAGGGGCTTACTGTGAAGCCCGGCGCGCGCGCGCCCCTCGAGGAGGGTAAGGTAGGGAGGTAGGAGACAGGCTGGCCACGGCAGCGCCTGAATGATCCCGGAGCAATGGCAGCCACTCCCCATAGGAAGAACCTCCCAAAAAAAAATAAGCCTACCCCTCAGAGCTTAGATCGCCCGGGAAGCGTCAGCCTCCCGCGCTATCAGGCGGAGATGAGCGTTCGCAAACGTTCAGGCGCAGTATTGGCAGCCCCGGCGGACCTTACGGCTGTCGAAGCCGTGTCAGTAGCGTCCCAAGATGGCGGCGGCCACGGCGCCTGGTCCGAAGGCGGCGGAGGGCGGCGGCTCGTCCAGCTCCGCGCTCTCTACTGAGCGGATTCAGTCGTTCACCGACCTGGCGGACTTGGAGGCCGCCTACAGCCGGCTGTGCGAGGAGGAGGTGCGTGGGGGGCGGGCTGAGCCCGTCAGGCGCTGAGGTCTCATTCGGCGGGGCGGGCGCGGGGACGCCGGCGGCGATTGGCCGCGGCGGGAGCAGCGAGGCCGGGTGCGTGGCTGTCACGGGCCCCGCGGTCACCCGTGTCCTTCACGGAGCGATGCGGCAGCCGGGGGGCGGGCCCGGCCAGCGCGGGGGGCGGGGAGGCAGGGCCTGCCCCGCTGACCTGCTCGGTGGGTGAGGGAAGGGCTGCGGGTGCAGCGTACCCCGACCTCGGCAGGGCCCTGACACCGCTTCTCACTGCGTTCTGCTGGAGAAACTGGCTGCCGTCGGCTTGGCCGGGAGCAGCCGCTGCTGAGTGAAAACCCGGCTGGGTGGCCAGGCCGAAACGCTGTGGTGAATGGAGCTAAACCCAGCGTGAGGCCGGGCTCGAGCAGTGTTCCCCAGGGCTCCGGCCTGCTCAGCGTCCCAGTGACCTGGATGAAGGGATCGAATGATCCCTCAGGAAGTTTGTGGAGATGCTGAGCTGGGAGGAAGCGTGGATCTGCCTGAGGGTAGGGAGGCTCTTCAGAGGGACTTGGGCAGCTGGATCCATGGGCTGAGACCAACGGGGTGAGGTTCAGCAAGGCCAAGGGCAGAGCCCTGTGCTTGGGACATGACAACTCCGGGCAGTGTGACAGGCTGGAGGCAGAGTGGCTGGAGAGCTGCTGGTGGAGAAGGACTTGGGGGTGCTGGGTGACTGTGACTGAATGTGAGCTGGCAGCGTGCCTGGGTGGCCAAGAAGGCAAATGGCATCCTGGCTTGTGTCAGTCGCCAGCAGGTCTGGGGCAGGGATTGTGCCCCTGTGCTCAGTGTTGGTGAGGCTGCACCTCGAGTGCTGGGTTCAGGTTTGGGCCCCTCACTCCCAGAAGGACATCGAGATCCTGGAGCGAGTCCAGAGAAGGGCAACGGGGCTGGGGAAGGGGCTGGAGAGCAAACCTTCCGAGGGGCGGCAGAGGGAGCTGGGGGTGTTCAGCCTGGAGAAGAGGAGGCTGAGGGGAGACCTTATCACCACCTACACTGACCTGACAGGAGGGTGCAGAGAGGTGGGGGTTGGTCTTCACCCAAGGGACAGGTGATGGGACGAGGGGGAATGGGCTCGAACTGCACCAGGACAGGGTCAGATCAGACCTGAAAAAGAAAGATCCTTCCCCAAAGGGCTGTTGGGCTCTGGGACAGGCTGCCCAGGTAAGGGGGGAGTCACTGACCCTGGGTGTGTTTAACCGACAGGTAGATGAGGTGTTCAGCGATGTGGGTTAGTAGAGGACAGGTACAGTTGGATTGGATGATTTCAAAAGTCTCTTCCAACTGAGGGATTCTGTAGCAGGGGCTTGGCCAGTCTGTGGCTGCAGGGGACATATGGTGCTGCCTCTGCCAAATGAGTGTCCTTGTTCAGGGGCTTTGTGCACTAGAAGCTTGTGCTTTACCTCACTTACAAGGTGTGTGATGAGGCTTGCGGATGCCTTTTGAATGACCAAAACAGGCAAGCATAGAAGACTGAGAACTTAGGAAGGGTTTATCATGGGAGCTCATGGAACTGCTGACGCCTTGCTGGCTGGGTGTCCTTGACTTGGGTGCATGGTCTGGAGGAGAACAGAAGTCACATAGGACATCCCTTGTCCTTTTCTTTCAGAAAGTTGTGCAGGAAGAGCTGGATGCCCTCCTGGAACAGCAAAGCACCATAGAGAACAAGATGGTTGCACTTCATCGCATGGGGTTAGTGATCCCCACCCTCCCCCCTTTTTTTCCCTCTTCTGTACACTGTTCATTCCTCCCTCCCTGTCATCCTACATGTCTCATAGAAGCTCTGAGCACAAGTGGAGAGTATTGTAGTGCCTCAGTGGCTTGTTCATGCCCTGCCTGGCAGCCAGGCAGTTGTCTGTCTGTGCAGCCTCTTCCAAAGCAATCTCTTTGATTTTGACACTTTGCTCCTGTAGCAGGGCCATAAAACGAGAGCTAGCCTTGCTGACAGGGAGCAACTGGGTCTGAAAGAACCATCCTGCTGTTGCAGACCATCCAGCTACTTAATATTTGCACCTTGTACTCAGTTTGCTTTTGTTTCCAGCCCTAATTTGCAGCTCATCGAGGGGGATGCCCAGCAGTTGGCCGGGATGATCACCTTCACGTGTAACCTGGCCGAGAACGTCAGCAGTAAAGTCCGACAGCTTGACCTTGCCAAGGTAACTGGACCCTCAGGAGCATTTGGGACTATTCACCACCAATGTCACTTTGTTCTTTGCTTTAGTGTTTCCTGGTGTTGTTAGGTCACAGTGTCTTGCCATGTTCCTGGATAACACAGGGTATATTCTTCACATAGCGGCTGTCACTCCAGCATCCCCTTCTGTCTGTGCAAGTCCTGGTAGAATCTGGTGGATGAGCTGAGTTTAGTCTTCCTGAGCACTCCTTTGGCAAAGTCTCGAGCGCAGTGGAGGGGCTGGTTGTCACCTAAGTCTGGGCAGGAATCTGGGCTGTCGTATTCTTTGTGCAGAGATAAGCTGAGACATCAAGCTCCAGTGCTAGCGCAACTGCTCCAGTCAGAATGGATGATGTGTGGTTGTGTCTCTGGACACAGCCTGAGCTTTGGCAGCTTTTCATCTTTCAGAGTCATTGGGCTTAAGACTTTTAGGTCGTTTGGGGTTTCTGCTTACGTGGCTGTGTATTGTTTGGAGGTTATTGCTTCAGTCTGTTTCTACCTTATTTCTTCTCCCCACTCTGTCTTCTCCTCATAAATCCCTTTCACTGGCCCAGCCCGCAGCAGGAAGCCTCACTGGTCACCTTTCTTACAGAACCGGCTCTACCAGGCCATTCAGAGAGCAGACGACATCCTTGACCTGAAGTTCTGCATGGATGGAGTTCAGACAGCCCTGCGAAATGAAGATTACGAGCAAGCAGCAGCTCACATCCATCGCTACCTGTCTCTGGACAAATCGGTGATTGAGCTCAGTCGGCAGGGCAAGGAAGGTAAGTCATCTTCTGGAAGTCACCTTTCCTGCATGATTGGCAGGTAGCCTCAGCCTGGTAGACAAAGCAGAAGATCCACCACCAGCCAGGTATCTCAGTGTGATACCCTGTAACATAGAGGTGAGGGTTTCTGAAGCGTTGCTAGGTGTGAATTATCAGGCACTGGGAGGAGAGTTGCTGGCACGCGGATTTAACAGCATCTCGGATGCTGGCTAGGTGAAGGACACCAGAGATGAGGCAGGAGACTCTGTCAGGCAGAACTGCTGCAGTGTTACGGTGTGCAACCAAGCAGGGCCGCTGGAAATGAAGGTGTAAATTGCCTGATTCCTAAAGGAAACATCCCAGTGGATATGCTCACATCCTCCTTGTACAACCATGGCATTAGCTGTGTGTACATCACACACGTACCCATCTTTCTTTGCCCACCGGGGAGTTCCAGTGTGTCTTCTGCCTTCTTGCCCCAGGGCTGCACAGCATCAGTGCCTCTGCTGGGGAAATAGTAGCCCTTGATATGGTCCTAACACTGTCCTGTCCCTTTTCCTTTCTCCTCTGTCCAGGGGGCATCATTGATGCCAACCTGAAGCTCCTGCAGGAAGCAGAGCAGCGTCTGAAGGGAATTGTCACAGAGAAATTTGACACAGCTATGAAGCAGGGAGACCTGCCCCAGGTGGAGCGGTTCTTCAAGATCTTTCCTCTGCTGGGCTTACATGAAGAGGGGCTGAGCAAGTTCTCTGAGTACCTCTGCAAGCAGGTAACGGGCTCTGTGAAACTCACTGTGACCTGTCTGGTCATACAGGGGAGCCTGGAAAGAGAAGAGGAAGTTCCGTTGTCTCCTTGATCCTCGAGTACCCCATGAAAGAGGGAGGATCCTTGCTCAAAGCAGGAGCAACAGCAATAGCTCTTCCAATCCCAGAATCCTTAGGTTGGAAAAGACCTTTAATATCATTGAGTCCAACCATTCCTGACCTGTGCTAAATCATATCCCTAAGTACCTCATCTACCTGTCTGTTAAACACACCCAGGGGCAGTGACTCCCCCCCTACCTGGGCAGCCTGTTCCACATACATCCCCACAACTCTTTCAGTGAAGAACTTTTTCCTAACATCTAATCTGACCCTGAAATGGGAAGGGCAGCGAAAGCTCTGCAGGGCAGGGGACAGGGCTCCACCCCATGGGATGAAGAATGTCTTTGTTACCAGCTGACGGGTCATGTTGTCACTCAGGTGGCCAACAAAGCAGAAGAGAACCTGCAGCTGGTGATGGGCACAGACATGAGCGACCGTCGAGCTGCTGTCATCTTCGCAGACACCCTGACACTCCTCTTTGAAGGTAATCTTCCTTTCCTCTCTGAAAATAGTCCATGATGAGATTGTCCATCTGTTTAAATGCTTTCCATTTTAGCTCTGGGGGATGACAAAATGCCTCCTTCCCCTTTGAGTGTCCCACCAGGGGGACAGGGACGAGGCTGCCATGACTGGAGAGGGCGTTACAAGCTCCAAGCTTTCACATGTACAGCTAGTGCAGGCACAGCATGGGTTTGCAGAGGATTTGTTGGCTTCCTCCAGGAGCCAGACTTTACCTGTTTTCTGTATCCTCAAAACAAATGGGTGTTCCCCAAAGGTTTCTTCAGACCAGCAGCTCTCCAGCCAAACAAACCCCAGTCCCTGAGCAGATGGCGAAATCTCTGGGCCTAGCTCTTCAAGGAGGACCACTGGAGCTTGAAAGCAGAGATGCCTGGGAGAGAAGGGACTATGAATGCTCCGTGGGAATGTCACCAAAGCCAGTAATTAAGATCCCATGGCAATTAACCGCCTTCTCTGTTCAGTCTGCTGTTATTCTAGGCCTCACTGATGCCAAGTTGGTCTCCTGGCCTGTCATCCTTGCTGCCTTGGAGCCGCCGAGACTTTCTTGGCAGCAGCATCCGAAGTGGGGGATGTTGCTAACTCTTGGAGAAAAGAGTTTGTGAGAGGAAAGCCACATCCTTGGAGGCAAGCCTTTTCTCCAAGGGGGTCCTGCCTTCACGAACACTTGCTCTCTTGGGTATCTGCCTGACAGATAAGAGCAGAGCTTTCCCCGGGCTGATTTTCCTAGCACTGCTCTCCTCCCATAACCCGGTGGGTGCTGAAAGCTGGATTTGGATGGCAGTTCCCTCCCCTGCCAGGTTTAGCTCATGCAGCTTCCTCTCATGGAAGCTCCATACCTTGTGTCTTGCTGGGTAGGGGGCAGCTGGCGCGCATTGCGTGGCAGGAGTTCTCTTTAGGAAGAGAGATGACTTCTACTCCATGAGATTTGCACTTCAGCCTTGTAATAAACAGTGGAGAGGATGGAAGTTGTCATATGCAGAGAAAAATGCTGAGGAGCGAGGGGTGGTAGTGACAGACCTTTAGGAGGCAGTAGAGAGCAGCTGGAGAATCTTAATTATTGATCTGAGGAGCGAACGGTTCCTTGTCAGGTCCTGTCTGCGGACCAGTGTAGCTTTGATCTGGGTCCAGACTGGGTAGGAACTCCTGCTTGAGCCTCTCTCTCGTGCCTCCCCTCTCCCCGCAGGGATCGCTCGCATTGTGGAGACCCACCAACCCATTGTAGAGACCTACTATGGGCCAGGGAGGCTGTACACCCTCATCAAACATCTGCAAGTGGAGTGTGACCGACAGGTGGAGAAAGTGGTGGACAAGTTCATCAAGGAGAGGGACTATCACAGGCAGGTAAGACAGGTGTGATGCTGCCTGGCGCATCAACTGCAGCCTCCGTCCACCTCTGAGGGCTGCAGGCTGCCAAGCTTCACCTTGTGTGTTGAGAGAAACCTTGCTTTACTCTGTATTTTGATGGCTGAAGAGGTCTGGCTTGGAGCTGTCCCTTCTGTTGCCGAGAAGGGTTCTTGGCAAATGGACCCTGGGCACAAGATGCTTTGCTCTGCTGCAGCCCTGCCCGGTGTTTTCAGCATACAGTCCCTGCTGGCTTGTTCCTGCTTGCGTCTGTCAGATGCCGGACTGCGCTGTCTCCTTGGTGCCTCTCTGGAGGTTTCCATCCCACCACCCTCCCTGGCAGGCTGAGCTGTCTTGCAGGCAGAGGTGAACTGCTGCAGTCCCCTTTGCTTCCCGCGAAGCATTCCGATTGCTTCCCCCAGTAAGCACTTCCTTAGGTGACAGCAGGAGAAGCGGCTGTTAATTCCAAGTCATCAGCAAAGGCTTTGATGACTCTTCCTTTTTTCTTGTGATTGCAGTTCCAGCAAGTTCAGAGCAGCATGATGAGAAGCTCTTCTGCAGAGAAGATTGAGCCGAGGTACAGACAAAACCTCCTTTTGCTCTCTAACCTTCCACTCTCGAGCTGTTATTAACACTACTTAGCATTTAGATAACTCTCCCGGCCTTCCAGAGGCTTTGTGACTACTAAAGCATAAAATCCAATTGTTGGGTGCCCTTCACTGCCCTTTTACAGAGGCAGCTTCTCCAGTGGCACTTTATTTTCCTTACTCAGGACTTTTAAGCCTCAGCCTTAAATATTGCTGGAGGGCTGGCAGCATCGCTGCACACGAAGGACCCAGGCTTCAGACCCCTGTGCCCACCACCCTTTGATGGTCAGAGTATGGAGCAGCTTCCCCAGGGGGATAATTTGTGACAGAATCAGGAATAAATCCGTGGGTCTCTGTTAATCTCTGCTGCTGCTGCAGCAATTCTGTAACATCGTTTTCTTGCCAAGAATCACACAAGGTTGGAAAAGACCTTTAAGATCATCAAGTCCAACCGTTCCCGTCCTATTCTAAACTACATCCCTAAGTACCTGATCTGCCCTTTTTTTAAACACATCCAGGGAAGGTGACTCAACCCCCTCCCTGCGCAGCCTGTTCCAGGCCCCAACAACTCTTTCAGTAAAATATTTTTTTCTAACATCTGATCTGACCCTGCCCTGGTGCAGCTTGAGGCTGCACCTCAATCTAGTTTCCCCTTGTCCTATCTCCTGTTATTTGGCTGAAGAGACCCACCTCTCTACAACCTCCCTTCAGTTAGTTGTAGGCAGTGATGAGGTCTCCCCTCAGCCTCCTCTTCTCCAGACTAAACATCCCGAGCTCTCTCAGCCGCTCCTCAGAGGATTTTCCCTCCAGCACCTTCCCCAGCCTGGTTGCCCTTCTCTGGACTCACTCCAGGACCTCGATGTCCTTCTTATGGTGAGGAGCCCAGAACTGGACCCAGCACTCAAGGTGTGGCCTCACCAGTGCCGAGTACAAGGGCACAATCACCTCCCCAGACCTACTGGCCACACTATTTTTGATACAAGCCAGGATGCCGTTGGCTTTCCTGGGCACACTGTTGGCTCGTGCTCAGTCTGCAGCCACCCAACACTCCCAGGTCCTTCTCCACCTGACAGCTCTCCAGCCGGTCTCCCCCCGGCCTGTAGCACTGCCAGGGGTTGTTATGTCCCATGTGCAGCACTCTGCCCTTGGCATTGTTAAACTTCAAGGAATCAAATCGCTTTCCCTCTCCCCCCTTTTCTTTGTATCTTAAGTATTTGCGTAGCACTAAAGTGCACGCAGCCCTCCTGGCACTGTGCCTTGAAAGAAAACCTGCGCTCCTTACACCAGCTGTGCCTCTGAGCCTGCATGACTGGGTGTTTCAGCAGAGTTCTAAAGATCCACTTACCCTGGGCTCTGAGTAGCTGTGCACTCAGCCTGGGTTTTGCTTTCTCATGCATGAAGTTGTGGGGCTTTGAGCAGGATTTGCAGTGTTCTTTTGCACACTAGATGAAAACGCCGCGGCTGCGACGGTCCTTTTATTATAGTCACCTCTAATCCGAATACTGTTGCCCTGTGCTTCCTATTTCTTTGTGTATCTCACATTTTCCTGAGCTGTTTGGCTTCAAAGGATTCTTCACCATTTCCAGAGAAGCACATGAATCTCTGCACGGAATCACGTATATGGGTTGGCAGGGGCTGGGTATTTCTAGCACTGCAGGTCTCTCCTCCAACCTGCGACTCAAAACGGGGCTAGTCCTGAAGGGATACCAGGCTGCTGAGAGTCTTGCAGCCCTTGCTGCTGCAGTCTGCATGTTGTTCTCCCTGAGGAAAAAAAAAGAAGCTTCTCAAATGATTTTTCAGGATGTTTTGACTGTTACATGTGTTCTTTGTACATACCAGTTGTTCTCTTGAGGTACAGGTGGAAAGGAGCAGCCTTGGTCCCATAGTAAAAGAACAGAGAATGGGCTACACAATGAGTGAGTAAACGAATGCCTCTCTGCTTGTAGCCTTGCTCCCTTGATTCTTCCTCTGTCCCTTCCAGGGAACTTGACCCTATTTTGACAGAAGTCACGCTGATGAACGCCCGCAGCGAGCTCTACTTGAGGTTCATCAAGAGGCGAATCATAGCCGATTTTGAGGTGGGAGACTCGATGGCCTCAGAGGAGGTAAAGCAAGGTAAAGCACCTTGAGCACCAATACTTGCAGGCCCTCTGCTCCTTGCAGCTGGGAGTGGACATACATCTGAGTTAGTGGCAGAGCAGAGCGACGCAGGATCTGCAGAGATGCTTTGGGAGCGCTCTGTGGAAGGGAATCACGTAGCCTGGCCTCCCCAGATCTGTTTTCAGTGCTGGTGGAAAAACAACCTTAGGGATGACAGCAGAGCATAATAAACAAGGTCCCCAAAAAGAGGAGGAGGGCCCTGCGGGTACAGATCCCAAAGGTGGAGTCCCCAGGGAAAACTGGCTCAGGGTTTTCATACTCCAGGGAGCTCTGGAAGTCCCTTCTGTGACACTCCTGCAAACTCAGCTTCGCGACATCAGTCCCGCAGCGGGGGCTGTGATGTATCCCGGGTGGGGCTTTGCAGGCCTGTGTCTCTTGGGTGCCAAGAGACAGGCAGCAAGGTGACGAGGTGGAACTGCTTCCTGGCACTTGGTCCCTGCTGATGGTTCTCCTTTGGCTTTTGTAGAGCATCAGAAATACCTGGACAAGCTCCTCAACAACTGCCTGCTGAGCCGCACCATGCAAGAGCTCATTGGCTACTACATCACCATGGAGGAATACTTCATGAGGGAGACTGTCAACAAGGTACAGCTCAGACTGCTGCCAGCTGAGACTTCTGTGTGTCCTCCAGAGTCCTCTGCTGAGCGTACCCAGGGAGGGAGATGAGCACGTGGCAAGTCTGCAGCTCTCAGGAAGGTCTTTTGTTTCCCTTGCTTTTCAGCAAGTGGTTCTTTCTGAGCCTTGACTTCAAACTTATCCCAGCCCCAAGTATCTTCCAGAGCCAGATCTTCTGGATCTGTGGGTGCTGAAAACTGGGGCAAGTGGTGCCAGCCCGCCCGTGGTACCATTCGTGGTACTCAGGTGGTACTCAGGGTGAAATGTGCAGTCTGGCAGCTTGCTCTCCCAGCATGAGGGCACCTCAGCTTGCTGAGCACAGGGCACCCAAACAGCTTTCTTTGCAGGCTGTTGCCATGGACAGCTGTGAGAAGGGCCAGCTCACCTCCAGCATGGTGGACGACGTGTTTTATATTGTGAAGAAGTGCATCGGGCGTGCTCTGTCAAGTTCCAGCATAGACTGTCTCTGTGCCATGATCAACCACTCCACCACTGAGCTGGAGTCTGACTTCAGGTATCAAAAATAAACCAAATTTGTTCTCCATGAGATTGCTTAGGAACTTGAAATTGCCCTGCTCCTGTTTTTCATCCCAACTGTGGTAGAAGACAGCAGACAACTACAGGCAGGCTTTTTGGGAAAGCTCAGGAACTGCGTGGCTGTGGTTTTCTTTCAGCTTGGTGCCCTTGAGATGCTGTCAGGAGATAACCTGCCAGCCCTCCAGTTGCCCTGCATCGTTCTGCTTGCCTGGTTGAGGTCGCAGTGCAGCCAGCATGCCATCCCCTGTCGCAGAGCACAGCTTTCTCTAAGCCTTGGTGTGTTTTCCTTGCTCCATAGGGAGGTTCTGTACAACAAGCTGAAGCAGGGCTTTCCAGCCACCACCTTCCAGGACTTCCAGAGAGGGGTGACCAGTGCCGTGAACATCATGCACAGCAGCCTGCAGCAGGGCAAGTTCGATACCAAAGGCATCGAAAGCACCGATGAAGCCAAGCAGTCCTTTCTGGTGGGTTTGGTGGTTGTTCTGGGGTAGAATGAGTTGGTTTGAGGGGAAAGGTGATGAGGAGCTCTTGGGAACAGGATTGGCATGACTACTGTATGTTCAGAGAACCTGAAAACCTGTTCAGGCCTGACTTTGAATGTCTGGTGGATGCTTCTGCCTCATCTCAGGGCTTCCCCACCAGCCCTGTGCAAGTATGGTCCTGTGACCGCCTCTTGGGCTGCTGCCATGACGATTCCCCCCAGGCTGGGGAAGAGCCTGTGCTCTTTGGAGGTGTCCATCAATCCTGTTCTCCACAAGGCTGGTGGGAGCACATCTTATCCACACCTCGCTCTAGATGAAACCTGGCCCCAAGCTCAGTGCTTCTTTATCCTTGTTTACTGGATCAGAGATGTTCCCTTAGGGCAGGTTTGTGTGCTCCTCCCGGCCCGCAAGATCCTCCTCTTGCCTTCTAACAGCAGTGCTGTAGCTCTCCACACGCTTGAGCAGGCCAGAACCTTAGTTCTGTGACTGAGGTGCTGGGAAATGCCAGGGAATTCCACAAAATCTTAGTGACCCCCTTGACGAGCATTTGGAGGATCATTGCTCCTGTCTTCTGCAGCGTAACACATCCTTCCCCATGGTGGCATGCCACATAGACCTTCCTTTGGGGAAAAGACCTCAGGGAAGGAGAGCAGCTCTGCTTTGTCCTCCTGGTCAGCCTTGCTGTTTGAACAGAGCAGACTTGGGGTAGCAGGAAAGGGTTGGCTCGCCCTGACTTGTCTCCCTCTGCCTAAGTTGCTGTGAACACTCAGCACTGAAGAGGCTCCTTGGGATTCTTGCTGTACAAAGGGAGAAGGCAGCAAAGGCAGCAGGAGGGGCCGAACTTTCCCGTTTCCTTTCATTCTTGGTGACAGCTTTCTGCATTTTTTTCTGAAGCAAAGTGCTTAAAATGTCAGTTCTCCCACTGGGAATTCCTCATGCACCTGTCAGCTTGCCTCAGGTCCCCATCTGTGCAAACCCCAGCCTCACGCTGATGATTTAGTTCAGCTTCAGCAGGTAGAGAACAGCCTGTTCGCCAAAGAACAGCTACTTGTGTCTGGCAGGAGGAGGGGTGGCTCCTCCAGCCTTCCTGCCTGCCCTGCTTCCCTGGGTGCAGCATATAACCCCTCACCTCCAGCTGCTCCTGCTCTGTTGTTCTCTGTGACTCACAGAAAGTTGGGGGGACGTCCTGTCTTCCACCCATCACCCACAAGAGGGGCTTTGCTGCTGCGTTGCGGGCAGAACGACGGGGAGAAGGAATGGAGTAAACTAGACATAGAGCTTGAGTAAACTAGACATACTGCTCCTTGAAAGAGCCCAGCACAGGGCGCTGAGATGAAGGAGGAGTGGAGCATCTTCCTTGTGACGAGAGGCTGAGGGAGCTGGGCCTCTTTAGCCTGGGGAAGAGGAGATTGAGGGGTGACCTTATTAATGTTTATAAATACGTAAAGGGTGAGAGGCAGGAGGATGGAGCCAGGCTCTTCTCAGTGATGGCAGCGACAGGACAAGGGGCAGTGGGTGCAAGCTGGAGCAGAGGAAGTTCCATGGGAATGTCAGGAGGAACTTTGTCACCTTGAGGGTAATGGAGCCCTGGGACAGGCTGCTCAGAGAGGCTGTGGAGTCTCCTCTGGAGACAAACCCACCTGGATGTGTTCCTGTGGGATTTAGTCTGGGTGATCCTGCTCTGACAGGGGGTTGGACTAGATGAGCTTTCGAGGTCCCTTCCAACTCCCAACGTTCTCTGGTTCTGTGAAACCTGAGGGTTGCACTGGCTGCAGGTGCAGCACTCGTGTTCTGTTACTGTAGTTCAGATCCATGAATGCTTTGGCCACGCTCTTGTCCCCTTGGAGATATGCATTTTAGCTCAAGCTGTGGGCAGCGAGTGGAGCAAACATGAGGACTGAGGTGCTGTGAAAAGCCAGGGAATTCCACTTGGGCTTGATTTGGGTTTTTTTTCCAGGTGACATTGAACAATGTGGAAGTCTGCAGCGAGAACATCATGACCCTGAAGAAGACCTTGGAGGTGTGGTCTGGATTCTTTCATTGTTTAGGGTTTTTTTCCTTAATCAGATTTTTAATATCCTCCCAGGAGGTGGAGAGGGGGGAATCAAGTAAACCTCAGGAATTTGGCATAGCAAAAGTCCAGATCTTTGCCCTCCAGCCTCAGGAAAGCAATTTTGAGCTGGCGGAGCAATATCTCTGGCTGATGCATCAGTAGGGGAACTTGGTCTAGCTGGAAACACCAGTTTCTCCAGCTTAACCAACCTGGCATAACATGTGCATCCTTGAGGGGCTGTGTTCCGTGCTGGGACAGCTTCCTTCCTTGCCCCCCTCTCCCCAGGTGCAGCCAGCAGCTCTGCTGTCACAGGGCAAAGAGTCTGGTGCCCATCCCAATCTGCAGTCACACCGGTGGGCAGCCCGAGCTCAGCGGTGCAGAAGAAGGTTAGCAACTGCCCAGGTTATTCATGTCCCACTCACTCTTCCCTGCAGAGCGACTGCAGCAAACTGCTTAGCCAAGGCTTCGGGGGTGAGCAAGCGGAGGCCAAGATTGACAGCTGCCTCTCTGATATGGCTGCTGTCTCCAACAAGTTCCGTGACCTGCTACAGGTGAGGGTCTTGCCAGGTTACTGCTGGTGTCTGGTGCTGGCTGGGCAGTGTCTTCAGGGAGAGCTCCAGCAGGAATTCATTTCAGGCCAAGAGGTCTAATTCCAGGAGTGCTGGGTGAGGGTGCAGGGGGGGGAGTAAATCATTCAGCTCTGGGGCACAGAAAGAGATCTGTCCCCTCTGCACAGCCACACCAGCTGGCAGCTGCGTGGAAAGCACAGAGAGCAGCTGCAGAGCCAGAAGGAACGTTGTTCCCCTTGTCCCCGCTCAGCACAAAGGTGGAGTCGGTTCAGCATTTTCAGGACAAGAAATATTAATAGCAGTTCCATCTCCTCTGTCCTCCCCCGTGGCACAGCACGCTGTCCAGAGCCTTGCTAGGTAATGCTGAAGACAGGCTCTTGGTAGGGAAGAGCTGCTTTTCTTCCTGGTGTCTCCTCCTTTCCCAAATGGGAATACTCCTGGCAGGGGGCTGAAGGCTCTCTGGCTAAATCCACCATCTCATGCTGGGGCCTGTTGCCCTGAAATTTCACAGTGGTCTCTGGCAGGGGGCGGAGCAGGCAGGCTTAATCCCTCCCCTGGGAAGAAACTGAGCAAAAGAGAGTGCTTTGAACCAGGCCTGCTGTTGGCTTTGTACTCTGCAGAGGAGCTGCACCGGTTTTCACTTGCCTTTGCAGTTCACCGCAGCCAGATCCTTTCAGACCGGTGTGGCCCACAAACCCTCCTGAGGCCTGTGGTCAGTATCAAAACCAAATTGCTTATCAGCACGGAGTAAACCTCCCCACTGTAGTGCTGGCACCGTATCAAACCTGGCTGCAAAGCAAGCATGAGGCTGCACAGCAAACTCCCATGCTGCCCTCATCACACATGCATTCAGTTTGCTTGGGAAAAGGAGAACTGCCAGCAGAAACACCAGTTTTGGTTAAAAACTTCCATCAAATGCCAGGCAGTATTGGTACCTGGATGGTTTCATGCTGGGTGAGCTTTTGTGTGACATATTGCTGAGCCAACCAGAGGCAGGAGAGGGCTTTCGGAGAGCTCACAGACAGAAGAGCCTTTGCTGACAGCCTGCTGCTCAGGGGAGATGGCGAGTGCTGAGGTTGTGATCAACGCAGGGAACTAACCATGGCTACAGCCTTTCTCCTCCCCTCATCCTCTCCTACCCAGGTGAGCTGCACTGGAGGTGGAAGTCCAGGTACAGTGTCCTGGCACTGCATGGAAAAGCTGGTGTTTGTGTCCGTTCCTGCCCCATTGCGATGGGAACTGAACACCTCTCTCCTGCCAGGAACCTTCCAGAGCTGTGCAGGCACGGCTGGGCAAGCATGAGCCCTCCAGCCCAGGCTCCAAATCGGTGCAATGGCAGCTTCTGGGCCAATGTCTTTCCTCTTTCTGGTATCACGGGTTCCTCAGAGCCCTCCAGCCCTGTGGGATCTGGGATTTATGGGTTGGGTTTCTGTTTGCGGGTCGGTTTCTCCGGCTAGCAGTGGGGCAGCAGACAGCCAGCCTGGCTGTAAGGGTTGCATGCTGTGGGACATCAGCTGTGCTCAGTCACTCTCCTCTTCCCATTCCCCTCAGGAAGGTCTCAATGAGCTGAACAGCACCGCCATCAAACCCCAGGTGAAGCCCTGGATTAACCTGTTCCTCTCTGTCTCCCACAACATCGAGGAGGTAAGGCTTGGTGTTTCCCTTCCAGCTGTACTTCTGTGCTCTCTCACTCATTTCCTTCAGTTCTCTGCTGTTTCCTCAGCACAGAGCAGGGGTAAAATACCCAGAAATCTGCTCTCAGTGCGGTGCTGCTCCAGAGGGAACCTCCCTTCCTGTCTTCTGGGCTGTAAACAACCCTTCCTGTATTTCATTGTCAGGAGGAGTTCAGCGACTATGAAGCTAATGATCCCTGGGTCCAGCAGTTCATTGTGAATCTGGAGCAGCAGATGACAGAGTTCAAGGTGAGGGAGAGGGAAAGGCAGCCTGCCAGGCTTTTTGGCCAGACCTCCACAAGACATCTCCCCTGCTCAGGGGAATGGTGGACAGAGATGTCCTCCAGCACCCTGCAGGGCTCTTAGAGACCCAAAATCCTCTCAAATCCTGCTTCACACCCCACGTACACTGGGCACTCCTGCAGCTTCTGAGCCTGCAAGGGATGGGTCTTTCCTGGCAAGCTCACGTAGCCTTGGGTTTGGTGGATCTCTGCTCAGTTGCTCCTGATAAGAACAACCCAGTTTTCTGCTTCCAGGCTGGATTGTCTCCAGTGATTTACGACACCCTCACTGGCCTTATGACCAGTCTCATAGCCATTGAACTGGAGAAAGTGCTGCTCAAATCCACCTTCAGCAGGGTAAGCAGAACCATTGTCCTCTGTGCCGCAGCTTGGCTTGGCCACAACCCCTCCAACCAGGAAACCCTCCACCATCACAGGATGGGGCAGGGCAGAGGCAAACGCTACCCTCACCCTCCAAGAAGCTCTGCCAGCACTCAAGGCAGCTGGGGGAGCAGTTGCATCACCAAGGAGGGGGGCTGGATTTTATGATGGGACTAAATATAAACCAGTTTAACCCACGGTTTGTGGTCTAACTGGAACCCTCCTGCTCAGACACCACCCCACCCCGCCCTCCTATACCTTTTGTGAATTGCATTTGGCACAACCCCTGGGCCTGCCCAGGGGTGTTAACAGAGCTCCCAGGGGGTTAACAGAGCTCCCTCGCTCCTCACAGCTTGGCGGTCTGCAGTTTGACAAGGAGCTGCGCTCTCTCATCGCCTATCTCACCACAGTCACCACCTGGACTATCCGTGACAAGTTTGCCCGTCTTTCCCAGATGGCCACCATCCTCAACCTGGAAAGGGTGAGCTGTGCTTCACCTGCTCTTACCGGGGGATCGCGGGGACACCGGCACGCCCGCAGCATACGGAGAGGCTGGGGGAGTCGCCCCGTGCGAGGGCAGTTGGTGCCGCGTTGGTTCCTTCCTGCAGCTCTCCTCTCTTCTCCAGGTGACAGAGATCCTGGATTACTGGGGCCCAAACTCCGGCCCGCTGACCTGGCGCCTGACCCCTGCCGAGGTGCGGCAGGTCCTGGCTCTCCGAATCGACTTCCGGAGCGAGGATATCAAGCGGCTGCGGCTGTAGCTGGTCGTGCTTGGGTCAGCGCTGCGCTGGAGGTAATGGCAGGAACGCTGCAGCCCTGGAGCCTGCCCAGGTCCTGCCCTGGGGCCACCTGGCTGTTATGTGGTGTGGGTATGGGGTGATCGCTGCCCTTCTGCTCATGTTCCTTGGAGCAAAGGGCTTTCCCAAGCCTTGGGAGAAGAGCTGTCATCCTTTTTGGGAGCAGAACTGAGGCAGCAGAGGAATCTCTCAGGTGGAGAGCAGTGCGACACTGGTTCTGAAGATGGGCACTGGACTGAGGGACAAGCCTATGCTTGTGGCTGAAATGGGGATCAGCACTCAGCCCGTGCTGCTGGCCCTGGCTGCATTCCTTCTGTGTCACCAGCCAAAGTCACAGCCATCCTACCTCCTCCCAACGAGCCCTGGCTTGTGCTGTGGGCACAGCCTTGAAGGGACAAGCAATGATTTCCTTGGTGGAGGGGATGCTTGGGAAAATCCTTGGTGGGCTGTCCCCTGTACACCCACTCCATAAATAAACCTTCTCTGGCTGAGTGCTGTCGCACTGGTGTGTGTGTGTGTGCCTATGGCCCCGGAGGGAGCTGGAGAGATGCAGGCCAAGAGGAGGTACCAACACCCCTGTGCTCCAGGGTTGGGGTGGGGGTGAGGACCAGCCCCTGCACCTCAGTTCCACCATACCCACCCTGGGAAGATTTCGCCCCTGCACAGCCGGGCCCTCGCTATCCGCAGGGAGCAGGAAGCCCTACTAAGGACAGACACACGTGCTGGGAAGGAGCTTTTTTTAATTCAGAGACCGCAGGGACTAGCACCTCACTGCAGAAATAGTGTCTGGTAGGGGAGAGGGACTCGATTCCACATCCTGGGCATCGTTGCTGCAGAAGCACTGCACGCCCAATGGGGAGCTGGATGAGCAGGAAAGCTGCTAGAGGTAGCAGCTGTCCTCTTCCCTTTGGAAAGCCATGAAGCAAGGGTGAAACCCCAAAAATCAGCCTGGAGGCCCTCCCTAGCAGGCTGTCGTCCCAACAAGGCCGCCCTCCAGGGGTGGTCGTGCCTGCCCGGTTTGTCACAGCTTCTCCACCCTTCATGGCTATAGCAGCAGCCCAAAAAGGCTACAGCACAATCTAAGGCACTTGCTGGAGCCACCCTGAATGCAGCAGCAAGCTCTGGGAGGCAGCTGGCTGCTCTCCTGTCCTCCATGGCTGCCAGGACAGGACTCAGGGTGCCATGTCGTCACTGGGCCAAACACCGTCCTTCCCATCGCATCCCACCACCTCCACAGAGAGACCCCTCACATCCACTTCGATGCTGTGGATGCTGAAGTTGCCCAGGCCCTAGCAGAAAGAAAGGAAGGAAAAAAAAAGGAGTTACAGGCCAGGGGAGGAGCCACACAGGGACATGTTCTCCCCTCCAAGGTCCCAGAGGGAGCAGTTTCATCCTGCTCGTGGTGGGGTGAGATGTTTCTAGTGTTCACACTATACAGAACATGCTGCAAACCGCTGGGGACAGCAAACCCTCAGGAGCCCCTCATCTCACCTGGGTTTTTGTTAAGATTTGGTGCAAAGCCTCTTTTTGCCGAGGGGCTTTGGTTAAGATGTAAAGGAAGCCACCACCGCCAGCCCCAGCCAAGCACTGCCCGTAGACGTAGGGCCGGAGAGCGTCCATCATGCGCCCCACGGCCAGCGGCTCGCACCCGGGGGCCATACACTTCTTCTGCTGCCAGTAGCGGTCCAGACACTCGCCGAGGAGCGGCAGGTTACCTGCAGCAGGGAGAACATCCCAAACCATTTCTGCCTCCTTAAATCTTGCCCACAGGGCAGAAACCTGGTCCTGCCATGCCCACTCAGCCCAAGCTCAATTCCGCCTTCTCATCTCCTCAGTTCCTCCCAGCGCTGCCTGCCCAGCGAGCAGTCCCAGTCCTGTCACGTTGCTGGTTCATTTTTAATCCTCCGTTGGGACAATTCGCTTGGTTTAATGCTCCAGCTGCTCCTCTGCAGCATCCCAGCAGCCAAGGGCTGAACGAATCCCCAGCAGGGGGGCTAGTCATGGCCCCCAGCCCCGTCACAAACAGCTTGTAGAACCTCAGCCACCCTCAGCATGTTGAAACCCCTCTGCTCCTCCCTCAAAACCTCCATCCAAGCCTGAATTTTGGAGCATTGCCTGTAACCCAGGGCTGGGCCTAGGGGAGGATTTGAGGCTTCTCCAGCTGCAAAAGCCTGCAACCCCCCAGCCTTTGCCCCCCCCCCCCCCCCCCAGGACTGCATGGACTCTCCCTGGGGATGTCTGTGCCCCTTCAGTGGTTACAAGGGCTGTTGGGGCTCAGGAACAGGGACTCTCACCTTGCCTCAAGGCCTGGGCACACTCCTCAGCGTTGCTCACCAGCACATCAGCGTTCTGCACGATGGAGGGCAGCCTGGCATACCAGTTCCTCACCACGTCCTACAAGAGGCCAGAATGTCCCTGTCACCCTCCTCACGGCTCCAGCAGCACCCCGGGGAGGTAGTGCTGCACCCATGGCCTTCAGTGCCAGCTCCCATCAGGGTGGTGAAGCTCCACACCAGTGAAGGGGACAGTCACCGAAAGCTGTGTGAGGAGCAGAGCCCCGAGCCTGTGGCACCCAGGCATTACCTGAAGCAGGTTTCGGGCCAGGCGGGTCTTCCCCGTGTATACCAGCAGCAAGTGGTCTGCAAGGGTCTGGGTAAAACCGTCAGGCACCAGGATCTTCTCCACCTCAACCCTGAGCGGCAGCTGGGCCTTCGACCTCCCAATCTTGATGCCGGGCACGAGCCCACCCACCTGGTCCTGCCAGCCACCACCTGCACAGCAGAGGGTCCTCTCCTCAGCCACCGCCAGGCCCCCACTGCCCCCGGGCCCCAGCCTGGGCTCCCCCCCAGCCCCGGTCCCTACCTGTGGTGAGCCTCTGCTCCAGGTGCAGCACAGCATGGATGAGGGACTGGGTGCTGGCAGCCTTCCCAGCTGCCCGGTACAGTGATGCCATAACTGCTCCTGCCAGGATGCTGCTGGTGCCTGCGGAAAACACAGGTGGGGTGGGAACAGCGAGGCACCGTGAGAGCTGGGGAGCAGCAAGGGGGATGCCCTACCCCTGTGTTTGAGGCAGGAGGGACCCCCCCCAGTCCCTTCCCTGCAGACTTACCAAGGCCAGACCCGTGGGGCAGCTTGGACCAGGTGTGCACCTCAAACCCACCACCGAAGCCATCCATCAGCTGGGCCCGCAGGGGTTTCTGTGAGGAGAGCTGCACCACCTCGGTGCAGATGAAGGCAGCTTTCAGTAGGGCTCCTGGAAAGCAAAGCCGACATCCACTGTGCTGTGCCTCACCGCATCATCCCCAAAAAAGGGCACCCCGCTGCATGGCTGGGGACCCCTCACCTGGCGCGTGTGGCTGGCAGTAATCCTGCAAGTCCTCCAGCTCCTGGCACACCAGCTCCACCACCGCCTCACTCCTTGGCGTCCCACCGAGGCTGACGAGGCGCAGCTCCGGCTCGGCAATGCGCCGCACCCGGGCACCGATGGGCCGGCACCCATCCACCAGCACCGCCACATCCACCACAGCCCCCCCATGCTCGTACGTGATGGGGGGGGTATCACTCCAGCCCCCTGCCAAAGCTCAGCATCAGCCCCCCGCAGCACTCTGACCCCTTTTCCCCCAGGACAAGAGGAAGAGACACAGATGGACTCACCAGAGAGGTCCAGACGGGCCGGACATGCCACCTGCACCCAATGCCTCAAGGGTGGCAGCTCCGCCTGCCCCACGGTGACAAACTGGCATGAGGACATCACTGCCTGACGGACAAGGATCTGCTCGGCCCCCTCATAATGCCGGGCCGCTCTCACCAGCAGCGCCGGCCTGGAAAGAGCGGGATGCTGAGCCCACTGCTGTGGGTTCTTGACTGCACTGATGCCGGGGACGGGGCAGTTGCCCCTCACCTACTCATCCACTTATGCCGCTCAGCAGCCAGCTCCCGGACACCACCGGCGATATCCCCGCACTCCAGGTGCCCAAAAGCTGGGGCCCACTCTCTGTTGGCAGCAGGCCCACTCCGCAAGCCCCCTTCTCCTCGTGCCATGCAGCCCAGCACCTCGGCGATGCAGGCAAGAGCCCGTGCTGCAATGCCTGCGTCGCCAGCTGTGGAGGCAACTAGAGAATAAAAGGAGGCTAGAAAGCCCCAGCCAGGCTGCAGGGCACCCCAAACCTGCCCGCATCTGCAGCAAGCTGGCTCCAGGGCAGTGGGGCTCACGCGGCTTGTCGGATGTCACAGGGGCACACCCCCATGGGTTCTTGCCATGGGGCAGGGGGCCCCAAACAGCCCCAATCCCCAGAGACAGAAAACACAGCTCATGTGAATCCAGCTCACCCTCATCCAGCGTGCCCAGCATGGCCTCGTGGTAGCCCTCATAGACAGCGCTGCGGGCGAGTGGCAGGAGGCTGACGTCTTGGTGCCCCAGCAGCACCCGCTGCACCTTGCGCCAGCCCTGCAGGAAGAAGAGGGCCTGCCGGGCACCCAGCTCAGCAGCCATGTCCAGGCAGGGCAGCAGCTCCTGCCAGGACATGCGCCAGGCTGCCCGCCAGCGCACCAGCCGCTCACCGACCACTGCCGCTGGGGCCAGCAGCCACAGCACATCCTCCAGCCCCAGCGCCTCACAGGCGTGGAGCACGGGGAAGAGCCGGGCGTTGAGCAGGCAGCGGCTCTCCTGTGGCATCTCGGCATCCCAAAGGTCCCCTTCCCTGATGGAGGGAGAGGCCGTTAGCATCAGGCTCAGGGACACCTTCCCGGAGGGGAGACAGAGCATGGGATGGGTTGAGGTGGCCCCATCCCTGAGGGAGCCAGGTCTCCTGGCACGTGGCACCTACCGTATGCCTGTCCGATGGAAAAACTCAGCCCATGGCACGTTTAGGTACATGGCCTCTTTGGCAGGGCGCTGCAGGGGGACAGAGGGACCAGTTAACACCCCGGCTTCACGGGCAGCATCACCTCATCTTGCCGCCCCCGTACCTGCCAGTCATCGAGGCGGCCAGTGAGGGTGAACACACGGCAGGGCAGGTCACGCAGCTGGATGTGGTGGCCCTGCAGCACAACGTCCCGCAGGGGGCAGCCCCGCAGGGCCAGCGAGGAGCCTGTGGCGAGGCCCGACAGGAGGCAACCTGGACCGATCTCCAGGGGACCCTGCAGAAGAGGCAGCAGAGCCCCCAGTGGCATGGCTGGCCCGGGAGCAGCCCCAAAACCAGAGCCAGACCCTGACTGCAGAAAGGGACAGCCGCTCCGCAAGATGAGCTGGGGCCAGAGGGGCTGCCCTGGTCCCCAGGGAGGGACAGCCCAGTGGTAACAGCCTCCTGCCCTTTCCTAGGGAGGGTGACCCCAGCACCAGTTGAAAGGCAGTAAGGAAGAGTGACACCCCAACCCTCACAGCTGCGGGCCTCCCACCCCAGCCAGGACCTATCCCCATGCCCCACCGAAGTGTGCCGAAGACTCAGGGTCACCCCAGCTACGTACCTGCAGGTGACAGTGCTGGATGACACTGCCGGCTGCCAGCCGCACAGCTCCTTCCAGCAAGCAGTTGGTGACCGAAGAGCCATCCTCCAGGAGCTCAGGCTGCTGCCAGGGGCACAGAGCCATGTGGGCTGGGGTCCTGCCACCCAGCCTGGATCAAAGTCTCCCCCCCTCTCCCCACCCCCCCAAAAAAAACCCTGTGTGGAAGGGCATACATCCACATGGGAATGGGCTGTTTTGGAGAAGCGGAGGTGGCTGGCAGAGCTGGGCAGGAACGTCAGGCTGCGGATGTAGTCGCTCGCAGAGGTGGTCATGTAGTCGTAGGACGCACCGGGAATGCAGGCTGGGGGGGTTAAGGGGAGTGCTCAGCGTCCCGACAACAAACAGGGGTGCCTGACACCCATGTGAGCCAAGGGCGGCCAGGCTGAACATCCCCCAGCAGAACGGACTGGGGAGAGAAGACCTGGAGACCCACAGCAGCAGGGAGGGACACCAGGTCCTGCCCCACCCCCGCTTCTCCCCATGCAAGGGGATGGAGGCATGCCACACGTGCCTGCCCCAGCAGCACTCACTCATGCTAAGGGGGAAGGCACGGAGAGCCGTCCAGAGCACGGAGCGGGCGCTCCTCACGCCGATATCACCACCACCCTTGATAAACGCCTCCTGTGTCACTCCCCCCGCCATGCACAGCACGATGTCAAAGAAGAGGGACAGCTGGGAAGAGAAGGGACCTGTGGGGTGCAACCCCGACCCACATCCCGCTGCTGGATGCTCCCCTCCCACCTAAACATGCTGCCATGGGAGAACACCGGCCCTACAGAAGTGCCTGGCACACACAGGTTAGGGAAGGGGGGTCCAGGCCCCGGTGGAGAGGGGCTGTTACCTGGATGGGCGGTGCCCCTGAGTCCAGCCCCATGTAGGTGCAGGCATCCAGGGGAGGGATGACGTGGGTGGCCAGGAGCTGCTCAGCGGCATCCGCAGAGAAGAAAACCACCCCGCAGACCTGCCAGGGCACGGCGGGGCTGAGGCCACATCGACACAAGGGGCAGGGCCGGCAGGGCCACCGAGGCCCAAGCTGTGTCGTACCAGCGGGACGGTGCCGTCAGGCCCTGCGCACTGCTGGATCTGGGCCGCCGTGCCTTTGTAGATGATGTCGCGCACCATCCCCTGGGAGAGAGATGAGCAGGGCCAGGGCCTTGGCATCTAAGGGACGCAAGGGGTAGGGACCCCCACACATCCAAGGGATGCCCATTGAAGAGGGAACTGCTTCCGACCTGCTCATCGGTGAGGTAGACCCCGTGGTTCCGGGCATACGCCTGGCTCCCAGGCACTGCAATCACTCGGACACCCTGGAAGCCATCCCAGTCGATCCCTGGGAAGAAGGGCAGAGACCAGCATCCATTGGGGCGGTGAAAGTACCTACACTGGGCACAGCTGCCCAAAAACTCTGCAGTGTCCAGCTTCGCCCACCTTGCTGCGGGCACAGCAGGTGCTCCTGACCAGGCAATGGTGAGTGCCTTCACAGGGGTACAGCATGGGCCAGACCCCCAAGCTCCCAACCCTTTCCCGAGCTGAAGCAGCCGTTGGTGCCAGGGCTGGCACCCACTCACCGGGTGCTGAGGGCACAGTGAGGAGCATGTCAGTGCTGCAGACCCACATGCCAGGCGGGGAGCCCACGCAGAGCTGCAGAGAGATGGGCCATGTACCGGGTGAGGGCATGGGAGGGGCCCAGCCCCTGTGGGGCACGCAGCACCCTTCCCGCTGTGATGTGAGCCCACTGAGGGCCCCATCCTGCACGGACCCGGCGTGTCATGGTTCCCAGCAGGCTGTCCAGGTTGCAGACCACAGCTTCAGCCATGGCACCGGGCTCCTCCGCAGGCAGGCAGGCAAAGGCACGGCCACAGTCATCGAAGGAGAAATCTCGGCCCTGGAGGGAGGAGGGAACGAGGTGGGGTGGGGGAAGGGAAGGGGGAAGGGAAGGGGGAAGGGAAGGGGGAAGGGAAGGGGGAAGGGAAGGGGGAAGGGAAGGGGGAAGGGAAGGGGGAAGGGAAGGGGGAAGGGAAGGGGGAAGGGAAGGGGGAAGGGAAGGGGGAAGGGAAGGGAGCTCGGAGCCGTGTGCCCGGGGGCTCCGTGGCTGGCTCAGCCCTCACCATGTGCAGAACGAGGATCCGGGCCGCCCGCAGGACATCGGCGCTCACCACCTGGAGCAGCACGGCGGCAGCTCAGCGGGGCAGGGGCTCCCTGCCACCCCCGGGGCTCCTTGCCAGCCCCCCCGGGGCCGCCCCCCTCCCTTCCCCTCCCTCACCGTGCGGCCCGCCCGGGCGCTGAGGTGCTCGGCCGCTACCAGCAAGGCGTTGAGGGTGGCCCCGCCGCTGCCCAGGTGGGCCCAGGGGTCCTCCACGGCCAGGAGGAGCGGGGGGGGGCGGGTGCCCAGGCAGCCCCGCAGCCGGCGGGTCTCCAGCTCTGCCAAGGGAGAGGCCAGTGGGGCTGAAGGCTGGCACGGCGCGCCGAGCCCCGCCGGGGGACAGGGGGGGAGAGGGAGAGCGCCAGCCCTGCCGCTTGCCTCGCTGGAGGGCAGACACCCAGCCGCCGCGCCGGCAGGTGAGCAGCACGGCGCTCCACTCCGCCGCCATAACCGCGCTCCGCCCAGCCCCGCCCCGCGGGGCCCGCTGGGAGATGTAGTCTCGCGCCCACCAGCGCCCCAGCCCCGCTGAGGGAGTCTCGCCCGCGAGGGACTACATCTCCCAGCGTGCCCTGCGGCGCGGCGGGCCCGGGCCGCTTAAAGGGACCGTGCGCGGTGCTCCGCCCCCCCCCCTTCCCCCGTACCCCATCCCAGGGAGGCAGGGGGGCACACCCCATGGGGGAATCGGGGTGTTTGTTGTTTTCCCTTCCCAAAAAGCGGTCCTAGCGGCGGCGCGCGCCCCCACGTACCCTGCGTCATCCTTGTCATGAGCCCGCCCGGACTCAGCCCAGCTCCTCGCAGGGGCCGCTGCAGCGGGGTGGGGGGTACCCGGGCGCGGGCAGCGGGTGCCCGGCTCAGTGCGCGATGGGCACCGGGCTGGGCGCCCTGTGGGTGCTGGAGCGTGGACAAACAGGCGGGTGCCGATGCGTCGAAACCGTGTGCCGGGGTGGGTACCGGCGACGCCGGTGCACCGGGACGGGCACTGGGGTGAGGTACCGGGACGGGCACCGAGGAGTGATGATGTACCGGGGGAGGGGGGGGGCTGCTGATGTGCCGGGGTGGGTACCGGGCCGGGCACCACGGGGGGATCTTGGAGCGGGCACCTCGGTGGGTGCTGGGGGATGGCGGTATGGTGGTGTGGGTACGGGGCTGGGTACCGGGTGGTGCCGATACCCCGGTGTGAGTACCGGGGCGGATGCCGGGGTGCGTACCGGGGTGCGCACCGGGGATGCCGATGTCCCGGGGCGGGTAGCGGGGATGGTTACCGGGGATGCCGCTGTACCGGGGCGGGTACCGGGGCAGATACCGGGGATGCCGATGCGCCGGCTGGGCGCGGCGCGGCCCCGCTCGTTTCCTACAAGTCCCACAAGCCTCGCCGGGCGGAGGGCGGCCGAGGACTACATCTCCCAGGCTGCCGGGACTGCCCCCCGCCCCGCACGGCGCGGCACGGCGCGGCACGGCCCCGCACGGCGCGGAGGGCGCGGCGCGGGGGGCGGCGGCGGCGGCGGGGCCCGGGCGCGCCCGGCGGCGGGGCCATGCTGGAGCCGAGCCAGGTACCGCGGCGGGGAGCGGGCCGGGGGTTGGGGAGGGGGTTGCGGGCACGGCCCGGTTCGGAGCGGGGGGGTGGGCGGTGATATCGGCGCGGGGGGCGGCAGAATATAGCGGGCTGCGGCCGGGGGAGCCTAGCCGGGAGCTGCCCCGGGGTGGGTGCTGGTCCTGGGGCTGGCCTCGGAGAGCATACACCCGGGATGCGATGGATCCGACCCCGGGGTGCTGGCGCCGGGAGGATGCGCTGGCCATGGGTGCTGGGGTGCTGGCCCCCGGGAGGAAGCTCTGGCCCCGAGAGGATGCGCTGGCCCCGGTCCTGGGGTGCTGGTCCCAGGAGGATGCGCTGGCTTCGGGTGCTGGTCCCAGGAGGATGCGCTGGCTTCGGGTGCTGGTCCCAGGAGGGATGCACCAACCTCAGCCCCAGGGTGCGGCCCTAGGGTGCTGCCTGGAGAAGATGTGCTGGCTCCTGACAGGAGTGCTGGGGCCGGTGCTGCTCCCCACAGCCCGTGGGGGGCTATCCCCCTCCAGCCATGTGCCCCAGGAGGGTGCCATGGGCCCCAGATCTCGGGGTGATGGTGGGGGCAGAGCTGGGGTGGCCACAGAGCGGACCAGGGTGGGAAGGCTGGCTGCAGGGTTCCAGGGGTGCAGGTCCCAGCAGGAACCCCCAGTCCACTGCCAGCGCCAGTGTGCGTGTGAGGTCCCTGGGCAGTGGTGTGACACATGGCCGTGTGACACCTGGAGTCCCTCGCCTGGGTAGCGGCAGCCAGTATTTCACAGACACGGCATGAGCGTCCCTGGGGACCGGGTGGGAAACGCTTGTCACCCAGCAGCTGAACATCCCTCGCCTGCTTCTGTGCCTGTGGGGGTGCCAGCCTGGGCGTTTGCGTGGGGTCCCATCCCTGCCTGGGGTCTGTGCCTGTCCCTGTGCTGCGGGGTGGCCAAGGCTGCTGGAGCAGGGTTGGTGCCGGAGGTTTCAGGGCCTGGCCATGCTGGGGGTCCCCATGCACACCGGGGGCTCGGGTGCAGCTGGGGAAGGCACAGTTTTGCTGGGGCTCCAGCTAGAGTACTTATTGCAAAGCCTCCAAATATTTCTCTGGCTCCCCCCATCCCAGCAGGACTTTCCCGGAACCGGGGAGGGGATGAGCTCAGACTGGAGGAAGGGCCACGTCCCCTCCTGCTGCCAACAACCGAGAAACATGGCTGGGAGAACCCAGAAAAGCCAGCAAATTCCCCCCTGGAAAGGTGTGTGAGCTGGGGCAGGTGGTTTTGCTCCCCATTACCCGGGGTTCCCCTGCCGGGCTGGGGGCTCCCCCATACCCAGCACGGCCCCGTGCCGGGGTGGTGAGCAGGGACGGGAAGTTGCTCAGTGTGTTGGGCTTCGTTTTCCTTCCCGCTTCTCTCCCAGCCACATATTGCATCCGCAGCGGTGAGGCTTGGGGCAGGGATTGGGGTGGGGGGGGGAGGTTGGATGGGGGGCAGCGAGGGGGTGGGGGGAACTGCTGACCTCCCCCACCGCCTCAGCCTGGGCCACACACGTGCCCGCCTGTCTGTCTGTCTGTCTGTCTGTCCCCATCTGCCAGCGAACGGTGGTTTGTGTGCGGCAGCTGCCTGTCAGAAGCATTTCCCTCTCCTCCCAGGAGCTCATGGCGGTTCTTGGGAACGGGGAGACGCGCTCCGCTCACCCACCCACGCCTTGCCCGCGCCGGAGGCAGGCAGAGCAGGCAGGGAGAGCCCCAGCACCGTGCACTGCACCGAGGCGGGGGGGGGAAACCCACTGGGGTTTGGGTTTCCATGCCCAGACAAGCTCCAAGCTGCCAGCAGAAGGCTCTGCCAGCGCGATGGTTTTCCCGCCTGCACAGGGACGGTTCCCCCGTCACCTCTCGGCACACATGCTGGGTGCTACCTGGCTTGGCCCATGCTGAGGTCTGGGCAGCTCAGTGGCTTTCACCCCCCTCCCCATTGCATTTAATTCCTGCAAGAGTGCTAATTGCTCCCCAGCTTTGGTGCTCCTTGATGAGCTGTGGTTTATTGGAGCCTGCTGGTCCCCAGGGTTTGGGGTGCAGGGGTAGTGGCTGGGAGCATCCTCTCCCTGCCCTGGCCAGGGGGATCCCTCAGCTCCGCATCACTCTTTGCCCTTGGCATCTCCTGAAAGCTTTTTTGGGGACTGCAAGAGATTTGGGTCCTGGTTCTGTCACAGTAGTCCCCTGAGGTGCCCCTGGAGTGCACGTGGGGAATGCTGAATATATAGAAACTTGGGGGGGGAGGTTGTTTTATATATATATATATATGTGTGTGTGTGTGTGTGTTATATATGGATTGGCATTTCCCCCTTCCCGGAGGAGGGGTGCAGTGATGACACCCCGAGATAACACCCCCCTCAGGAAAGTGGAGCAAGCCACAGCTGCTTCGCTCCGGATGCCACTGTGTCCCCAGCGAGGAACTTTTCATCTGCAAGGGTAATTGGGCTAATTAGCAAAATGCAAATGCTCCCCCCCCTCCTTGCACCCAGCACCCCATCCCTTCTCCCTGAGCATCCAAGCTGTGTCCCAGCTGGAGGAAAGGAGAGGTCAGGGTCCCTCACCCATGGAGCTGCATTTAATGGGAGGTGCTGGTGGTAACTGGGCTGTACTGGGATCGATGGCCTGCGGCCACAGGAGCATCTCGTAACATCCTTGTGATGAAATCTCCTAAGTACAATTTTCCTTAACGAGTTCAATGGCCTCTCAGCTCCACCCGCGAGCGCAGCAAACCCCAGGCAGCTTTTCTGGGCTGCCCCCCAGCATGCACTGAGTTCGCAGGTCTCTGCTGGGGCCGTGTCCCCATGGGGGAGAGAGGAGGGCCCAGCACCCATCACCCACCTGCCCTCGAAAGCCTTGGGCGTTCCACCGCTGGAGCTGCAGAGCCCTGGGGAGGGGCAAAGTGCAGCAGTGGGGGCCCCGCATCCCTGGGGCGATCCGCACATCGTGGGGAAAGGCCAACCTGGTGCAGCATCTGCCCCATCCTGGGCTCCTGCTCCTCACCAGGAGGTGAGGCCTGGGGCAGGAATCCAATGGGAATGGGGGGGACAGGGAGTGGGTCCCAAACGGCGGGGAGGTTCCGGGTGCTGCTGGCAGCAGTGGGGTGCCAGCGTTGGAGGGCAAGTGGAAGCCTTTGCCAGGGAGCACGTGATTGTCCATGGCTGGGCTTGGGGGGAGACTGGTTTGGGGGTGTCTGTGGGCTGAGGCCGTGCTGTGGCAGGCAGGGAGGGGGGCACGGACCGGGCGGACCCCACCGACCTCAGTGCATGGCTGTGAGAGGACGAGGTGGAGATGTGGCTTTGCATGGGGAGCTGGGGGGAGGATGGGGGGGGAGCAGGGAGAGGGCTCTATATCCTCTGTTCCATGGGGGCTGGCTGGCACCCCCCACTCGCTAGCCAGCCCCAAGCCTGGCCCATTGCTGGTACCTGGCTCAGTGGTGTCCTGAGCCCGGGTACTTGTCCCAGGTGTGGTGGGGTGGGATGCAAGCCTGTGGTTCAGTGGTACCTGAGCTGGTGGTACCTGATGTGACATGGGGGTGTCTGCCCTGCTGGCTTGGTGGTACTGGTACTGAGACAGTGATACTAGTACTGGGCTGGTGGTACTGGTACTGAGCCGGTGGGTGGGCTGGTACCCAATCTCATGACATGACAGTGCCCAGCTTGGTGGTATCCAGCAGCTGGGGCAAAGTGGGAGCTCCTGGGTGAGTGCTTGGGGGTGTGGGGCAGCACAGCACTGGGGGCTGGGAGGGGCAGGGTGTCCCTGCTGTATGAGGCTGAGCAATGAGTCCCCACCTGTCCTGCCTCTGGGAGAGGGCAGCTGCCACCCCTGCAGGGAACTGGGTTTCACAAGGCCATGCTGCAAGCGTGGCCTTGGGCTTATCAACTCCCTCCTGGAGTGCAGGGGCTGGGGGCCACCCAGGGGGTTGGGGGAGGTAGGGGCCATGCAGCATGGGCAGATGGCCAAGCAGCATCCCTTCTGAGGGATGGGGGCATCAGCCATCTTCCCGATGTGGCCGTGCGTGCGAGCTGTGGGGGAGGGTTGGGTCCCTCAGCTCCTTCTCCTACTGTGTGCTTCGGGTTGATTTTTTTTTTTGGGAGGGGGGATAGGACAGCCAGATGGGCTCCACAGCCAAAGCTTCTCCCCCCGTGCCCTGCCCCCGGCATTGCCCTGTCAGGTGTTCAGGATGAAGCAGGTTCTTATGGAGTCCTCACCATGCAGTGGTCCAGCCAAGGGGCTCGGGGTGATGCTGGAGTCCACCTCATTACCAACCCCACCCACCAATGAGGCTGGGAGCATCCCTTTTGGAACTTTCCCACTGCTGGGACCTCCCTTGCATCCCCAAATCCCATAGGAAATGGCCTTGGCTCCATCCCAGTTCCACACTGGGGATCTGGCCTCCCACGCTCTTTCCTGGCCCTGTCCCAGCGCGGAGGGATGTGCCCAAAATAACGCCTCTGGCTGCTGGGCACCAGGAAACTGCTCCAATTGCTGCTGCTGCCAGCCAGGGGTGCGAGAAGGGTTTAAAGCATGGGGAACCCAATTAACTCTGCTCCATTAGCTGATTAAGTTGCCTGATAAGAGTATGATTAATTAAAAGGGATGAAGAACAAGTTACCTGCCCCTCACTGCCATGATGGAAACCCATGGAATTGGTTTCCCTTGTTAACCCCTAGTGCCTGTCAGGCCTTCGTGGCCTTGTGCCAGCGCTGGGTTTGGTCCCTGCTCCCCTTCCCAGGGGACAATGCGATCCCTCAGGAAAGGGCCCTTGGAATCACCCGTGCTTTGTCTCAGCGTGGCTTTGGAAGCCAAGTGATGCGGCAGGACGGGGAGCACCGTCCCCCTCCCGCCTCGCCCCAGGCACATGCCTGCTTTGCCGTGTTCCCCGCCAGCTAACGCGAGGTGACGGCCCCCGCGCAGGCGGCCTGCTCCGCTCCCCGGGCCTGGGGGGGGGGCCGCAAGCTTGGCCAGACGGATGCTGTGACCATGGCGGGGGGCTGGGGGGGGGGCCAGAACCTGAACAAACCTGAGGGGTTTTATGGATTTTTTGTAGCAGGTCCCCAAACGGGGCCTGGAACAAGGCCGGGCATTGCTTGGCACATCCTTCTGGCGGGACTGGGGTGGGTGGAAGACTCAACTCATCAATCCCACCCAAATCTCTTCTTTCCCACCCATGACAGTGTGTGGGATGCTGATCCAGGGCAGGGGGGGGTTCCCCTGGGTGCTCCCCCCCCACCTTCACCTGCAAAAGCTGTGTGCTGCGTGACCAAGGTGACATCACTGCTCAGGGGGCGTGGGGTGGGTAGCCCTGGGCACCCGTGGCAGGGGGGTTGCCAGGGTCTCCCTTCATCCCCAGCACCCCGGGGGGGGGGCAGCAGCTGGAGTGGGGGGGTGCTTTGCTCCCTGTCCCCAGAGGGGTGGCATCCCATCTCCTGATGATGACTCCTTCCTGCGCCCACCCCGTCATTTCCCAGCAAGGAAAGCGGTGCCGACAACCTTGGGGTACCGCAGAAATGAGCAACCAAAGCCAGTGAGTCCTAAAAAAACCCAGGTGGGAATGTGCTCGATGGCATCACAACCAGCGGAGGAGGCATCCCCCAGGGAAGGCACCTCCCCCAGGGAAGGCATCCCCCAGGGAAGATATCCCCCAGCTCCGGGGCTGCTGTTTGTGTCACTCCGGTGTTCCCCATCCCAAAAGGAAAGCTTATCCCATGGGGGAGAACGAAAATGAACCCGCGAAATTGCCCGACTGGAACAGCAGCGGAGCGATTCAGTGGCCTCGCTTCGTTAGCCCCTGTCGTCACGTTTAATGAGCACACAGACTTTGGGGGGGGGGGAGGGATTAAGGATGAATTTGGGGGCGGAGGGAGGATTTAATGGCATTGCCGAGCTGCCTCCTCGCTCACCACGGAATAAATTCCTGGTTATTTATGGAAACACCAAAGAGCCCCCAGCAGGGGAGGGTTGGGGGCGTGGAGGGGTGTTATCTAGTGGGAGCAGGTTGGGTTTGACTTTGGGAACGGGCGGGGAGGGAATGGTTAAGGCTGGGTTATTCCGGGGTCTGAGGCCCGCTGCAGATGGAAATAGCTGCCGGCCTCTGCTCGGGAGCGATGACTCAAATAAGCCGCTGGTATTTAAGGATGCTTTAATGCGCCCGAGCTGGGCTGGGAGGTGAGGGGGGGGGATGTCTCTGCCTGCGGTCAGAGGCGCCAGGATTGGGATGGGGGGAGTGGGCTGTACAAAACATGCTCCAGATGCGGCAGGAGCCAGGATGGGCAGCCGGAAAGGGAATTTTTCCCCCTTTCACCGGGAACTAAAATACAAACTCAGTGGGCACGTGACAGGCAATTTCCTCCAGCCTCCAGAGAAACCCCCGTGGGACCGGGAGGGTTGGGAGGAGGAGAGGGGTCTCAGCCCAGGTTCCCCGCAGCGTCCCACCATGGCACAGCTAAAAAGAGCCCCCAAATCATCTTTGCCCTCCAAAACTTCCCAGTGTGGGGTGGGGAGGAGGGGTCACAGCCTTTGCCTGGCATTATGCTGGCCTCCCTCAGATGCAAACAGCCACCCCCGCTTCTTCCCTCCAGCAGCAAGGCACAAAATTTGTTGCAGTGGCTCACCAGCCATGTGTGTGCTGTGGAAGTGTATTAACCCTTCCTCTGCCTCCCCCTGAGCGAGGAAAAAGCCTTGGATGAGGACCAGGGCCAAGATGTGCACCCGGTGTCTGGCTCTGGCCTTGAAAGGCTGTGGCCTCCCGGACAAATATTTAACCGGGGGTTAATGACTGGGGCTGCAGACGTCCCGTCCCCACAATGGGCTGGGGGGGTGGGGGCAGGGGTTTGGGCCCTGCTCATGTCTCCTGCCCCATCCCGCTTTTTGGAGAAGGTGGGGGTCTGGGCATCCTACACCCCCGGTAAGAGGCCTGATGTCTTCCCAGGGGTGCTGGTTGTAGGGCAGAGGCAGCTGCTAATTAGCGCTGCTGGCCTCAGTGCTGGCCTAATTGGGGCCAGGGCTGAGCAGAGGTGACGCCACTGCAGGGTTTGGGCTTGGCGGAGGGGCGTCTGCCCTGACATCCCCCTCTCAACAAAGCCCCGGGGAGGACGACATCGCCATTCCCCCCATTTGATGGGTTCTGCCCAGCTCGGCGGCTGTGTTAAAAAAAAAAAGATGCTGAAAACTCCCCTTTTATCTTGGGGGGGGGGTGTGTGTGTCTGGCTTTGCCTCCCCTCAGCTGGGGGGCTTGGCTGCTCCTCCTGACCCCCCGAGCATGGGTGCTGGTACCTCTGCCCCGGCTATTTTTACCCACCGGGATCACGAGCGAAGCGGGTGACCTTCGCCGAGGGACGCTGCCACGTGGGAGGGGACAGCCGCTGGCATCGGTCCCCGGGTGTCCATCAGGCTGCAACGCGGCTGCTTTCCTGGCTGTTGTGGCTGGCAAAGAAGGTGTCGGAGGGGCTGGAGGAGGAGGAGGAGGATTGAGCTGCTCCTTTGGCTCCTGAGGCGAGTTCATGGCTGAGCCTTTATCTGCTGGAGATGGGGAGGGCACAGCCAGGAGCTCCCACTGCAAGGCGCCAGCGTGGGCACAGTGCTGCTGGCATCCTGGCTCTTTCCACAGCTCCATGCCAGGGCTGGGTGGCATCGTACAAACAAAGCCCCCAGCCCACAGCACCCTCATCCTGCTCCGTGTGACCCCCGTGGCCACCGACTCTGCATCGCACCCCTTAACCCCTGTCCCCTCCTCCCCGCTCCAGGCTCATAGCGTCACAGCCGTGTCCCTGAGGGCAGCGTGCCAGTGGAGTGGCTAAACCCTGAGGATGATGCCAACCGCCACAGCCGAAAGCCAGCCGGGGCCAGGACCTGGAGGAGCTGTCGAGGTGTGGTGGTGCCGCAGCTGAGGCCGGTGTGCCGAGCTGCTCTCTGCCCGGCACGTGGAGCCGCCGGGGGCCTCCGCCACGGCTGGACCACGCGGATGGAAAGCTGCAGCCCGGCAGGTAGGAGCCCAGGGTGATGGCTTGGGGGGTGGGGGTGGGGGCTCAGCTTTCCCCCCCCACACTCCTTCCTGCCATGCTCCCATGGTGATTTAAAGCTCTTGGTCCTGCAGGGAGCCTCGCTGGCCGGCTGACGGCATCCCGCGCCCTATGCCCGCGCCCTATGCCGGAGCGGGCGCCCTCCCCGACTCAGCCGCCTGACGACCATGAAGTGCTCGTTGCGCTTCTGCTTCCTCTCGACCGCCTTCCTGCTCGTCTTCGTCATGTCCCTCCTCTTCACCTACTCCCACCACAGCATCGCCTACCTGGACCCTGGTGGGCTGGGCAGCATCCACCGGGTGAAGCTGGTACCTGGCTACGCCGGCATGCAGCGGCTCAGCAAGGGGGGGCCGTACCCCCGGGGCTGTGCCTGCCGCCGCTGCCCAGCTGAGGAGCCCGGTGCTACCGACTGGTTTGATGGGCGCTATGACGCTGCCGTGTCCCCGGTGTGGACCAAGGAGAACATGGACCTGCCGCCCGATGTCCAGCGGTGGTGGATGGTGAGAAGGAGAGGTGATGGGTGCCGCAGCAGCATGCTGCGGCACGGGGAGGAGAGGGGGGGACATAGCTTATTCCTTTCCTGGAGTGGAAGGGGCCGCTGGCTGATGCCCCCTCCTCGTCCCCTCTCCCCTCCCTGCAGATGCTGCAGCCCCAGTTCAAGTCCCACAACACCCATGAGGTGCTGAGCAAGCTCTTCCAGATTGTGCCAGGCGAGGATCCCTATCGCTCCCGCGACCCGCGCCGCTGCCGCCGCTGCGCGGTGGTCGGCAACTCGGGCAACCTGCGCGGCTCCGGCTACGGGCCGGAGATTGATGGGCACGACTACATCATGCGGTGAGGGCAGGGGACCGATGCCGGGGGCGCTACCTGCCCGCTCAGCCCCATGGGCAGCATGGAGGCACGGGGCAACGCTGGCAGCACCGGTGGGTGCCGGGCTCCTGCTGCGTGCGCCGTGGTGGCACCTCTCAGGGTCTGGATATTTTGGGGTGGGAGGGTGAGGAGGGGGTGTCCCTGTGTCGCACAGTGTAGCCGGGCTCCGGATGCTCAGTCAAGGAGCCCATTGTGTGTTGGGGATGGGTGGGAGTGGGTCCTGCCCCACCATCACGCTGGGCTGGCTCAGGGTGGGGGGGACCCTCAGCTCATCCCAGCACCCTGAGCATCCGCAGGCTGGGAAATCGCTCCTCAGTCGCGTTCAGCAGCTGTTGGGGGCTGGGGCAGCTGGGAGGAGGGTGCCACCTTCCCTGCTCTCTCACCAGGATGAACCAGGCCCCTACGGTGGGTTTTGAGGGCGACGTGGGTGGTCGGACCACGCACCACTTCATGTACCCTGAGAGTGCCAAGAACCTGCCCGCCAATGTCAGCTTCGTGCTGGTGCCCTTCAAGACCCTGGACCTGCTCTGGATCGCCAGTGCCCTCTCCACTGGCCAGATCAGGTTGTAAGTACCTGATGAGTGCCTGCAGTGCAGAGCTGGCCTGTCACTGGCATGGCTTCCCGGGGAGCAGTGGGGGTCTCTGGGGTCCTCTGTCCTGGAGCATCCCCCGGCAGATCGTTGGTGGGGTGGGGGACACAGGATCCCCAGAAGCTCACCTTCCTCTCCACTTTGTCCCCAGCACGTACGCGCCTGTGAAGCCTTTCCTGCGCGTGGACAAGGAAAAGGTAAGGGAGGTGGCGCCTGCTGCTGCGGCACACCCATCGCCCCGTCTGCCCCCCGTGCACTCGACACCCCATCTGCCCCACGCACACCCCACTTGGTGCTACTCACCAAAGGCCCCGGCGCCAACCCCAGTGTCCTCCCAGGTGCAGATCTACAACCCTGCCTTCTTCAAGTACATCCACGACCGCTGGACGGAGCACCATGGGCGCTACCCCTCCACTGGCATGCTGGTGCTCTTCTTTGCCCTCCATGTCTGCGATGAGGTGCGTGCTGGCTCCTCAGGGTCCTTCCTCTGGGTTTTGGGGTCCCGGGTGGGCTGTGGAGTCCCGTCTGGCTGGCTGGGATCCTGAACTTTGCAGGGTTTAGGTGGCAACTTTGGGACCAAGTTTCATTCATGTGTTGCCCCACATCACGGTGATGGGCACCCTTGAATGGTGTGCTGGGGAGAGGAAGTACACCAAATCCCCCCCCAACTCCAGCAGCGTGGCGGGTACTTGAGGGTCACTGTCCTGGTGTGTGGGTGGGTCTCAGGGCTGGCTCACCCCCTCCTGCTCCCCACTGCAGGTGAACGTCTTTGGGTTTGGCGCCGACAGCCGGGGCAACTGGCACCACTACTGGGAGAACAACCGCTATGCCGGGGAGTTCCGGAAGACAGGGGTACACGACGCTGACTTTGAGGCGCACATCATCGACATGCTGGCCAAAACCAGCAAGATTGAGGTTTACCGGGGAAACTGAGGGCTGCGCCTCCTCCCGCTCCCCCGGCTGGGGCCCAGCTGCCCGTGGGGGCAGAGGCTGAAGGGTCCCTTCCCTGCCAGCCTTGGGTGATGAGCACCGGGTGGGCAGCGCGACCCCCGTGCTACCTGTGGAGCCGCTCCCGGTGATATTTGGTGCCTCCAGCAGCCAATCAGGTTCAGAGCTAAAGGAAAGACTTTTTGCTTTTTTTTTTTTAATTAATTATTATTATAATTATTAAGAAACCCAGCTAAGAAAGGATTTGTACACACAATCAGCGACTGACGGGGCGGCAGGGGCATCCGCCTCCTATCTCTTTCCTATCAAACCAAATGCTGCTCTTTTTAAATCAAGACACCCCCCACTTCCCTGAAGCCGGGTGACTTTGGGGGGGAGCACCCTGAGCATCGTGTCAAGGGGGACATGGCGGCCGAGGGCTCGGCTCCCCCCTCCCCAGTGCCGCAGCCTCACCAGTGGAACCAGCTGCTTCTTCCTTCCTTCCTTCCCTCCTTCGTTTGGGTATTTTTGGGATCTGTTTTTTACCCACCTGGAGCAGCCCAGGTGCAAGCACATGGACCCGCTGCGGGGAAACCGACTATCACTGATGCTCCACTGCAGCCAGATTCAGGACCGGGCATCCCTGCTCCTCTACCTGAGGATTAGAGGAAGGGTAGGATGGATTTTTGGGAGCAGCCAGCAAGAGGCAGCTAGGAAACACACAGGAGCGGCAGCCTGGATTCCTCAAGGGATTCCCCAAGGGATGCAGCAGCTGTGGGAGATTTCCCTTAGAGAGGGTGTCAGTGGGTGAATGCCCCAGGCGCCGGCCTTCATGTCCTACAAAGAGCTCTGGTGAGAAGCTGGAATCCCAAAGTCTTTGCCCCGTTCCCAAGGTTTGGTTCCCCCTGGGTACAGCCGGTGCCCTCGGGGTACCCTGGGGCTTTTTTTTTTGGGGGTAGGCAGGAATCAGCTTGCCAGAGGTGTAATTAAACCACTTTCTTTGGGTCAATCAGGTGGGTAGGGAGCGGTTGGGGGTCAGTTGGGGTTTGGTTTTTACAGAGGGGATGCTGGAAAGCTGAAGGAAAAGGCAGTGATGGAAAGGTGCCCCCCCAGAGAGGGACGCTCAGCCCACACAGCCGGTGAGTGCCTGGCAAAGCTCCTGCCCACGGCGCCCGGGTGCAGTAGTGACTGGAGGGACAATCACAGGGGTTTGGGCTAGGACCTTGGGATTTTACCTGTTTGGATCCGGTTTTTCTGGAGCAGCCTCTCAGCTGGTGCTCTGTTTCAGTTTGGTTGGTTTTCCGGGTTTTCTGCTCTTTCTTTTCGGCGGGGGGGGGGGGAGGGGGGGAGATTGGTTTGGTTTGATGTTTCCTTGCAATTGTGAAACACAAGGGTCTGGGTCGCCCAGAGCATCCCCTGTGCTGGAGATCGCCATCTTTTCTCTTGGTTCCGTGGCAGGTTTTGGTAGAAGTGGTGCTGCCCTGGGGAGAACAACCCGCCGCCACCGCCATAGCCACCCGGATCCCACTCCGCTCCCTGGGATGCTGAGGGGGGTTACAGCCTCCACCTTCCCGGGTTTTCTTTTGTTTGGGGAAGGGGGGAAGAAAATAAAGGAAAACACCCCTCCCAAACACAAAACCATGAGCAACAATGAGTGCCTTGACCATCTCCTGTCGGCTGTGCTGGGCTGTGCCGGCGGTAGGGGCTTGGCCGATTGAGCTGGCAGCCGTACCTGCTTCCCCCTTGTGCCAGGCTGGATCTTAGCTGGGAAACATTGCAGCGGGGAGACAGGGATGTATCCGGGACATGGTTCAGGAGCCAGAGAGGCCAAACCCAGTGCGACAAGGCCAGACCAGCTCCCATCCCAGCAGAGCAGGACCAGGCCAGACAATCACAGGGCGAGCAACGATGCTGCATCCCACCCCTGGGTACCAAACCCGCTGGCAGCACAGCCCCAGCATCTGGCAAAGGGCGCGCTCACGGCTCCTTGATGCCCCAACGGTATTTTTTGGGGGGGCTGACTTCCTTCCTTCCTCTACCAACCCCTCCCCTTTTTTTTTTCCTTTCAATTATAAATAATAATTATTATTTTTTAGTTTCTTTTTAATCTGTCCCATTAGGACTTGCCACCACTTGTGTTTCTCTGGCCAAGTGGCCACATGCACGAGGAGCATGCTGCACGCCGGGTGGGGAGGGGGGCTGCGGTGCCCACGAGCATCACTGTACTGTCCATAGAGGGGCGGAGTGGTTACGGGCAGAGGGGGGAGCAAGGGGGGAGCAGCCCAGGCTCACCCACCCGCCCGGCAGAGATGCTCTTCACCACACGGTGCCTGATCGAGCACCCTTTGCCGCCCTGTGCTCTGACCCAGGGCTGGGAGCAGGCGGGTGGCTTTGCCCATCGCCTCTCTGTCCGTGGGGACTTCTGCACACAACTGTCTTAAAACAACCTTTTTTTTTTAAAGTCAATAAAAACCATGCATCAGAACAGCTCTGTGTTTTCCTGACGGCTGCAACTTTCCCCGCGCCCAAAGTCAGGCACAGGTGGGGTTGGGGAGGAGGGAAAGGGAGCCAGGAGGGTTTCGGTGCTGGGAGGATCCTCTCCTCTCCGTTTGGGCTGGGTGTCAACCAGTGCCTGCAGTTTAATGCCCAGCCCTGTAATGCTCCACGCACCCAACATCCCCTTCCAGCAGTGCCGGCAGTGAGGGGATGGTGCTGCTCACCCAGACCCCACGTTCGATCTGTCCCTCCTGGCCCTGGAAATGAGGAAAGAAGCTTTGGTCCCATATGGCCCACGCTCCCCAGCCAGGGGAGGATGAATTCTCCCCAGGATGTAACCTTGCAAGTGGGCGCAGGGTGGGGAAGTGAGCCAGCTCGCTCCAGCTCCCACCACCCCAACATGCCTGCGGGACCCTAGCAGACTATGCTGCGGGAGGTCACAGAGTCATAGAATCACAGACTGGGCTGGGCTAGAAGGGATCCCAAGGATCACAGAGCTCCAACCCCCTGCCACAGGCAGGGCCACCAACCTCCAGGCCTGGAGCTATGCAAGATTGCCCAGGGTCCCATCCAACCTAGCCTTGAATATCACCAGGGACGGGGCACCCACCCTCTCTCTCTGGGCAGCCCCTTCCAGCCCCTCACTGCTCTCTCTGTAAAGAACTTCCCCAATATCTCATCTAAGATACCAGATTAGGTTGGGTGCTGGAAGACCCATGAGGCCCTTGCCCAACAAATGGCCAGGTTCGAAGGTAGTTAAAACAGCTCTTTATTAATATACAAACCTGGCGACACATAACCAACCCAAACAGTAAATGAAACAAAGCACGATATAAATACCGCCTACGTAACGGCGTGGCCTCAGCGGAGAGCAGCAAACTCACCCTGGCTTGTGCGCTTGGGGACAACTGTCCACGTCCTCCAGCACAGATGGGTTCTGGTGATCAGAGCAGCTTTGTGTCTCCTAAACCCCTCCAAATCCAGAACGGGCAGAGGCAAGACCTCCGCTCCCTCCAAGGCAGACCGCCCGGTGCAAGGTTTTACAGATGAATGATTCCACAACCCCAGAGCTCCAAGAGATTAACAAAAAAAGAAGGGGAATGGAGGGGGAAGCATCATCCCTGTGCTGCCGGAGATGATCAGCTGGGGCTCTGCTTACCAAGACCCCACGAGAGGAGAAGGGGATGGCTGTGGTGGACAGGGAAACCGCGCTGCTGGAGTCACTCCTCACTCCATCCCACCTCAGCTATACCCATCGCAAAACATTCACAAGCGTTAAGGCACTAGGAAAATGTTTTCACAGGTTCAGACTTTAGTTATTGTGACAATTTTGGCTGCAGCACACCCCAGGAGCTTTGCCAGCCCTTTAAAATCCGGTCTTGGGGCACTGAAAAAACATCAAGGGCCTCTAGGTAAGGAAACCAGTTCACCCAGTAGCCGGAGGCCATGGTGAGAAGGGTGCAGTTCACCAGTCTCTGCTCCAAAGACCTGGGTACTTGTCCCCAGGAGCGCAGAGCCCTCCTCCCACAGCCCAATCCAGGAGAGTGGGGCTTTCCCCAACGATGCAGGACACATGGGTGCTACCCAGCTGCCCGCAGGCAAGCTGGGAATGGCCGCACTCCTGGCACCACAGCATGCTCCTTCCCCCCAAACGCACCTCGGGTCCCTTCTTTTCCTGCTGCCAGCCTCACCGTGAGACGCTGGAAAATCCACCAAGGGCTTTGGAGACGTTAGCCTGCCTCTGGTTATACTGGAAGAGGTGTGTAAGCAGAACCTCTTCTGCTACAGGATAAGGAAGGAGAATCTTTTCTGGTGTGGAAGACGCCTCGGTGGTGCCACAGTGAAAGGTGACAGCGTGGGATTTTATCCATATGGACAACATGGATCGCGCCCCAGTTGGTACTGCTGGCAACCTCCAAGTGCCTGATCTGCTCACAGAGGTGCCATGCACCCGTGAGGGGAGATCACCCGTTAGCGGCCCGGAAAAACCAAGACAGATTAATGCCAACACCTTTTCCAGGTGCCTCTTCCCTTACAATTCCCTTCCCTTGCTCCGAAGAGGCAACACTTCCAGACACAGGCGATCTGGTCACATGGCATGTCAGACCCACAAAGCAGCGGCAGGTTCTGTGCTGTAACTTGGGAGCCAGCTTGACCCCAGGAACCCATCTGAGCTCTGAGACAAATGGGAGATGAGAAGTCTTAGAGCCACCTCAGCAAACAGACCCCCTGTGCTCCCGCTCCTCCCCACTCCTGCTTGGACACGTCAGTAGGTACCACAGGGAAGTGTCCAAGCAGAGACTTCAGTCTCCTCTAACGCAATGGGACAGAGTACTTTACACCAGTCCAGGCTCCTTTCCATAAAGGAAGAACAAAACCCATCATAGCACAAGCAGCACAGTGAATTCCTGGGGGGAAAATAAAAGGATACAAAGAGATGGCAGTGGCAAGGAGAGCTGGACAGGGATGGGGGCTCAAATTGAGTTTGGTTCAATGCAGATCCCAGCCTCAGGCCTGGTGCTGGCTCCGAAATACCTGCCAAGCTTTGCGTCTGCCCTGTGCACTCAGCTTTGGAGGAGGCATAAAAATCAAGTATCAAAGGGGGGGACACAAACCCCTCACCTAAAGCTTTAAGGCATTTACCCAGTATTTAACGTTGGGGGCTTTCTTTCCCCCCGCCCTAGATGCCCAGACTACTCTCACGAGGGTTGTAAGCACGCTGGCATCACAACACCCAGGGAAAGCTTAAAGTGCAGAGGAAAATTCTCAAGTGCTTGTTAGAGGCAGTTCGAGCCCATCTGATGAGACAGACACCCCTCTCCTCCCCAACATCCTGTTCCCTGGGCAAAGACTCTCCTTTTTAGGAAAATGAAAATCCAAACAGTTAAAGGAAAAAGTCATTGAAACCAGAAAGCATCCTGGAATGGGTGGAAATGAACCCCAGCAAGGAGCACAATAAAGTCATCTGGGAAATCTGAAGGCAGGGAGCATGTTTCAAACAGCTCCTGCTGCTCCCCAAGTACGGGAACTCCTGTGTCCATATAGATTTCTTCCCCACAACATATCCATTCTGGTCCAAGCCAGCTGGAAGGATAAGGCTGGTGGTGTCAGTGCCATACCCCAATGGTTGGATGCTATGTGCAAGAGACAAGGGCTTCTAGCAGTCTGGTGTGCACGGTGCCCACCTCTTCGCATGGTTTGCTTCATCGGAACAAGGAGCCAGAGAAGGAAGTGAATGTGTCAGAAAACGAGAGCCAGCGCCGCTCTCGCTTCCTGGAGAACGCTGTCCTGATTCCGTCAGAGCCTTCCCTATCACCCAGCACATGTCCAGCCCCAAGATGCTCCCTGAGCTGGGAACCAGGGCTGATTTCCTTCTCTGAGGCTGGGCTTAATGCCTCTGCTCTCACCTCAGCTCTGCCATCCCCTCCCACCTCAGCTCTGCCATCCCCTCTCACCTGTGTTTATTTCCCCGTGCCTTGCTCTCCGATGGGCAAAAGGAACTCACGTGCCTGAAAAAGGAGCCTGGGAAGCGTGGAGAGTGGGAAAACACCAGCACAGGGAGAGGAAGGGCTAAATGATGGAATATACAGTGGTCACAAACCCGCTTGAGGCTTGGGACAGCGCATCTGCCCCAAGAGCTGAAGAGCTGGAATCAACAGAGAGTGACAGACCTAGAGCCAGCCTGGCCTCAACAGGGAAGCACCCAGTGGAGCTGAAGGAAGCACCT